>CAJVRI010000120.1:0-647500 GCA_911649635.1 Poeciliopsis gracilis
CAAGTACACTTGGCTGCAGCCTGCGGAAAGGGGCGGGGGACGGACCACTGTCAGTCTCATACCTTATATGGAAATGGGACTATTACATTCCGGAAATGAAGGGGCGCCAGTGACACCATTTCCTGTACCAGCCGTGTTTTAATAATCATAAAAATAATAACGCTTCTTTTTTGACAACGCTTTTCAAAACACCCAAAAACACTTTTAACATTTAAAATTAATTACAAATTAACTACAAATTAAACAGTAAGGAAATGACATTCCACGTGATACGTCAGTCACGTGGTATGTCTGTCACGTGGTATGTCCCCCTTTTTTTTAATCTTTATTAAATCTTTTTTTACGGATGTTAAAATTACATTAGTAACAAACAATCTACAATAAGCAATAATAAGGAAATGAAAGGTGCGCCGTGTTTTCATAATTATAATAATAACGCATTTTATTTGACTACCCCTTTCAAAACTTAAACTTTCAAAACTTCTTTTCAAAACTTTTCAAAACACCCAATAACACTTTTAACATTTAAAATTAATTACAAATTAAACATTAAGGAAATGACATTCGTTATATGTTCCGTTTATTAAATCTTTCTTTTCGGATGTTAAATTTATATTATTAACAATCTAAAAGAAGGAATCATTATGGAGATGTATTTATCTATCCTTACACCCTAACTATCCCAAACAAAAGTCATAAAACATAAATTAAATTAATATTTTAGAGACAAATGTACATTACATTAAGAACACATCTATCCATCCATTAATTATTATACACATATAGCGGGGAGGTGAGAGCTGCTGATGGACCCTGGACAGATCGCCAGTCCATCGCAGATTAAGAAAACAGATAGAAACAAATACTTTCTGGTGTTGAAATTCAAATAATAGATTTTGATGTGGTGAAGAGTATTCTTAAAATAAATAAGTTAAAATCTAAAATATAATATCCTTTGCCTTATTCAATAAGGACTAGATGGAAAAAGAGGTTTGGTCAACAATTTTTGGCCAACCTGGTCCGTCCATTCACAGCACTTTTGTTCTGTTTATTTGCCAAATATTTTTCTTATTATTCATGTGGTGAATATAATTTACAAACAAATTAAATGACTTTTGAACTTCTAACAAGCTCAACTGTTATCATTGTTTACCATAATGTCTTAACCAGTAAACTGGTTGGTGTCCCATTATTCCGTTTAGAAATTATAAATCTATTCTAATTGCAATCGATTCATAAACTGCGCTCCAAATACCTTAAATATGCAATTGTTGCAAAACCCAGTGATTCATTTAAAACTTTTAATTTAGCTTCAGCCTGGAAAGACTCACACAGAAAGTAGGTTTTAGAAAGTTTATGTGATAAGAAATAATCTTTGGACCCGGCAGTAGACACTGCGCTGGGAACTGTCAGAGAGAATGATTCGCTGTTCAGGAGTTATTTTTTTTCTATATGAAAACCTTTTTTAATAAATTCACTGGATACATAAATTAAACCTGTGTAAATTCTAACTATAACTGTCTTCATCTCATCCGATCACGGCGCCGGTCTCATCTCCTCCACCCTTCAGAATCTCCAGCTTGATGTGCAACTGCTGAGCTTCCATCACCTCCACCTGGTCTCCACCTTCTCTCAGCTCACCTTTAACCTTATGTTTGCATTATGACTTTGTAACTAAACAATGTTTCTGTATGTGCTTGCTTTATCATAAAACAACAGTTGATTCTGACTGTTAAAACACAAACAACTTAGCCGTATGTCAGGTTAGTAAAGAAAATTTCTATTGGTTCCAGTCATTGTTAAAAACGTATAGGAAACATTGCATTTACACATATAAAATATTGCAAGTTATTAACTTAGCATGTATTTCAAATTTTTAAAACAAGGTTATCCAATTGCTAAACAACATCGTTACAATATATTTACAACTAATTTATTGGTTCTACTTTCTCTCCAACAAAATGCAGCCACAATGTAACTCTGTGTGGAAACGACACCATTTCTGTAAAAACTAATAATGTAAATCAACTGAGCTACAACAAAAGGAACATTCAAAAATGTACATAATATTGAAATAACACATTACGAAAACAAATGACTGAACAAGTCAAAAGGCAAATGTGCTTCAGCATAAATGATTTAAAATGGCATTTCACAAAAAAAAAAAAAAAAACGAACAATGTGTGAGAACTGAAATGTGTGAAAGACTGTAGAAAACAACTAATATTGTCCTAGCATTCAGTACTGGCATTCAGGGCAGTGTCCAGGTATGTCATCAGAGTCGTAACGAGGGAACTCTCCTCATCTTCCATGTCCAGTGAAACCCACACAGTCTTTATATTGCTGGTTGCAGGAAGAACATCTGCCTTGAATGACTCTGAAAATGTAGCCCAGCTGATCTCACCTGTTGATGAAAAAACAGATTTTATGTAGTTGAAATCTAAAGTTTTAGGTGAAAAAAAGTCAAAGGTCCTTACCATCCAGCCAAGCAAAGTGAGTCTTCTTCCTGAAAACTGGGTCAGACACAATGGCTTCAAAGCACTTGCAGGTCAATGCCAAGGTGAGGTAAGATGTCTCCCTGTGCCAGAATCACCTCCTGGAGAACAGCTTCCAGTTCAATCAAAGGCATCTGAAAATTATAATAAAAAAAAACAGGTGCATTGCAAGACTCATACTGGAAGAATGGCTATGACATGATTATGAATTAACCTTATGAATAAAATTAAAAAAACATGTATATACATTGCAGATATGTTTAAACAGGACATGATTCATTGTCCCTCAGAACAGAGCAAGGACACAGCCTGATAGCTACTAAGATAAAAGAAAAAGCTTATTATACAAATGATTGGTAGAACAAAAGGCATGTTTGAATTAATCACTGTAGATTCTTTAACATTGTTGTTACTGTTTTGTAGGATTTTAATTAATTATAGAAATCACAATGGCTTCCAGATAACAAATATATATTCTGCAAAAAATGAATTGAAATTGTAGAAGTGATATTGCTCAACCAGCCAAGAGCAGGTATTAACTAATTAGATTTACTCAATTACTCTGTAACTTTGACAAAAAAAATGAACAATTAGGACAATTTTTCCAAATCTTATACTCTTGAGTTAATGTTGATACGCAACATAATGCGAGTAACTTAACTGAATGAAGAACACATTTTAATCCATTAAAAAATTAAAACACCCTACACAGATAAATGTTTATGTTAGGTTTCCTTTAACCTTAATTTGTTGTCTTGTATTAAAATGTTTCCTTTTAGGTTTTAAAATACCTAATAGTGCACATAACATCATTTTTATTAATGTCTGCTTAAATAAATGGGTAACATTACATTGCACGTTATAATCAGTAAAAACAGTACTTAATAGCCATTTCACCAAATACTTTGTGCAGCAAACTACACATTTAAAAGAAACAGTTACTAAAAAATACAATGAAGTAGTGCTACTGGTTATTACAGTATCAGCTCTGGGTACTACACCCACTTATGATGGCAGCTGTTAGTTTATAAAAAAAAATATTAAGACTTTCCAGAAATTTAACATTGATGTACAAAAAACATATTTAAAAAAAATATTAACCTTTAAAAAATAAAAATAAAAAACACTAGAGAACTGATAAGTATGTAAAAAAAAAAACATTAATTAGTGTAGTTTTGCATACCGTTATGTTGAACCATAGCAGTTCTTGCTATGTGGTTCTGAACCTTGTTGGACTCATCGGCCCTGCAGGAGCAAAGCGGACAGCGACACCTGTCGTTCATTCAGTAAGGAAGAATTTTCTCTCCATTCCGAATGTTGCAAAGACACGTACATCTGTATAATGAAAATAGAAAAACAAATTTTGAGCATAAAATACATTTTTCAATGATACATTTTTCTACTTTTAGATTTTTATCTAATGGTGGCCTGCACGGAAATGATTAGCTATGCTACATGCTAAAATTAGCCTTCCCGAACTACGAATTTCACTCGTTTACAGCTGTCAATTATATTTTCAACCTAATGTAGAAAAGCGTATCGATTTACTCTGTAAAAAAAAGTTTTAATAAGGTAGAAAATACCTTTTGCTGACTTTGTGGTTGTTCCATTGTGAATCGCGTGCCGATCGTCAGTGGGGAAACCTCTCAAACTTCTTCCAGTCAACCTGTTAGCCCCGCTTCTTTAAGGTATTTATACTGGTGATTGTGAAAATAGCGCCCCCTTCATTTCCGGAATGCAATAGTCCCATTTCCATATAAGGTATGAGACTGACAGTGGTCCGTCACCGCCCCTTTCCGCAGGCTGCAGCCAAGACCCTCTCGGTGATCAAGGTGATGCAGCCATGTTGCCATTTTGTGCCTCGATACACTTTGTTTTAAAATGGAGTACAGGGACTTCCGGTTGAATGGCGGTGGAGTAAGTCTTGTCTTGGCGTGCTCCTGCGGGTTAGCTGTTTTTTTTTTTTCGGTCATTACATGGCACTTTTTCTCGACTTCAACCTCAAACGATAACTAATCAATACATTGAACACTATCCTTTTTTTTTTTTTTTGGACACTAAAATGCCACCAAAGCCTGTTAAAGGAGGAAATTCGATTCAGTCCCACCTGCGGCCTGCCCCTCGTGGTGAGTCCTCGGCCTGTGCTGAGTCAACTCTTGTGTCGGAGGCGGCGGCCCGAGCCGCTGCAATTAGCGATGTCAGCAGCCTTAAACAGGAGCTGCTTGCGGCTCTCCGGGATGACTTTATTGCTATGCTTAAAGCAGAGTTTCATGCTGTTCTTGGTGAAAGTCTTTCTTCGATTAAGTCCGAGCTGCTATCCTTTAAGAAGGAATTGTTCTCTGGCCTCACTGCGGTGCAGGAGAGTTTTACGGGGTTAAACGTAACTGTTGCTGAGATGGAGAAATGCCTATCCACCTGCACTGATGACATCGTTGGCCTCCGGAAGACAGTGGACAGCCTTACTAAAACTGTGGCACAGTTGGAGGACAAATGTGATGACTTGGAGTCCCGGTCCCGGCGTCAGAACATCCGCATCATTGGTATCCCGAAGGACGACCCTTTATCGGCTTCGACGGCTGCGGTCTCTCGGTTGCTAAAGGAAGCCTTCGGTTTCGCGGAGGAACCGTTGCTCGACCGCGCTCACCGTATCCCGATCCCGAAACCCAAGGCAGGTGAGCGCCCTCGCCCCATCGTAGCTAAGCTACATTACTACTTTGACTGTGTGAAAATCCTGTCGAAGGCAAGGGAGCTGCAGCGGATTAAGATGAACGGTACGACCATCTTCGTTTTCCCCGATTATACTGTTAGGACGGCCCGAGCACGGGCAGCCTTTACAGATTGCCGTCGCCGACTCCGTGGCATTGAGGGGGTCCGGTTCGGCTTGCTCCATCCGGCCCGGTTGCGGATTTCCCATGGTGGAACTACGCGAGTTTTCACCTCTCCTGAGGAGGCTAATATCTACATCGAGTCCCTTACCAAGTGAGAGCTATAATCACAAGGATTTGTTTCACATTCTGGGGACTTTGTTTTGTCTGGTTAAGTAATATTTTCATATTAAGGAGAAATGGGAAGCAAGGAAAAAAGAAAAAACGGACTGTTTCGAAATAGTTGGGGCTTACTTGTGTAATTCAAATGATGGATGTTTTCTGCAGGTGTTGTTGATTTCCTAGAATAGTGCCTATTGTATATTTTACTTTTCTCTATTCTGCTGATTCTGCAGGAGACGCCTAGTATTAGAGGGGTTTTTTTTTGTTGTTGTTGCGCTGTTTGGCTGTAAGGTTAAGTTTAAAATGGCTCCTGTTGGAGTCTGCACGGTCCCTTCATTTGGGGAAGGGCAGAGTGCAAGCAAGGGGTGGGGGGGGAAATGTTTGTATATGTTTTCTTTTGTTTTTTGTGATTTTTATTTTTTTTTTTTTTCTTGTCCCTTCTTGGGGATGGATGGGGTGGCAATATCTTTCAACTTCTGTTATAAACAACTGGTCACATGTCTGTTGATTTGAAAGCATCTGTTAGATTCCTAAGTTGGAATGTTAAAGGTCTTAATAGTCCAGTGAAGCGATCTAAAATAAACTCTCATCTGAAGCGCCTAAACCCTGATATAGTATTTCTACAGGAAACACATCTACAGAGTGCAAATTGGTCCAGGCTCAAATATTCATGGGTTGGAGAGATTTACCACTCGGGCTTCAACTCGAAAGCTAGAGGAGTAGTCATATTATTTAATAAGAAGGTTCATTTCACAGCATCAAAAATAATGCAAGACACAAATGGCAGATTTCTTATAATTGCAGGTAGTCTGTTCCATGTATTTCTACATCTTTTTCACCTGCCTCAATTATTTATTCATCACTACCAATTAAACTATCCTCTATTATTACAAATCCTATAGTGCTCTCAACACTTAAGATCTGGTCATAATTTAGGTCCCATTTTAAATGTATGTCTCCCTCTATTAAAATGCCATTATTAAAAAATCCTTTATTTTCTCCTGCGATCACTAATGTTGGCTACAGAGTTTGGCATGAGAGAGGCATTTGTACAATGAGAGATCTCTACAAAGATGGTCTATTTCTTAGCTTTTCGGAATTGTCCTCGAAATTTAACCTACCTACTTCTCATCTGTTTCTCTATTTCCAAATTAGACATTGTGTTTCTTCGTTGATCCCAGATTTTCAAACTCTTCCTGTTGATCCACCATGGGTCGACCTTCTAGTTTTGACACCCAATCTGAAATCACCCCTTTCCAATATATATGGAAAGCTTATGGGAATTGAGCCCGATTCATCGGGTAAAAGCAGAACTCTTTGGGAACGTGAATTGGGTGTTGAACTGTCTGATTCATGGTGGGATAAAGTTATTCTCAGTATACGTCAAAGCACACCATGTGCCAGGTTACAGCTTGTACAGTTTAAAGTGATAAACAGAGTCCATTTCTCAAAATCCCATCTATCTACAATTTTTCCTTCGATTTTGGACCAGTGTGACAGATGCCAGACCTCTCCCTGCAACTTAAGTCATATGTTTTTCTTTTGTCCGAGCTTACAAAAATTTTGGAACTATGTGTTTTCCATACTCTCAGGGGTTTTTGGAATCCAGATCCGAAGCGATCCACTAATTGCCATTTTTGGAGTTCCAGGAACCTCACTTAATCTGTCGCCCCTGCAGGGGGAGGTCTTGGCTTTCTGTTCTCTCCTTGCCAGACGCTGCATTTTACTCTGCTGGAAATCTCCTATACCGCCATCTACTTCACAATGGCTTAATACTGTAAGGTCATGCTTAAGGATAGAAAAGATTTTATTAACAGTGAAAGGTAGTTCAGCAAAATTTACTCGCAAGTGGGCACCTTTTGTGACATACTTAAAATCTCTGCCTTTATAATGCATATCTTGATGTGACTGACCCATCATGTCATGTGACTAAAATTTACAGAACAATTGAGTAAAATATTGTTGCCGTTTAGGCTCTCAATGTCGTCCAACCCCCTCACCTTCTCCCTTTTTTATTTATTTTTTTTAATTTATTAATTAATTTATTTATTTATTTTTATGTAATTTTACTTATTTGGTCTCGTTTTTGTTATGTCAGTACGGGGATTTATGTTCGTTGTGTGTTTAAAAAAGAAAATCGGAGAAGTCATGTAAGCTTTGTAAAATTTATGTAATATCAATGTATGTATGTTCTCAAAAAAAAATAAAAAATTTTTAATTTAAATTATTCTCAAATTTATCAATACCAAAACTTTTCACCACATGGAAATCAGAAATTATTTTATCCTTTTAAACAGCCTGTGTTTCCGTATACTTTTATTGGACTTTATTTCTTTATTTATAAGGAAATATAAGCTGGATTTAGAACCACTGGAACCGTTTTATTCTTTCAACTGTTAACAGATAAAAATATCTGCTAACGTTTGTCTGGAGTTCATAATTGTTTACTCATGTTCACCACAGCACAGAGATAATAAAAGTTCAGTGATATTCTTATAAATACAGACAGTGGAAGAGCCACAGTGCTGGTTCTGTTGGACCTCAGTGCAGATTCTGATCATGTTGCTCAGAACATTTTACTGAATCAACTTGTTGGGTCGGACTCTCAGGCCGAAACACTGAGTCCCTTTAAGTCTCGACTAAAACCAGATGTTTAGAGTTTATTTTGAAACAATCATGAAACATTAATCAATAATCTGATGTGCAATAACGGCAAAATGTAATGTTGACTGTGCGTTCTATGATTTTGTCATTTTCTATGTTGTAAATGCCACGTTGCTGAAAGGTGTTATACAAATATAATTTAATTTGATTGATTGACTGATTGATTAGAGCTGACGTATTTCAAAATCTAAATTGTTGATCACAAAGGGAAATCAAAGTGAAAAATCATGAATTCAAAGTTAAAGATAATTTAACACTATGTAATGAGTAGTTTTTTAAAAACATAAACCTATTCACACGGTGTCCTGATATTTACTTTAATGCTTTAACATAGAACTGCTGCAGGTTCTGAATGGAAAGTTTCAGACCTGCTTTCTGTAACAGACCCAAAAATCTGTCCAATTGTCTGAATCTGAACTCCTGACATGTAACAGGAAGGTGACAGATCATCTCATTTAATAAACTGGTGCAAAGAAATAATGACAGAACTTAAAAAATATATGAGATGTAGAAAGTGAATCATGAACAAACCTTCAGTCTGGTTGAAACGTTTTTTGGCTATTTCTAGGTATGCTTTGAAGGTTTTCTGTTTATCCAGACATGTCAGAGTTTCCTCCTAATCTAGATGTTCTGAAGTTACTTTATTCATCCAGTCCACGATTCACTCATGGACTCTGGTATTAACTTGTTTGCATCTGGTTTTGTAAATCATACTTAAGTATGATTATGTAAATCTTACTTAATCATACTTAAGAATGATTTACTTACTTAAATCATAGTAAGTATGATTTAAGTAAAATCATACTTAAAGTATAATTTTACTTAAATTATACTTTAAGTAAAATCATAATCTTGTAAATCAGAGTATGATTTACAAGATTTAGATGCAAACAGGTTAATACCAGAGTCCATGAGTGAATCGTCACCTCTATTACACCTTGTTCATGTGAGCCTGGCACATTGCAAAACATGCAGGTTTTATCATCAAAACTGGCTAAATATGTGAAAGATTAAAAGGTATAATAGTAAAATAGATGACAAATATCCTCCTTCAATGCCAATTTTGAGCAGCAGGACAAACTAATGATTCCAGCTCATCTTCACATTACGGAGCAGCAAAGATATGATAAAATGCTGCTTAAAACCCAAAATAACACAAAGTTGTTAAAAATAATGCTGGTTTTTAGACTTTTAAGTATTTGAACTCACCTGCTGTAGACCCTTGTATTCCTACTAGAATCAGAAACATTAAGGAATGTTTTTCGGCCATGACACTTTTTATACGTCTATTTTAAAGCTTCTTGATTCTTCTTCTGAGCGAAGTGACAGAAAACAAGGAAATATCACAGGTGTTTACCTGGAGTGTGGTTTTACAAGAGAATTGTAAAACCCTTGTAAATACAAAGTCCAGATACTAATCTGGACTTTGTAATTGTGATTGGGTTCAACAGTGTTAAAGTGAAAGTAAATTCAATCTTCTCTACGATGGACTTTATTCCATCTTGAATAAACTCAAGATGGGACTTTACCTTATTCTGTTCAGTGTAGGTGAATCAAAAAAAGAAAAAAGAAAATTAAAGTATCAAATGCTCATTATTTGCCTGGTCTCAATTGTCATGGAAAAGATGACAATAAGGTCACATCTGCTAGTCATGTCATATGAAATCTTAGTGAACTCTAGCCAAAACAACTTTTTGAGTTACATGTACGAGGTTGAAAGCTTGTTTTTCACAACTGTGTCAGAACCAAACCGCCTTGTTCCTTGTGATTAATTCCTTATCATGGTATAAAACTCATGTGTTAACTCTGCCCGGCAGAGCTTGGCATCCAGACTTGCGCCATCACTCATTGTTTTATGAGCTCTCTGTATTGTGCCAATATATGAATAAACCTGATTGAGTGTGTGAAGAGGTTTTATTCATATTAAATGATGTTCTTTATGTGTCATATAAATGTAATGTTTTTTGTATCACAGTCAAGGTGTTTTCTGTGCAGCTGGGAGACAAACTAATGAAACAAGATGTGTCGACTGAAGTAAGTTTCCCAGGGTTGCTAACCTTTCCCAGATAGTTGTTTTGGGAACTAGCTATTTTTCCCGTGGAGTTTTTAGTTTTCACATTTTGTAGACATAGCAGTGAATGAGCTACAAGGTTCCGTATGTTTTCCTTTGTTTCTCTTGTTTGGTCTTAGAAGATTGAGTCTCCGCCTCAGTAGTAGAGAGAGATGAATAAAGTAACTATGCACCTCTGAGTTGGTCAGAGCGAATCTAATTTGTGCCTAATGCAGTGTGTTTTTTGCTCTCCGTCTGCAGATGTATTAAAGATTGTTTTGCTCCCTGACTCTTGTCTGGACCTCAGTCTCTGAATTTTGTGCACTTCACAAGTGATTCTACCTGGACAGTGCTGGGAAATAATTTTTCCATGACACAATATAAAAACCTTCCATAATATTTCTTAACCCCGTCATGTGTTTAATTTCTTCCTCGTTTCTTCTCAGCTCTTGTCTTTGTTTTTCGTGTCATTTGGCACTTTATTCATGTTGAAATCAGTAAATAAAAATGCCCAAATAACACAAAGCTAATAACACAAAAGTACTTTTGAATTTTTAAAATAGATTAATTTATTAAATGTCTCAAAGCATTTAAAATAATAATAATGATGAACAGAGAAAAAAGGATTAGTTTGTTGGAAATTAAACAAACTTTGTTAATAAGTGACAGGTTTTTTTGTATTTTACTTTTGCCTGACTTAAACACAAGATTAAGTATTCGAAATACATCTTGATGTTCCTGAGTTTACTTCAAACTATGACTTTTAAAGACAATGATAATTAATTAAGCCTCCTTAAAAAAAAAAAAAAACACACAGGACAGTGTTTTCTGTGAGACAATGTGCACATAGTTTGAGATATGAAATATAACTCTTCTATCTTATATCCATACTTTTCAGAAGAAACAATCACTCATTTATTCACAAGGTTGAAACCAGAGGTTTACATGTAAAAAGAAGTCACAATAAACTTTTCCCATTTTATATCAATTACGACTAACCTTAACTCCTTAGAAAATTTATGGGGTCTTGTCAAGAGTAAAATGTGATACGCCAGACCCAACAATTCAGAAGAGCTGAAGGCCACGATCAGGGGAACCTGGGCTGTCATAACAGCGCCACAGACTGATGAACTCCATGCCACACCGCATTGCTGCAGTAATCTGAGCAAAACGAGCCCCAGCTAAGAACTGAGAGCTAAACATGCTCATACTTTTCATATTCATAAATTTCAGAAGGCTAAAATTTCTAAAAATCCTTTTTTGTATTGGTCTTAAGTAATATTAAAATTTTCTGATACTGATTATGGGGTTTTTATTAGTTGTGAGTTATGACAATCAACATTTAATGAAAAAAAACATTTGAAATATATTGGTCTGTGTGTAACGAATGATTATAATATACAATTTTAAATTTTTGAATAGAATTACTTGTTTAAATTAACTTTTTCATATTATTCTAACTTTCTGACCAGCACCTGTAATGCTGCCATCATGATAAAGCAGCCACAGGTGGGTGTAGCATTTGGTTATGTGTTTACAGGTTCACTCCTCTGCTGCACCAGCAAATCTGGCTGGAGTGGAACAGAGATAGAGAAGGTATTGTGGTGCCGTGACTACAGAACGAGTGTGATGACTCCTGCAAAAGCTAAAGCACTAATACACACAGTGATACACCAGGCTACCAGGGAAACATCTGCTAGACACTGATAGACCCATATTCCAGTCCACTCTTCTCTAGTTGCATGCACAAGGACTTTTATGCTGGATGCCCTTCCTGATGCACCAGATTGTAAAAAAAAAAAAAAAAACAATGAACCAAAATAATAAAAGCAACCCAGAGATTCTAATATTTCTACAGTTTACCAATCAACTCATGTCAGTAATAAAAGCAGGTTTATCTATACTTAAGATTTTTAGCATTTTGAATTCATATTGCAGAAAACAAAATTAATTAACACCCAAAAAAAAAAAAGAAACTCACCAAAAACTAAGTCTTATCCCCATTCAATATAACAATTAAAAAAACATTAAGTCAAAAGGTAAACTAATGTAAAATGAATACAAATTAATCAAATTTATGATTAATTTACCCCAAATATATGATGCAGATTATGTTTTATCCTGACTATGTTTTAAACAAACATTTTCAAACTAAACTAAAACCATCATCAAGTCTTCCTGTGGCAAAGCTTTTCCATGTTACAGTTAAAAATCAAAAAGCAATAGCGATAGACATTTTTTAAAACCTCTTAAAGACATAATTAATATTTTAATACAAAGGTCAAAAGATCTAAAAAGTTTCAGAAATATGTACATCTGATGCTTCAACCAGATGAAGATGCTCAAAAAAGTCAGAGTTGGTGTATTTGAATATGTGCCCAAGGTCCTCATTCGATAGTTCCCATTTTTCTGTTGAGAAAGTTAAAAAGCACAATTATTATTTATAAAATGTTCCCATGTGCTGGTGTTCATACACAGTTTTCATCAAGCATATAAGGCACTGATACAGAAATAAATCGTAAGACTGGAAAGATACCATTGAATGAGTGGTTGATCTGATGAGGCACTGTCCTGGCTACTGTCTGATTTATCACTAGATACAGATGATGATGAAGACTTGGTATCTTGAGCAGCTGGAAAATTAAGAAACAAACCATGTAAAATGCACATTGTTATATTCAGTGACAAAATACTTTCTGTCAAAGTTTCTTTTGATTCAACTAATGACTTGTGCTGGATTCACACGATTATTTCTGGCCCGAGTAGATATAACCTTTTGTAGTGAAAGAAAATCTATAGTGCTGAGTTTGAATCTGTGGTTCAGGGGTCAAAATGAACAGAACTCAATCAGAGACCATATCAGTGTCAGAAATTTTCTGTGATAATCATGAAGTATGGTTGCCATTTTATGGAGCGAAAATAGTGTCAAAGTATCTGTGCGTGTAAATGTATTTGTAACTCATGTAAGCATCTTTGTGTGTAACTTTGGATAGGTATGTCTGTGAAACATGATTTGTAAACCATAAAAACAAAATAAACCAGCTCCTCCTCCTACAAATGTTGAAAAAGTACGCACTAATCAGCAGATACACACACACACAAAACTGCACTTAGATTTTTGCTCTGAGTCTAATGTTAACATTCCTCACTGTCCTTGTGCCGAAGTGGCAAATATGTTAGTTTGTTGGAAAACAGTATATCTCAGCACTTCCTTATAGTATTCCAAAATTATTTATAGATATTGTGCATTTTTGAGTGGTACAGGAGCTGATGTTTATGAGCGCTATGCTACTTTAGCTGTTCGTAGCTAAGTCCATGTATTTTTAGTACCACACTCAGCACAGTGAAAGTTTATCTTCAGTCTTAATTTCAACCCAGGTTGATCTAGTTTTATAATGCTGAAGTCGGAAAGCATCTTATGAATGTTGGTCACTGTCACTCAAACCGTATTTTGTTGCTTCAGCAGAAGGTAGACCTGGACGTGCAGGAACATTGTCTGCTGCTAGTCTTTATTCACCAGAACAAACTGAAAGGTACTTCATTTATGTTGACTTCTCAACATATTTAAGGATTTAGTCTAAAGTTCACACATAGGCCTGTCACAATGATCAATAAATCAATTAATCAGATGATAGATTAAAACAAACTCAATCATTTCTATTGGCCTTTATCAATTTTTTCTCTCTTTCATAATTACCAATATTCTCTCATTTTATTTCACTCTATCACAACAGTAAAAATAATGAAGTTTATTCATTTTGAATCAAATTAAGCTGTCTTTGAGTCGAGTGTTTCTGGTGTTTTTTGTTTGATAATTTACAGTTCTATGGAGCTCAGTGTAAAACTATATCGCTTTTAGATCATAAAGTCTTGCTTGTGAAGTTTATGGATCTAAATCAAAGCTGCATGTATACATGGCATCGACTCGTCTCTAAAACAGGTTTATATAACATTTAATCAAGGCTAATTCTCACTGGATTAAGAACAACAATAAGAAAGCAGGAAATAAAGACACAATATCCATTTCTCACCTTTGTACTTCTTGTAAAGAATAAAGCCACCAATAAGTGATACCATGGCAACAGCAACAACAACAGCAACAGCAACAGCGATGATCATAGTGTTGATTTTCACTGTTGAGAAAAAAAACATGATGTAGAGTAAACGTTTTGTGAATCCTTTTCATCCCATTTTGTCTAAACACTAAATCTGCTTTGTTCATCTGTTGCTTGTTCTGGTTCACTTTAAGTTCCCACAACAGTTTGACGTTAATTCAATAATAATACACAGAGTTTTTGCACATTTTATAAAGAAGCTAATTAAATTAATACAGTGAATGGTTACACAAAGTCAAACAAATCCTAAAACCTCAAAAATAATAAAACAGAAACGTTTAGTTAAAAACGGGTTTTGATTAACAATAAAAGAAACTCAAACAACTGAAGAAGATTGTAATTTAGGAAAATCACTAAAACTGAATGTAAATCTAAAGGCACAAGAAAAACAAACAGAACATTGTAATCAGTTTATATTTGTCTATACATACGCAAGACAAATGATACAAACTACTTACATTCATTGGTCCTGATCTTTGTTTTTTCCAGTCTATGGTTCATGTCTTCCTTGATTCCAGAGAGCTGAAACACACATTCATACTTGCTCCAGTCTCCAGCTGGAACAGATGACAGATCGATGTCAACATTCATCTGGAAGGTCCCATCATTGTTAGGTTTGATCTCTCCTTTGACTACACCATCATGAATCTCCTTCCCATCTTTCCTCCAGAACATTTCAGCTCTGTTAGGATAGAAACCCGTAGCGAAGCAGCTGAGCTCAGAGGAGGACGACTTCTGGAGAAAAGAAACTGATGGACGATCTAGAGAGAAATATAATTAAATATAATCTGTTAATAATGACTCATGTTTAATGAAAAGTTTATTTATTGAAACATGTTGAGCTGAAGAAAACCCTCAGAATATAATCTTACAGGCAAAATGTTGTGAATAGATTGGTATATATATTTATATATGAGGGTTATAAAATGTCTGTATAAATAAATAAAACTAGGTTTATAAATGATCAGATCATACAACATGTTACTGCACCTGTTCTCATCAGAGAGCTTCTCCCATAGTCGACATACTTCTTCACCCACTCAGGACAAATCTGGTTGAGGTAGTTCTTATCGCTCTCCAGCAAAGCTTTGTTATTGTTCCATTTGTTTTTAGAGATTTCAGCCTGTTGTTTTGGAGCAATAAATGTGTTTGTCTTCATGTCCAATGATAAAAAGTCTTCCCCATCGTAGCCAAACTGTTCATAGCCAGTAACCTGTTGAGTCTCATCATCCCACTCACAGCCGTACATGTACTGGATAATATGAACACCTGAAAGACAGAAATTCAGAAAATATAATTTAAATTGTATATTTTACTCTTTAACAGCTGATTTTATTACTACAAAGCAACAAAATACTGCAGACATTTCAGAGAAAAACAGAAACTGCTGAGAAAAAAGTTTCTAATTTGCATAAAGTTATTTAGGTTCAGGACTTTAGAACAAATAAATCTCTTTATTTATTCTGCTTTAAATGCAAACAACAAGTTGATTTGCCTGAAGATGATTTTACCACTGTGAGGTTTCAGTTTAAGTCTAATGAAGAAACCCAGAAACAAACTGGGAACAAACTGGGAACAAACTCCACCAGTAACTCAGTCTGGGCCGACTGGTGAGTGGAGAGCAGAACCAGCCGGTCCAGTTCCTCTCCCAGTCTGGATCAGGTGAGTCCAGCAGCAGAACTTCAGTCTGTGGACTGAGGAGAGTCCTGGACCAGAACCAGAACCAGAACATCTACCTGGAGGAACCAGAGTCGGGACAGAACCAGGGATCTGACCGGTTCTGGTTCTGTTGGTGAAGACGCTTCAGCAAAAACGATTTTTATTCAGTAAATATTTAAATGATCCAAAATCTAAAAGCTGAAAAACCTGGAAGATTTTTACTGTTTCCTGTTTTCATCAGAGTTTAAATTAAACGACAGAAAAATCAAATTTCCTCTCAAGTTTTTCTGCTTTTTTCTTTATTTTATGTTTCAAACCGCTGATCGGTTCTGGTTCTGGTCGGATCCACATTCCTTCCTCCTTCTCTGTTTCTCGTTCATGTCTCTGTTTGGAGACTCAACCAGGTTTTCAGAAACAGCAACAAGATTTAATGAAACATTTTAAAAGAGTCTAAATGCTGAGATTGTTGTTAGTTTCCTGTTTTTATCAGAAACTGAAGGAACTTCAGACGTTTCTCTGCTGCTGCTGATCAAACTGCAGCTTCAGATCCTCAACATTTATTATTTCATGTTGGAAAACATTTGATTTCCTGGAACTAAAACCTGCAGAGCAAAACAGACAAACATCCTTTTATATCATGGCTGCATTTTCTAGCAGGGCTGCTGGAAGCAAATATTTCAGTAATCGATCGATTATTCTGACGAGTGATCAGATAAAAACAGATCAAATAAAACTTTGGTAAATCTAACATAACATCAGTTTTACTACTGAATATCAACATCAGTCCAATTTTTCACGTTTGAGTTTCTCTAACAATAAACTTTCTGTAGTTTATTAAATTAACTCGTAACAATAAAAGCTCGATTTCCAAGTTAACCTGAAGAAAAGTTACAAGAATCTGAAATTATATTCAGTCCAATAATAAAGAGTCAGGCTCACAAATACGCTGATAAAAATGCTTCAGCTTTTCCTTTATGTATTGATCTCCAGTCAGTTCAATAGATGACCTCTGACCTTGCCCAGACATTTATAGCTGTTCATGTCAGCGACGGGATTCGACTCCTTCGTTCGTCACACAGAAACATCAACCAGCTCCGCGGCGCCATGATGAGCTTCACATTTACTGAGACCAGGATGATATAAATTCATTTCCTGTTGGTCCGTAAAGCAGCACTGACGTTAATGATCTGCTGCAGAGCCGCCTGCAGCGTTCAGGCGACCTGCTCACCTGTAGAAATGCACCTGCAGCTCCTGCAGGAGGAAAGCTGCCGAACTCCAGGCATCGTTACTTTAAAGATGATTATTGATCCCCGAAAAACGACCAGATATTATCATCAATCAATAAAATCCTCCCAGCCGAACTGGAAACCTGGACGTTATGCTGCCAACACTGAGCTTCAGTCAGAAACTCAGGCAGAAACGAGAACGACGTGCAGCACAAGCAACGACCCGGCAGGAACTCGGCGCCATCAATAATCAATATAACTTAACGAAGCTTCGAGGCAGAAACATTTTCCTCCAGGAAGTTTAATAATCGAGGAACTAGAATCACTGCAGGAATCGTTTCATTTTCTAGTCACTTAAAGTTGTTTTGACCATAAAAACTTTAAACATTTAGGAAAAAAGGCTCAACAACTTTTCCAGAGAAAGAGGGAGAATTTAAACTGGGTCAAACATTCAGGTTCTGAGAAATGTTTTACAAATGACTTTAAATTATTTCATTTAGTCTGAAATGTTTCATCCTGCAGCGAACAGCTTCCCTCAGCTTTGGGGCCTGAGCCCCCGACACCCATTAACCCAGAACCGGCCCTGGGAATAGAGACGCTTTAGTTTTTCAGGGATTTGAACCATTTTAAACCCGGTTAACGCAGAAGAACTTTATCCATGATAAATACAATTAAACAGAAAATATAGAACATAATGTAGAGAATAGAGGCTCCATCTTTTCAACAACAATAACTTCTGGAACAATAATAAAACTATTGTTGTTTTAAACTTTCTCAGTTTGGATCTTCATAATAATTTATTGGACTTTTTTTAATTAATGTAAGTTAATATCTTGGTCAAATGACATAAGTGATTTTATTAGTTAGCAAAAAAAAATTACATTAAAGTTAATTTAATTTTAATTCATATCCTCAAAAAGTCTCTAAATATCAGTTTGTGTGTGTGTGTGTGTGTGTGTGTGTGTGTGTGTGTGTGTGTGTGTGTCCTACTTCCCATAAGCAACAACAAAAATTATCAATAAACGGTGAAATTAACACAAACCTCCAGTTTGGTTGAAACGTTGCTTCAGAATGTCAATGTCGGCTTTGAAGGTCTGCTGGTCACCCAGACCTATTTGAGTCTGTCTCTCCCAGTACTGCTGATCCATGTTCTCCCTCAACCAGTCCTGTTTTGGCTCGGCTCTCCGTGTGTTGCTGTCATAGTAATCAATCTGAACATCATCAACCATCCCAACAGCCACAAACTCTGGGAAGTTTGGGACTTGAGAGGATCCAGTGTAGAAATACTTCAGAGAATGAGAAACTGAAAAAAGACAATGAGATTTAAGAATTTATAAATCAACAAAATAATTAAATATTTTCTACAACTTAAACAAATAAAACAGCAAATTTATAAATTATAATAATAACATTCAATCTTAACATTAAAAAGATTCAAAAAGTTTTTTATTACTTTGATGATTTTTGAAGCTGAATTTAATAAAACATTTTATTGGTCATTAATTTATTACATTTAGTTTTATGTAATAAAACTATTTATATTCTATTTTAAAAAGCAGCTTTGCTTTGGTTTATTTATTATAATTATAGCCCAACATAAAATTATAAAAATATATTTAATTTAGAATTTATAAATATGTTACATTAATGAGCCTCTAAATTGTTTTACTCTTTAATTATAGTTTGAATTTTAAAAACATTTCAGGTTTTTTCCTTCAGTTTCTTTCATTATTATTTTTGAATCTGATGTTTCATTTAATATTTATGCAAATTAACGTGACATTCAGCTTGGATTTTATTAAGTTTGTTTTATGGTGAAAAATGAGCTGATGGTGAAACAGAAAGAAAATATTTTCTGTTGACAGAAATAAGCAAATAAATAAAAATAGTCCTACATCAAATGAGATGCAAAGATCATAAGTTAAACTAAATGTATTTGTGATCAAATCTCATATTTCTATGTTTTTTGCTCCACATTAACACATTTCTGACTTTCCTGCATCGTGTTGCAAAAAATGTTTGGTTTATTAAATAGTAAGTAAAGAGAAAACAAATATTTTTAAATTAAACTTTTTTAATTTATTTTTTCCAAATTAATGCCTAAATGTAAAATCTGTGTTTGGAACATTTATTTAAGTTTATCTAATTTGGTTATTAGTCTCCACATTAAACCAGAAGTTTACTAGGCAAGGCAACTTTATTTATATAGCACCTTTCAGCCAAAGACAATTCAATTAAAAAAAATAGACAAAGTAAATATGAAACTTGTAATTATAGTAGTTGAAAAAAATTAATTAAATTGTGGGATTACAAAATTAAGAATAGACAACTTCAAATAAGAAAGTTTTTAACCTTGTTTTAAGTAAACTCAAGGTAGGGGCAGACTTACAATGAGCAGGAAGTTTATTCCATAGTGTTGGAGCATAAAAACTAAAAGCTGCTTCACCATGTTTAGTTCTGACTCTCGGTATAGTTAATAGGTTTGATTCTGATGATCTTAATGGTCTGAGTGGTACGTAGGGTTGCAGAAGACCGGAAATGTAGTTTGGATTTCTATTATGAAGTGCTTTATAAACTATTAGGGAAATTTTAAAGTCAATTCTTTGAGCAACAGGCAGCCAGTGCAGAGATCTGAGAACTGGACTGATGTGCTGATCTCTTTTTGTATTAGTAAGGACTCTTGCAGCAGCATTTTGTAGGAGCTGAAGCTGTCTTAATGCTTTTTTAGATAATCCAGTAAGAATGGCATTGCAATAATCGAGTCTGCTAAAAACAAAGGCATGAACTAGTTTCTCAGAATCCTATACGGACATGAGTCGTCTGATTTTAGCAATATTTTTAAGGTGATAGTATGATGTTTTTATAATAGATTTGATGTGATAATTGAAATTCAGATCAGGATCAATGATCACCCCTAGATTCTTGGCTTTGTCAGAGCATTTTAAACCGACTGAATGAAGGTAGGTGATTGTTTTCAGTCTGTGCTCTTTTGGTCCTAATACTAATATTTCAGTTTTGTCTTGATTTAGTTGAAGAAAGTTATAGCTCATCCAGATATTAATCTCCTCAATACATTTAGTGAGTACTTGAACCTGATTGTAATCTCCTGGTGAAAGACTAATGTAAGGTTGTGTATTGTCAGCGTAGTTGTGGTATTCTATATTATTATTTCTTATAATTTGAATTAATGGGAGCATGTAAATATTAAAAAGAAGTGGCCCCAGGATGGACCATTGGGGAACTCCATAGGTAATTGTATTTACCTTGGATTTAAAGCTGCCTATGGAAACACAAAAGGTTCTGTTGGACAGGTAGGATTTAAGCCAGCTGAGTACCACCCCAGAAATGCCAACCCAATTTTCTAATCGAGATAACAGAATATCATGATCGACTTTGTCGAATGCAGCACTCAAGTCAAGTAGAACTAGTATTGAGATTTTATTACGGTCATTGTTTAGACGGAGGTCATTGAGTATTTTCACAAGAGCAGTTTCTGTTGACGGAAGCCTGATTGATAGACATCAAAACAGTTGTTCAGAGCTAGAAAGCCATTAATCTGTTGAAAAACAATTTTTTCTAATATTTTAGCCAAAAAAGGTAAGTTTGATATTGGTCGGTAATTGCTTAAAATCGATGAGTCCAGATGATGTTTTTTGAGAAGTGGTTTAACTACCGCAGTCTTTAGATCAATAAATTGTCACAAACATAATAATTTATAAATATTATAATAACTTACCAGCTTCAGAGCTGCAGATTCCCAGGAGAAGCAAAACCCCAAAACGGATCATTTTGTCCATCGGACAAAGATCCACCTCGGATCTCCACCATTACAGAGTGAGTTTCTCACCACTGAGTTTTTTTCTCTCATCGAGTCTAAAATGGGCGGCAACCTGAATCTGAACCAATGACAACATTTTCTGTCTGGTGACGTCACCTAAATCCAGGTAAAATCTCCGTGTTGAGGTTGTGATCGAAAATGAAACTATTTCTGTTTTATATCAAGTGACAATGACGCGTTTTGATGGTTTTCATCACCATGGAGACATTTTCATGTTTATCTCCTGATATTTTACTGCCCTTTATTTCTAACACTGATGAAACTTTCAGTTGCATTTTAGTCTCAATTTACTGGTAAAACAAGGAAGAATTAATTTCTAGTTTTAATTAGAATAATTTAATTATCATCCGTCCAGCTTCAATATTTGGTCCTATTAAATACTCAATGATTTTAAAGCTCAGTAAGTTTCTGTGGTGAAGAGCGGCCTCTAGTGGTCGGAGCTTCATACATCTGATTCTTCTCACAATGTTTTGTTTTCTTTGTTTTTAGATTTTAAACTCAGAAATAAACGAGTTTATTTATAAAAGCGCTTCAGAAAAACATAGTTTGGTCTCACAACATGAATGTTGGAATATTAATTTGGTTTTGGATGAAAACTGAATGAAGGAAACCCTTAATGAAGAATAATTTGGCTTCACTTATTGACTTCATAATTTTTCTATCATTTTAAGTTTTATTCATCCACAAACCTTACATTTTACAGTAAACTGGAGTTTTCTAGAGGAGAAACTGAGAGAAGATCAGACAAACTAAAAGAAACAATGTACAGATATTGTTTGCATAATAATTCAGTTTTTGTCAGCTGTTATGTATTTTAATTACTTTTGCTGGTTATTACATCAACAGTACAGCAAATATCTCCTCCCATAATTCACATCTTTTGCCATGTAGAGAGAAATCTGAATGATGTAGTTTTCCTTTTGTACAATCAGAGCCCTGTCATTTTTCCACTTGGGTTTGTTTGTTATAGATACCTCACAGTGACCCACATGTCTGACCTTAAATATGATCAGATCTTCTTCATCATGATAGTCATTTTTATAACCATAATGGTTCATGCATGTGAGCAATTTTATTCTAGTTTCTGTCAAATCCAACCCAATCATTCCTAAATCATGCAACTTTAAGTTGCATGATTTAGTTCTGTCCTTGTTTTAATGCACCTGGATCAAATAATGGCTCATTAGAAGCCTAAGAAGAAAACTGACATGCTAAAAAGGTTGTTAGTACCATCAGGGGAAGAACTACAACATGCAGGATGTCGGGCCTCCAGGACCGACTTTGGGCACCACTGGATTAGATGTTCCTCTGAACAAACCAACAGTGTGAAAAACTGATGGAGAAAAAGCATCAATGCAGGTTAATACTGAAAATTATAAATGTGAACTAATTTCTAAACTCTCACTATGTTAAATATTAGTTTTGTTTTAAACATGAAATTATATAAATACATTGATAAAATAAATTCTCAAAATGATTATATTTTTTTCAAACTGTGCTTGAATGACTGACTTTATTGTAAAACATATTTGAGAAACCTTTGAGGGTTGAAAAGCCTGATATAATTTCATCATTTTATTAACTGTGATTACGAAATCCATGGAAATGCTCTACAGTGTAGAGTCAGCTTAATGCTGGGTAACCCTCATGGTGACCCCTGGGGGTCAC
Source organism: Poeciliopsis gracilis (assembly GCA_911649635.1). Taxonomy (NCBI): domain Eukaryota; kingdom Metazoa; phylum Chordata; class Actinopteri; order Cyprinodontiformes; family Poeciliidae; genus Poeciliopsis; species Poeciliopsis gracilis. The sequence goes on from CAJVRI010000120.1 coordinate 22,703, forward strand.
CTGAGGGTTGGTGTCAGGATAGAAAGAAAGGAAGGAGGTTCCACTCTGAAAGTGAATAAGGAGTTTGTTAGTGATGGGTAAATGAAGCGTCATGTAGCAAAACTGTATTGATATTGTGTCACTGAATACTGACACCTGCTGGACATTAAAAATCCCTACAGGAAACATAGTTAGATATTAATATCTTGGTGGCTAATTGGATCAGAACAGCTTAAGATAATTATATAAATACACTAATCACAACAGTATCTACTATCTCCACTTAAATCTTATTTGTATCTTACTTACTATTATATTTTCACCCAATAGTTATGTTTTAAAATTATATATTTATATGTCCACAGCTGACATATTAATCGCTGATTCTTTCACATAATTAAACCTAGAAACCAGACGAAATGCACATAAACTCCACTGGTCAGAATTATTGTTTGAATAAAAAGTTTATTATCATTATTTACAGAACCCAAAACAATGGCAAATTTTTCTTGACAAAAAGTCTAGAAACTGTCAATATTATTTCATTTAATAGTATTTGAACCATCCATTCACGTCAAGTCCAGTTCATTTTTACAGTACATTTCAACAACAAGGCAGTTCAAAGTGCTTTGCATCATAAATGCACAAAAATACAAAGTCAGGGCACTCAGTCAACAATTGAAACACAGCATTTTGTCAAGTGCCATCATTACACATCAGAATGTAACACACAGTTGGATGAAGCATCCATGATCCAACATTATCCGTTGTGAGGCAGGAAAGGTGCTGGTCCTGCCAACAGGTGAGAGGCGGGGCCACCATGGACAGGTCACCAGTCCATCAGGCATTTGAACCAGTTAGTGTTAATATACTTCAATCTTACAACATGAATTAATAAGACTTCTGCTGAATATTGACATCAATAACATTTCAGCAACACATTTCTTGTGTCAGTGGAAACTTTATTTATGAACCTACAGAGAGAATAAAACAAAGATTTAGTTACAAAGAAAGTGACAAAATTAAATGCATTTAATTACACAGGGTAAATTTACAGAACCCAAAATTTGTGTTAAAATCAACATTTGTCTGTTTAAAACTAAATTCCAGGTAACCCAAAGATAAATCCAAACACAGAAATGGATCAAAATTTAAATTATTTTTGTCTCCTTTTCATTTTCTTTTTTCTTTTCTTTTTTTTTTTTTTCAGCTTTGAGTTTCTGTCTTCCTCTCTGAGTGTTTTTCTTTTAAACATTATAAACAGGAAGCAGTTTCTTCAATATAATCAATTAAACAAGCCATCAAATCAAAGATACACATCAATAAATTTCACCTAGGAGAACCGTCCCGATTTAACAGCATCAACAACATCACAAAGTCGACAAAAACAAACCTAAATAAACTAATAACCAATAATGTACTTCAAATTCTGATCACTAAATGGAAAATATATTATACCATCCTCATCGATAATCAATTTTGGAATCATGTCTGACAAAGTTAGGAGAAAAAAATCGTATCTTAATTCACATATAGTCAATTAAATTTTTGTTGCAACACCAATTGATTATGTTCTGTTTTGTCTTTGCTTTGAATGTTTCAATTTTAATGCAACTTGTAAATGTCTTTGTTTGTTTTTTATTTTGTTTTTGTTTGGTTGGTTATTTCATTTCTATTTCTCTTATTCATTCTATTATCTGGTTAATTTTTTTGTAGATCAATTCCACTTTTTACTTTTGGCCATTCTATAATGTTTGTTATATATAAAGATTTTTATACACAATCAAGGGAATAAAAACCTGATGGTGAATAAAAAAAATAATATAGATTAAAAAAAATAACTGAAAAAAATAAACATTTTGTTTAAAAGAAACAAAAGTTCAGTGGGATGTAAAACATTTTTTTATAAACTATTAACTTAGCTGTTCAATCAGTTCAATAAGTTTCAGAATCCTTCAACTTGTTTCCTGAAAATTTCCTCTATTAACTGCCTCATAATTTCCATAATTAGACTACAGTGTAGTTTTGTTGTGTAAATGCAAAATATTCTATAAGATCCATAAAATTTCCTATTACTAACAATAATGTCTTTTTATGCATCTTTTACAAAGTATTTTTCTAAAACTGACCAAACATCCTCCAAAACTAGAGCTTCCCTTTTCCTGCTGCTAAGAGTTTTTCCATTCAGTTTCACTTTTTATTTAAAGCACCGATTCAGAGCATCTCATCTCAAGACACGTCACAATGTAAAAAACAACAATTTACATTTATCTGACTAACAATTTTATGTGTCTTTTTTTAAAGGTTTGACTCTACTGTCTCTTTTTTGAGAGTCAGACAGGAAACACTGTGAGAGAGGGACAACATGGGGCAAAACTGTACTGACATTTGTACTTCTACGGAAACAAACTAAACTTTATCTCCGGTGACATCAAACAGCAGCAATTTTCAGCTACACTTTTAATCCCAGTTCAGTATAAATAACATTTCATCATGAACTTACAAGCATTCAATCCATTGTTGGTTTATATAAAAAAAATAAAATAAAATAAAATAAAATAATAATAATAATAATAATAATAATAATAATAATAATAATAATAATAATAATAATAATAATAATAATAATAATAATAATAATAATTTATTGCACACTAATATTATTGCCAGAGTAGCATAAAACTGGTTCATACTGAATCAAATGAGGCTTTTTGCTGAGCTCAAATATTCTGGTATTTTTCAATGATTTACAGTTTTTCAGGGATTTAAATCTAATTTTTAACCACTTTTAAGGCATGAAGTCTTGTCTGATCAATGCACAGATGAAACTAAACTCCACATGGACGCATCATTGATTCATGTTTAAATTAGGTCTATATTTAGATTTACCATTTAAATCAGGTTTATTTGTATTTAAAAACCAAAAACCAAAATACCCATTTCTCACCGTTCTTCTTCTTGTAAATAATGAATCCAGTCACAGCAATGATACCAAGGACAACCACAGCAACAACAACAGGGATGATCACATCGGGGATATTTGGTGCTGAGAAAACAAACCAGGTCACAATCAGAGTGTAACAGGTTTCTTTATGTCTTTATCTTTATGTCTTTATCTTTATGTCTTTATCTCACTTTGTCTAAACATCATGGTGTTTTAGATTTTCTCATCTTTTGCTTGTTCTGATTTCTGTTCTCTACATTTTTCTCTTGCACTAAACACACAAACCTCAAATATTCAAAGTATCGTTTTTAAGTCATATTTAAAAATTGTTCACTTAATTAAAGTGCAAATGTATTTTCAGGTTTTATAAATGAAAGTATAAAGTTACACAAAGTCAAACATAAACTAAAACCAATAAGTTAAGACAGTTTTAGATGAACCTGGTGTTGATTTTACTTTTCTAAAAACAAAAAGAAGCTCAAACACTTAGAGCAGATTGTATTAGCAGCAAATCACTTGTTTCAACTTTTATTTTATGGTTTAACTTTTATTTTATGGTACATGCTTCGATAATAATACTGAGATAAAAGATTGTGTCTGTGGCCTAAAACTGAATGTAAATATAAAAACACAATTAATCCATCAGAACTTGTGATAATCAAATATTTAACAACAAACAAATGTGGCATTTTATATAATTTCTTACGTTGATTGGTCCTGATCCTTGTTTTCTCCAGTCTATGCGTCAGGTCTTCATTGACTCCAGAGAGCTGAAACACACATTCATACTTGCTCCAGTCTCCAGCTGGGACAGATGACAGATCGATGTCAACACTCATCTGGAAGGTCCCATCATTGTTAGGTTTGATCTCTCCATTAATCACACCATCATGAATCTCCTCTCCATCTTTCCTCCAGAACATTTCAGCTCTGTTAGGATAGAAACCCGTAGCGAAGCAGCTGAGCTCAGAGGAGGACGACTTCTGGAGGAGAGACACTGATGGACGCTCTGCAGAATATGTAGACATTTACATACAAAAACATTTTAAATCCTTTATAAATATAAACATAATTTTTTACTAATTCATATAAACAATATAGATTTCAGCTTACAGAGAAAACTTGATCATTTGATTTATGAACAATTCATTAAAAACAGGTTGAAAAGGCCTACAGCGCCATGGAAACTGATGAAGTTTATATAAAACAAGAGAAACACATAAATGTAACTGTGTGCATTAAACAACGTTATGTTTTGCAATACCTGTTCTCATCAGTGAGTTCCTCCCATAGTTCACATATTTCTTCAGCCACTCAACACAGATCTGACTTAAGTAGATCTTCTCTCGTTCTTTAATAGCTCTATTATTATTCCATCTGTTCGCCGTGATCACAGCTTCTGGTTTTGGATTGATCCATTGTTGTGTCTGTGGGTCCAGTGTGATTAAATCTTCTCCATTATAACCAAACTGATCATAACCTTTGACCTCTCCAGTCTCATCATCCCACTCACAGCCATACATCTGCTGAAAGACGTGAACTCCTGAGACAAAGAGACATCAGTGAATTTAAAACACATTAAATTAATTTTTGTATTTCAGTGTAAGACTGTTCTATCAAAAACAAATTCCTAAACTTCTGAACAAATTAACTAAATAAATAAAAGCTTTGCACAAAATGCTAACTTTGTATTTATACCCTCCCAGTAAGTTTAGGTTACAATTTGTTCATAACTTTTAATGGAAACAAATATTCACTGCTTTATGTTCCAGTGTCTATGTAAGGCATGAATAGGAATAGAAACGTTTTTCTCTGATCCCATTTCAGATTACAGAAGAACATACAAAAACATTATTTATTGGACTTAATGTTATGAATTAAACACCAAGGTAAACACCTTCAGTTAACTAATGATCATGTGTAAAATAATCATTAACATGGAAAATGTGCAGGAAACAATGTGGGAAACCTTATAAAAACCACTGTGTGTACAAGGTGAAATAAAAACAAACCTCCAGTCTGGTTGAAACGTTGTTTTGCAATTTCAAGGCTGATTTTGAAGATTTGCTGTTTATCCCGACATGTCTTAGTTTCCTCCTTCCAGTAACTTGGATGTTCTGAAGTTACTTTATTCATCCAGTCCTGTTTAGGGATGTTTCTGTTGATGTTGTTGTCACAGTAACTTATCTGAACTTCATCCACAAACCCAACCGAAACGTATGATGGGAAGTTTTCTATTCCAGAAGATGCCGTGTAGAAATACCTCAGAAAGTGGATGACTGTGAGAAAAAGCACATTTCTGAAAGCTGTTATCTAATCCAAGATAACATTATATATACTTAACATAAACCCAAGAATCAGGATTGTTCTGATTGTTAAAAAAATATCATATCTATATGGACATTGTGTTGTTTCAGATGCTAAAATAAAGTACAACCCACAATGTCAGAAAATTATTTCACTACTCTTTTCTTATCTTGGGAGAGAAAACCACTGTCACAGTTCCCATCTTAAAGTGAAAGAATCTGTGGAACTCTGGAAGAAATAACATTTTAATGTTTTATGGAACATGCTGTTTATGCAAAAACTTAAATAATAATCATATTTAAACAATATATCCATGTAAAATAAAGAGCTCTTCATCAAACTGGCACCTTAAAGTATGAAAATCAAAGAAATTCACTGATGTTATTTTTCTGATTGCCTACAAATGATAGATAATATATTTCAGCAAAGCAATGTTTCATTAATATTATATGATTAAAAAAAAATAACTAGAGGCTCTGACACCTGCACACTGTAAATTTATGGCAAAATTTATTCTAAGTTGGACACCATATTGACTTAGCTTAGCATTAAACAAAGGGTATAAAAGCAGGTTTCTCTTGCACACAGTTAATGCACAAAACTAGTTTTGCACACCAATCCATTCTAACTTTATAACATATTATTATGGAGTTATTCATGTTTTAAGTCTGACTGAATAAAGCAAGTCTCATAATCATTTAGTAATTGTTTAGTATTTTCAATATTTTGGCTACAATTTCTCCTGATAGTATTTAGTGAAGATGTTTCTCTAAAAGGTTTTTTGAAAGACATTTTTTAATTGCATGAATTATAACTATTTTCTAACTGTTCTGTTTTTCATTTTATACATTTTGTGTTTTTCATGTATTATTATTATTATTATTATTATTATTACACAAATCCCAAAGCATGTTGATTGGTAGTTCCACAGGACTCTCATTTACTCACTCATCCCTGCATGGAGGCTCCCTCTTCATGAACATTTTCAGTTCCTCCTTATTGGGTTAACAGATTAACATCTTCCTCATTCTGCGCCATTCTGGATCACGAGTCTCTCATCATCTTCCTGCAACGAGTTCCCTGAATTTCTCCTTCTCCTGCCCTGAATCTGATAGTGGCTCCAGTGATTTGAGGTGTTTACATGTTGTTAGATTATTAATCATTTACAGGTCAATATTTCCTTAATTTGACGGTGATATTTAAAAAGTAAAGTGTAAAACGATGTTGTTAAATAGTGCGATCTGGTGGAAAGTTTGGGCATATCTAACAGTAGTGCTGCTGCACCGATGAAAAGTTAGACACACCATTAAACAAGTTTATAGTGCATCTATAAGCTTCTTTATATTAAACATGTTTTTCATTCAGTGAAAAACTTCAGGGGGCAGAGAATCCAGACATTTTACTCAAGTAAACGTTGAGACACTTCATAATAAAATTACTTATGTAAAAGTAAAAACCAAAGTGTAGAGAAAATATTCCTAAAAATATTTTTCTTCTTCCAAACTTTAAATGTAATTAAATGTAACTAGTTTCTATCCAACTATGACAAAAACAAGATGGTGTCATTGAAAAGAGTGGATGACAGAGAAATGATTAGAGATTTGTTTTGATTTTCTCCATTAATAAAATTAAAACAGCAATGTAATATATGCTCAACTTCATTTAGACAATTTTCTTTTAAATGAGTGAGTAAAATGTTTACACTGTCATCAATTAAATGTCAAAAGATCACAAGCTTGTTATAACACAGATCTTTAGATCTTTAAGTTTTCTAACTCACCTGCCATAGACCCTCGTATTCCCACGAGAATCAAAATCATTAGAGGTGTCATTCCGGCCATGTCGCTTTACATGTTAAATTTTGAGCTGCTTTATTCTTCCTTCTCCAAAGAATACAGAAAAGACGTGTCTGGACTTCTGCTTTTGCACTGTGGTCGAGAACCGGTTTTCGTGCTGGCAACCATTGGTTACTGAGCCACTTTGCAAATGATATGCATCCATTTGCAAAGAATGTTCTAAAATCTGTCTCTAATCAAAAGGGAGACTCCCTGAAATTATTTGATCAGAGAAAATGCACAACAAGTTAAAAGTTTAACATCATTCACAATTAACACGCTAAACTGTGTTATAAACCCCTAAATAACAATGATGTTATCTGGCACAAGTCCTAAGATAACAATAACTAGAGCTCATCTAAGGCGTCGGCAAACTTAGTGTAAGGAAGGTTTTCATTACATGTAAGAGAACATTTTAAATGTATTGACTTGTTTACTTTGATTGGCTGACCTCCGGTTCTGGGAAAGACCAAATGGAGAGGGGGAGTAAAACACTGTGACTTTTTAGAATTTGATAATGGGAGTTATATTTATAGAGATATTTTTAGAAATGAAATGATTATGAAATGAAGAGTGTTGAATATGATAATGTATTGTTTTGTTTGTGTATATGTATTTTGTTTATCCTGCTTTTGGGGATTGTGGATTGGTGCAGCCAGGGACTATAAATGACCGGAAATCAACAGAAAGGGTCCTGAAACCAGGCCAGCAGGTTCTACTGCTGCTACCAACCTCAGATAACAAGTTGCTGGCTAAGTGGCGTGGCCCATATGAAGTGATACGTCAAGTGGGTAAGGTCACATATGAACTATTTATGCCTGACAGAGTGAAAAAACATCAGACATTTCATGTGAATTTGCTGAAAGAATTCCAGGTGCCTCAGACACAAGTGCAGCAGCTCTTGATTTGTAACGTTCAGGATGAGGAGGTGAAAGAGAAGTTTTTGCCCTCAAGTGAAACACAGTTTAGGGCAATTGATCTTTTTCATTTATTAGTCCCCCAAAAGGAGGAGGTTGCAGCCCTGTTGGATCCTACACTCTTTTTAGAGGCACCAGGTTTTACTGACCTGATACAACATGAGATCTGTCTCAAGAAGGATGCTCCAGCTCGGCAGAGGAGCTACAGGATTCCAGAGCGATTGGTGCCAGAGTTGAAGAAAGAGATCAACTTTATGTTGGAACTGGGCATCATTGAAATTTCAACCAGTGAATGGTGTAGCCCTGTGGTTCTGGTTCCGAAAAAGGACGGCTCACTGAGATTTTGTATTGACTTTCGTTATTTGAATTCTTTGTCTCAGTTTGATGCATATCCTATGCCCAGAATAGACGACCTGTTGGAAAGAGTTGGAGGAGCCAGATACATTACTACACTGGACTTAAGTAAAGGATACTGGCAGGTGGCACTGGCACCAGAGGCTCGCAAGCTGACTGCATTCAGAACACCATTTGGTATGTATCATTTTAAAGTGATGCCATTTGGTTTGCAGGGAGCGCCTGCCACTTTTCAAAGACTTATGGATCACGTTTTGAGGGATGTGTCAGGTTTTTCAGCAGCTTACTTAGACGATGTGGTTGTATTCAGTCAAACCTGGAAGGAACACATGTCCCATTTACAACAAGTGTTAGCATGCATTAGAGCAGCTGGAATGACCATTAACCCCCAGAAATGTGCCATTGCCCAGAGAGAAGTGGCCTATTTAGGCTATATCATTGGTTTTGGAAAAATTAGACCACAGGTGGGGAAAGTGGATGCAGTTCATAAGTTCCCTGTACCTACAACGAAGAAGAAATTAAGGAGCTTTCTTGGCCTGGTTGGATGGTACAGAAAGTTTATTCCTCAGTTTGCAGAACGCTCAGTTGTGTTAAACAATTTGACAAAGGGGAAGGCCCCAAATAAGATCCAATGGACTGAGGAATGCAGCAAAGCTTTTAAAGATCTTAAGAATGCAATCTGCACAGACTCTGTTTTACACACCCCTGATTTTGAGAAGCCATTTACACTGCAAACAGATACTTCAGGGGTGGGTCTGGGAGCAGTTCTGTTACAGGAAGTGGATGGAGAGATGAAGCCGGTGGTGTTTCTGAGCCGCAAGTTGCTGGACAGAGAAACCAGGTATTCAACAGTGGAGAAAGAATGCCGGGCAATGAAGTGGTCCATCGAGTCATTGAGATACTACCTTCTGGGACGACATTTCTTTCTGGAAACGGACCACCGGGCCCTCCAGTGGTTACATCGGATGAAAGATTCAAATGCACGGATTGCTGGATGGTACCTCGCTCTGCAACCATATAACTTCACAGTACATTATAAAGCTGGAAAAACCAACACTGCAGCTGATTGTTTGTCCAGAATCCCTGAAAGTTGAGGTACTGTGAGCTTATGGAGAGGGGGGAGGAAATGTAAGGAAGGTTTTCATTACATGTAAGAGAACATTTTAAATGTATTGAGTTGTTTACTTTGATTGGCTGACCTCCGGTTCTGGGAAAGACCAAATAGAGAGGGGGAGTAAAACACTGTGACTTTTTAGAATTTGATAATGGGAGTTATATTTATAGAGATATTTTTAGAAATGAAATGATTATGAAATGAAGAGTGTTGAATATGATAATGTATTGTTTTGTTTGTGTATATGTATTTTGTTTATCCTGCTTTTGGGGGTTGTGGATTGGTGCAGCCAGGGACTATAAATGCCTACAGGTTGCCCTCATCAAGAGAGTGGGTGTGGCTGCTGCGGGACGCATTCCCCCTTTGTGTGCAGGACTGTTTTGTTTGCTTGTTAAATGTTGGGAATTAAACACCTGGTTGGGACTGCACTATACCTCTCTGCCTCAAGACTCCTCTTTTAAGCCTGCCGTTAAGGGCCATTCTAACACTTAGACACGACTTACTCTCCATCTAACCGCAAAATAAGACCTGAACAAAAATGGCAGCGAACCACTGAGACCCAATAAAGGTTCACCTTTAAATGTAATGATGTGAGCTCGTAAAAGAGATGCTAACAATCACATTTTTATTAATTTCTTATTTCATTCAGTCTATCTGGTTCTAATATCACGTGTTAGTTCATAAAGACACATTCAGGATTTCATTTGTTTTATGGAGCTGCTCATAACACCCTGACAAAATTAGAGATTTAATAAACTGCTGTCAGTATATAGTTTTGTTTTCAAAGCAAAGCATGTGACTGTTTAATATAAAGACATACTTATGCAGGAATATTTTTCAGCAAAAAAAAGTGTAATCAGTTATCAGGACAATGATTTAAAAACAGAATTAATGATGAAGTTTTAACACTTTATTATGAAGTTTGTCAAAGCTGTGCTTTGGTTTGTCAGAACTGTGTTTGGCCTTGAACACAGTATGAGTCACATGAGGAAATATGATGCAACAGGTGATCAAGGTGATGCAGCCATGTTGCCATTTTGTGCCTCGATACACTTTGTTTTAAAATGGCGTACAGGGAAACGCCTCTGACTCTGTGACATTTCTGTACTTGTAAAAGACAAACAGCATGTGCAGTGTAATCAAAAAATACATAGTTCACATGGCATCTAAAGATAAACACTCTTGAAAATAAAACTTTAAGGTTTTAAATAAAAGCAGATGCTGTATTCATCATATCAATGAGCCTCAATGAAGCTTCTTCAATTCTAATGAAACGAAACTAAAACTTTTCTTCTTTGTAAATGTTGGTGCAGCTTCTCTGGTATGCAGCAGAACAACTAACCTGACATGACTGCAGCAAAACCTACGGTTATAAAAACATGCTCGGCACATGAACTGATCATTGTTACTGGTTGTGTTATAGCGCCACCCTCAGGGCTGCCTGGGAACATCCTTTAGGTTTCGTTTTACTATGAAGCCAAAATTATTCATGCAAATGTTGGCACGAAAAAGAGGAAGTATTCGTCACCTTGGTAAATATCTGATTAACCTTTGCCAGGACAGGGAAGTTTGTTGTCTGCCTTGTTGAGCCACATTTCCCCAGTTATGACAGAAACAAAGCGCAAAAAAAATATAATAAAACTCAATTTTTAATGGAAACTGATAAATAAAACACCAACCTGCTTAAGATATTTACTATCTAAATTACTGTGCATAAAAACTTTCGTCATCAGTTTTATGTTCATTATATGGATTAAATGTGTAGCTTTGCATTTTACATTACTCTTGAAAATGAGAATGCGGCAAGCCTTTAAAATACAAGAGTGAAAATAAACAAAAATATTCTATAGCAAAAATAATAACATGTAGAAATATCTGTATTTAAAAGTACTTTTCATGCTGGTTCTCAGAAATATGAAAGAATTTCCCATTGTTTCTGTTTCTCTTGTCCTTATTTAACCTCAGGTCGCTCAGGCCGGATTCCACTCCGGATGCCTTGTTCCCTCTCCTTTCACGTCGTTTCGAAATCTCATTTCTACATAAAGTGTAAATCCTTGTTAATATTACCTATATATACTTAGATCAAAATAAACTTGAAAAAGATCAGCTTTTCGCCTCTCAATTAGCACAAAGAGCAGAGAATGACTGCAGGGGAAAGTAAGGAACGCGACCCAAGCGGAATCTGCTGCAAACTTATTTCTGGGGTAACGTCGCCCTCTAATGGTGGCGTTAAGAACTGCTTTATGTTCATGTAAAATTATTGCAAGGGTCAACTTAAATATGGGGTTTATGTATATGCATTTTTCTTGATTTAGTTTCCGTTTAGTTTTCATGAGTCGTATTTAAATGTCATTTTAAGTAATTCTTTGTAATAATATAATAATAATGTGAATGTTTATTTGTCCCGAGCTCGCTGACGTTGATCGCAAAGTGAAAGTAAAAAATGCTGCTGGGTTTTCAGGGGGAAAACCAGCCATTTAATCTACTTTACTCCGTGTGTTGGTTGTAAAGAAAGAGACCAGAGAGCAAAGAAAGCAACCATGACGGAGATTTCTACAATTTATAAACTCTCTATTATCGCCTTCATCGGCTTTATCCAAGGTAAGCTAAACTATCATTTCTGCTGCTTTACTATTCTAATACATTTCAGGAAACATGAAAATATATCTGTGGATGCAGCAACTGGACATGATAAACAAGCACATTTTAATTCAACACCGAGCTTCGGCTCTGCTTTATTCTAAGCAAAGCAGAACCGCCAGGTAGTTTGGATGCAAACCAACCGAAAATTCAATAAAATGACCAACGCATTAATGTTTATTATTAGAGATCCATATGTTCGCCGAATTTAGCCTAACGCTCCCAAAATTTAAATAAACCTCAAATAACTGACTCTGGAGTTTTCTTTTTGCTCTAAATGTAGCTCATTTGTAAAATTCAGTATTTATAAATGGAGTCTGGAGCGCAATCTTCACCGTTCATTATTGCTAAAAAAATTCCTTATCTGTTCACCCAAAGCAAAAGTCATTAGAAATTATTTTATAAATTAATTTTATTTTGAACAAAAAAAGCCGAGTTAGACTTGGAAAATGTGAAAACCGAAAGGAATACATTTTGGCCTGGAGAGAATTACTTTTCTATTTTTATTTCTATTTTTATTACATACTGGGAAAAATTATAGCTGACAATATCTGTCATTACAGTAACAGGACTGCCTCTAACAGCCATTAATCTACAGTTCATAGTTTTTCAATTAACCAAGTTAGACAACTGCTTCCTAAATTTATTTATCAACAATTAATAAGCTGTAAACAAAGATTTACACTTTAAAGACATTGTTTTAATAGATAAATGTGTTTTTAAAACTGAAACAGCCTAGTTGATTAAGTTTGCATCCACCCAGAAACTATTTTTTTGATGCATCTTTTGACTTCATTTCAGCATTTAGTCTCCTTTAGCATCTTGTCAATATTTACCTCGTCTTCCTATCAGAACTTCATCAGAACTGTGAGCTGATCTAATGTCCACAGCCGTTTTAAGCCAACATCAGATCCAGTTACGGACTCTCCAATTTGTATAAAGTCATTCTTTTCTTAATTTCAACATGAACTTTTCAACAAAAGTAACACCTTTTTTGCAGACACCTGAATATTTTGGGTGATTAATATTTAACAAGTTTACTACAATGAAAAAGCTACAAAAACCTATTTATATTTGCAGTGTCTTAACTGATGGAGACTAATGTTGTTAAATCTGTTACCTGAAGGTTGCAGCTGCACCTGTCCAGTGATGGAGTGCTGGTTCGTTCAGGAGAAACCAGGCAGAGGAGGAGGACTGACAGGAGCCACAACGCAGGAGAAATCTCTGCTTCACATCAGGACCGACACGCAGAGTGATGTCACAGGAAGTCAGCGCGATACGTCTGACATCGACCCCAGGAGAGTTTATGTTATTACAGGTCAGATCAACATGAATCCAAAGTTATTGGTAACAAATATCTGTTTGTTGTTGTCCTGATGGTGTTGTTGTGTTCATAAATAGCAAATGTTCTGGAATTACAAAATTGCATAAACATTAGAAAAAGGTGAATATGAGAGATGGGCTTTTATTCTCCATGATAATAATTATTCCTGAGAGTCTTTAAATGGCTGCACACCCTCCTGAGCATCTCTGTCTGCAACATAAATGTAAATATAAATATTTATTCTCCATATTTCTGGAAAAATCAGAAATGTGTTCTGCTAAATCCAAGAAGAAAAACTGATAATTACTGGAAAAATGTTTTAGTTTTACCTTCTAGGAGGAAACCAGAGCGACAATAAATGGTTTAGTTTAAAGTGTATTAATGTGTTAGCATAGCCTAGTCAAAGTCCAGTCAAAGTCAGAAAGGATCCTAATGAAATATTTTGAGTTTATTTATAAGAGTTTCAAAAAGTATAAAGACTCAAACCAGAATGTTGTGAGCAGATTTCCAGCTGCTTTTCATTACCCATGAGTCTTTTCTCCTCCGCTCTCAGACCCCTCTGCCAACCTCTGCCACGCCTCTCTCAACCCGCCCAGAGGCTCCATCCAGAAGCCGCAGTGTGAGATCAACCCGTTCCTGCCGCAGCCGTCCAGCCTCAAATGGGTCGCCTCCCTGACGGCGTCGGCCCTCAGCCCCGTCTACCTGCAGGCCGACTGGTTCTCGGCTTCCTTCCAGGGCCTGGACCAGCAGCTCGGCGTCTCCACCATCTCCAGAGCCCCAACAGGAACTAAAGAGCAAGACGGTAACCAGGTTCCTCATCACAGGGACGTCCAGGCTTTTTCCTTAGGGGTAACAAACTGCGACAGTAAAATGGTGAAATCATCTAAATGCACTGCAGTCTGAGATTATAATCAACAGTGGAAAAAACTTCAATAACAAAACTATTTATTTAATCAAACAAAACTCATTGATCTGTTCAGTGTGTGAACTTTATGCAGTAGTTTGTCGCAGTGGCTTAACCCATGGGCTAATTTCTAATTAGCTTGTTTAGCTTAACTGTATACAACTCCATTATTAGCACCGCTATGCTAACTCTATTCAACTTACTGATAATTTAGTTAGTTGAATAGAGAATCATTACTGCTATCATTATGTGAGAACTAATGGTTCATCTCTTAATCTGAGCTTCTCGTTTCCTTAGTGATCCTGAGCATCACCAGCAGAACCATGTCAGCCAAGTCCAGACTCGGGGAACCGGTCACTCTGGACTGCAACTTCTGGGTCGACCCGTCCACTCCTCTGTCCGCGTCCGGTTTCGCGGTGGAGTGGCGCTACCAGACCAGAGGGGACGGCCGGCTGGTTCTGGCTTACGACGGGAAGTTGGACCGCCTGGCTGATACTCATGAGACCGGAGCGTTTCTGGACTTTGAGGCTCTGCATGAGAGAGGAAACGCCTCCCTGGTTCTGGAGGAGGCCAAGGTCCGACACTCTGGGACGTACATCTGCACCATTTACCTGCCCTACCTGCTGGCTCAGGTGGCGATGGAGCTGGAGATCGTAGGTGAGGGAAACACCTGGACATTGTGCAGACATTAGGGCTGTTAAAGCATGTGATTAATCTGAAAAGTTTAATGTTACATAAAGCAGATTAATGATATTAATCATTAATCTGATTAATGCCCTTTAAGGGCTTTAATTGCCCCTAAGAGGGTCACCTAGTAATTATCAATGTTTTATTCGGTCTTATACTGCGTTCAGTCACAAACATGCCACAGAATATTACAGCCGTTGTATATATGGAGTAAATTTCTGCCAAAAAACTCTGAAATGTTGAGATTAACCTCAGAAACTTAAAATTGTCAAAGTTTCAACAGTCAAACATTTTCAAAACAAAATTGACGTCTTAAACGTTCCTGAATATGGAAACCTGGAAAACTGAGATGTTTAGTTTGCATTTTTATATTTAAGCTTTCAAAGTTAATCAAAGTGATTATGATATGATTAATTTTTTTAATTAATTGACAGCACAAGTGGAAATATTTTTAAAACATTTAAATAAAAATCTCCTCTTTTCTCTCCTCTCCACCCAGAGCCTCCATCTCTCTCCATCCATCCTTCCCCGCTGCCCCTCGCCGTTCCGGGTCAGACTGTGAACCTCCAGTGTGAAGCGTCGGGTTTCGCTCCGCTCCCTCTGGAGATGAGCTGGGAGTTTAAAGGAGCAGACGGGAAGTCCAGATCTCTGGGATCAGGCAGGATGTCGGGACACCGGCAGGCCTGGGACGGCACCTACAGCCAGAGCAGCCGGCTGGAGCTGGACACGTCCAAACTGGACCTGGGCCGAGGAGGAGAGGTCACCTGCGTGGCGGCTCACGCAGGAGGAACGCGCCGGGCCAGCGTGACCCTCAACGTTATCGGTAAAAACTTAGAGAAACGCCTACATTAAAATAAAACTTCTTACCAAGTATTTTTGTCCAATGTCTAGTTCTAAGTAAATTAAACTGTTCGAAAACATAAACTAACGTGATAAGATGAGATAATTAGCCTCCCAAAGCATAGTCTTGTCTAGGAAGCAGAGACGAGGTTGCAGTACAACAACCAGAACAATACTTCAAAAAATTACATAAAAGTAACATGAATACAAAAGCAGGAGGATCCCCTCTTCCTGTCACCGCAGAGCTGCGCCAGCCTGCAGATTTAAAACCAGTTTGATTTAAACATATTTTGTGTTTTTTCTTCTTCTCAGGGTTCAGCAGCCCCTCCATCGAGGACTCCATGGCGATGGTCGGAGTAGCGCTGGTTCTCTACGGACTCATCAAGTTTGTGTCCTGGAGTTTTACTGGATCAGGTGGGAAAACAGTTTTCAGCTGTTTGAACAAAATAAAAAACAGTTTTACTTTTTTTATTGGCTCTTAATTCAAATTTTCTGAATCTTTTGGTGATTTTAATGTTTTATTTTCCTGCTTTTAGGGTCAAATAAAGCTGATGGAGAAGACAAGGTAATAAAATGTAGAACATGTTTTTATAAAATGTATATTCTTCCATATGCCTGAGCAGCTGTTTTATGCTACATGGTGTGATCATGTTTTTATTCTCCTTACAGAAAGCGAAGTAAAGATGACAGAAGTCGACTGATTGGAAATTTCTTGAACCGGTGAAACTTTTCATGCCTTCGATGGGATTTTAGCAGCAGCTCCACGTCTTCATGCAGATTGCTCTTTCTCTTTTTCGTACATCTGTGCAGAATTTAATGCTTGTATTTTTCTAACGTTTTGTGGAATAAATTTCCTGTTTGGGGGAAATAATTTCTTCATGGTTGAACATTTGTATGTATATATTTGACAAAAATTCTCCTTTATTTTTTGAGTTTGTTACAAACACTGGAAATTGGCCATAAAGTAAAATGTGATTTAGATAGCTGCTTTCAAGCTTCATTTAGTGGATAAAGTCACCAGCTGAAGGTTATCTTCAGTTTATAACATGATGTTGAATTTGTTGGTTCTTCTGACCGGCTGAGTGCAGAAATATGAAAAATACTGTACAAACAGAGTTCATCATTTTAATTCAGGGAAACTTTCGCTGTTATTGAATTCTGCATTTTCTCTGAAATAAAAGAGTTTTTTGAAACAAGCACTTGTCTAATTTCCAGTTTTTCATGTTTGAGCCTTTAAAGATTAAACGCAGTATAAATTGTATGGTGATGTTGCTCTCAAGAATTTGCAACGTTTCATTTAAGACACAATGACAATCACGTTTTAAAGAAAGACAAAATGTTTAATTTTTTTTTTTAACTTCTAGCATGAGGTGTAGAAGTTTATTACAAGTCCATCATTCTACATTGGAAAAAGTTTGGTAAAATGGGAAACATTTAAGAGCAATGTTCAGAGAAAATAACAATCTAAAACTATCTCAAACGGTACAGGTCTTTGCGTGTTAAAGTGCCTACCTGAAGTAACTCATTTGACTTTAATGAGAACAGAAAAATCCTTGAAGATGATATGAAACATCAAAACAAAAAAGTAAAATTACCTGCCTTTCGATCTGATATCCTTTGGTCAAGAATAATGTACATTTTCTAAAACGTATCTTCAGCTTAGATGCAACGATAAAAAGTAAATTGGATATGTTTTGTTCTGATTTAAAACTTCATTTAGCCGAAATATTTACGTTTACCAGCTGGTGTGCTGTTCCTTGCATTCTCCATCAGGTGTCAGTAAAGCACATTTACAACGAAATGAAACCGTAAATAGAACTCAAAGAATAACAGCCCGTCTAATCATCTGTCCAATAACGGGCCACTTTACTCATTGTGTTTGATCCATCCACCAATCAGAGCCTTGGATGTTTGCCGTAGTTTAGCGGGTCTCGACTTGACAACATAGCCAAGTTTACAAGCAGTATGTTTAAGTGTAGCAATTCTGATGGTATTTAAATATTATACTGTGTATTTATTTTATTAGTTAACTCTACAATACACAAATATCAACACGATTTTCGTAGTTTGGTACCGGCTCTCTGCCAGAGTTTGTTAAAATGCTGACTAGCTGCTAATGCTAATAAGAGCTAACTAGGAGCTTTATTATTCTGTGCTGGAAAGCGGTTTCTGCGTTTATTGTCATCCCAAACGGCTCCCAAATAGCAGGTGAGTGTGTTATAATATGTCCTAAACGAGCTCTATCAGCGGCACATTTAATCAAGTTAATGGTTTTCTTTTAGTCTTCTACCAGTTTCACTTTTTAGTAAAGTTTCTGTTTCTTATTGTTCTTCTACAGTATTTAACTGTTTAATATAACTGGTTATTGTTACTGACCTCACTGTCGTTCTGACAGAAATGTTTAATTAGTTATAACTCCCAGAGGAAACAGCTAATAAACAATTTTAAAGTTCCATAATCAAATTAAGTTTCAAATTGTTCTGCAGCATACCGAGTTTAAACTCTGTTGAATTTGAGTAATTAACTGCAGAGAGATTCACACAAGTTGCATCTTGTTTTACATCAATTCTGATAGTTTCAATCCAGTCGGAAATAAGTCATTACAAAGTATACAAATTGGCTGTGTCTATTTTTGTCCAAATTAAGAAATTCAGTAACAAAATCACATTTTATTTTTGTTTTAAGAGCTCAAATGCTGGAGGTTATGTCTCTCAACTGAAAAAATATGGCACAAAATTTACATTCGTTTCATAAAGTTCTTAGATGTTTAACAAATTATCTTCCATGAATGTTCTGCCTTTTTTATGGTCAGTTTAGATGCTATTTAAATGACCTATAAAAGCTATGTAAGTTAGTTAAAAGCTACTGTACAATAAACCAGCAGAGAATAGTTTGTTTTTAAGCTAAAAACTTTTAGCTTTTATGTTTTTTTCCTCTCATTGAGTTATTTAGTAGTTAGTTCTTAAATGTTTTGTTTAATAATTGACCATATGAACTCTTTTGACAGTCTGATTTGCTTAGTAATCACAATAAATCCACTCTAGGATGGACAAAGTGTGCCATCATTGTTGTCTTTTTCTAAATAAGCCTATTTTCAGCCTGTTATTATTGAATCCAGTGATATGATGCTCACATGGTGTCTTGCATTTTACTGTTGTGTTGATCATTTTCTGACTCATTTATTTTCTGGATGCAGAACCATTCGGTACTTAGATGGCGGTGGCTCCCGCCTCGATGGCCGACAAGATCATAGTCCTCGACGATGACGATGACGATAATGACGTAGAGCAGCGACCTCAACCTTCATCATCTGAGCATCGGGCCAAAAATGTGTCACTGCCTAAAAATCAGCATCTGGTACAAACCCACAATACGCAGTCACCTTTTAGCTCAGCGAAGAAGAATGCAAAAGCTCTGCAGGTCGAGAACCAGAAGCTGTTCGACGAGGTGAGAAAAACATTAGAAATACTTCAGTTTTTATTCGCCATGGAGGTTTAAGTAAAACCTTTTATTGTCATCATTCAGGCACTGAAGACTTCTTGTAAACATTAAAAAAAGAATAACAGAATTCAATAGAGCAATTATATTATGAGGTTAAGTTTTTAATTGGAGGTTCTGGTGGGCCAGTAGTTTAGAGCAAAAGTCTTTAAGCTGTTTGTTTTTCCAACTAACTCCTTATTAAAATATCACTATGTAACATGTTAATATATAACTGTGTGTGTAAAGAGTTTCATTATTTGTAAAGCTGTTTCTGCAAGGATGTGTGCATGCTAGTTAGAAATGCTTTTCACTGTAAATACAAACAAAAAGTGCTTTCATCTCAACCGCTTTGTCTGGTTAGACTTACTGGGAACTAAACCGTGTTTTTCATATTTGGCCTGCAGGATGTTAGGACAGAATCCAATATGCAAACATGTTGCTGTGACGATTTCTTTGTGATAAACAGAATTCAGCTTTAGATTAATTGCAAACAAACTTATTATTTCCATTTAAATGACAGGAATGATTGAAAAAGCTGATTCCTGCTACATCTGATGTTTTAGAAAAGAAACACATTACTTGTAGTTTCTTTAATGACTTCATCTAAACATCTTTATGACGATTTCTGCTGCATTAAACAAGAAGAATCACCAATAATATAACTGGATTACAGGAATGTTTGGTACCTAAAAACATTTATTGTAGTTTCGGTAGTTCTCTGTTTGTTTTTTTTTTAATGTGGCCAATATTGTGCAGCTCTACTCCATAGTTAACCTTTTGCATAATCTCCATCTATTTGTCATTCTAAATTATTAAAATGCAACTCTGTCAGAAAAATCTTTGCTCTGATCAGGACTTTTACAGAGTCCTTAAACACAGGAGGAAATCTAGGTTTAAAACCAAACAGAGTTCTGCTCCATTTGACAGGATTTAGTCTTGATTTTAGTGTTTTTCACTCATGTTTTAGACATTAATGAATCATCATCTTGTACTCATCTGAAATACTTTGGGTCACATATTTTATTTTTAAGTGGTTCTGTAAATAAAATGATTTGACTTATTAAATCCCCACATAAATAACTTTAATCTCTAACATCAGGTTGTTTTGTTTTATGATAAAAAAGAAAAAACCTGAAAACATCTCAGCAGAGGTTAATAATTAGTAACTCTGTTTGTGATTGGCAGATTTAAATAAAAACTTTTACACTGTTCAAATGATGCTCTTTGTCTTATTACAAATATTTTTCTCATATTATTGTCTAGTTATGTTTTTTAGATTTACCTGTTGAAAATCTCAGTTTTCTTTTGCAGTTTGAAATGATTTTGGCCAAATGTGTCAAACTGAAGGCACGTGGGCCAAAACCGGCCCGCCGCAGCTATTTATGTGGCCATTGTTTGTAGAAATTTAAGATAACTGTTGGGTTTTTATTTTTATCAGTCAAATCAAATAAGTTTTTATTTGCATAGTGTTAAATCGCATCAACGTAAAAAGATGTTAAATATTATTCAGTTTAAGAAATACTCACTGAATACAGAGAATACTAAGATATTCTAACAGTTTTAATAGTTTTATGAGTAAATTTTCCCACCACCGTCCCTTTAAGGAAATTCATGACCTTGAAGTGGCCCAAAGTGGAAATGAGTTTGAATTTATTGAATTTTAAAAATCTGTTGAATTAAAGTTCTCCTGTTCTTTCTTTCCTGTTTGCTCCAGTTTGTGCAGCACTGCACTCCTCTCACCAACAAGTGCCCAGAGGTCCTGACCTTCCTCCAAACCAAACACAGCAAGGCCTGTCCGGACTACCTCTGCTCCGTGGAGTTCAGGAACACTCTGGGTCAATGTCTGACTCAAGCTCAGGGCAACGTCACCAAAACCTTCGTCTACATTAACGAACTGTGCACCGTGTTGAGGCAGCACGCTGTGAAGAAGAGGCAGACACTCAGCAAGGTGGAGCCCTCTGCTTCTGAATCAGGAAGTCATCAGTCTACCTCCACATCGCTCAAAAGCAAAGATAAGACGAAAGGAAGGACAGCGGAGCAGGAAGATGGTGTTAAGTCAGAGGAAGAGGCGCAGCCTTCAGGAGAGCCGGGGGAAACCAAGGAGGAGAATCCAGAAGCTGACAGGAAAGCCAGGAGGGCGCTAAGGAAACAGGTCAGGGCTGCTGCTAAACACGGCTGCATGATCGACCTTTTTATTGCAGAAAAGTGAATAAAAACAACAAAAAAGAAAAGCATTGTCTTTGTGTCTGAATTTCAGATTGCGTACCTGGAGAACCTGTTGAAGCTTTACAACGATGAGATCTACCGGCTGCAGCAGGCGGAGCTCAGCTTAGACGACATGGAGGCGGAGGACTCCACCTACATCCAGGAGCACAAACTCAAGCGGAAGGTCTGCAGACATTTAACTGATTCACTCACAGATTCACCGAGGCTACAGTCACAGCAGGCCCTCAGGCTCAGCTCCAATGTTTTGCTAAAATCAGATTTTTATATGGTCGTTCATAGTACTAATTAAATCCAACCACAATCTGGCTTCTGTGTGAACGGGTTCAAAGTGACCCGCATGAGCAGAAGAAAATTGTTTACATCACACACCAGCGCATTGTTTATGGAAGCAATACTGCATGGACTGTTTATGGATTGAAGTTGTTGAGCAATGGGAGCCAACAGTATCATCACAAGATCATAACGAGACAAAGAAATCTAATAAACATGAAGCACAACTAGAAGCAGCAGCTTTTTGTGGATCATTGACTTCTGAAGTCTGTTTGAATGTGTAGTCAGAACCAAGAGAGGCCTCATGAAAGAAGTAAAACAAACTTCTTTCATGAGTTCGTAATCACAATTTTCAGCCATTGTTTACGTCCAGATTGTCTGGCTTCTTCTGGTGCAGAAGTTTGTCTCACATCAGTGACATAAAAACAATCAGAAGTGGCACAAACAAGATTTTTCTTTGGGGCTGAAAAGTTTATAACTGGGTCGGTCAGGCTGCCATGACAAGTCTGGTGTTGGTTGCATCTGGGCCAAAAAACTGGGTTTGGTTTTCCTTTGCCTGCAGTCTGAACCATAAACAGATGTTTTAAATCATCTAACATCATTTTTTCTTCTGCAGATGATGAAGATCTATGAAAAGCTGTGTGAACTGAAAGGCTGCAGCTCACTAACAGGCCGAGTGATTGAACAGAGGATCAGATACACTGGAACCCGCTACCCAGAAATCAACAAGAGGGTGAGCTGATTTAAATCCTACAAAACATCACTGACAACCTGGATTATAATCCCAGTTCAACTAGTGACGGTCCAGTTTGTGCTGCACAGATTGAGCGCTTCATCAACAGCCCAGGGACGCAAAACAACCCTCCAAATTACTCAGACATCCTGCATCAGGTGGAACGAGCAAACAAACGCCACGGCCTTTGTTTGAACGCGGAGCAGCGGGAAGAGGTCGCCCGGGAGGCGTTCACGGAGACGGGAAAACGCGTGCAGGAGCGGCGCCACCTGGATCTGGTCTACAACTTTGGCTCTCGCCTCACAGACACCTACAAGCCTGGTGAGACCCGGAGTTACTCCTTATGTCTGAAAGAGCAGAAGAAGAATCAACGCTGGATGTTTCTTTTTTCATATCAACACAACGGAGAGAAACTGAGTTTAAATAACAGGAAAGTTATGGCAGGAAATGCCTTTATTAGCAGCAGTAGCTGTTTAAGAACTAGGGTTGCATAATTAATGCGTTGATTAAACAATTTGTCTAAGGAATCACTTTGAATATTTAAATCCCTGATAAGAGGATCTGATATAAATATTAACCCTTACAGCAGAGGTTCAGTGAATGTCTGATTGCATTTAAATCATTTGGAAAATCATCTGCACCTGCTAATCATAAAATCTCAATAAAAAAAAAAGTTTTTCTCTGATTGAACAGTTTTGATTCAAAGCAAAGGAATCCATCAAAGATTTAATTTTTCTTATATTTTCAGATGATTTTCTTCTTATTCCATTTATAAATATTTTGGTTAAATACATCTGCAGGAGAATTTGAATCTTTATCTGACTTGCTCAACCCAAACGATTCTCAGACTTGTGTTGCAACAAGGGAGCAGAGTGACAGCAGTAAAGGTCATGCTGACACTTTAATGTCACAATACTCTTGATTTGATTGCACAATATATGAAATCCAGAGTCTCCATGTAAAATATAAAAATAACCACTTGGATGCGGCTACCTCAAATGAAAGCATTTGAAAAGCATTTATATTATTGTTGCTGTTTTTAAAGCTCTTTTCCTTCCATCCTCTGTTTGTTTCCTCTCTTTCCTTCCGTAGCGACGGACCCGGCTCTGATGGACCCGTCTCTGCTGAAGAAGCTGCGCTCCAATAGGATCATGGCTTTAACCCGTCTGGAGGAAGTCATCAATAAATACGCTGTGAAACAGGACATGGTGGACAAGGAGAAGCTCAGGACAGACAAGGAGGTGAAGGAGGAAACAAGAACATTTACAAATGAGTTTGGAACAAACATCATAAAGTTTGGATTTATGACAATAACTCTAAGATCAAGCACAGTGTGTGTTTTTGTCTGATAATAGATTAGATAATGTCACCTAAAGAGGGAAAAATATGAACTAGTTGAAAAACAAATGTACATTTAAATGCAGCTGATAACTGAATCTGCTCTATTTCCAGAATCAAAAAGTAGGAGAGAAATCAAAGACCCGGCAGACAAACGGAGCGGCTCAGGAGGAAGAGGATGAGGAAGATGATGGGGATGAGGATGAGGATGAATCTTCAGACCCGGACATAGAGGAAGAGATCGAGGCCAGCACTCAGCAGCAGGGCGCAGGTCAGAGCCGAGACGTTGTTCTGATACCATAACTGGAGCTTTAGATTAGATCAGAGAAATGATCTGATGCACGTTTTCAGTATCGGTAAATAATTAAACATGCATGATGTCATGGGCAATTTCACTTTTTAATTCATTTTCACTTTTTAATTCATTCTTTTCAAAGCATCATTTTGACTTAAGATGAATCATTTTGCACTGAATCAAACTTTGGCAGCTTGAAAGCTTGATTTGATTATTTAAACTTCTGTAACATCTCAGGTTGTAGTTTCATCCTGCAGGAATCTGCATGAAGGCTCTAGATCAGTTTTTAATTCTGTCAACTTTAGGAACGAATGTTTCTTTAGGCAAATTGATTCATATTTTCACAGTGAGGTTATATTTTGGTTTTCTTTTTCAGTTTCCACTTCTCCCCTTTTTTCTGGTTCAACTTTTTCTCTAACTACCCGTTTAACGGCAGCATTGTTGTTACACTTCCCCATATTTTACAGTAACACATAGAATGGGGGATTTTTTTGCTATTTCAGGGAGTTTCTAAAACATGAGCTCATAAATCCATGTAGAAAACAAATATTTGTTCAGTAAATCTGCTTTCCTTGCAGAACATCAGCAGAACTTTTAACTGATATATTAGGGATTTTTGGCCTGTATGAAGGAGTAAATAACTGTTTTCCTGAAGTATAATTCCTTTTCATTGTTTGACAAAGGTATTCACACCTGTGAAGCTTTTATACATTTTATGCACAGACATTAAAGTATTTAAAGTTTGTGAAATTTAGTGGAAGAAGGATGTTCATTAAAGGGAACCTAATATGCAAAACTCACATTTTGCACATTTTTGTTCCTCCAAATGGTTTTCTACTTCTGAAATCAGTCCGGCTGTTTGTAGCAGTTATTTAATGTTTTTGGTGTGTGGAAAATGAGCAGAAATCTCCCTATTGTTACTTCACATTTAATGGATACTGAGTTGTTTCTGAGCAGCTGCAGTGCAGCTCCAGCAGGTTTCCTCTGTTTTTACAGCTGTATATGTTGTACAATGGCTGCTGGAAGAGACTTACCATCCAGAAATCACTTGCTGCTTCTTTGTTGGTTGCACAGGAGGTTCTACTAATGCTTTTCAAAGATGTACTGCTGTGTAATTGTGAATCTGTTTGCTGCCATTGGATTAAAAACCAACTCATTCTGAAAGGTGTTCGAAATACGCTTTTTAACGGTTTAGTGAGATTCCCTTTAGTCACCTTAAAACACTTCTCTCTCTAGATGACGATGATGATAATGAGGAAGACAACAATAACGAGGCAGATGAAGACGGCGATGATGCTGACAACAAAGAGGATCAAACGTTGGACGAGACAGGAAGCACAAAGGATGAAGACGATCCGACGTCCGATGAAACGCAGATCTCCCCGATGTCCGACATCCCGTCGCCCAGAGACAGCCCCAGCCAATCAGAGTCCATGCAGACAGACGATCAGCCGCCGTTGTCCAATGAGAGCCCAGCGGCTTTGCAGCAGTCTGAGGACTCGTCCAATCAGGTGCCAGGGCTTCCTGAAACGGATGACCCCACAGATCTCCCATCATCCCCTGCAGCAGCAGTAACCAATGGGAATCCTTCGCCGGAACAAAAAACCGTCACAGTGCAACAAAGCGACACGCAGACGACCAACGGTACGTCTCCGGTTCCCAGCCCCAAAACCACGAGGAGCAGGAAGAGGAAGAGGGAGGAAATGATGTCATCAAACTCCAGAAGCACGAAACAGAAGATGAGTTCTGACAGGTAGGACTGCAGGATGAAGACGACCAGAAGTATTTAAATTTTAGGAAACATTCAGAATAAACTGTCAGGAAAGTGTTTTTTTGTTTTATTTTGATTCTCTGTGTTTTGCTCTTCATCCTCAGCGACGCAGACATCCCTCTGGACATGGGCGTCATTTGCTGCGGTTCTCCACTAAAGGAGGAATCGTCGGCATTCGACACTCCCACTAAGAACCCGACCGTCAGCGTTCAGTCGACGCCGCCGCCCAAAAAGAACAAGGTGCAGAAACAGACGGTCAAACAAAACAACGCAGGAAAATAAAGAAATAAAAACTCAAAACTTCTCATTCAGCCTGGTCAGTGTAGAAATCATGATAAATTTACACAGTAACTCGCTGAGTTGGGAGATCAATTATATTTATTACTTTTAATAACAACATAGAATCTATTTGTTAAAATCAGTCAAAGTTGTTTTATTAATCATATTATTAGTGGTATTGATTTGAGCTGAAAACTGGACTAACCAGGAAAGGTCAATATTTAAAACAAAAACTGATAAATAATTATTGATATTAGCTGATATAAAATGCTTACATGGTGAAACGGTTTTCTGCTGAATCTGGTCCAGCTCTATTCTGGACCGTTTGGAGGAGGTCGTCTCCTCCTGGTACCAGTCGAACTTTAGAGCGGTTTGTTGACGTTTGACCCGACCTCGATCCGACTCGGCTGCCAGGTGTTTCCTTCCAGCTGGAGTCAAACGCCTTCCTGCAGCCGGGTTGCATTGTGGGACGCGGTAGAGAAAGCAAAGGCTGCATGTCTTTTCCTTAAAGCTACATGCAACATTCAAGATGGTTGCATGTAGTAATCTGTGTTTTATTGGCTTAGACCACAGCATCTGTGTTTATATTTACATCTGGTTCTTCTGGACCAGTCCACAGACCAGAACGGTTCTGGTTCACTTGGAGTTTTCTTTGTGTGGAAAGAAGCAGAACCACTGGAGAAAACTACTAGTTGACAAACTGATTCAGACCAAAGCAAATGAACTGAGGATGTAAAACTGTCCAAGATTCACAGCCTTCATGTTTGGTTCTGTTGATAAAAGAAAACCACCATCCCCAGACGGTTTGTGTTGCTGCTGATAAACAGCTGCTGACTCTGCATAGTCATTGAAGGAGGCAGTAGCTGCCAAATTACCCCCAGATTACGGCTGATATGCTTCTCTGTCTCTGGGCAGCTTAAACAACAGTTTAGGATTAAATAGTTATTAAAAACAGTCACAATTTAAAGAATGAATTTCTTGTTCTCTGTCTGGATGAAAAAATGCTCAATAAAGCGAATTCAGTTCATTTCCAATTGATTAAAGAAATTAGTGTCAATTAATCCAGATTAACTCTGGATTAATTGACTTCACTCTGCATCAAGTCGTTACAGAGAGAAGAAACTTCAGTGAAAGATTTTAAATGAAATCAGAGAAGGAACGAATGTAGAAAGTGAGCTTTATTTCAGCAGAGGAGCAGAGGGCTGCTGCTCGTCTTTAATTGAAGTCTAACAGATGGAAATAATTCCAGATTTGATATTTAAAAACTGAGCATGTTTTCATATTGTAAACTTTTGAATCTGTTTATTAAAAATCTTTCTTTCTGGCTGCGTCTGCCTGTTTTCAGGTTAACGTTGCGACTCAGTGCGACCCAGACGAGATCATCGTCCTGTCGGACTCGGACTGAAAACAGGAACACGTCGATTTTCCATCGGCCTCCTGACAATAGGATGACCTCTGCTGACCCTGGAGAACTGGAACAGATGATGATCAGGATGCAGTTTCTGTTTCCTGCCAGCCGGGGGCGCTGTGATTGGTTTTTACTGCAGACCTCCAGATGATGCCTTGGTGGAGACATTTTTATGACGTGGGTTTCAGTTTCTGCAGGGAGGAACTTCTGTCTGAGGGTGATGAAGAGGATGATGATGATGATGAGCTGAACGGTCGGACATGTTGAGTTTTCCTCCTTGAAGGACCTCAGCTCAGGGAGCAGCTCGTCTGTTTACATTTTCTATGTTTTCTCTGCAGCCAGCAGGCGGGTTTGGGTTTGTATAAATTAGGATTTCTGATATTCATCTTCCTGATTTCCTGTTTGTGCTGCTGGAGGCGACAAACTGCGAGGCGATTGGTCGGATGTTTGATGTAGCAGCAGAAATACGTTGGTCTCATTTTTCCTTTTCCTCTCTCCCCCTAAAAGCAGATTTTACCACACAGTCAATAAACAGCTTCCAGAAAGCTCACCATAAAATACTAAAACAATCAAATTTCAACTTTTTTTCATCAAATATTTCATTTACATTTTTAAGTTGCTGTAGATTTCAGACTTTGTTCTCCCTCTGTTGGTTCGTCCTTTAAAAATGTGTGAAAACAGATTTAAAAAATCAGGTTATAAGATGTGACACAATCTGATTATTTAATAAAAAATTGTATTTACTGACATGAAGAGATATTCTCATAGATTTTTTCAGCTTGTTTTTATGTCTTGCCTGCGATGGCCTGTAAGGGCCACCGTACATAGAAAAACATCTATAATCAGAAAGTTTGAGATTAATCTCAGACATTTTCTAGGAAAAACAAGGACACGTCTGAGTTTGAAAAGTTTACAATTTTCCAGAAAAAAATCTGGAATCTAGAGATGAATCTCTAATTTCTAGAAAAAACTCAGAAATGGACTTTTGGAGTTTCAAAAGTCCAAATTTTAGACCTGGGAATTTTTCTAGGAAAATTTTCCCAGGTATTTTTCCTAAAATATTTCTGAGGTTCATCTCAGAATTCCTGATTTTTCTAGCAAATATTTTGACTTTTCTAGAATTATACTTGAAAATTTCTGGGATTAGTCGGTTTTTTGTTTTTTTTTTCTTGGAAATTTTCAATCTTTCAAACTCAGAAATTTCCACTTTTTAAAAAATAAATTCTGGATTTAGTCTCAAGATTTCTTCATTTTTTTCCTGGACATGTAAACTTCTGTTTCTGTCAGCAATGACCCGATTCCACTGGTACGTTTCCCTTCTGCAGCCAACACTGAGCATTAAAGTAGCCAACACTACCACCTGCTGACGGAGGTTTGCAGCTGAATGTTTTTACGCCAAAATGTAAAAAATAATTATTCCTGGATGCTATTTCTTAAAATCTGATTAACATATGGAAAGTAACAATTTGCATTTCCTGTTGATCCCGTAGCTCTATGCAAATCAGAAATTAGATATTAAATCTGCAGAGGATCAGTTTCTTTTGCAGGAGGGTTAAAATTAAAACCTCCACAGTGTCCTAAAGAAAAATTGCAGGATTTTTTTGTCTGGTAAAAACAGAGAAACTGAAAACATTCATTCGTGGAAGGAAGGCAGAAATCGTATTTTAGACTTAATTAACTTAGGCTAAATTATGGTTTATTAATCTAAATGAAGCTTAAATGATGATTAAAACTTAAAGATCTCAGATGGTATAAAAATGTTGATTAGTACCTGTTATTTTTATTAAATGTTAAAGATTTTCCCACTATTATCAGAAATCCCTTTATTGTTTTTAATTAAGTATTTTTATTCTGTTCTGCTGAAAGAACTGAACTTTCTGGTTTGTGTGGGGTTTTTTATCCCTGGATTTTTTTGGATCTGCTGCTGGGTTTGAATGTCTTTAGGTTTTTTTATCCCAATAAAACCTTTATTGATTAGATTTTTCTCTTTCTGGGGGTAGAAGCTCTTTTCGGAGTGAAAGGATGAAGATGTGAATCGTTGTTTCTGCTGCAGACTCTCCTCTGTCCAGAGAAATTTTCTTTCACTCACTGTGAAATATTTTCCTTTTTTTTTTACTTTGATAGGCAGATAAATAATAAAAATTGCTATAAAACACGTTGTGTGTCTTTCATTCTTAAATAATGTGGTATATTTTATTAGTCAATAGAGTTGTTTGAAGAAAAACCTTCATTTTGGAAACTTTGAGCCATTTAGAGATGAACTTTGCATGATTTTTTAGCACAGTAACCCAACTGGGCTTCGTGATTTTTAGATACTTTCTGGTAGAAAGCAGATTTAACCAAGTTAAACAGAAAAAAAGCATTAAATCAATCCAGAAGAAAGAGTTTTATTAAATAATTTATTAGTCCATAATATCAGTACATGGAAGAGGTTAATATTGATGCACTGGAATATTTTACATGATTAGTTCATGATTTAATGCACAACAATCAGCTGGTCAAATGAAGACTTTAATTTACAAAACATGAAATGATTTATGATTTTCAGTGGCAGATTTCAGCTTTACGAAGTGAGCGCTCTGTCTGCAAGAGAACATCTTAGAGACAACAAGCTGCACAAATATTCTGTTTCTTTAACCTTAAACTGATCAAATCATCTTTGGTTCAGGGTGTTTTCTTATCTTTATGATTTTAAATAAATATTTTTGTTGCAGCATTTAGACACTCCATGTTTTGTACAGATATCAGTTTTTACTTTAATCTGACTTTGCTGTAGAAATTCTTACTAAACACAAAGTAAATTTCCTCCACTTCTTACCCAAATATACAAATTATGTTGTGCTTTCATCATGACTCACATTAATCTCTTTATGCAAATATTAACAGTGTTGGTGCAACATGATGGGTTCATTGCACTCATCAGAAACATTTCATTCAGTTTCCTCTCTGATGATCACAGAGGACTCGCTGCAGAATCACCAACACTCAGAGCAAATCGTGGAAACCAAACTGAACCTTCACAGAAGGTAAAACACAAACTTACAGCATCTTCAAAGGCTTCAGAAATGTTTCAGAGGACATTTATTAAATAAAAATAATAGCTCATCCACACATGAAATAGGTTTCTGTAGCGTTAATAAAAAATAAAAAAAAATCACATTTTGAAAAGTTAATCTTCACATTTCTATTTCCAGGTAGTAACAGTACCAGCAACGGCCACAAGGGGCAGAGTTCTGCAAAGAAAAATATTTAAAGCAAAGAGGAAAAACTGCTTTTAAATATGCGATTAGTGTTAATATGTAATTGATATGTTCTGCTATATTAGCGTGTTTCTGTCTTCATGTATTGCGGCTTCCTCCGCCTGAGAGAATCAATCTGAATGTAACTAAACAGCGCCCTCTGGTGGGCAGTTTAGTACAAGTACAAAATAAACCTGGTGAAAAGTTTGCATGCTAAATAAATATGAAACTGCTTAAATTATGCACATGAATGTGCCTTATTAAATGTATCAATAAAAGTAATGATTCTGTACCGGTGTCTGATTAATTAATGAGATAAAGATAATTAAAAACAGAAGCAGAAAAAAAAAACTCAGAATAACTGTAATAATGTCTGATGTCACCAAACATATTATTATAATCTAACACAGTTTCATTAAATATGCAGCACAGAGATGATAAACCTGGGAAACTACAAGCTCACATTTTAATCAGATTAGTTTCAATACGTGTTAAAAAATAACTTAATGTTTAAACCCAAAAGATTATATCTTACTTTGAAACCTTCCATAAGAGCTTAAACGTTTATTTTCTCTAATTAAATCTTTAAAATGTAAGTTTAATGACCTTTTAAAGTTTAAACTGATTATCTCTTCATAACAGAATCAATACTTCAGCTCAAAATGAACCAAATCACAGCTTTTTCCATCAAAATGCACTTAGATCAACACATTATATTCAAAACAAGAGCAATAAGACACAAAAGAACACATAAAATCTAGTTTATATTATAAATATCTATAATATGTACTTGAAACAAGGTACAAGAATCTACTTAGATTTTCTCTAATTAGGCCAAATATAAATACTGTAGGCTGTTTTGTAATTGTAATCGTTCTAGTTCATTAAATTTATTGTTAAACTACAAGATTTATGTGTGTAAAAAACCCAAAATTTATTCATCTTGTTTTCCATACACTTGTAATGAATATATATCATATTTTAAAATAACTCATATGCTCACATGCAGATGATGATGTAAACAAATCAGAACTAAAACAGGAGCTGAAAATCAACTGGGATAAGAAAAACTAGAACATATGATAAGAAAAACTATAAAACATGATGTTAATAATAATAATTTTAATAAATTATGCTTCTAAATTACCAGTTCCTTTTTTCCTTTCCTGAACATCCAGCTGACACTAAGGAATCACTTCATTTGTTAAAAACAGGAAACACCAGAATAAAACTCAACTATCAACTGCTTATAGTACATATGTTTAAATATGTATAGAAATATTATTATTTTCAAGGTGCTAAAGTTAAAACTGTTGCTCTGTCGCCCCCTAAAGGTCAAAGTTGCAGTAATTTATATTCATGTACAGATGAAAAGTTTTGATTTTTCCCCCCCCAATTTTATCATCCAAATTTAAGCTTTAAAAAAATCACAAACCTGGAAAATATCTTAGAATATTCCATGAAAATGCATGACTGAGATTAATCTGGATGAATTATGAGTATCAGTTTAATCTGCAGAGGAAAAATCCTGCTGCTTCCTGATTTTTAATAAAAACATGAATGAAGTTTAAATGTTTTATTTCTAATCAGTCTTGCAGGTTTTATCTGAGCACAGCAACAGGTCACGATACGAAGCTGCAGAGGAATCACAGCATCTGGAACGTTTTCCCACAGAAACCAGCAGCCTTCTGGTTTTCCCACAGAAACCAGCAGCCATGGTCCGTTCTGATGAGGCCACTTTTCAATTCTGTTTGTGCAAAAGAACCGGGTCATTTAAGACAAAAGGAACTGAAACAGAACCACCATGAAGGCCGATCCGAATCTCCAGGTTCTTCCGGTCCTTCAGATCCAACAGGAGTTTCAACAAAGTGCAAATTTTTCTTCTCTTTTTCCAGGATGAAACAGCAGCAGGAACCATTAGAACCATCAGAACCTTCAGAACCATCAGAACCAGAACCTTCAGAACCACCAGAACCATCAGAACCACCAGAACCATTAGAACCATCAGAACCACCAGAACCATCAGAACCTTCAGAACCACCAGAATCATCAGAACCATCAGAACCGGGCTCCCATTGGTTCCCTCAGCTCCGGTTTAGGTCACGCTGCTTCCGTCTGCGCTGACCTCACACACGTCTTCCTCACACACACCTCGAGCCAATCCCAGCCCTCCGAACATTCCTGACCCGTGATCTGGACCCGGACTCTGGGAGGCGACCCCCAGCATGGCCCCCGTGGCAGCGGCCATGGTGTTGCCATGGTGACTGCTTCCTCCGGAGGAGCCGCCATGTTGTCCAGCAGCAGCTGCAGACGCTCCTCCTCCTCTGGCTGCTCCTCCCTGACCTCCGTCAGCGGCAGACAGCAGCAGGTGGGTGGAGGCGTTAAAGTCCGGGCCTTCCTCTCCCCCTCCTCCTCCTCCTCCTCGCCTCCCTCCCTCCCCGCCCCCCGCTGTGTCGCAGTCGGCGCCGCGCCTCTCGCAGTGCGAGCGGTGCCTCATGAAGCTGTCGCGCCACATGAACTTCTTGCCGCAGCCCAGGCAGTCGTAGGGCTTGAGGCCGGTGTGGGTCTTCATGTGCTCCGTCAGGTGGTGCTTCATCTTGAACTTCTTGGCGCAGACGGGGCAGTGGAACGGCCGCAGGTCCAGGTGCATGTTGATGTGCCGGTCCCGCATGCTCTTGTGGGTGAAGGTTTTCCCACAGTGACACATGAACACCTTGGCGGTTCCTCCTGAGCCGCCGCCGCCACCGGCTCCGCCTGCGAGCCCGCTGCCGTCAGAACCGTCCGGACCCAACCCAGTCTGCAGCTGGACAGCGCCGTGCTCCAGGCCGGGCGTTTTGAAAGAGGCTCCGCCCACCATGCCGGCGGCCACGCCCAGCGGCGGCGTGGCCGGGTCCAGGGCGAGGCCGGACGCCTGGCTGTACAGCAGGATCTGGTTCCCCTGCATGTCCAGAGGGAAGAGCTGCGCCCGGGCCGAGGCCGCGGACTGGACCTGACCCAGCAGGGCCGACACGGCCCGGTTGGCGCTCTGGTTCTGACCCGCAGCGCCGTCATGAAGGTGCTGGGCCAACGTCTGCTCGATCAGGCTGCCCTCAAACTTGAGGTAGTCCTCTGATGACTGGCAGTAATCCAGCTGCAGGAAAAGGTCAGAGGTCAGATCTGTTATTAAATAATAGAACTGATTTTAGAAAAGCATGCCCATAGCATGATGCTGCCACTACTGTGCTTCTGTAACTTTATAAAAAAAAGATTTTTTTTACTAATGTGTTGAAACTGTCATCAAGTTGTGACAATGTTAGATGAGACAGATTAACTCTTCCAGCAACCAATTAGAGCCAGGAGGCGGGTCTTAGCGCTGACAATCACCCTCCCTTTGGCAGGGAGCCGATATATAAAAAAATATAAAAAATAAAAATCTTTTTTAAAATAAAAGAAAAATATTACAGCTATAAGTTCCACAGAATATTTAACTAAATTCCCATTTTTGAATATCTTACACAAACTAAAATAAAAAATCTGGTGTTCAATTTGTAAGTAGAAATGTCTGTTTACTTTAGGGGTGACATAATAAAGGGGGCTGAATAAAAAGGAATGCTGCACTTTTCAGATAGTTTATTGTAAAAACAAAATTCCAATCTACAATTATTCATCTATTATTATTTTTATTTTTTTATTTTATAAAATCCTAATCTGGTTTGTAATTTGCCTCGTTAAGAACACTGTGAATAGTTTCAGGTTAAAGGAACCGGGTTCTGGTACCGGCTGACCTGTGAGTCCATGTCGCTCTCCGCTCGGCCCCCCAGCTCCGCCGAGAGGCTCCTGATGTTGGAGATGTTGAAGTTCCCTCTGTCCCGTTCCCTGACCAGCTCCATCTCCCTCTCGTCTTCGTCCTCCTCATCCTCGCCGCCCTCCTCTCCGGACACAACGATCAGGTCGTCGTCCTCCGTCCGCTCCGTCTTCACCACCACCCACTGCTTGCGCGGCATGATGCTGGGCTGGCTGTAGGTGGGACGCTTCTGCAGCGCCACCTCAGAGTCCTCCCCGTCCTGCAGAGGATGTAAAACATGTTCTCATATTTATTACTAAAGATTATTTTAGAAACCGATTATTCTGATGATTAGTGGGACAAAATAAATTACCACATTCTGCAAATGCTTTTTCAGTTAAGCCTTTTTACAGAACATTAAAAATACATAAATAGAATAAACAAATAATTCCTATTTTAAATAAGAAAAATGAACATTTTCCAGCCTGAAATGCAATAACAGAATTCTTTTAGTGTGTTTTGTATATTTCTTAATTACTGCCCTCATTAGTTAACAATTATTTCATTAATCATAATTCCAGCATCCGACCTGATAGGAGGAAACGCCGAAGCTGTCGCTGACTCCGACCTCCTGCTCCAACGCCGAGCTGACTTTCTTCCTCCTGCCGCTGCCTCCTCCTCTTCCTCTCTTCCTGTGGTGGTACATGGCCTCCTCCTCCTCTTCCTCCCCCTCCTCCTCCTCTATGAGCAGGGCCTCCTCTCCCCCTGATGGGGTGCAGTAGCTGGGGGTGTTACTGGCCCTGCCTCCATCCAGAGAGGCCCCCCCTGCCGCTGCGCCTCCCCCCAGGAAGCTGCTCCCGTCTCGGGGGCTGAAGTAGTTGGTGCTGCTGGGCGACTGGCTCTCGCTCACCGAGGGCCGGCTGGAGGGTTGGGGGACCCTCTGGGGGTCGTTGGGCTCTACAACCGGGACACCACCTGTGGTCCCAGTTGCACCAGTTTCAGCGTTGCTGCTGCTGCAGCCGGGATTGGCCGAACTTCCGCCTCCACCTGCTGCGTCCTGCGCTCCTCCTGCTCCTCCTGCTCCTCCTGCCGCTGCGGCGCGGCCCTCCTTCAGCAGCTCGGTGCATTTGTCCACGATGTGCCACATCTGCAGCACGCTGCCCACCGTGAGGTAGTTAACGATGTCGTCACGCAGCATCCGGAGCTGGCCGGTGTAGGCGCAGCTCAGGACGCTCTCGAACGCCAGCGGGTCCATCACCGCGGGGATGGAGACCGTCGACATGTTCTTCAGCAGCACCTGGAAAAGGTCAGAAGGTCAGGGTTAAGCTGCTTCAAGATAGGAGTGGACATTTATTATGAAAAGATTTAGATTTATCACTGATTCACGATAAATTCCAACTAATGTTTAAAATTTCCCCAAAATCACTTTCCCTGATGCCAGATGTGGAAGGTTCTGTGTTTTTATCGGCGCCAAAGTTGCAAAGCATTTATAAGACAAAGATGAAAATGAAAACTTTCTAAAAAAAAAAAAAAAGCAAATTGATATTTCTCATTTAAAGGTTGTTGTATCATTTATTGTGATAAATGTCTGATTTTTATAACATTTTGATACATCGCTGTCATGATAACTTATGATCTCAGAACCACTTTGCTTAATGCCTGATGTTAAACACTATGTATTGTTATCACCACTAGGAGGCGCCAATTTTGTGAAACATTTAAAGGAAAGTGAAAGATTGTAAATAAAAACATCTTAAAAACAGCAAAAAAAGGATTTCCCATTTTAAAGGTTGTAAATATAGTTAAAAAGTTTTAATATGTCTAAATCTTAATATACCATCACTGAGCTAAAACACGGCAGTGGCAGTTAAAGATGGACATTTATTGTTTATCATAAGATTTTCATTTATCGTCACAATAAATTCATGGTGTTTAAAATCCAGATTGTAAGTTTACTACTTTTCTCCACTGTTTGTTGAATAAAGTCGTGTCAATAAATTTAAAAATATGATTAAAATGATTTAAAATTATTAAAAACATTTGTGATTAAATGATTTGAATAAATTTTTTGTGCATTTTAATGTGACTGGTGTCTTTAATAATTGTGAGGCTATGATTTCTATTCCATGCAGCCACAACTATAGTTACATAAAACAAGTCATAAATAGTTATTCAAATTTGTTTTATCACAATATTGTCATAAAATACTGTGATAACAAATTAAGTCCATATCTTTCACTCTTACTTCAACAATATTTATTTTAAGTAAATATGATTGAAAAATAAGACAGTGGATGATTTATTATTACCAGAAGAATGAAAACATGACATAATTTATTCATAATTCATAGAAAAGCAACAATTTAGTTTATTTTTCTAATTCAAATCTTCATATAAAGACTTCTAATTAATTATTTGATTGTCTCAGAACCATTTGGGTCAAACTCCCCCACCTGATCATGGAAGTAGGGCGAGGACGCGGCCAGGACGCAGCGGTGCGCCTTGAAGACGTGTCCCTGAACGTGGATGGACAGATCGCACAGACTGCCGTCCTCCCTCTGCCGGTTCAGGCTGTCCAGCACCGAGGTCTGAGCGCCGGGGAAGCTGACCTCCACCGCCGACCCGCCTGAGCCGCTGCTGCTCCCCACCTCCATGGGAACCGACTGCATCTGCCGCAGGAAAACTGTCAGAACCCAGGAGTCTGAAACCATAAAGTTTCAGACTCTTTGTTCAAGATTTTATGTCAGTATTAATGATTTTATTTTCACATCCCCCGATCTCTCATTGGGCGTACCACAAGGCTTAATTCTGATACCTGTTTTTTTCTACCACTCTGTTTTTTCCCCTGTTTGCATCTCAATCTCATCACAAAGGATCCTGAGCTTTGTCCTCATTCGAAGCGCAGGCTACACTTTGCAGTGGTCACCACTCCATCACAGAGACACACACTCACCTTTAAGACTAATTTTAAGAACCCAGTTAACCAAACAGACGTGTTTTTGGACGGCAGAGGAAGGGAGAGTACCTGGAGAGAACCAAGCATGCACAGAGAGA
Source organism: Poeciliopsis gracilis (assembly GCA_911649635.1). NCBI lineage: Eukaryota > Metazoa > Chordata > Actinopteri > Cyprinodontiformes > Poeciliidae > Poeciliopsis > Poeciliopsis gracilis. Next base: position 60,404 of record CAJVRI010000120.1, read on the forward strand.
CCATGCAATCTTTATGCAGAATTTTGTTCAGTTACAGTCCCATCTATATTCAGCTACCGGTCTCTTTAACTAGAAATTAAACGTCAAAACAAATAATTACTGCTTTGAAGCAAAAGTACAGTTTACTTCAGTTCAGCTGAGGAAAAGAAACATTTTTCCTTTTACATGCAGACCAGTGCATGCATTCTCATTTTACATAAATTAACCAAAATATACAGAATCAAAGTGATATTTGCATGCAAACAGCTCTTTAATATTAAATAGGATCAATATTTCACTAAAATATTCTGCAGATGATCACTCATCAACATTCAAGTGTTTCCATGTCCTGCAGTCAAATATGTTCATTTCTATTGCATGTCATGCATCACCCATCAGACACAAAGCAGCAGATCATATCTACTGACAGACAGCACAGTGCTGTTGTAGTTTAACAGGTTGACTTTTCAGAAAGCTGCACATCTCTGCAGGTTCTCCACTCATAATAACACTTTACTGCAGAGTGCAAGAGAAAACCAGCCTAAACCCAGAGTCAGGTGACACTAACAGAGCTGCACATCCCACACTGAGCTGTTATCATGTCCTGAGTGAGACTGTCAGCTCCAGTCTGACAGGCATCTGGGAAACATCTGGAACAGCGTCAGACTCCATCACTACAGCTGTGAGGTTAGCCTGCTAGCCGCAGTTAGCTCACCAGGCTGGGGTAACAGCAGCAGGTTCGGCTCACCGTTTCAGTCCCTGCTGCCCTCAGAGGTCCGGTGTGTGGGGGAGCCGAGGGCAGGAACCGCTGCCAGGTCACCCAGAACCAGAACTTCCTGGCGCATTTTCACCGAACCCGCCGCCCGTCGGATCCCTGCGGCTGCAGACAGAGACTCTGCGCCTTTAAGGCCATTCCAGACAGGCGGGCCAGACTTTGGCCGACAGAAAATCACATATTTAAAGCAAAGCTTTAATAAAGACGCTGATAATCACAGAAAGGATATACATTTAATAGATATATATAAAACCTTAAAACTGCCACACTAAAGTTTTATTTTCACACATTTTAAAGGAACTAGTCAGTTTTTTATTCTCCACTAACAAATAGAGTAAAAGTACAGCTGATAATGAAGAAAGAGCTTTCTTCTGCAGAATGAACAAAAATACGTTTTGAAAACTGAAGAAAAAGAAATAAAACACCTAATGCTGCTGTGATGACGTCACAAGAAGCAACTAAACTGCTCTGGGTTTTATTCACATATTTTCCTATTTTGTACATGTAAACAAAAATAGCAGCTGTTTATCTGCATCATTGAGTTTATTTTATGTCGTGAAATAGTTTTAAATCTGACATAAATCCTCAATTTACTCGTTTTAAATTCAAAAGTAGTTTATTGATCTCAAAGGGAAATTAAATGTTGCAATTTATATTTAAAATTATTTAGTTAATGTAAATTTTATATTTAATCAAAATTTGGCTCCAGTTCAAACCACAACTGAGCAAAATTCTTTTGTTATACAACAGTTATTGGTATTATACAAGTTATGACTTATTTTGAATATGTTTTAGTCTAAAAATAAATGAAAGTATTACTCAAAACCAGTCAAAGTGGAATACGTTTAATATGATAAAATTTTTGGATCCACATAAGCGTCAGAAAATTTGAGACAAAAACAAAACAAATGTTCTTATAACAAACTTATTGTAAATGGAAAAAACACAAAGTATTAGTAAAAGTCTAGAACAGGATAATAGTTCAATCTAATTTAAAAATGCTGCAAGCAAACACTATTAGTTATAGAAACTGAATTACAAGAATAAAGACAACATCAATACATTTATTTGCAGTTGTTCTTCATTTATTCATACTTTTTAAAAAAAAGATCAGAAATAACTAAATAAAATGGACCTTTTTCCTAAAAACAACAGTGATGGATATTTAATGTCTGAGTCAAAACTTAAGAGGTTTAAAACAGACAAATATGTACATATGGCCCAATTAACACAGACTGGTGAGAAAACCCCCCCCATTAAAAGCCTGTTAGTGATTAGCAAGAAGTCCTGAGAAATTACCAAATCTTTCATTTCTTCTGAATCTGGCAGCAGATGAGGCTCCAAACCGAGTACAAACATTTTACAGATTGATTATAGTAATAAAGTAGGAAAAAAAAGACATGTTTATGTAAAAACTTGGATCTACTTCTTGTTGGAACTGGCTGTCCCGATGACGCAATCGTTCACCTGGAAAAACAGCAAAACAAAAATTAAATACAGCTTTTTATGGTAGAACTGAACTATTGATACAGCAAGTCATCAGGATGGTGATAAACATGAACGATTCATCCAGCTATGAATCACTGAATAATAAAAGCCCCAATATCAGCCATGTTTCAACAAACTGACTAAACAATGATTTAGTGAAATCGCGTCTCTGTGGATTAGAAAAATGGTAAATAATTCAGACCAAACTCTGACTGACCTTGCTGGCAAACCTCAGAGAGTTGAGTGTTTCTCCAAAGCTGTCCGACTCTGGAGAAATGTTCACGAACATCAACCTGGAGTCCAAACAATAGAAACGATCAGAACCCTGCTTTAAAAGTCACATCAACACGGCTGATGCTTCTTCAGATAAGTTGATAGATTTCGAATAAACATGTTTTAAACAGATGAGTTTTGCAGGGTAGATGATGCAGAACTCACGTTTTGCTGTTTCCTCCGAGGCAGTTCTGCAGCAAGTAGGTCAGCTTGGAGTTCCTGTACGGGATGTGGCTCTCCTGAAACAGTTTTTTTGTTTTAGAAGCAGAATGAAATGAAAACTGGCCCGTATTGTGAATAAATCACTTCGGGTCTCACACACCTTGTTGGCCAGAGAGGTGATGACGATGCCCAGGTTGGACAGGGAGCTGTTGATGGACGTCATCTCCTTGAAGCGCTCGCCCTGAGACTGACTCTTCACCATTCGCTCGCTGCCGGCCAAATCCACCATGCAAAGAGTGGCTGTAACCGTGGAAACCAGGATCAGTCAGGGAACTGTTCAGTTCATAACACCTGAACAGGTGCAGCAACTAAATTCTGGAGCTGATTTATAATCTCTGTTTTTGTAAAGTTTTGATTTGTCAATATCAACATTCTGCTTTAGGAATAAAACAGAAACTTATGTTAACATTACAGTCCAACTTTTTAAAGGTATTTTTCTTTTTATGGTATTTATGTCAGGAACAGAAATCAAAAAGGAAAGAAAAGCTAGAAAGTTAAATTTAACCAGCTTTAATAATCATTTAGTATTATTATTTGGTAACATTTCTGTATGATGCATTCAATGACAGGAAAGAGATTAAATTTGAGTATTTCATGTCTAATCAAACTGAAATGTCTGAAAATCTACAGTTCTGCTTGAAATAATCAGAGAGAGCAGTTTGTTCCCACCAATCAAAAGTAATATTTAAAGTATAAAAGGTGAAGCCAACTCCATCATTTGGAGATAAAAACACTCACACTTGCACTTGATGTCCCTGCCAGCGTTCACTCCCTCAATCTGCAGCTGGAACACAGAGTGTGAGCGGGAGGAGCGATCGTTCAGGGCCGTCTGGGCCGTGGAGCGGTTCTCTTTGGCCAAAGAGATCAAACCAAGAACCTGATGGAAAAAGCAGAAGGTTTTCTGTAAGTCTAGACATTTTGGTGTCTGACGGCGTCATAGAGCCAGGATCCTCAGACGGAGCCTTGCCTGGTCCTCGGTGTAGACCTTCTGGTAGGTCAGGTTGGTGACGGCCACGTCGTTGCTGGCCGTCTTTCGGATCTCGTGTTCGGGCCTCTTGCTGGCCTTGCCGGTGTACAGGAGGTCCCGCAGGGTCTCATTGTAGATTTCAACAAAACTCGCAGTGAAGGTGAACTGAGAACGAAACGGATTAAAAGTTAGAGAGCAGGAAGTTTTCATTAGGCATGAAAACACAAACAGGTTTCAACACAAATTTCAGAAACAATAAAAAGAAAGAAAAAAATGACTTAACATTTCTGATAGGGATGCAAGTTATTAATTAATGAGTTAATCTTAAGCCGATTGATTGAAATTGTGGTTTCTCGAGAAGTTATCGTTCTCTGTTCAAGGTGAACAATAACAATATTTGTTGTTAATCTGTCGCTAAGAGATGAACACATTTTCTGGTAACCAAGAACCAGGAAGTAAACAAAGGCAGTGCATTAACATTAGTTCAAACATTAACAGGCAGTAGCTTGTCCCTGGATATTTCCCTAAAATAAGCTTTTTATAAGAGCACCGTAGCTTACTTTAGCATTGATGCTAATTTTTAGCATCAGAGCATTGGGTTCCAACTGACCGGTTCACTTTGGTCTGTAAGTCTATACAGACTAAAGTTTAAATTTCTTAGGAAATTTTCTAGTTGTTTGGTTATTACACAAAAACCCCAGGATTAGCAAATTTATTTATTTCTGTATCAACTGGCTGTGCTTAGATTGACCAGTGGCGCCCTCTGCAGGATGGTGGCCAAACTACAACACTATTTTCAAGAGGCCCAGGTCCCTCTTGAAAATGAGATCCAGAGCTCAACAGGGTTTACCTGGTTAGATAAATTAAAATAATAATAATAGTAATAAAAAAGAAGGATCTAACCTCCCAGCCTTGAGAGCTCAGCTTTTCCCCGGCTCTGAAGATCTGCTGCACGGCTCTGGGAATGACGCCCCTCGTGTCGTCCACTTCCTCTCCCTCCATGGTGTAGGTTTTCCCACTTCCTGTCTGACCGTAGGCAAAGCAGCAGACGTTGTACCCATCCAGAGCCGACTGCACCAGCAGGGAGATCTCGTCAAAGATCTGAAAACAAAACCTTCCCATGAGGCCTTTCCTCTGCAGCGCTCAGATCACAGGAGCTGTTGTTAACGAGGAGCTGATGTCTTCCTCATGTTGCTCACCTCCTGCTGTGAAGCCAGAGGCCCGAACACCCGGTCGAAGCTGAAGTGATAATTCTTCTGTGTCTCGGCTGTTTTACCCGTATGAGACTAAAGGGCAGAAAAAAACACGTTCCGTTTAAATAGTCTGATATTTTTTGTTGGCATGGCGATAAGCTGCAATATTCCCACCTCCTCAGTTTTGGCCAGCATAATAGACTTGTTGTCGCTGGCTGCCAGCTGGATGTGTTTACTCAGCCCTCCATCTTCCAGAGGACGAACTCTACAAAACACCCTGATGTTACCCTGAAACACAAAACGATTCTCTTTTCAGCTTTATTCAACATTAGACATTCAATTAACCCGTGCAAACGGCTCAACTTGGTCAAATAAAACAGATTTGATCCAGATGTTTTGGGCCTTTAAGGGTGAACAGCGACCCACCTTCAGCTCCTGGATGGTGTTGTGGAGCCGCCGGCGCTCCATCTCCCCGGCGTGAAGCTCGTCTCTCTGCTCCGCCACCGTTTCCTTCAGGGAGCCGAGTTCTTCTTCTCTGTCTCTCAGGGTGGCCTGCAGGCGGGTCAGCGTTGATTCCTGCACAGACATCTTCATCTGCAGAGGAAACCAAACACAAAGAATAAGCATGTCACAATAAACTTCACTGGACGATAAATTGTCTCAAAATTATTGCAATAAAAAAATAATTGTCAATTTGAGACCATTTTCAAGTGTTATAATGGAAAAGACATGTTAAATTAAAATGTTTTAATTTCTAAAGAACATTTAACACTGGAACTGGAAAATTTTATATAACCAAAATGAATTAAAATACAATAATAAAAATTAGTTATGAAATCTGTAACCAAACTTGCTTTTCATAAAATATTCAGCTTTGACTGGAAAAACAAGCTAAAGTGCCAGTTGGGACTTTTATTTAAAAACCATATTAAAGGGTAGCATTTAATACAATATTAATATTTAACATAATATTAAAGTAGGTGCGGTTGTTATAGTAACGTATTTTTCAGGTGTTTGGACCGATCCAGAACCAGGATTCTGCTGTACCTTCAGAGTCTGCAGCTCCGTCTCCTGGCTGTCCCGCAGCGTCTCCATGACCTTATATTTCTGCTCCAAATCGGAGAGCTCCTTCTGGAGGACGTTCTTCTCTCTCTGCACTTCTTCAAGCTGATTCTGAACTCCAGACAACTTCTGCAGCTCCGCCTCATACTCACTAACCAGCAAGGAATCCACAGTTAGCATCACATCACATAAAAATTTAAAAAATCTACACTGAACCCATTTCCGACTAAATAATTTGCTCTTACCTGATTTTCCTCTTCTGTCCCTTGACTTCTTGCTCCAGCTCAGACACTTTGGTTTGACCTTGAGCCACCGAGTCCTTCAGCGCCTCGTTCTCCTCGTTTACAGACCGGTACTTGGTCTGGTAGTTGCGGATTTTACCCTCCATGTCATTGACTTTACCCTTCAGGTCCCATGGCTTGCGGCGGGTGGCTCCTGTCACACCTGTACAAGAATTTTATAGGTTTTTCAAACGTTTTCAGTCAAAATTAAATTGGATTTATTGAATTTAGTAGCTTCAGCCTTACATTTATAAATTCCATTAATCAATGAAGCATAAAAAAGATGGTATTGATTCTTAAAGTCATCTGAACAAGATGAGAGCTCCATCTTCTTCAAACATATGTATATGCATAAACATGTTTCAGCCTTTTTCTATTGCATGTACAGTAAAAGGATAACTTCGATAATCCAGAATCAGCATCTCCAAACAGAACATCAAAGTGCTGTAATGGCAAATACTTTGAATATTGCTAATATCTCGATGAACCTAAAGACATTTTCCAGAGTTTTCCCCGTTAAAGTGGACGACAGTCAACAGTTTCTTACCAGGTTTTGCTCCTGCAGGTTGTTTAATGTTGGCAGCTTTGGGAGCAGTGGAAGCTGCAACTGGCCTCACAAACCCTGACAGAACAGAACCATAACATTACATCTCCATCAGAACCACCATCTGCTAAAACACCGGGTCATTGTGCAGAAATAACAGGACATCTGACCTCTGGAAGGGCCAGCAGCCACAGTGGCAGCTCCTGCACCTCTAATTGGTCTATCTGTTGATAAATACCAGACAATTAAAACAAGACAACATGATCTGTTCACTGCTGTTGGTGGTGGTTGTTATATTCTGAACATGGAGAAATTCTTCAGTAACGTACAGGGCGGCACTCTGGCTGCAGCAGCAGCGGGCCGCTTGTCTCCTATGATGGTTGCAGCTGCCTGAGGTTTGCGGGGCTCCAGGTCCTTACGCATTCTCTTCTGCAAAAACAAGACGACACAAAAAACCATTACTGGCACATATTCTGGTTTATAATCAAACTGCACACAAACTTGAAAATGGAAACACTGCAAAAGTATTTTCTCTACAGCTTCTGACAGAATCAAACTGAGACGTAGGAAATGTTTTTATTACGAACCTGAAGAGGAGCCATGTCCATGGAGTTCTCAGAGCTGCTGCTGGCAAGAACCCTCTTTGATGACATGACTGGCAGTCTGGACATAATCTGCTGATGACAGAAAAATCACAAAAGAGAAAAGAAAAGTCACAACCTAGCAGGAGTTTTCTGCTGGTGAGCTGGCAGAAGAAAGGTGACTAAAATCTTACAAGAAGACACAAAAAACAAGAGTAGTGAAGGTGTAGAAGCTGAAAGAGAGCCACACATCAACACAGGCTACCTGATACAATAATCTAATTACTTTACAATATTAACTTATTATTATTCTGTTATTCTCTGAAAACGTTAACATTTGCTTATTTCATTCATTTATATTTTAAAATAAACATGACACATGTTGATATGAATTAAAGTTTTGAATGTAAAGAAATATTGCACAGTATCAAAAAGAAAATCTGCAAAACAAGTACTGCTTCTAGATTTTTGCTCAAATTTATTCATTAAAATCCAAATATCAGTAAATAAATAGTAAAAATATAACTTTAATCATCTAAATATTAAATATTTAGCACAGGTAGAATTTAAATATAAGTAATTATTAGATCTGGTCATAAATCTTTTTTTTTTTTTTTTAACTTTCTTGTCAATCCAAACAAGTTTCTAGAGTTTCTCACGTGGAACCCAACTCAATATTTATGCATAAAGTCTTAAACTATTAAAACATCTAATAAAAGATTGGATCCGTTTATAGCACTAAAAGTATAAATATTAGTGACAATACAGAATTCAAAAGTAATGCATCGATGTTTGACACAGATGTTCAACTCATTGAAAACATAGTCAGAGACTCAAATCGTAACCAGAGGATCTGGAATGCTACATTAGCATAAACAAAACGAGAAAAACAAGCTTAATGGCCTGCAAACGTGCCCATTGAAGGAGAGTTTTCAGGGCGAGTTGCTAACAGGAGGCAGAACAAGTTTTCCCTTGTACATGGGTCAACTCGCAGAAAAATAATTTAAATGTAGTCCAAACGGATTATCCCGACTAATCCATAACCAACGTCCGCGTTGTTATCAATGTGGTCTTCTTTTAGCTTAAACTCAACACTAAACTAACTTATGAAAGTACCGTACGCAGTACTCGTTTAAACGTGACTTCTAAACCGCTATTCAACAGTTAAAATAGTCAAAAATTATCTATTAAGAACAAAGTACCTGAAAACAAATCTGTATCTTCGCTCAGTCTCCCTTTTGATCCGCTGTTTCCGTCCGTTTGAATTTGAAATGCAACTGTTTTGGTGAGCGCTTCGGATTCTCCGCCGTGATTGGCTGACACAGTGTAAACTCCGCCTCCTCTCCTGTGTACGTTTGGTATGTCGAACTGCATGTCCCGATAGGGCGGTATACGGTAACCACACTGTTTGTACGGTAAACTCCGTGCAAAAGGCAGAACACGGGCACAGGTATATTCCTCAAAATTATTTTTTAGAAAACAGTTTTCCAAGTCCGAATACGTGGATTATTTTAATAAACAAAAATAAAATGACTTTAAAAATGTTTTTAAATCAATAAACATATTGGTCATATTGTTAAACATGACCAATATGTTTATTGATCGTCAATCAAAACAAGTTGATTGGGCAGAGAAAAAAAATCTTGTGCACCAATTTGGTATTTCATTAAAACCATAGCATCAAAAAAAAAAAAAAAAAGGCATGTTTGCTAAAAATTTAGCAAACATGTTATCCATTGTTTCTTAAAAGTTGGTAACTCCTTTACCAACTTTTAACATTGCATTTATTATAAAATATTACCTAATCACAAAATAGAACATTTAGTTAATATATAAGAAATTTAAATATTGACATTTGTAAATATTTTTAAATAAAATCCTAAGTCTGATGCGTTTTAATATCATTTAAATTTTCCTCCACTAGCCACAATTCTCAGCTTAAACTGGACATTTCTTTGAAAAACTTGGTATTCTGACATCCATACATATTATTAGTTATGAAATGAAAGAAAATATCCAAAGATACGTTCAATGCTCTTCCACACAAAAACCTGAAGAAAATATTTCAGATTATAACATTCAGTATGTTTCACATCATTTGACAATTTAGCATCTGAAACCAACAAAAATCAAGCACAACCTAACCCTGAAATTCATCTACATCATAATAAACCCTCCAGATTGGATTTTAAAGTTGAATATATTAATCATGGCCTTTAGTCATAAACAGTTTTTGAATTTTATTCTCCATAAGGGAAGAAAACAGTCTGTTCAGATGAGTAGGAGCTTTAACTGTGCATACAGTATGTAACATAGTACAGTTAATAACTGTTTACCAGGAGCATTGCTAGGTCATTTTTTTCATAAAAAGACACAGAGACATACAAAGTTGAGTATACATGAAGACCATTGGCTGTTGTACAGGCTGCCTGAACGTTTTGATTGGATCGACGGTTTGCAGTGTCCCAGGTCACCATTTAATCTGATGCTGTTTAAACACATTAGCAGGTCAGGAGTCTGAATTCAGTGGCTTTATTTTACACAGCACCGTTAAGAGCTTCTTTTTTTAATGAAAACACATTGCATTTTTTTTTAATAACTGGTGAAACAATTTTCACTTATTTTCTACATTACTGAAAACGACTATACCTTCATTAGTCTAGAAAACAAAAGCATTAGTGATAATTAGTCCAAAGATTTTTAATAACTAAAGAGCCTCAATTATTCAAAGTTAAATCATAAATAGTTGTGTTTAAAGAAAAGCCGTAAGTCTCATTGTAACTCCTAGTTATTTTTCAGCAGAACCAGTGGGGTACAGTACCGGACCTGGGACACAGTCTGTGGTTTGGGTGCGTTTTCATATATTCTGTACACAAGACATACTTCCCTTTTACAGATGAAAAAGTCTTTTCTATCTATTTTATGTACAGCATACTGCAATACCATAATGCCTCAGAGTGGATATACTGTGGATAACATTTGCACTACAGTTATAATGAAAGTAATAATATGTATGAAAAGTTCTTAAAAAAAGAAAAGGTTGATAACAGTACCTGTCAACCGTGTTTATCACACAATCATTATTTCCCATCAACCCCCCTGATAAGAGCGGGGCGGGCTCTCATCGCCCACAGGAGGAAGATTAACCGCTCCTCCTAGAATAAGAAAACAAACGACTAAACGCTTTCTTTCCATGACGTTCATGCACTCACTCTGCTTTCTCTCTGTATGTTCCTCTGTCGGTAGAAAAATACAAACATGATTTATATATATATATAAAAAAAAAAGACAAACAATGACAAACATAGGCGTGAAGTACGAGCTTCATCAAGTGCTTTCTGTAGGACTCCTCCGTCCCGCTTTCCTCCATCGCTCTGCTGCAGATTCCTCAGGTTTAGTACATTCTTGTTGAACTCGGTTTGCTTTTGTTCAGGACTTTAGGCTCCGAAAACAAAATGGTTCCTTCATTCTTTGATCTTCTGACATTTAATTGTGATTTGTAAAATGAATCTATTGGTATTTAGATGAAAATACATAACTTCCATCTTCTGTGTTATGATTATGTGCTTCCATTTCCATGCTGGAAGTTTTACCATTTATAAATTATTACTTGTTCTTACTTTTCTTTTTTTTTTTTTTTGGCTTGAACTATTTCAAGAAGAATTTAATTTCCAGAGACTATTTTTAATTTCACAGATAATTTACAGGTTTCATCTCCCAGTATTACCTCACAGGTTGGTTTAATTCCTGATGTGTTTTACAGCTCAACCAAAGTAATAAAGCTGAAACTTGAGGTGCTGATTTATTTTTACCTAAATTTATGATTCCAAAGTGAAAAGAGATTTTTCCAGATATTAATTGTGCAAACCCATTTCCACCAGTTGGAACCTGCTTTCCCACTCGTCTCGGAGGAACCTGAACTCAACACTGCAGACTATCTGTGATCCAACATGGAGCCTAAAGTTGTTCTCAGCTTTAAAGCTTCAGAATCAGGTGAACCAAACTGAACTTCCATCTCCTGATTGTATCGCAATATCTCTCCGATCCCTTTCGAATCGTCCTTCAGAGCTACTTGACGGTGAAAATAAAACGCCGCTGGAGTCAGTGTCGGATGGCTGATGAGGATGGTAACAGTTTCTCCTTTCTTAGCCATGTTTCTAGTTTTGCTTTTAGAAGACTGTAAAGATGAAAGACGGTGAATCAAATGGAGCTTTTTACACTGCAGATTATCAGTCCTGTCCCAACCAGAGCCGCAGGACGCCGCCTACGAGTTCATGTGCTCCACCTGGATGGCTGACGTGGAGACGGTTAGACAGAGGTCTTTATGGGTCACCGGCAGGTCGCCAACGTTGACGGGTTTATACTGGATCTCACTGGCCGACACTGTCTTGTACTGGTGCAGATCGAAGGGGCACGGAACGACGCCCTCAGAGGGTTGCTGGTTGGGCTGGTAGCTGCCCGGGGGCCCGGCGTTCTGGTTCTGGTTGGCATTGTTTGGGTTGTTCTGGCTTTGGAGGTGACTTCCTCTGCCTCTGCCTCGACCGCGGCCCCGGCCCCGCCCCCCTCCTCCTGGCGTCAGGCCCTGGGCCTGCTGGGCGGCGACCGTCGCCGCCACCGTTAACGGGTCGGGGTTGTGCTTCCTCATGTGTTTCATTAAATAAGTCTCCTAGAAAAAGACAAAAAGAAAACATTTATTATTTGGACAAAATGTGTTCATGAGTTTAGCAAAGTTTTGACCTGATAAGGTAAGGTTTAAAACAGAATTATTGTATTTATTATTACTACAAATTATTTTTAGTTACTTATAAATAATAAGTTTTCTATGCTAAAGACAAAGGTTCTGCTGAAATGTTGCTTAGATTTGAGTTTTCTGCACATCTTTCATATCAAATTGTCCACTTTCCCAGAATTACATTTACAGACTTCTCTGTACTTTTTGGACATTTTTAAAGTGCTCTAACAGTATTTATACACAAATAATGCAAAATGTTAATCAAGTTTAAAATATGGAAACCCAAAACACCACAAACTGGACTGCGTTAGGTGAAATGGATTGATAAATGATGGATGAACAAATGACAGATTTTAAAAGATCAATAGATGTAACTTTTACATAATGACACTGAATAATGTATCCTGGATCCAAGAGCTCCTTTATGATTGCAATATGAAATATTGTGCAGCTCTGGAAAAGAAAAAAATCCTCCTTGGCTCATAACTCACTCAGACAAATGTCCGTACAGGATTTCCAGCAAATATCTGGAAATATGAAGTCAGATGAATCTAATTTTAGGTCATTGTGTAACCCTGCGGTCTGAAAGCGTACCGATGTGTAAGATCTATTGCAGAGGCCGCAGGAGAACAGCTTGGCGTGTTTGACGGTGTGCGTCGACAGGTGAACCTCCAGACTGGCAGCGTCTGTGTAACCACGGTTACAGTTGTGACACTTGAAGGGCTTGTCTTTGTTGTGTTGCCGACGGTGAGACTGGGGGAAAAAAAAATACAAACCAGAGGGGTGAAGATAAAAAAAATGTAAGAAAGGATTTTCTGAATGTGACAGGATGTCAGGAAAATGATTCCTGACCTGCAAGTTGGACAACTGAGTGAAAGCCTTTTCACAGCCAGGATGGTTACACTTGTATGGTCGGTCACCAGTGTGAATTCTGAGAGAAGGAAACATCAAATTAATCCATTTAACTTTAATATATTTATTTTGCACAAATGTAAAATTTAAAAGCAGGTTCCATGAAGCAGTCCTGCACACCTCTGATGGCTAAATGAAAACATTCCTCATGCAATATATCACTTCATTTCTCTTGTTTCTTCTACAAAACTATTTCTTATAGATAATTTCTAATAAATTAGTAGAATTACGGTTTGGCATGAAGCTGAATTCCTTTTGAATTTTCTGTAAATATATAACTCTCACAATAAATAAATAATCAACAACAAATCTCCACAGACCTGCTCCAAACATGCAAACAGTCCAGACACTTTTCCTCCAGTAAAATTCAAGCATTTTCAATGTAAGTTTTTCATGTTTCACTACATTTTAAAGATAAAAACAATACAACTGAACCTAAAGAGGCTGTTTTAACTCACTATATCTAAATTTGATGTTTTAAAATGTCTCTCACCCAAAACACTAATTTAACAAAAAAGAAAAAATCTCCCAATTTCAATAACTTTGTTTAACGTATAAAATATAAGCAAATCTTTATTTCAGTCACGCTGATCAATAAGTCATTGAACCACTAGGAATAATAAATATTGATTATATTGGAACAATCCAATCAAATCATGTGAAATTAAATGTTTACTTTGCACTTTAGTGCCAAATCTGTCTGAACATCTAACACTTTCAAGGACTTTACACAGAAATCAAGCACTTTCCAGACCTTGAAAACGCTCAATAAAATTCAAGCTTTTTCAAGGATTTTATCTGGAGTAAACCCCGCCCAGCCCAGCCCAGCCCCGCCCCGCCCCGCCCGGCCCGGCCCAGTACCGTGTGTGCTGCTGTAGGTGACTGAGCTGCCTGAATGTTTTCTGGCAGTAGGAGCAGGTGTAGGGCTTGGCCCCCGTGTGGATGCGGATGTGCTGGGACAGGTAGCTGGAGTTGGCAAACGACTTGGAGCAGTGGGGGCACTTGTGGGGCTTGGCCTCAGTGTGGTTTCTAACACGGAAAGCCGGGATCGGAGGGGATGAAGGGGAAGGGATGGAGAGAGAGAAACACAGAGAGAGAGAGAGAAACAGCGAGAGATTTTTAAGCTACAGCATGACCAAACTTCCCGACGAACCGAAGATCAAATCATGCGTTAAAAAGTTTAAAAGGATCTGCGATCGATCCTTCTGATCGCAGATCGTTACGTTTGACAGTGTGCTCTTTGTGCTGCGTCTGAGTTGTGAAAACACAGAACAAACATACAGCAAGCACAGTCACGCTTTCCTTTCTCTCTCTCTCTCTCTCGCTCTCTCCATTTGGTGTGTCCTGCAGTGAGTGGGGTGTGACTGAACGTAAAGACGGGTGGCAGGCAGGTGGAGAACGTCATTCTGATTCAAACAAACGGACTACAGATGATATGGGAAACCCAGAGCAAAGCAGTGAGTGAAATTAAAACATGAATCAGACAGAAACCATCTGTTCAATGATGGCAGCATGAATGAGTGAAATGTTATTTTATTACTTGTTACCTCATGCATGATTAGTAAAATTAGTTGTGATTAGGAATTAGCACTTCTAGTTTCGCTATCTTAGTCATGCACTATATCTTGTATTTAGAGCACACGAGAATTAAATATGTAATATTATTTTTATATGAAAATAAAATAAACCTACTAAATATGGAGAATAAAGAATATTTTTAGGTTAAGAAATTAACCATTTCACTTTCTGAGCCATAAATATACGTATTAGTCTGCTTATTGTTTCGGTTTTTATGTTTATGAATATTAAGAACAATTGGATGTTTGCAGGGCAGCACTTTCTGCAGAAATTATTACATAAAGTTTCAGTTTTATTCATATTAAAGCAGTGGCAACAGCAACCAGTGCCAAAGGAAGTTTGGTAAAAATCCAGTTGTCCAGTTCATAAGGTCAAACCAACAAGGTCAAATATTTACTTTTGCAGTTGTTTTTCTGACATGAACATCCATTTGAAGTCTCATAACTGAGAGTGAATCTTGGTGAAACACTGGTGATGTCTGAGGGAGCGGTGCAAAGGAAGAGATTTTAAGAGACCACACAATCAGGTTTAAGATTAAAGTCTTAAATATTCTTGGTATTTTTAAGAGGTCAGGATTAAGGTCAATGGGTTCAGTGTCAGCTTTGATATTTGTTTTGTTTCTGCTCTCTAATGCAGCTGTGCTAAAGAAAAAAATTATAAAATTATAGGATCGGGTTTGAGACAAATGAAAAAAGCTTCATTTACTTCTACATTTTAATTAAATGTTTAGTAAAACGCCCAAAGATCTGAATATGATTTGCTTCAATACATTAACTCCACTAAATTTTCTTATAACAATATGCACTAGAGACGACCATCAAAGGTAGGAGATGTTTCTGCAGACCATTGGGGCCTTTTGTTGGTCTCTACATGACCTGAGCTGAACAGAAAAAAATCACTGAGCAGCAACAATCTGCTGATGAATTTTTCATGCAAGCCATTTCAGCTGATCGGATACATTAGAGCATGTAAAGTAGTCAATGAGTTTATGTTAATTCCATTAAATGCAGAGGAAAAGAAGCATTGCTGTTTTCTCTGGACGATCATGCAAGAAAAGTGACAAAATGCATGGATGAAATGAGAATTCAAACACACTTCCTCCAGTCCAGCATCACAAAATGTCAAATTGTTTTGTATTTGATGCATTTACAGGGTGCTGTTGGTGAGGAAATGAAAGGAGCAGACTGAGATTTCTTATTGGGAAACATCGGGGACAGACCAACGCATGCAAAGCAGGAACATACGACTGCTGCATGACGGCACAGTTCTAACCTCCATAACATGAACTGTTGCATCAATCCAGTCATAATTAGATCTACTATGATTTGACTGTGCATAAAGAGCTTAACACTGTCAACACTCTTCCAAACAACCCCCAGCTGACTGTCTACCCCGTAACTCTGAACAGAGGTTCATACTGAAACTAAAAAAAGCAGAAATAATGAGCACAAACAGTCAGAAGCTGCAGAGCCAGCCGGCCCGGCCCAGTACCGTGTGTGCTGCTGGAGGTGACTGAGCTGCCTGAATGTTTTCTGGCAGTAGGTGCAGGAGTAGGGCTTGGCCCCGCTGTGGATGCGGATGTGCTGGGACAGGTAGCTGGAGTTGGCAAATGACTTGGAGCAGTGGGGGCACTTGTGGGGCTTGGCCTCAGTGTGGGACTTAGCATGAATCTGCATGTCTGACTTGCTGAAGAATGTCACTGCACACATCCGACATCTGTGGAAAAAAAGGTTAAAAAAATATAAAATGAGCTGCAAACTGATTAGGCTTCTCCAATGTAAAACCCTCAGGACCTGTAGGACTTGGGTCCATCTTTACTGGTATGATCATCCTCATCATTTGACAGATCATATGGGTCAGCAGAGTGATGCTGTGACACATAAAGAGTGAAATATGAAGGTTAAAGGGATATTATCACACATTATTCACATGACGAACTAAACAGCTCACCTGTCCGCCAGCAGCAAGATGGGCTAAAATTAAAGCATCACTTCCTGGAGGGAGAATCCCACCAACTCTGCCCATCATCTGTTTGCTCTTCCTGCCTCGCTTCGATGGCGTCGGCATGACAACGGCTGGAGGAACAGCACCATCCTCCTTCTTATCTGGAAGGAAAGAAACTGGAGGTTTCATTCACTCTGTATTTGCATGTAAATCATCTAAAGGTTTAATTACAAAATAAATAAAAAAAAATGAGTTAAACAATAAAAAACCAGAAAGGAAATCACTGCTAAATGCCTGATTAGGTGGAGAACTGCTGGGTTTACCTGAGTTTGAGGGGTGCACTGCAGACACTATCATGGTGGTGGCAGTGGGGGGTCCAGTTACAAACGACTGTGTGGAGGCAGTTGGAACCAGTGTGCCTTGTGGGGTGGTGATCACTAACCCCGCTGAGAGGAGAAACAAACTGTGAAACCGGCAGTCTGACATGTTTCACCACAGCTGAACATTTCTCACATGTGGAGACAGAAAATACATTTTTCTACACTGCAGGTGTCCAAAGCTGAGACAGGCGGTTCGCTCTAAGGAAAACAATACGTGATACTAGATTATTGAAATGACAAGATGATTACAAATAATTTAAAAAAATACTAATTTTCCTTCACACAAATCTGTATATATTCAGTCTATCGAACTGAATAAAGCCACATCCAGCCTCGAGATACTAAAGGTCACAAAAAGTGTTGGGCTCATTGCATCTTTAAATAATAATAATAATAATTATGGATGGGCATTTATCTTATCATTTAACATTTACTGTGATAAATGTCTTACATGATAAGAAATTTGATTTATTGTTGTTACAATAAATTACAATTAATGATATTTAAAACCTCTCAAAAGTATCTGTATTGTTATAATTTTCAGTTTTACAGTTCTCCACTGTTTTTAATGAAAATATCTATAAATATGAAAATATATGTTCAGTTTAGTGATAAAAAATGCAGTCACACACATACATTTACCTAAAAACAATTTATAAATAGTCATTATCAACCCTTTAATTATGGCAAGAGTATCACAAAACATTGTGATAAAACTTTAAGGTCATATCACCCAATCTTAATAATGATATAGCATAATATCGCTCATTTTCTAATATCATTCTGCCTTTTAAGATCACAATAAATTTTCATTATCATTATTTTAATTCATTATTTTTCTCACCTGCAGTCATGATCCCAGTGGAGGGAACAGGAACAACCGTGACGTTCTGGGAGGTGTGCGACTGGTGTAGATGTCCCCCTACTCCACTCAAGGTTGCGTTCCCGCTGTTTCCCCCTCCTCCGCCGGATGTATTCCCACCTCCTTCCTGTTTGGGGACCACCCGCACCCCCGCCCCTGGATCCACCGAACCCGGGATGGCGAGCACAGCTGTGGGGTAGTGAGGGGACGAGGTGGAAGACGCAGAAGAGTGAGGGAAGGGAGGCGCGTTGGCCTTGTCTGGACCCAGCTGCTCCTTTGCCTTGTTGAGGAACATGGCGTTCTCAATCTAGATAGCGGTGTAAAGTGTAAAGGGTGGAGAAATAAAGGATGGGATGTTGAAGGTAAAATAGTGCATGAGGGAGACAGAGAGGGAGAATAGTGAAGGAAGAAGAATTAAGAAGGATGTACAAGGACAAAAAATTGGGGTAAAATTTTCTTGAAAAGGGCAGAAAATGATAGTAAAAGAAAAATATGTTAAGTATAAGGATGAGAAGAATGGTTGAGTAAAAAAAAAAGAATGGATGAGGAGAACAAGAAGGGAGTGAAATGAATGATCGGTGGGATTAGTGAAGAGAAAGAAGAGAACAAAAGGATGGGAGAAAAGAGAATACGAAGGCATGGTGAGATGCAAAAAGTAAAAGAAAAACAGAAACAAAGAAAAAACAAAGAGATAAAAGAGGAGAGGGACAGGAGTGATCATGTGATCAAGTGAATGCATCACCAGACATTACAAAAAAAAAAAAACTCCACTGTGCGCTTAAAGTCATCAACAGAATCCTTAAAGCAGCTCTGTAAACAGTCAAAGTGATAATCCCATTTAAGCCATGTTCATTTCAAGACATTTCCAACAATAAGGTTGTCTCTACCTGTCCTTGTACAGTGGGGACGGGAGACCAAAAGTATGATGAGTTGAAATGGGAATCGTCCATTATTTCTGTAATTAAAAAGCAACACACTTAGAAAACACCTGTCCTTCCCCTCTTCACTGATGTCTTTTCTTTCTGTTACATAAACGAGACCATGCATGGCTGTATTTTGTCATCTCTGCTTGCTTCCTTTCAATACATCCTCTTCTCTAAAGCCTGACACACTCAACACTTCAGAGTTGCAGAAACTCTGGTATTTAAGGTGTCTTGAAGACAGAAAATGAAAGCGATCCATGTCTCTTTTTAAATCAAACTGTAATGTTTTAAACTGAGGATGTGAAAGGAGTCAGGCAGAGATGTTCATCCCAGGCAGGGATGAAGACAGAAAAGCAAGCATGAAGATTAGCCTGTTGTCAAGTTTACCAGCACAGCCCATGCACTTTCATCTCTTTCACCAAATGTGTTGCTGTGACCAAAAATACAAGCTTGAACAAGTTGTGATGTAAATTAAATTTGCATGTTTATAAAAGCGCACTTTTTTTTCCATTGGTAAAAACAATGTTATCTCATCCTTTAAATTTTTTTGCAACATGTCACGTCATTGCCCAGAGTCGCTATGCATTTGCATGTTATTTTGCACATAATTGCTGCAGAGAAGTTAGTTTTAGAATTGAGATGCCATGCATAATAATTTATTGCCTCCATTCGCACCTCACAAAAAGGCATGCAAGCAGTTACAAGTTAGTAAAGCTTAACTTGTTGATTATTAAAGAAACAACTCTGACGTAGACTTCGGAAGCCCATGAAAAATAGACCCCACCAAAACAAACCCTGGCACCTTTCATGCAGCACAGCTCAGGGTATGTTTGTTTTTCATGTGACTCCTCCAATCTCTGCTGCAGCCAATGAATAATAAGGGGGAAAAAAATCCACAAAGTCAAATTAATTCATCCCTCACATGCTCTATTCAACCCACACCTCCGCTTTAAAAACAGATGGGCCGTCGCATCGGTGCATTAAAGTCAATGTTTCAGTGCTCTGAGAGCCATTTTTAACGGCAGGGCACAGGCTGGCTCCACAACTGTGGTGCAGCTAGCGGCGGCTAACGTTAGCAGTGACTGAGGAAAGCTTGCAGACATAAAATCGGTTATAAACCGTCATAAAATCGGATGGCATGTAGGGAGGCTCGGTGTGTTTTTGCTGCAAGCTAAGCGGGCTGCCGTCCGCAGCTGAGACTGTTGTCTGAGCGCCACACAAACATGGCTAACGCTAACTTGCCTCCATTAATTTTCTCCTTTTGTTCGTTGGCTTGTTCAGTCAAGCTAAAACTGGAGGCCTGCGAGTGTTCAAACGCTTAACCTGCGAACACAAACATCCTCGGTCCCTACGCCTCCATTCCTCACTCCCTGCTCATCTCGCTCAGAGAAAATAAAAAAAGAAAAAAAAGTGTCGAATAAAAACAAGACAGAAAAAAAAAAACGTCGACGCCGTAGCCTCTGTTGGAGACGCAGCTTCATGCAGACTTCCGGCGACGGGGACGACGGTGCTCTCAGACACACTGAAAATAACAATGCATTTACAACCGAATTACAACCCCAGAGTTAATTACCGGTGAACTGGACTCCCTTTCAACCCCCCCGAAGCTTCCTCGGGACGGGACAGTTGAGAAACTTTGTCCAAATCCACCCCTCAAAGCTCTCAGATATGCCTTTTTTTTCCTTCGTTTTTTTCTCTTTTTTTCCCTCCAGTTCTGTTCTCGCTCGCAAAGCCCCACAATTCAACGGGGTCGTTTCCGGTCACCTCTTTCAAAGTAAAAGCCACAACCACAATCTACATACAATTTATGTATTCCATTTAAATGGTCTTCGCCCCATATGTTCAGGGTTTAATGTTTCTTATGTGAAATTATTAGTGTTTATAAACAAATATTTTGAATAAGTGACTTGTTCAAAACAAAAACGTTTTGAACAAGATCACTTGTTCAAAACAGTTTTGACAGTTTCAAGACAAGACTGCCACTTCTGGTATTAAACTGATTCTAGCTTGCTATTTTGACAAAACTGATAAATGTTTAGACAGTGTTTCCGGTCTGTCTTTATTCCGTTTTCTGCAGGACTTTGTGTAATATTGTAATATAAAACCCGAGTAATTTTGTAATATATAACCTGATTAATATTGTAATATATAACCTTATATATAGTTTAGCGTTAAAGGGTTCAGTGTTATAAAAATATTGCACCACTCCTTATTTCTTTCTTGATGAATAATTAATGCTGTCTGTCTGTCTATCCATCTATCTATCTATCTATGGATAGCTGACACACTATAATCCTTGTTTAGCTTACTAAATACTGATATATTATGCATCAAATAGCATATAATTCTGATCTGGTTTTTTGTTCTTTTAAGTTAATTAGCCAACAGTGACGTCAGTATCAACATTTGTGTTTTCATGGTGCAAGCTTTAATTAAATTATAAACCATAAAATCATTAAGAATAAATAATAATATTTGAGTACAGAGTTATGGAATTGAGTTGAAATGGAAATATCAAAAAGTTAATGAAAATAAAATCTTCAAAATAAAACAAAAGCTTTAATTGCTTTAAGAAACTGCAGAGACTTGACTGATTCCCTTTGGAAATTTATTAAGCATACTGGATACAGAACAGTATATTTTATTAAAACACAAACAATGCATCAACAGTGATAATATTCACCAACGTGTTAATATCAACACGATCAGAGCTTCATGTACAAGAGAACTTTAATAAACTCAATATAGATTTAATACATTTATAATCATAGAGCTTATCTTTGTTAAGGTTAGTAAAGTAATCTACAGTTAACCCGTGAAACAGACAATGCTACATGGACACTGTTTTATCAAATATATTCTGCATAAATTACATATAATCCACATGTAGTGTCTCTTCTATATGACTCACTTGTGAACAAAGTAGATGAACATTTCCATGGTGACAGTCGCCTGCTCTAAGAACACAGTACAATTCAAGTGTAATAGGTGGTGATGCATGCACAAAAACAGCAGTGGTTGTCTTCAGATACATAAATTATACCACTTAAAAGCCATTTCAGTACATATGGCTGCAGTTTAACCAGCAGTGCAGAGTTTATACACAACTAAAGAAGCAGCAGGGTCAGAGGGGAAAGAGAAGAGGCGGCAACTCTTGGAATACATTTTACCTACAGCTCTATAAATGATACATAAATGACACAAATACAAATAATTACTGTACAATAAATAGTGCTAGAAGCAGCTTCCAAGGCTAAGCTCACCTGTGAAGCAGTGAAATCATAAACCAATAAAGTGTTTCATGCAACCGGTCCAACACTTGAGGTAGAGGCTGACAGAGAGACACGTTTATGATTTAAGGCATGTTGGGATATTTTTTTGTGATTAAAGTGATGATTTAAAGTGAAAATAAGTGTTTTCAAGATATAGATGTATTAAAACAATAAGATTTAATACCCCCTTTGGGATTTTTGAATTTGAAGGTATTTTTAAAAATATGCAGGCAACCATCCTGAGAAAACTATTAAACGTAGCGTACGTTACGGAATCGTTAAAAGAATCAATCAATCAATCAATCAATCAATTTTCATCATGTCCATCACATCTGGACCAGATTTTTCAGTTTTTTTCCTCTTGTTGTTCAGAGTCTGGGATTCAGAGCTCTGCTAATTTAAAATACAGTTAATTTTACAATGTTATATTTTTCTCCAGGATCCATCTGTTTGAAAGCTGTTTTAGAAGTTTACCCAAAAATGCCAATAGGAACCTACAACCATTAGGCTTAGATCAAACATTTTTAAGCTAACTTTGTCAAACCCGAGACTTGCTGAAAGCTTAAGATTGTCAAGTAAAAAAAAAAAAAAATCAACCCATTTGATCGATACATGTTTTCAGTGCAATTACCGATTCTCTTTAAGCTCCTCTTTCCAAATCTTGAAAATTAAAGAAATGAAGTGCAGAAGACACAAAAAACTAATTTTACATATAAATAATTTATGCTGTTTAAAAAACTAAAATGTGTAAAAAAAAAAAAAATCATTGTCAGACTGTCAGAAACAGGTTGTGAAAAATATTAATGTAATAATGTTTCCTGTTAGTATTAGACGGTCATGCTAAGATGCACTTGAGGTTTGGCAGCAAGGCAGCGGACACTGGCAGTGTCAGAGATGTTGGAGGTAAACAGAGGGAGGCATGAAAACACGTACAGCAGGCAGAAGATGTACAAACATCATTAGCTACACATTGAATATGTTCTAATCTATCAGGGAGGACATTTCTAAAATTAATAAGATGCATTAAATCTATTACTACTACAGTAAGTAGTGACACTGAAGACAATAAAGCCTGCATATTTGGATGGGAAATATTTATATAGTAAGAAATACAGTAACACCATTGATGGGAAATTAAAACGGTAAAACTATTCTGCGCAAAAGTTTGAGTCACCTTTCATTTTTGTGGGTTTTATTTCAAGGCAAACCGACTCTAACATTCATTTTCAGTCCAATATTTAAACATTTTCAGATGAAAGTTTTTCCTTTTCTAGATCACTTAATTCTGATCAATAAATCATCCTGGGATTAAAGCAGATGGGATAAACAAGCGAATAATTAGTTTTAGTCATTTTGAACATTGCACCATTTTGCAAAACCTTAAACTTATGAAAACATTTTTATAAAGCACAAAATAAAACTAATTATGCTGCTAGAAACAGCCACAAAAAAGGGTCTGGCACCTTGGAAGAAAGATATGAAGAAGTGAAAGGTACTTTAAGACTTTTGCTGTAACTGTGATACCAGGAGTTTAAATATTTAACTCAGATGATGATCAACAAACAACCGGAGGGAAACAGCGACACAGAAGGTCAGAGGTGAGGAAGCAGACATTACGATGGAGGGAATCAAGACAAACAGAGAACAGATCTGCCAAGAAGCTCATTGGTGTGATTTCCTTCAGCCTGTTCGAGAAGACACCTGGAAGAAAATAACAGGTTAAAAGCCTGTGAGACCTCCTGGGATCGACAGTAACACAGAAGAAGAAGAAGCTTCCAGGTGAGAGAGTTACCTGGGAGATGTTGACTCCGGTCAGCTTCTCCACGGCTTCGGGGAGGCGGGTCATGATTTCCAGAACCTCCCCTGACAGCTTGGCTGCACCCACATCTCCTCCTCCACTGGACACCATGGTCACTTTGTTGGCTTCACACAGAGGCCTGCTGATCTCTTCTGCCATCTGGTGGAGAATAGATGTCACAACATCTTAAAATAAACTTGTCAAACTTCTAATAAAACAAAAATGGGAAGAAATGATTGACCCTGAATATCAGTCTAGAAGTAGTTTATTATCTCTCTGAATATGCTTTTCCATAATTATTTTCTTATTTAAATGATAAAAAGAGCATCTTAAAAATAACCCCATTAATTCACGTGTGGCCTGAACTACAATTAAATTTAGCAATCATTGGCTCAAAAAAAAAAATAACACGAAGAGAAAATATCTGCATATTAACACATTCTGATATGGTTAGATAAAAAATAACAGAAGCAGTGTAAACATGTCTCACCAGAGGCAGTTTCTCCAGCAGCATGTCCACCATGGCGCCATCCTTATACTCCCTGAAGGCTTCGGCCTTCTTCGCCATCTGCTCCGCCTCAGCGCGACCTTTCGCCTCGACTGCAAACGCCTCAGCTTCACCTTTAATCTGGACAGGTCAACATGAAAGGATTACTAGTTCAGAAGTTAACAGAAATCACCATTTACACAGATCAGGAAGGAGAACCGGTCAATATTCAAGTCAGTCAAGCAATTTATTTGTAGAAATCATATTTATTGCTAATGCAGACCACCTCATCTTAATCTATTGGTGAAAGCTGAAAGACACTTTGCAGATTTCAGAAATATCCAAACAAAGGCTCTAAAACTGGGATCTGGTTTTTCAGGTGGAGCCTCAGGTTTTATAAGATTACTTGGAAAAAACAGGAAAAGGCCGTGGATATTTATCTGCACCGTTCCTGTCTAGTGATCGATTACTTACTCTAATAGACTCGGCTTCAGCCTCTGCCTCCATGATCATCTTCATTCTGCAGAGAGAATGAAGAAACGGTCAGAGAGGCCAGTTCGGACATTTACCATATGGTTTATCATTTACTGTGATACATTTTATATAATGATAAGAATTTAGATTTATGGTGATAAATAATAATTAAGAGTGTCAGAGTAAAACTCCATCCTACCGCTGCGCCTCGGCCAGTTTCTCCAGGCGGTACCGCTCGGCCTCGGCGGGTTTCATCACCTTGGCCTCCAGCTCCTTCTCCCTGCGGGTGATCTCCTGCTCCTGCAGCATGATCTGCTGCGTGCGCTCCACCACCTGGACCTGCATCTTCTCCTCCTCAATGCGCTGCTTCGTCTTCGCAACCTGGGAACCAGAAAAACAACATCAGTCCGTCCGTACACAGTAAACGGTGCCACAGGTTTCTATGCGACACAGATCAGCTGCAGACCTGCAGCTGGAAAGCCATCTCTGACTCCGCCTTCTTGGTGTTCACTTCGATGTCGTAGGCCGCCTTCTTCAGCTCGTAGTCTCGTTGGGCCTTCGCCATGTCGATCTCGTTCCTGTACTGAGCCGAGATTTTCTCCTGCATAGCGTGGGCTTCCTGCAGCGAGTCAAGGAGAGGCACAGAAATGAGGAGGATGAGAGAGATCACAATGGAAAAAACAGTCAGAATTAGTGCTGAAGCGATTAATTGGATTAATCACGATGAATCAATTACTGAGATGATTGTCAGCAAGTTTATAAATCAATTAATTGTTAACTGGAGTATAAAGGCTCATAAAAAAGGCCATTTGCTGAAGGAACAATCTACTCAGAGTAGCAATAAAGCCAAGACTGTACAAAAATATATATATACATTTTGCATAAAAGGTAGAAAACTTTGCCAGTAAATATGTTCTACCAAGAACCCTTCAAGTTTGCATCACCTGGATGAAATTCTATTTTAAAAATGCTTCTACTTAGAACCTTTCACTATCGAGTTATTAATTGGTTAATCCAAAGAATAATCACCAGATCAGTTCTGTGCTGTATTGATGTTAAGTGAAGCAGAAAGAGCTGAGCTTTTCACATGTTTATGTTAAAAAGTATTTTAGCTGCAGATGCATTCTTTGCTACAAATAATAATGTGTTCACTAAAGGAACGCTGATATTGCACTAGATGCAATAAAATGTATATTTTCTTATTTAAAAAAGGAAATGAAGCAGATGGCCGGGTTTGCACGTCTGACCCTGATCACTGCGTCTCTCTTGTTCAGGGCCTCTCCGATGCGAGCGTCCTTCTGGACCTGGGCTGTCCGAGCTTTTCCCAGCGAGTGCAGATAATCCTGAGGACCAACAGCAGCAAAATAAACACTGATTACATCTGGACTTCCTCTGATTCATCCTTTTCTGTATGGAGCTGAAGTTAGAAACCTGATCATCGTGGACATCCTTCAGAGTGTAGCTGACCACGCTGATCCCCATGTTGACCAGATCGGAGGAGGCCACCTTAAAAACCTGCTCTGAGAACTTCTTCCTGTCCTTGTAGATCTCCTAAAAGCAACAGATGTTACCTGAGATCATAGAAGCATCCTGTACAGAATCTCTTAAGACGAGGTGTGGGTTTCCGTACCTCTACAGTCAGGTGGGCGATGATGGCTCGCTGGTGTCCCTCCAGCGTCTCCAGGGCGATGTGAGCGATTTCAGCCTCAGACTTGCCCATGAACATCTGACAGGCTGCAGCCAGCATCTGCTTGTTCTGGCCCTGGATCTTCATCTGCGGGAAACAGAAGCATATTACATCATATCATAATTTTTATTCCTGAGTGCAGAATAAATATGACTTTATTAAGTGTTGAAGATGAATTGATGTTGCTTCCAGAATGTTTAACACAATTCAGTCTGTTGTACTTGGTGGAGGCCAAAACAATCACCTGGATCAATGACTGCCAGACAAACAGACCACAGTTTGTGAAACTGAAGGGTCGTTAGCAGACCATCACCACAGGGACTTTTCTCTCATCATTCATTCTCACTCTGAACACCTAAAACTTCAGGTAGCCGAGTACTGAGAGCTAGTGGACCACTTTGTGTTATGGGGGGACAATAATCTTATACATGAACTAAATAAGTAAAATTACAATAGATATCAAGAGAAACAGGGTTATGTCAAACACTACTTCCAATTTACAGTCTCATTTTTAAAGACTTTTCAGGCACAAGTGGCCTTAGAAAAAGTTGTTGGCTCTCACATTCAGATGACAACAATCCATACTAAGACACCATTATCACTGTTATAAATAAACAACATTAAATATTTATTAAAATACCTTGACAAAAGTGTCATAATACAAACTCTTCTACTAGATATAAATACATTAAACTATTTACCAGAGTAACATAACATGGTGCTGTTTGAATCAAGCAGTCTGACCTGAGCGATGCCTGTAACAGAGATGGGAACCCCATGGCGGGTGTA
Organism: Poeciliopsis gracilis; assembly: GCA_911649635.1. Lineage (NCBI taxonomy): Eukaryota > Metazoa > Chordata > Actinopteri > Cyprinodontiformes > Poeciliidae > Poeciliopsis > Poeciliopsis gracilis. The sequence continues at coordinate 87,607 of CAJVRI010000120.1, forward strand.
AACCTTATCGCTCTTCACATTCAGAGTCAGCGTGTTCAGAGAAATCCTGCAGAGCAGACAGAGAGGTAGAGGAGAACCCTGAGGGACTGGAAGTGGTTCTAATGGAGCCCATTAATGGAGTTCATTTACGATTTGTTTCTGTCAGAGATGCTACAAACACTGAGCAGCAGGAAGTGAAGTTAATCCTGAAAATTTAAATTGATCTTTATGGTTACACTGACACAGATTAATGGACAGGAGCCGAATGGTAGATGCAAGTGGTGACTGTTTACATCCCAGTATAAAAAGCAAACAATAACAGGTAAAATAGAGAATATTCTATTTATAATGGTATAAATACAAATAAACCATGAACTAAATAAAGTACAACTTACAATAAAGAATTTGTCTTTTTGATTTTGTTTATTTTCTAACCAAAAATAAATGTTTTTTTTTTTTGTTTTGTTTTTTTTTTACAAAAATTAAAGCTGCAGTAATAATGCTTAGTGTGACAGACTGGCGACCTGTCCAAGGTGTACCCCCCTCTCGCCCGGAACACAGCTGGAGATAGGCACCAGCACCTCCCGACCCCCTTAGGGAGAAGGGTGATTATGGATGGATAATAATGCTTAGTTGTTTCTTTACCTCTGTATCTGCTGAATGCACGGGAAGACAAACACTCGGCCTCCAGCGATCATCACCGGAGGAGAACGACAGAAACCTGAGAGGAAACGACCAGAGAGGAATAATTACAGATCAGACATGTAATTCAACTGCAGGTCTATTTCTTCCACACATTTTATCACTTATCAGGTTCTATGATACTTGTACTTTAACAGAGAAGTGGCTTCACAAAGCTTTTTATTCAGTTACATCAAATGAACATTAATATTTTCCCTGACAATAACCATGAATTTCTAGTAGATATAGTGCATTTCCAGGCAGAAGCAGATGGGCTTGTTACCTGACACCACCATGGCTTCATTAGGACCACAGGTGTAGAACATGTTTGTTGATCCTTTTTCTGACTGGAAACAAATGTAATAAAACAAATTGAATTAAAAATCATCAAAATGAACATGGATTTCTTTCAATATAACGTCAGATGAAAATGTGGTTTTGCTTGTATATTTATGCAATAAAGGCTTCAGAAATGATTTCCAGATCAGCCCTCTGAGCTGCATCCTGCAGGGAGGAGCTGAGGAGGGAGGCAGAACAGACCAACGGGGGCAAATCTAATTTACGCGAATGTTGCGCAGCAAAAGCAGAAAGAAGCGCAAAACAACAAAAAGATACTCCTCACATTACAGCCGCAGACTAAAAAAAGAGTAAAACGGTTACCATTTTTGATCCATTTCTAAACGCAACATGCAGAAAACACGCTGTTTATTTCTGTCTATTTTCCTCCATTTGTATGTTTATAACTAATAAATGATTCAAGTGTGAGCAAAGACCTACCGCTTGGTAAAAACCGCTGTTATTCAGGTGCAGAAGCGTTAAACCGGCCAGTAAACGTTACTTTGATCTGGTAAGAGTCGATGTATTTTAATCGCAGTAAATGTTTACTCCAGTTAAAGCCGATGATGATGGAGCGAGTCAGTGATAACTGCAGCTCAGCGTCTTTAGCAAAACCATCCGACTGCGCGCGTCCGCCATCTAGTGGCCTGGTGGGGAACTAACTGCCACAGACAGGACGGAGTTTTCTTACATTTATTTTACATCACATACATTGGTTTGTTTGACTAATATTTAAGGCGTGCCTTTATGTTTTAGCAGATAAGTTCCTAATTGTGCTGTAGAAATGGATATAAACTATAATAATAGTTTCTTCTAGTATATTTGTAATTTTTCAGAAAAAGATTAACATTCAGTCAGCCTCCTGCTTCAACAGGAGACTATGTTTCTTTTTAACATAACTGCACAGTTGCGCCCTTCAGCAGTTTCTCATTACTATTTTTTAGATGAAGCTCTTTTTAAAGTAAAGAGAATTTCATATAATTGATAGGATAATCCACAGGTTACATAGTTTAAAAACTGGATGGACAAGTCAAGATTGGTATTTATTTTCAAATTTTCTTATAGCAATAAGAGTTTTGAGTTGATATGTCAGTAAATTTAATTAATAGTTTCTGGAAACTTGATTATTGCTGTTTAAATGGATGCATTAGTAAATATTAATTATTTCAGCTTAGTGATTAGAAATCAGTTGATAAATTTGGAATGAGTGCCCTTCAGATGTTTGAAAATAGTATCTGTATAAAATCAGTGATATTGTTTACATTTAAAAAATGAAGAGAATTAAATTGACTTCTTTCCCTACGGAGGAAAAAAATCTTTCTTCACCGATATTTCCATCCGGATTATACGCCGGCGGGATTTGACAAAACTATAGACATTATAAATATATATCTTTAAAATATAAATATGTTTATATAGTATGTCAATGGACAAAATTGCTTAATTCTCCAAGCCCTTGCCGAAATGATACGGAAACCCCTTATAAAAGCATTTCCACCAATCATCACTAAGACACGCAGCAACATCAGCCAATCAAAAAAGAGGATTCAGTGTTACTCCCTCCCCCCGGATAGGGCCCGCCTGCTGGAATCGGATCTCCCAACACTCTCCTCTCTCCGCCGGTCCGGTTCTGTTAGTAGGTCGAGCTCAGCCCAGCATTTATTTAAATAGTTCTCCTTCATCACTCCCAAACATAAACCATGAGGGAAATTGTTCACATTCAGGCTGGCCAGTGCGGGAATCAGATTGGTGCCAAGGTAGGAAAAGTTAAAAAGAAGTCGTTTTTTTTTTCTTTGATATTCTGAACTTGAAACGTTTCAGAAATAACTTTTTTGTCTAAAGAATGGAAAAAAATACACGTATATTTGTGTTATTTAGATTTTAATAGAGCCTCTGAGCTTTTGTTGGAGAATTGTTACTTTAATTTGAATGTTTTCTGTTGAGTATAAATAAATAAAGTATTCAGTGTTTAATTAGACAATGTGACCCATTTCCAATTAAAAAAATGACATTGAAACACTGAGGAATAACTGGAGTGATTAGTTTCTTTAATAACTTAATTGAAGTCCATTAAGGATTAATTTTTCACCATATCACAATTAAAAATTACATGTTCTGGATGTAATTTAATTAATTGTAATAAACCAGTTAATCAAAAGAACTGAAGTTTTGCTATTTCTAATTGTCAGTGTTGTTTTGTCCACATCGACACAGCGGAATTTAACATTTAAAACGCATCAATAGCAGTCATGGAGGGATGATTAATGGGTTTAGTCAGACCTTTGGAGGCTCGCAGGGCCAGCTGCTGTCTTGGCCTACAGAGGCTTTGTCACTGAGGAAAAACCCAACAACAGGGTGAAAAGAAGAAATTTGCTGAGGCAGAGCAGAGGAATGCGACAGGAGGGTGGGGGACTAACAAGTGGTCCAGTGTCTGCCCTGAAAGCGGATGAGGTCATTTAAATGGCTGCCTTTCCACTCAGTTGATCAGATGCACATATTCAGAAAAGTGAAACCCGTTGACTTAATATCAGTAACTCCTGTTTTCTGTGTTAGTGTGTCAGGCTGCATGAAAATGTCTTTTGGTTTCACATTAAATAAAATATTTTATCAGTCTGAGTGATGATGGCTTGATTCTCCATGTGTCTGCCCCATTTAAAGCCTTGTTGAATTGAGTTTCCTGTGCTGCAGGAACAGGCCCGGCAGCAGCAGCAGCATATGGCCCGAGTCAGAAGCCCTGATCACTGAACAAGTGTATTCACTGCAGACTTAGTGAGTCTGAGGTCATGAATGTTTCACAGTGGATTAACTCTACTTGAAACCACTCACTAACACAATCCAACCAAAATCCCCTCAGCCTTCATATTCTCCCAGCTCCAGTCATCACAAATACAGTAAAGCAAAGGTTAAAAGGTCAAAGGAAGCTGCCAGTAATTTACCCTTAGCTTTTTTTTTTCTTTGGTTTTGAGAAATTCACTTGGATGGCTCCATTCAAATAATCTAGAATTAACATTAATAAATTTAAATATGAGTTAAAATAGCTAAAATTGAAATGTTGCTGTAAGCTGCTTTGGGGAAGTTATTTTGTCCTCTTAAGATGCCCACAGATACAGCCCTTGGTTGAGATTAAGGTCAGCTGGCTGATCTGCTGTGACAGTGTGGGCTCTTATCACAGTTTGGCACCGACATGTCAGCCACTAACGATGGAGAGCGGACCGAATCCTCTGACAAAGCTCTGCTGATCCCTCCAGCTACGACCCAACCCGGGTCCCTAAAGATACCGCCTTGACCCGAAGCAGAGTTCACAGCAGAACCAGTTAAATCCTGTCATTTCACAACCCAGCTTTCCTTCTGCAGAGCCTTAATATACAAGTCGAGTCAGTTAATTAGTTGAGTCCTGTGCTGGTAAACAGGTTAGCATTGATGCCGCCATGCTATCGGTTACATCGGAACTGGATTGCATGTCTTTAAAGATGAACACTGACGGATTTAAAGATCCTCAGAAGAAGCTGGCTTTTTCAAATTTAATCATTTGCAGACAAAATTGTTAGTAAATTATGTCATAATCTCCTTCCTGCTGTGATTCTGGTCAAAGTGAGAGTTCTTTATGATTTTAATAATCTTTGAAAGCAATAAGCTTGTATAACTCAGTACCTGCTTTAAATGTGAGCTGTTTTTGCAACTTCAACATGATTGGATAAAAGTGACACAGATTAAAGGTTTTCAGGCTGTAAATAGCATCTGACCAGAAACATACAGACCTGTTTCTGTTTTCAGGTGGTCTTGTGATGCTGTGATATATTTAAACGTCAGCATGTGCTTTAAATCCTCAGAACAGAACACAGTTCTGTTTTGACCTTAATTGAGTCAAGCTGAAACATTAAGACACATCCTAATTCCAGGATTTAATGAATTTTTTTCTGTCTTCAGTTCTGGGAGGTGATCAGTGACGAACACGGCATCGACCCAACAGGAACCTACCATGGAGACAGCGACCTGCAGCTGGACCGGATCAGCGTTTACTACAACGAAGCAACAGGTCACTTCTTCCTGTGGCCTTACTGTCCAAACTGAGGTTCCTGTTTAAAATGAGGGGGCCCTCTAGTGGAGTAACAGGGTTACTTCTGCATTTTCCTAATTTTAAATTAATATTTAAGGAGAAACATTACTGTTGTACTCATTTGCAGAAGATCAGTTAAATTATGAATACAAAGCAGTCTCTCGTTTTTCACAAGATTCATTAAGAGTAAAAGAAAGTCCTTGATTGTGTAAAAAATGTTTAAGAGAAAGTCTCACTGTGGGAAAATAGTTTCTAAGTCTCAGTGAAACCTCAATGTAAATATACAACAGTAGATCATGCATTAAGCAATACTGAAAGTGCGTTGTGGTGACATCATTATTTACCAGTTTAAAGTGGGAATTCTACATTTTGGCAATGTGGCTCCATCTTGTGGTGATGTATGATATTACATTAATTTCCCAAACCAGATTTGGTTTGACAATTATCAAAAATGTCTGCAAACATTGACGAATGTTTAATCCAGACATGCTTGAAATTTAAAATAAATTAAATTAATTTTAATAAGAATTGCACGTTGTGTTTTTCTTATGCTGAGCTGCTCATTTTCAACCAATCTAAATGTAAATATATTAAGTATTTTTTAATTTACTGGTATTGTTGTTGTTAAATCACTACACTGCATAAAAGTAAGTCTCATAAAGCAGATTTTTAATGTGTTTCGGTGTGTTTGTGTGCAGGTGGGAAGTATGTACCCAGAGCCATCCTGGTCGACCTGGAACCAGGAACCATGGACTCGGTCCGATCAGGACCGTTTGGCCAAATCTTCAGACCTGACAACTTCGTCTTTGGTAATTAATTAGTAGGAAGGTTGTCGATGAGAATGTTAGTTTTAATTTTCTTTCATTTTAAAGCTTTTCTAATAAAATCTTCATTTGTTTTCTCAGGTCAGAGTGGAGCTGGGAACAACTGGGCCAAAGGTCACTACACGGAGGGCGCGGAGCTGGTGGACTCGGTTCTGGACGTGGTCCGGAAGGAGGCGGAGAGCTGCGAGTGCCTGCAGGGCTTCCAGCTCACACACTCCCTGGGAGGAGGCACCGGCTCCGGCATGGGGACCCTGCTGATCAGCAAGATCAGGGAGGAATACCCCGACCGCATCATGAACACGTTCAGCGTGGTTCCCTCCCCCAAGGTAACGCACACGCTCTCCGAACAGCTACAGCAATCAGATCTTCTTCTGTTTTATCACATGAAACTCTGTTTCCTTCCTGCTTCTCATTATTTATGTTCCATCAATAGTTTATCATATTAAATCAATATGTGTGTGCTTAGCATTCTTCCTCGCTGGTTATTTGTCTTTGAATTATAGTTTAATTCAAGCATCATCAGTTGAATTAATCGTCTCATTATTTCTGATCCTGTCAGTTTCTTCTCTATATCCTGATTATAACATCGATTGAAATGAAAATACATTTATTATGTAAACGTCTGAACAGTTTTTTTCACACGCACTGATGGAACTGATCCAGTTTTCACATTCTGAGGATATTTAATATTTTAAAGGTTCACATGATGTCGAGGAAAAGTCTTGTTGGTTTACAAAACTTTCTGCATCTTTGAACTGCTTAAATCAGACAACAGCAGAAAAATGAGCCTCAAGTTTCCTTTCTGCCTTTTAAAAAAACACTTTGATCTGTTTTTCTGCACTGCAAAAACACAAAATCTTACAAAATATATTAGTCTAGTTTCTAGGGAAAATATCTTGAAGACTTGAAATAATATAAAACTTATAAGTATTTTTTTTAGCAAGATGTAAGAGTTTGTTTTAGGTCAATAATTCATTAATATTTATAAAAATTTAGTAGTTGAATTGAAAGATTGTTTCAGATAGTACAAAACATTTTTTCCATAAAAAATAAGTGAACATTGCTTTATTTTGAGCCATGGCAAGGAAAAAAAAGCATATTTTCCCTTTAATAAGTAACAAAAAAGGAATAAAGAAAAAATGTATAATGCTACTTGGATATAAATATATACACAGTAAGAACCAGACATTGCCATCAAATTCATGTTGTATAATAATACTGTATTTAGACATAAACAAGAATGTGTTTAACTTGGAAATATAAATAAATTATATATTGATTAATTTGATTGAAAAATCTGACAGTGGAGCTACTTATCAATAGTGAGGAATTATTAACCTGAAACAAACTCCTATATCTTATTGAAAAGTTACTAGTAAGTTTCTTATTTAATTTTTTTGTTTAGAAACAAAACTAAAAATACTTGGTAGGATTTTCTGTTTTTACAGTGTACAAAACAATTAGATCCAATAATTTGTATTTGCTGATTCATCTGAGGGAAAACATGGAAACAAGTTGAGAAAACGTCATTAAATCTGTACAACCTTGAGAAAACCTTTAAGAGATTAAACAAAGTCTGACTCTGAGGAAACTTAAAGGGGAAGTGACGTAGAGTGATTGGTTGTCATGGCGCCCGTGTCTCTGCCTCAGGTTTCTGATACGGTGGTGGAGCCGTACAACGCCACCCTGTCCGTCCACCAGCTGGTGGAAAACACAGACGAGACGTACTGCATCGACAACGAAGCTCTGTACGACATCTGCTTCCGCACGCTGAAGCTGACCACGCCCACCTACGGAGACCTCAACCACCTGGTGTCGGCCACCATGAGCGGCGTCACCACCTGCCTGCGCTTCCCCGGCCAGCTCAACGCTGACCTCCGGAAGCTGGCCGTCAACATGGTGCCCTTCCCCCGCCTGCACTTCTTCATGCCGGGCTTCGCCCCGCTGACGAGCCGCGGCAGCCAGCAGTACCGCGCCCTCACCGTGCCCGAGCTCACCCAGCAGGTGTTCGACGCCAAGAACATGATGGCGGCGTGCGACCCGCGCCACGGCCGCTACCTGACGGTGGCCGCCGTCTTCCGCGGCCGCATGTCCATGAAGGAGGTGGACGAGCAGATGCTGAACGTGCAGAACAAGAACAGCAGCTACTTCGTGGAGTGGATCCCCAACAACGTGAAGACGGCCGTGTGCGACATCCCGCCGCGCGGCCTCAAGATGGCCGTCACCTTCATTGGAAACAGCACGGCCATCCAGGAGCTGTTCAAGCGCATCTCGGAGCAGTTCACCGCCATGTTCCGCCGCAAGGCCTTCCTGCACTGGTACACGGGCGAGGGAATGGACGAGATGGAGTTCACCGAGGCCGAGAGCAACATGAACGACCTGGTGTCCGAGTACCAGCAGTACCAGGACGCCACGGCCGAGGAGGAGGGCGAGTTCGAGGAGGAGGCCGAGGAGGACGCCTGACGGAAAAACACAGGGCAGAGTGAAAGGAAAGGTTGAGAAAGAAAGATATGTTTAAAAAAATGAAAGGTTTTTAGCAGGTCGGAGGAGGTCAGAGGTCAACGGAAGAGGATTAGGGCCGCTGGGGAAAACAGAGCAGGATTTTAATCTCTTATGTTTTATTCTCAGAAATCAAATTTATTTGTATAACACATTTCAGCAAAAGGACGGTTGAAGAAATCTGACTTTTTCCACAGAAAGAATTATTTTCTTTGTTTCTCAGAAATCTGACTTTAATCTTTTGAAATCAAGTCTTCTTTTTTCCAGTGGCCTTAATCCTCGTCTGTAAAGATCTGAATTGGTAATGGGCCAAAATTAGGAGAAATGTGCCAACTTGACCATTTTCATATTTCCAATCCAGTTTGATCGAGTCACAGGAACCAAACTGTTCTAAACTAAAAGGCACAAATCTGAAACTCCAGTTTCATCATGCTACATTTAGGATGAAGATAAAATAATATCTGACAAATTCAGAAAACCATCTGATCTAAAGGAAGAAAAAGCATCTTTATTTATTGTTAATCATGTTGCTACTTTGTCCAGCAAACAGTTTCATCGTTCAGTCAGTTTTCTAAAAGTTTGAAGGATTTTCTCCACTTTTATAAACATGAACTGAATCCCTGCAGGAGAAACGTTTCTCTTTCAGGATTCATTGACTTCAGAGCAAAACCATAAAGGCTTGATAAACTTAAAGGATCCGTTAGACGTCCTTATCTGCGGTTCTGATTGTATCGGGTCAAAAAGGTCTTCAGCCTTAAAACGAGCCTCAGAGATAAGAAGCGAAGCTCTTATCAATGTTCTGACGTTTTTATCACGTTTGCAGATCCGTGTTCAGCCGTTTGGGTTTAGAAGTTCAACATGATCAGAATTCAAAGAGGAAGTCGTTCTTTTATTGATCAGATTGTCGTTTTGATTCTGGTTTTGTGGAAGATGAAAAGTTCTGTTAACATCTCTGAACATCAGATATTGTTTTTATTCAGTTTTTTTTGTTACAGTTTACTCTGAGCCACTACAGTATTAATTTAGATCAAGCTTTTTGTTCATGTTCAGTATTAAAAATCCAACCAGGTTTATTTCTGTCTTTTGGATCTGATTTGGGATCTTTACTGTGAAATATTTGGGAGAAATAAAAATGCATTTGTTGGAAAAAAACTTTCTGTACTGTCATGATTGAGCTTCTTAATAATAATTATAAACCTTATTTAAAAGGGAACTGTATACCGTTTGAAGCTCTGCACTTGTTTCTTACATCAGCTGATTTGCCTCTGCAGTCCCTGGTTACAAAAATAGATGTACAATAATAGAGTAAAACAGAAAATATAATCTTACAGGTTAAAATCTTGTCCAGCTCTACAAACAAATGTTCTCTCATACATAGGCTGTCTCAGTGTTGGAGACTAAGTAGAAATTGAAGAGGACTCAATCAGAAGCTCAGTAACTTTATCCTGCCTGGTGATGAACGTTCATTCAAATAGTTCTAAAAAAAAGAGGGTCAAAGGGCAGTGAACCAGCTGTGACGTCAGAGGAGGTTTCCCTCCCTCTCCTGGGTCGGAACCCGGAACGTCAGTCTGCAGAAACCTGGAATGTTGAACCGCAGAGCTGCTTCTTGTAGCTCCGACGATTCTCTCCGAACTTTCCCGACCGCGCCCGAGCTCGCAGCCTCCACACGCCCGACATCTTCCGAAATCTTGGTCTCCATCCCGATCTTCGCCGTGTTCGGGTTGGGGGCGGTGGGGAGGACGACGTTCATGAAATAAAGAAATAAAAGCGTTTTCCATCATTCGTGAGCCCCTCCCAGCCCTCTGATCACCGGACCACGGCTTTTATAAAGGTAATTACCATCAAATGTTTCTGAATTCATATTCCGGCAGTAGGTTTGCTCTCCAGCAGGGAGGCGGTGGGTTAAATTCTGCAGCTTTTCTTGCCTGTTTCTGGAGTGTTTGCCTGTGTTTATCGGGGAACATATGAGGGATTCGGGGCGTGTAAAAACCAACAGCAGCAGCAGCAGAAACATTTCTGTGAATCTTCCCTCAACAAGACATGCGGAACTTTACATTTATATAGAAACAGACATAAAATAAATCAAATTGAAACAGAAACCCACGCAGCGCTCACACAAACCCTCGTCAATTTTATTTAATTAGTCTTTTTTTTTTTTCAATTAAACTAACTTTAATTCTTCCATTTGGTTATAAAGTGACACAGATCCGTGTTTTTTCTCCATATTTAGATTTTTCACGCGTGTTCGCGGTGGGCTGGTTGTCATGGATGTTGGGGTTTACCCTGCTCCTCCACGGGGGGTTTCTGGTCCACCCTGCTGGAAGCGTTACGCAATGCACTACGGCACTCATTCAATCTGCTGACTAAGATGCTCATTTGTCACATCGAACCGTCAATTAGAGCAGAATGAGCGAAGATGGATGAACGACGAGCTTTTGAGAGAAATAATGAACTAAAATGACTGATTATGTTCGCAAATTGGGTAGAAATGACAAACCTTATTGATCCTATTGTCTAATCTGTTCTGAATGCTCTTGTTTTGTCTGATCTATGAAGCTGGATGTGCAAACCTCCAGCCAGCATGTGTCTCTTAGAAACTGAAAATCCGAGCAGGAGGTGGAGGAGAGAGAGCATGCTTCACCCCTGAACATTAAAAACTGCAACCTTGCATTCTTCATTCATGCGCTCCTCTCTTCCGCTCCCATTTCCTCCATCTTCCATCTCCAGTCCAGACGCTGGTCACGACACACCCTGAGCTGCAGCCGCTGCTGCTGCAGCCGCTGCTGCAGCTGCTGCTGTTGGGTCTGTGCTTTGTGGAGATCATGAGCATGGAGGGAAAACATGAACAAAGGAACAATTGACTGAAAGTATTTAAATCCCTGGAACTTCTCCACGTTTTGTTTTGTAATTTCATAAAATTGTGTTTGGCATTTACAAAGAGAGAAAAATGCAAAGTAGGTCATAATTGTGGAGTTCAAGGAAAACGATGTTTGCTTTTATTTTTGTTTTTATTTTATTTTATTTTTACCAATGCAAATCTGAAAAGATCAGACTGTTTAAATTTTAGCTCCACCCCAAGCTACTACATTATTCATATTTTTTATCATCTTAAACTGTGATTTTATTGCTCTTTCTTCTTTGGAACAAAACTCAAACTGATCAGATAGACAGTGCGATCAGTTTTTAATTCAATTCAGGCCAGGGATTCACATTTGGACTTTGACTAGGCCATTCTAAAAGATAATTATGTTTTGATCTAGATCCAGTTTTATATTTAGGTTTATTGTCCTGTTACAAGGTGAAACTCTCCTCCAGGATTCTCCATCTTTTTCTGTTCCTGCAAAAAAAAAAATAAAATAAAATAAAAATAGAACATTTTGGATTTCTGGAGATTTCTGGCCTCTAAATTATTTGGAAATGTCTGAAGGCGGATGGTTTTATTTATTTAGGTCACAGGAAAGAAAGCTGAAGCTGATACGTAAAAGACGTTTTGAAAGCTTACCTTTCTTTGTCCCAGCATCACATAACATCCCAATAAAATCAATGATAAATTATGAATCTTTTTTAAGGCAATAAGGATTTTTTCATGGTCAACCACATCCGAGCCTTTTTCTTTCAAAACCGGACAAAGAGATGAATCAGAGAACCATTTCCTGACCCTCCTTGATGCTTTTGGAACAACAGGGTAATAATTCTGCAGGACTGAAGCTAATCAGATTAGCTGCAACGATAGAAAGTGCTTAGCACAAGGAGAAAGCATGTCAGAGCGTGAGTGGCTGTAGAGGATATTTAATATTAGTGGAGCTTATCAGCGAACCCAGAAACGTCACACAGAGTGTCCTCTGTAGGACTCAGGAGGATAATTAAACCCAACGGAGGGATTTAGGAGAATGAAGCTGGGTTTGAGGAGGAAGATAAGGAGTGAAGGCAGAGCCAGCTGACACTGTAACAGGAGGTGCAGGAGGAGAGGCACTTGAACGCATCGTTCAGGATGGACAGATGAGATCAGACAGAGAGATGTGACCTCAGCGGCTCTTTGGCCCAGGAGGCTGCTGCCTGTCACACACACCTCTGATCAGGCTATAGTGATACACACTGTAAACTGTCACGTTGTATTTACTGGAAAAAGATGAGTGATTATTACTTAACTTTAATCAACGTTGACTTTAATAGAATAAATGACATAAAATTGACTTTATATCATGTTATAATCTTATTCTCTCATCACAAACATACCAGCAGCGTTGCCTTCATTCTTTCATGCATGTTTGAGAAATCCTTGAATCTCCATTGCAACTGTTTAGCTGGGCAAAATGCCTGGAGTGGACCAAGCACCAGCCACTCAACTCCTTCAGACTAGCCAGCAGCAATTAGCAAACACCTGGCAGAAACTTAGAACATCCTGAGCTCATTAAAGGAGCTCAGAGCAACGCTAGTAAAATCATTGTTAAAGGGTCGACAGAGGAGCCATGTGGTGATGAAGGCGGAGTTTCAGAAAGAACAAGAGCTTCTTAAAGAGACAGAGGCCTAATTTCAAGGTGTTAAATATTAAACTCAAATTTCTTTTTACTCATATTTGTTATATACAGAATTTTTATAACAACAGAAGTTAATATAGTTACTTGATTGTGCTATAATGGCACTATTTAGATGGCACTGCCCCTTTAAACATTTTTTTGACAAAAAAAATGTCAAAAAAAGTTTTGAAATTTTTATTGAAATAACTGTCAATATTTTTTTGTGACAAATATGACAGTCGAGGGTCTTTGATATGATATGAGAAAGTATCTTAGTTCATTTGAGCTCATGTGAAAGGGTGTGTGACCTGGGGATTGGCCAGCAAGGTATCCCACAATGCACTGTGATAATTAAACCACTTTTTTATTTGTCACAAAAATTTGTTTTAAGATGCTGAAGGTGAAAATGTTCATCAAGAATGAGCCACTTTCACAGCTTTTAGCTATTTTTGTACAATTCCATGCATGAAACTGCACCATGGCTGAGTTGTACATTCATTTACATTTTGTTTTACTGAAATAAAAGAGAAGAAATGATCACTGCTCTGTATGTTATCGGATTAAGTTTGAGCAGGAGCTGGGAAATGTTCCAATCAAGTAATTTTCTTTTTATATAAGTAGCTTCAAGTTAAAATATGTTCCTTCAGAAAGCTTTGGGGTTCAAAATGATTATGAGTTATAACATACACAGACTTATTGAAAATTGCACAAGTGAATTCTACTTAAGCAGCTAATTTAATAAAAATTAAAACATTTTGAGGCAATGAGTTGCCATATATTTCTTAAGTAAGGAGAACTAATTAGATTTTACAGTGCAGCAGGATGACAGGAGAACAATGTCCGTGTTTAGACTCCGGGTTTCAGATGGAAATCAAACCTGCGGCTGAAGGAAGGCAGGTTGAAGCGTCCAGGAGCTTCGGTGGAAAGTGCTGCTCATCTGGCTGTAATTAAATCAGAACCACTTGAACACACATCCGTCTTTCTTTTCCTCCAGGCTGCCTGGTGCAGCCCGCTCGCTGTGCCTCCTCCAGCTTTGTTTAAACCACCTCTCTGACTTCCACTCAATACATGTCCAGTTTGTACGGCTTTTTTCTGCTCATTTCCATAATCAGCGTTGACTTCTCATTTTCCCATCAGACATAAAGTTTTCTTTGTCAGAGATGTCTAACTTTTGATTCACATTCTTTCAAGCTCCCCAGCATGAATGCTCTTACAGGCAGTAAGGTAATGGCTCCGTGCAGCATTAATGTAAAACGTATTCAACCTGCTTCACAGGGCGGCGATTACAGAAATAAGCCAAGATTGCTGTGTTACTCCAAAGTGCTAAGAGGCTACTGAACAATATCAGCCTCTTCATTCTGCGGAGACTCTTGAGAAAGCAGCTTTTAAAGCCTCTGCTCTGAAAAAAAAATGCTTTTAAAAGACTTTACTGACATTTTCCACTGAACTCTCAAACCTTTGCTGTGTTTTTCAAACATTTGAGAACATGTCGGCTCTCATGTCGGGAGTTTTACTTGGAATTCAAGTAAAACTCCCAATTTTTTTCTTCTGGGAAAATAAGAGCTGAATATCATCATTTCACCAGAACAGCAGGTTTGTCGAGCAGCAAGTAAAAAGTTTGACTTCTAAAATGGAAAGCAAATGTTTGAAGGAGAGAGACGTCGACTTACATCCAGGAGGATCTGCTGGAATGAGCTTAGTTAAATATATTATTATCCATTAGCAACATATATAGAAAGATGTATCTGTTTTTATGACTGGCAGCACAGTTATTGCTACACTCCCTTTAAAATAAATGATGGTTCGATGGAACCAGGGTTTATTTCTCTTGGGAAAATGCTGGATAAATTTATTTGTCTTACAGCAATACAAAGCAGGCAACGATCTTAGACATGGAGAAACTGTTCTGCAGCTTTTCGATGGTACAACCACCTTGATCAAAAGGTTAAATGATCTCTAAGTTTACAGAAAAACCTGAAGATCATTTACAGAAAATGACTTTACCTTCATCACACCTATTTGGAACAGGTGATCAATCAGAGAAACAACTAACAGATGTCAGAAACAAAACCTTTAGAACTGGAGTTTGACACATTTTATCTAGAAATGGTCAAAGATCTTTTTCTTTACTGATATGTTTTTGTTTTTTTCTGTGATGGTCTTTATTTGCTGGATGAAATTTCTCAGTTGTAGGATGATGCCCTGCAGTTCACCTCACCTCCAAGCTTTTCAAACTTTTAATGATCTAATAATGTCTTCTGACTCGACTGAAGCTATAGATTTTATTTCCACCGGGTCTCAAATGTTTGTTGAGGAAAATCATTTCATCCCATGCAGATTTTATTTCTCTTTTTGCATGAATAAAATAAGGCCATCAAAGAAATATTAATGTGAAACAGATAGCCTGAGTAAATATTAAAATAATTTTTCAAACTCTACCCAAACCAACCCAGCTCGATGTAAATTTTTCCCTGAACCCGTCTGGATGTGCAACTTTTTGTCTGCCTTACTTTGCAGAATAGTTTTACTTCAGTCATATTTGAAGGTTTTTAGGTACGGCTTCTTTAAACACATCATTTTACAGGATTTCAAACAGATTTAAGACCAGACTTTGACTAGGCCAATCTGTTTTATTCAAGTAATTTAGGTATTGTTGAGCTTAAAGTCACAAATTGATGATAAAAGGTTTTTATTCAACATTTTCTGTTCAATTTCACGCTGATGTAAACATATGTTTCTGCTGCACAAAGTATTTTTAAACCGAACCGCCTCACACATAAACTGATTAGTGCGTCTCATGAAGCAGAGTTTGTGTTTTCTGAAGGTCTCGTTGGAGGCATACTGATGCTAAATAAATCTTTATTTGCTGTTAATTGTCTGCGTCTTTCTGTTTTGCAGAGAGAGGCAGTCCAAGATGAAAGCCACCGTCGCGGCGGTACTTAGCGCCGTGTTCTGCACCGGTAAGCACAAACAGAATCAGGAGCCGAGTTCAGATAAATGAATATTTGAAACCGACTTCCTTCAAAACCAAACTTAATGATTTACATTAGAAAAAACTCAGCAACAAAGCTCATTTACGTCGCAATCTGTTTCATTTCCTCTTGTTTGCCTTGTTTTGTTGTGAAACATTATAATCAGCCTATTTTTAGACAACATTTACATTTCAAATGTTTTAGTGTTAATGTGGAAGTTGTTTGGTTTTCAGAACAAAGGAGTTGATTTTCTGTTTTCTTTCTTTCTCTTCCAGTTGTGTCAGCGTCTTCCAAAGGTAGCATCACTCGTTTGGAGGATAATGTTTGAATAAAATAAACTTTTTGAAAGCTAACCACTTCCTGTTTGCATCAGTCAAAGAGGAAAGGAGGACGGCCTTCTTTGGCGAAGACGTCCACATCGAAGTGTCGTCGTGGAGCGACCCGGAGGTCGTGTTCCGACCCAGGACCAACAGCTCCTACGAGGTTTCTCTGCTCCAGGCCGGCTATCAGTCGAACAAGACTGAGCTCACCTCTCTGGGCCACCTGGTGCTGAAGGACGTGCAGGAGGAAGACGAGGGGCTGTACATCATCAGAAGCAGCAGAAATGTCAGCATTTCCAAACACCTCATCCTCATCGTGAGAGGTGAGAACTGAAACTCTGCCGCTCCTCCAAAGCACTGGACATTTTCTACTAGTGTTTGACTCATTAGATACTAAATTATAAACCTATTCTTTGTGGAAAAACCCCACCAGATTTTGTGAATTTATCGTTTCTTGCAGGAATCGACTCATGTCTGTGAGAAATGAAACTATTATTCAAGTTAATGATGTCTAAACTCTGCTGGAAGCTCATTTATCGCCTTCAATAAACTGTGAACTCAGCAACATCCCAAAAAGTTGAAATATAAATAAATTATTATAAGTCACAAAATCCACTAAATGATTACAAAAAGAAAAGTTATTAATGACTTAATTACCAACTGCATGAAGTAATTATCTAACACATAATCAACAGCTCTTTGTGTCTTAAAGGAACGTAATCAAACCTGATTATGTGGCAAAGATTCTTTATTTAATTCCTGGAGATTTCTAGAAAAAAAAATTCAGTTTTGCGTCATTAGTCTCGCTGACCTTCAGCATAATATGACTGATTCTCAGCTTTTCTCCACAGTAAACATTTCTCTTTCTCTTTAATCTTGTGCCGACGCTCAGACTGCGTTTTGGAGCAGGTTGTAAAGTATGGAGAAACGTACATCATCCACCTGAACCAAATCGAAGGTCCGATCACGCTGGAGTTCAGGTACGCAAGCAAAGCTCGTCTCTAACAAACCTGGAGTCAAGTTGGGACATTTTCACACATTAATTTAGAGAACTGGGGGCCTGCAAGTTCTGGATGCATCCTGCTCCAGCACACCTGAATCAAACATTGCTGGCAATTCATGAAACACTGATATGTGTGTGCTGGTTGAATATCCTCCTCTCTGTGGTTTCTGGTTTTTAGGCCCAGCCTGGTCAGAGTCAATCAGACGTTTGTCCCTCACACCTCGGAGCCGCCCCCGGTGCTCCTCTACAACCAGAGCGCCGTGTTGGGGGACGACTACGTTGGGCGCCTCAGCGTGTCGGACAGGCAGGTGATGCTGCACTCGGTCAGGATGACGGACGAAGGAAGCTTCACGGTTCTGGACCGGAACGGTCACACCAAGACGAGGAGCTGCCTGAATGTCAGAGGTCAGGAGAAGAGAAATCTGACGCAGCTGAAGCTTTCAGCGATAAAATCTGATCCTTCTTGTCCAAAAATGTCGGATATTTGAATGTTGACTTTTAAGAATCAAAGCTGTGCTACTTTGTAACTTATCAGATGGAACAAATCAGCAAATTTCTGCATATTTATTGGCTTTAAATCACCTGATTATCATCTTCCTGCTCATAACAATAATTAGAAGTACAAAGAAACAAATTTATTTGCAAGTATTAAAAACTGCATCAGAAGACAGTCATGAACATGGAGAGAGAGAAAACAGCTGATGCTTTACGTTCCTAGACGGAGCAGGTGTCCCTAATGCTCATTAGTTCCTTCCTACAGAAATACAGCAGGTTCAGAGGTCAAAAGGTCAGCGCAAACTCAGAATGTTTGTATGTAGAAAAAAAAAAGACTATAGCTACAAACAGCTTGTTAACTTGTAAAGGAAATGTTTCCTGAAGGCATAAAGAGGTAATTTATTCCCCTTGATGCTCTGATGTTCAATCAATATTTCCTCTGGAGCAACAGGAACAAGCAGAGACTTTTCTGTTTCCTTCCACGCTTTTCTTCTCACTGGTGGTAAAAAGTTTTTCACCAGTTTTCAGCTCAAAACTAAACGATAAAACCAAATTGCATTCTGGGAAAATTATACAAGTTTGAGGCATCTGATTTAATTTCTTTTGTCCTAAGTGGCTAAATAACTAAATAAATTATGAGCATATTATTTATTCATTCTGACTTACTGACCTCAGAATGAAGGAAAATAACATTAGGTGCGTTGCTTTGCGCCTGTCAGGATGTTTTCTGGCGAGCAGCCGTCGTCTCCAGCGTAAATCTGATCCGGACGGATTAAACCTCATCATGATCTATTTTCTCCTCCAGATCACCAGAGTTTCCTGCATTTTGCCTACGGAGAGAACCTGAAGATGAAGCTCTTCCTGCACTACTCCAAGCTCAACGTGGTCTACAGGTCCAAACGGGACAAAGAGGAGCGGGTCATCGTGAACCAGGGGGTCCTGGTGGCGCCGCTGGACCCGCAGCTGGAGGGGCGGCTCACTGTGGACGGGTCGGAGCTCGTCATGAAGAAGATGCATCCTGCCGACTCGGGGCTCTTCAAGGTCACCGACCTGGCTGGCTTTACTGTGGCTCACGTTTACATAGACGTGGAAGGTAATAAAAGCTCTTTAATGTTCATCATGTTACATTTATTAAAATGTTCAGGATCCTTAATGATGACGGGTGAATCTTTATGTTCATTCATGAACTTGACTGACTGCACTGAAAAAACACAAAATATTAAGGAATTATTGACTAAACCAAGGTCCTATATATTACTGAAAAGTTACTTGTGAGCTAAATTATCTTAATTCAGGTGTACTAAGATGTTTGGACTAGAAACCAAATATCTTTGACCAAAATACTTTGTATTTTTCTGTGTGTTCAGGTGAAACAATCAAAAATGCTCCTTATTTCATTTTTTTGTTGTTTTTACAATTTGGTGAATAAATTCACTTTATTCACATTTAATTTTAGGATTGCAATTATAGTTCAGAAACTATAAATGAGGATGAGCCATTAAAAACTTGGTATGCTTCCAAAACTTCACAGATATAAACAGAGGAAACTGTAAATAAATACTGATTTTGTGAATCAGGTGATATTTCAGTGACATCCTGCGCCTCTCCATGGCGTTACCCTCCTGACCCAGCAGAGGTCAGGGGGTTACGGAGGGACCCCTGCGTCCCGTTGTGGACTCTCTGGGTAGAGTTGAGGTCGTCATGGAGACAGGAGGGTCTCCTGACTGTGCATGTCAGCTGTGACCCAGTCGCTGCTGGATTTGGACCCGGTTTGAGCGTCTGTGCGCAGACTTGTCTCAACCGTCGACTGTAATCCACCTGATTTTAGATGATAGTCACAGCACTGGGGTCACGCCACTTTTCAGCAGATTTATTACGTTTTCACCCCTCCGCCTGGGTGTTTGCTTTCTTTTTGTCGGTAACCGGAACCCCGGTGAGTCACAGCGTCCTTCGATTTTAATTCCTCAGCCTTCAAGGACAACACAGCCATAAATGAGACAAATCACAATCCGTCTGCAGAGGTTATGTTGTATTGATTAAAAAGGTAAAAAGAACAAAACATTTGTCTCACATCTGCTGCATAAGTCCTTGTCATTTCCTCCCTCCTGCCTTCGGGGAATCTTCTGTTTGCATTTATATATATTTAACAGAACCATCTGCAAGCACATCTCCATCTGTGGCTCTGAGATGCTAACCGGCCGCTGCTGCTCCTCGTTAAAGACCCTCGTAAATGCAAAAATCAATCTCGCAACAGATGTAGCTGAATCTGCGGTTTTACATTAAAATTCATCTCCACATGCGTCCCAGGTGACCTCTGGATCAGATGTCACCTTCCTGCTCTCCATGCAGATAGAATCAAATCTGATTTATGACCTCAGGAGGCTCCTTATGTTTTGTTTCATCATGTAGAAAACTAACAAACAGAAGATGTTAAAATAGCTTAGTGAAGTCCAGGGGTGTCCAACATGTCAACCTGGGGTCATTATGTGCTGTCAAATTTTACTAAAGTAAGAGTAGCAAGACTTCTTAATAAAGTTACTCAGGTAAGAGTAAAAAATAAAGCATAGAAATAATACTCCTAAATGTTACTCAAGTAAATGTATCTAGTTATCCAGACTCATTATTTCCTTCATCTCTCTCGTTTCCAGCCTATAAAATGGCCCCTCTGTCTGTCGCCATCCTGTCCATGCTGGGCCTGATCGCCTTCATGCTGCTGGTGTGCCTGCTGTCCTGCCTCTTTAAAATACATAAAAGAAACGAGAAGAACAAGAAGCTGACGCTCATCGCCCAGCAGGCCGGCAAGAAAGACGGGGAAGCTTTCCGACAGGTAATTTTCTGCAGCTCGGTTTATTTTTGCAGCAGTTTTTTCTTAAAGTGAGGAATGCTGGAGGCAGTGAGCTGGTTTTGGTTCAGCTGGTTACCCAGAAGGAGAGACGCGCGTGACAGTTTGAGGGGATTAAAGGTAGAGGAAGGTTCTGCTCCTGCTGTGGGAGTCAAGATGGCCGGCTTCGTCTCCTGCAGAGCCGGTCCTGATGAGAGCCAAATTCAGCAGAACATAACGACTGAAGAGGAGCCAGGAAGAGTTTTCCTGCCTCCAGCCCTCATGCCTCCTCGCTTCCTGCTGAGCTCGGCTGCAGAGGCACATGAATCTGGGGAGAACGGCCTTGAAATCAGGCCCAGGCAGGTTCAACGGCTGGAGATGTTTTTCCAGGCTGCAGTCTGAAAACGGCTTACAGCCATCTGCCAAAGAGAAAACCTGGTGGCTCCACTGCCAGGATATCTCTTCATAACTGAGAAATGATGAAGATAGGAGTAAAATGTGGGCAGTGAAGCCATTGTTGGGTTTTAGATGCAGCTAAACAGCAATAACTTCACACTGTTTGGACCTGAGAGGAACAGGAACGCTTTAAAAGCTGCATGCTGATTATGTTTGAGTTTCTGCTTTCATTCCTGTGTTTGGATCACTTCTCAGTTCTTTATTATTATCTAACATGATATTTATTGAAAGATGCCATATTAGTTCCTTTCTTGATGTTTTTGCCTGGACTCTGAGATTCTGTGCTTCCCTAAACTAAAGCGCCTCTGTCTGCTCCACACTGCAGATATGATGTAGGTATAATACTGACCATTCATAAAACCACACTTTAATGAAACCAATCTATGTTTTTAGGTCTCAGAAGTCAAGTGAAACCTCATATTTTGTATTTAATATTGAGTTATAAGTACGGTTCTTGTTGTGAACTGCATATATTTTCTTGCTTTATCCAGTTTCTGAGAAAATCAGCACATTTCTGCTCTGAGCGTCATGATTAGCTGCCAAATTAACATGAATTTATTCATTTCTGACAAGAGTTCAACACCCACCAGGAAACATTTGATTTTTAGTTTGCTCAATTGTTCATGACTGATTGTAATTTTGTGCTGCTAATCAGCCTTTAGAGCAGGTGTTTATTCACTAAATGACAACCTACGTACTTCAAAAGAGCCTTTTTAAGGCCATTACCATGTTTTATGCTTCTTTAAATGTTAATCTTGAATAAAAAAAGAGTTATTATTTTTTCCTTTGTTGTCCTGCTTTATGCAGCCTGATTAACTGATTTGATAATTTGAAGTTAACGCTGATTATTCACCAAATAACATCTGAAATTCAAATAAATGGCTCACCTGTTGAAGAGCACCTAAACATCAGATGCATAAATTAATCATTATTCTGAACAACGGCGGATTTATTCAAACTTTATAAGCTTAATAAAAACCAGTGCAGGTCCAAATCAGTTGTTGAATACAAAGGAATAAATATTCAACATCTATAGAGATTAAACTTAAGAGTTAAAATCTCAACACCAAAACTCAGCATTTTGACATAATTACCAATTAATGAGAACTGTTCTCCAAAGCTTTTTGTTTAATCCTGAGTGCCATTTGAAGTTGATGTTCCCCTCATTCCTCAAGCAGTCTTCACAGCAAATGTTGCTTGAAAGTAATTGAATCTTCAGAGCAATTAAAAAGCCACTGCAGGCAGAAGACTCACTCATCGTAAACAGCAGCAGCCGCAGAGACTGATTGCTTCGCAGGGACGATTAGGTTATGCCAAGTGTTTGCAATAATGATATGCCACATTACAAGCCGAGATTATTTATGTCACACTTCAGGTCACAATTGTTCTGGGATCCAAGTTAATAAAAGCTTTAGACTTTATGTAAGAGAGCCTGACAGTTTCCAAACCACCACAACCCAACAGAATGAAGCAGATTTGGTTGACATCAGTAAAAGCTTTTTGTTTCTGTTATTATTGTCCTGTTAGCATTAGCTATTTGTTTCTGTGATAGGAGCAGCTGTATGTGCTAATCAGTCTCATTTTATTTCTCACTGCAGCTGTTTTATTACAGTTTAAGATGCTTCAAGCCCAACATATGTTTCCTTTTTCATTCTGTTTAAAAAATATATTTTTATCAGCTTTATGACATATTTTATTGCTTGCCTTTGGCTTTGTTGTTTTTTTTTATTGTTTACTTCGCCGTCCTAATTTCTAATGCATTTTAAATATGTAGGGAAGAAAATGAAATGCTGGATTAAACAGTTTTATGGTTTAATTCATTTTGATTCCCAACAGAACAAAAGATGCATTTTCTTAAAGTTAATGTTGGACTTAGCATGTCGCTAACACGTAGCTCACTGTGCACCGATTGCCTTGAAAGCTGAGATAGAGAATAACGTCATTAACCTCGTTTTAGTTGTATGTAAGGAAAAACAATGAGATTTTCTAATTAGTGTTAGTAATCAGGTTAACTACTACTAGCAATACAAGCTAACAGAGTTTAGTATTTTATTAATTCAGACGGTTCATATTCACTGATCTCTATTAAACAATATAATGACTAATGAGTTATTTAGTGAGGTACTAGAAATATACTGTTATAAACTGTTACTGTATTTCAGATGCTTGGTTGTGTTGAAGGTTTAGTTAGGAGAACTTCTAACTTTCTAAAACAAATTTCAACTTCTGAGATCATTTTCTTTACTTCAAACCCTGAAATTACAGCTTAGGACAAAAACAGCTTTATATTAAAAATCTCTACACACAAATAGGAAATTTGACTTTGATGTCACTTTATTTTCAATATAAAGACATGGAGAATAGAAATGGCCACTAAAACACATGACATCCATGTCAAATTTAGTTTTTTTATGTTGCATAATCTGATACAATAAAACGGCAAAATTATGTTTTCTTTATTTCCAGGTTGTCAAATAATTAGCTGTAGCATTAACATCAAAGTTCTTGGCTCTCAACAAGATCTTAACTCTTCTTAAAGTGTTGCTGAAACTTTGCCTTCTTCACTGTAATATGGCATTTTAAGCTGTTCTGCTAAGAAGTAATTTAAGTTCTTCTGTTAACTGACGTTTCACCTTCAGCCATCCTTTCTGCTTCAGCTTCTTCGGCAGATTTTTGGCGAGTTCATTCAGCTCAGAAAATCTCATTTCTCTGGTGTCACAGTTGTTTATGTCCCATTTCTAAAGTTCCTCCTGCTGCTCCTGCGTTCACCTGTCACATCTTGCAGTTTTGGTGCAAATATTATAAACTCTGCTGCTGCTGTTATTTTCTTAGATGTGGTGATTTTCTTCTTAGTTTCCATATATGAAGGTAGTAATTTGAAAACATGCCTATAGTTTCTTCCCCACATGTTCACACATGCACTTCTGTTTGTGTAATTTGTATTTTTTCAATGAATGTTTAAAGTTTATTAATCTGACATGATGCATGTGCTGATATTATCTTTGGAAAAGAGGCTTTCTTGCATTCAGATGGATGTTTCTGATTTCCAGGCTGATGTTGTTGCATATTCATTACTTTCCCGCTCTAACATTAAGGAGCTTCAATCGGCGCCTCTTCCTGGTGAGAGCTTTGTGTTGTGGCCTCCTCTGGTTTCCTCTCCTCCTCCTTCGTTTTGATATTCAGAGTCGTGCCAAACAAGTTCCTTAAATCAACGTTTTTTTCTGTGACAAACTTTCTGGTGGCTGTTCCAGAAATGTGTGTGTTCAGTATCTTTGGGCCTGTTTGCGATAACATAAAGCCATTAAGGATATTGAGCACTTAATGACTCCTGCAGAGCCAAGAGAAACTGCAGCCATCAGACGTAATGATGGAACAGATGTTGATTGAAGACCTAATTTGACAAAAAGTCAACGAATTAGGTGAAGCAGATCTGGCACCGAGACTTGAAACAAAGCGTCTCAGTTATTCTTACGGACTCGTCCGGGTTCATGCGACCGGGCCGCATGCAGCGGCTCCAGCTCTTCATACAGCTGCACTGTGTGGCATGCAAATCAGGATGCACACATAACCAGCAGTGAGGGGTAGAAATCAATATGAAATCAATTATTTAATAATTGTGAGGAGTTTATGCATCGCTGTTTTAATGGGTGAAGACATGCGGTGAATTCAATTAGTTTCTTTAGAATAATGTTGTTGCTTTCTCTAAATAGCTGCGGTTTAGTGGATCAGTTTAGGATAAAATAGCTTCTTATTGTGGCTCAGTATCATTAATCTGATGAAAGAATTCTTGTATATAAAATAATTTTGCTTTTAGTTGAAATAAAATCGTGAAAAGTCACTTATGAGACTCATTACATCACCTCTCCTGACCATTTGTAGTTTCAGTTTTATAAAAATCTACATTTCTTTCAAACAAACTCAGTTGATGTGCTTGATTAGCGGATTTTCCACTTTGAATGTTGAAACTTTAAAATAAAATATAGAACAATCCAATCTTTGTCTTGATGAGAAAGTGCTGGTTCCACCAGCAGATGTTTTTATCTATAACACAGAGAACAAATGAAATAATCTGCTAGACGTTTTATTAGATGGCAGGTTTGATGATTAGAAAAACTGCAAAGCAGAAATTAAACAAGTTATCGATTTGTTCAGATTCATCTTTAGTTTTTATTTTAATGGTTAATTTGTCAGATTAATGAGTTTAATTTAAAACCATGTTGAAGGTTTTATCTCATGGGGAAATTAGAAAGCAAAGCAGGTTTTAGAAAAGAAATGTAGAGTTGAATGTCTATCAGTGCAGCAGAAGCTTTTAGAAAAGGTTTCGCCTCTAAATGGGATGAAGACCAGAGGAAACGTATTTACGTCACATTCAACCCGGAGTCAAGGTCTGCAGAGAAGAAAATGCTTTCTGGTTGATGTGGATGAACCAAAAGCATCAGGGGAGAAAAGCTAGATAGGATTGAGTGAGAAATGTCAGTGAGAAATGTTCTTATTAGTTTTTAGAAATGCAACACCTGGAGGGAGAGGATGAGAAATAAGATGAGGGAACTGAAGCTGCACGAATTCAGTGTGAACGGGTGATAAAAAGCGGCCATTAGAGCTCAGCAGAGGGAACGGCTGAGTTTCTGACGGGACTCCAGGGTTTTAGGGAATATGAAGCACAGCCAGGGCTGGGATCGGGGAATTTAACGGGAGTTTCTGTATTTTCACTCTTTTACTTTGAGAAAAAGAAACTTTTCATGTTTGAGTGCCGTTTCGGACCCAGGATCCGGACCAGAAGGTGGTGGTAAAACTCCGTAAAGAGTTTTCTAAGCAAATTTCTCTCTTTTGCAACCATCAAAGACAAATATATATTTTCACATTCCACAGACTGTGAAAATATCAGGAAGTATAGTTTGAACTGTGAAATTATTTTTCACACTTGTCTCTTATTAAGCATCAGAAGAATATTTCACTTTTCTTTCCCTCACTGCTCAATTAAAAGCCAACAGTCTGCAGTTTTTCATAAACAGTTATGATAACTGTCACCAGTGAAGCTCCAGTGCTGGAAGAAACATCTGGTTTTGCACACATTTCTCTCCTGTTGTTGTAAAAAGATAAATCATGATGTAAACGTGTTTTGAGTTTATTGTCCTGATTCAAGGTTGTTGTTTCAACAGGGGAATCTGTTTGTGCTGTTTGTCCTTTTGTGAGTTTGTTTGTTAATATTGTACAATTATTAAATGTTAAGAAGTAAAAAAGTAAAATCTGCAGCTTTAAAAGTTATATAAAAACTACCTTGTTGGGTAAATAAATGGCATGTCAGGATTTTTAACTGGTTTGAAATCAACTTTTGTGCGATGACCTCAGCTTGGGTTTCAATTGTTGGACAAACTCAGTATTTCTGCCTGATGCAACAAAACAACATTAAGCAAGAGAATAAATACATATAACAGTATAATTATTCTCATTGCTGGTTATTGAAATCATTTCTGAGGCCACAAATTTAAACCATGTTCGTTTTTTTGAACCAATATGTTCATATTTTAAACTCTGTCCTTGTTTTTTCCTCCCTATTCAATCAAACAAAAACATTTTACAGCTTTGAAGCTTCAAATCTGTGTCCATTTATATTATTTTAGCTTTATTTATGCTCTAAAGCAGAATTGTTCAACTGTGTTCAACTTTAAAATGCATCAGTTCTTCAACACATCTGAACAAAACGGCTTCATTCCCTCAAAACCAAAAGACTAATCAGATGAAAAGCGGAGCAGCTGTGGCCAGAAGAACAGCAGGAAGAGAGGAGAATAATGAACCCACAAGCTGAGCTCAGAAGACAAGAGATGAACATCGTTTATTAAACTAAACATAAAGGAATGAACTGATTTAACTACATCTACAAGAAGGAAAATGACCAGATTGATCATAACAAACCAAACCCAAACATCTGCAGATGTTTCCTGATTGTTTCAAGCTCTAACAGTTAAAGCTGCAGGTTTTTCAATGTTTTTATTGTCTGTGTGCAGTCGCTATGTTTGTTTGTGAATTGCTGTTTTCTTTTAATCTTGTGATCTTTGTTGTTAATGTTTGTTGTACTTTGATGGTGGAGGTTGAGACGATGAACATGGCCTGGTTTTTAATTTCTCTTAGATCTTAGAAAAGAGGCAGCAAAACTGGAGGAACATCAGTCGCCCGACCAGTTACTCCCGTTACATGACTATAAACCCATTCTGGAGTTATTTCAATAAGTTTTATGGACTTTGGAAGTATTTGAAGACACATTTCTTTTCACAGTTTTATCAAATTATTAACTAAATTACAATGAAAAGGTTTTTATTAACTCCTAAAGAACCAAAAGTTTCACTCTTAGTTAAGGTCAGAGTTCATGTTTCAACAACTAGAAAGAAGTGGAGAAAAATTGTCTCCATGTTTGAGTTCAGGAATTTGCCTAAAAACATCCTGATGATCATTATTTAGGAAAATATTCTGACCTATGAGATGAAAGTGGAACTTTTTACATATCTAGAGTAAAACTAACACTGCATATGACAAACAGGCCCTCATATTGTCTAACAGTGGAGCACGGTGGTGGCAGTGTGATGCTCAGGATGTAACATGTAACTGTGACAAAAAAGTGAAAAGAGAAAAATCTGTGAAAAACTTTTTCACAGCTTTGTGGTTCAACCTGTGCAGATGAGTTTATTTCATCTGGCAGGTCAATTCTGCAGCTTCACAACTATTTTTAACAGAAACCCAACATATTTCAATGTTTTATAACAAACATATTTCAATGTTTGATAACAAACATATTTCAATGTTTCATAACAAACATATTTCAATGTTTTATAACAAACATATTTCAATGTTTTATAACAAACATATTTTAGATTTGTCATGTTTTACTTTCATTCCCTCGTTTTCTCCTGGACGGATCAAACATTCCTGAAACACAGGAGTCTCCTCTCAGCCTCCATCCTGAAAACAACATCACTGTGTGTGTGTGTGTGTGTGCGTGTGTGTGTGTGTTCAGTGTGTGTGTGTTCAGTGTGTTCAGTGTGTGTTCAGTGTGTTCAGTGTGTGTTCAGTGCGTGTTGTGTGTGTGTGTGTGTGGGTGTGTGTGTTCAGTGTGTGTGTGTGTGGGTGTGTGTTAGTTCAGTGTGTGTGTGTGTGTTCAGTGTGTGTGTGTGTGTGTGTGTCCTCCTGTCTGCTGATGGTTTTGATGTTCAGCTCGTTTTCACCGCGCCGATCCTCCGGCTGTGTGACTGTGTGTGTTTTTGCAGGTGGTCCATGAGGCTTATTGCAGGTTCACTGAAGAGTCTCTGATGCAGTCAGTGAGTGATAAACCGACAGAAACCACTGAGGTCACCATCAAGGTAAAACCTATAGAAGCTGATAAAAACACTTTAAACTCACAATAAAATAAACTTTTGATGGTTGGAGTATTTCATATTTTACTCTTTTATGTGTTGTACTTTCTACCATCGATTTGGTTTTGTTCTTTGATTATTTTTGACATTTTTTTCTGTACAACTTTATTTTCTTCACTTCTCTCCTCTCAACTGTTCTTTACTTCCTGCAAACTTCTCTATAGACGTTTTTATTTTGCTGCATTTATTCTATGTTCCATTATAATTCCTTTTTGGAGACGTTTTTAGTGTTTGAGTTTCCTGAACTGAAGTATTTCTGTTTTGTTTCTGATTACTTTATAATTATTTAGTAAGAACCGTTTTCCAAACTAGCTACCTCTTATAATAATAAATCAGTAATAATTATTTTAACTGACATAAAACAAGAAAACTTTGGTCTGATTCAATTTCAGACAGTGAGAAAAAAAATTGTTTTTTTATTAATTTGGTTCTTCAGTCAGTTTTTAAATGTATGAAATGTGTGAAAGTCACAGTTTCAACAAACCATTTTGAACAAATTGATCAAATTAAATTAGAAATAAAACATTCAGATGTGTTTTTATGGGACTGTTGGTCCTTCAGGTTTATTGCATCAAATTTATGAGTAATTATATATGGATCTGTAAACACAATAAACAGAAATGGATCCTGAATTGCATTTTTTTTACATAAGACATTAAAAGCAGGCAGAAAATGTGGCTGTAAGTGTCTCTGAATTGCAGGATGAGGCGATCTGCTCATAAAACGCTGCTGTGTGCATCATTGTATTAATGTGCTGCAGGTGTTTTGTTTGAGCTAATCTTTAAGTTTAACAACGTGAGAAAAATCCTGATCGCTCGATTAAAAGCAGCTAATTTACCAAACTGAACACATGTGTAAATCTAACCGTCTGTGACATGAAGGCAGTAAAACTGAAGGAAATATGGAGCCACGTGTGATGATAATGTTGCACCGAGTTTCATTAATTATTAAAGAAATGTTTCTCATTTTCAACAAACAATCTCTATTCTGTCGTATTAACCTTGAAGTTGTAGAAAAAGAAAACTACTCTAGCAATAATTAGTATAAATGCTTTGGTAAAGTAAAGATATTCTCCTTATTAAGATGAATTAATGAGAAATGAGAAACCGGCAGCTGCTGATCTGCTTCTCAGAAACGTTTCCACCTGAAATACATCAGGTAAAATCCAATAATAAACGCAGAACCATCATGAATCATCCCTGGGATTAGTCAGCAGAACCACCTGCAATAAAATGCCACCAAAGTACCGAGCGTAATTAAAAAGCAATCAACCTTAGTCGCTGCTCTCAGCAGTGAAGTGGATTAAAGTTTAAAGGAAAGACCTTCTGTCAGGAGGAGCAGGCAGCGCCGGCGGTCCGGGTTCAGGGAGCGTTTCCACTCGGTTGATTGGAGTCACGCTGCTCCAGCTTTGGGGATCAGGTTGAAACTATCTCTTCTTTTCCTAATTCTGGTTCAGTTATTAATCAGAAATCACCTCTGGGACTGCTTTATGCTTTAAACTATTTACATGGAGCAGGGCAGACAGGAAGCAGAATGTTTTCATGCTGATTCAACATGAGTTGCTCGTTTTTCTTTGCTGAACTAAGAGAAACTGAATGGCTCTATTCTCCGATCTTATGACCAGATCTGGATAAAAAAAATCTTTTGCTTGAATTTTTATTTAGAAACTTTTAATAAATCACTTACTTTGTTGTTCTTGAGTCACTTGAACCTGATTTGATGCTATAATTGGGATCATTGTCCATTTAGTGACCATATTTCTGCCCTACCATTAAATTTCAGGCTAATTTCTTCAGATATTGATGTAATATTTCAGCATAATGTTCTCTCCTCATCATATTGTGAAATGTTCTAGTCCCCTTTGTAGCAAATACCCACAGCATGATGCTGCCACCCTCGTACTTCACAGTCAGGTTTCCAAGTTTCTCCCTCATTCCCTCCAACAACGCTCATCATCAGAACAGTTTTTAATATATGATTAATGTTTTATGTATGTTTATATTTTGTTTGATGTGGCTAGATACTCTGTTTGCAGCAGCATATAAATAAAATGTACTATTGTTATTATTATTAAAAATATAATTTGATCGTTCCACCTGACATGCCTCTCTAGAAGTGAAGGAGTTTGACTTTGAGTTCATTTCCAAATGATCATTTGTTTTCATGTTTTTGGAGAAATGACTTCTTCTTCTCTGCATGGCCTTTCAGTCCATGTCAGTTCAGGGCTCATAATAATAATTAATGTTGTAAATTAACTCACCAGAAGTCATAAAGCAATGGCAATATCATCCGGGTTCTGATAAATTGTTTAAAAACACATTAATTTTGATGTGTAAACATCTCAAAGAGTAAAATAATTTCCCCAACATTATTCTGTTATTTTATGCAACATTTTAGTAAACACATCCTCTGACCTAAAACTCATCCTCTTCTCTCTCTTTACTTGTTTCTCTCCCTGCAGGGTCTGGAGGTGTCCAAACCGGGCCGGTACCAGACTCTTCCCTCTGACAACTTCCTGGAAATGAGTGACTCTGGGGTCGAGTTCAGCCACTCTGGACTCCCGCTGGACAGCGACACCGAGGCAGTGATGACCTACGCCTCCCATAAGCCCCTCCTGAACGCCGCCTCCCCTCCAGCCGTGACGGAAGGCGTGATGATGTCCGACAGCCTGGAAGCCACGGCGGTCCTGGACGGAGACCTGAGCACCGTCCGGACCCCGGACTCCGTCCTCAGCGCCAGCCCCGCCTCCAACCCGCGATCGGCCTCGGCCGCCACGCCTGACGGCAGCCTGCAGGGGGCCGCGTCCCCGGCGACGGGCTCCAGGGGCACCGCGGGGTCCGACTCAGCCAAGACAGAGGGCGGGGCGGAGGGAGAAGACGACGGTCAGAAGGAGTAATCAGGAAGTGTTTCTGGAACCTTTTGTTCTCCGAACACGGACAGATCCTTCATCCCAACATCTGAAGCATCACAGATAAAGCAGAGGAAGGATGTAGATGTGCTGGATGCACAACACAGAGTTTAATTCACTCTGCACTGAAAAAATGAAATGCTACAACCTCAGTCTACCAAAAGAACAAAGTATTTCAGTGCATAGATGCATGCAGTTCCGGAAAACACAGAAGAAGAAATCTTAGATCAGACGTAGACGTTAGAGTAGACTACATGCATGCTTTAACAAATGAAATGCACTTAAATCACATCAAATCAGCTGAATTCCTGTCAAACCGGCTCAATAATGAGAAAGTGACAAGTAGCGACAGAGAGGCGGCGCGTTTCAGACAGCCTTTGATCTGCAGCGTGTTTCCTCAGAAAATCACAGCGATGAGCGCCTCTCAGTCCGCTCTGTTATCAACAGCACAAGCATGTCAGAAAACATCCCTGCATCTCACAGGAAACTGCTTGTTTCAGCATCCGCTCGCTGGGATGAGCCACTCGAGGTGTTGTGTCTCCAAAAACAACAGCAACAAAAAACATCCTGCAAGATGAAACAGGTTCAAGCAGAAGGAGCAGCAACACCTCTCAAACTGCTGCTGCTTGTTTCAAATATTAGGTGTCAGATCTGCAACATTTGAAGGATTTGTCAGAGAAACCTGTCAAAACGTTCCACTTTATCTCACTCAACAGTCAAAATGATCATCCTCTCTGCTTTTGTTTGCTGCTTCTAGTTATTGTTCACTCGGTTCCAGGAAGGGAGAGAATTCAGGGGGAACTGACTGGCATTTGTGTGACTTTCAGAGCAGCTCTCGAGAGCATAATTGGATTGCAGGTCTCTTTGCAGACAGACCAATTCATGGACGCCGTGGAGCGCGGACCGGTGATAAAAGAGCTGAAAGAGCCGGGAAAAGGGTACGATTCGGGGAACAGATGAATGACATCCATGATTCAAAGCCTATTTTCATCTCAGCCTGGAATCCACCTCACAGAGCTCTCATTATTGTTTGGCAAAATGAAGCAACTGGAAAGATAAAGTTGGATCAGGGCGTGATAACGACGCAGCCTTTGGCTCCAGTAAAGTGAGCGGCTGTCAGAGAGGTTTGTGTGTGGAGGAGGGAGGCGGCAGAGTTTCATTCAGTTCAGCCAAAATCATCAAACACTGGATGGAGCCGTGAGTCTGAGAGGAAAACCTTCAGCTCAGGATGATCAACGATCACAAACTATAGTTCTAGTTCTACTTCAGGATATAATTGATGTAAAACACAATAGAAATTTTCCTCAAAAGTAAACTGCAGTAAACTTTAAAATTTATCAAAATTTTGAGGAATTGTTTATTTGTTATTTGTGTGTATAGGTGTACACACAAATACCTATATTTGTGTAGGTATAAATATACTTATTTCCCAATAACTCCTTTCTGTTCGGGGTTCTTTATCGATTCACCTTTTGCTCCAATTTGTTTGCAGAAAATTTCCCCATTTATGGATATTTTTGTAGCGCATGTTTAAAATATATGAATAAATAAAAACTCCAGCTTAGGAAGCTTTAATATGTAAATGTGATGCTGTTTAATGCTGTTGGCTGACTTTTGCAAAGCAGCCAATCCGGGAGCGCCGTTCAGTTTCCTGGATGTTGATTGGTTGAAGTCCTTAGAGTGGAGATTGGAGGATTGTAAACGTCTCTGTGGCAGAGCAAAGATCATTTTAAATATTGATGCATCTTAAAGTCTGTTTGGTGTTTGAATTATTAAACTATGCAGTTTTAGTGTTTTTTGAGAGAATCTGAAGTATTTGTGGATTTCAACTATTAGCTGGTGGTTCTGGTCAGTAGGCTGTAAAAAAAAGGTTTATAGGATTTAAATACCAAATAATACATCGGCATGTATTGATAATAATACTTAGCATAATCACTATTAGCTTATCGTTTGTAAATGGAGCCTGGCTGAGTTTGGTGTGATGTCATTCCCAGATCTAATGGTTCGTTTTTTGGCACCTTCTGGTTTCCAATCTGATTTCCAGCTTGGTTGGTGTTGGTGGTTCCCTGTTTGAATTCAATATGGCTGTTATGCAAGTGACACTTAGTTGCTCCTTTGGTGTGTTGTATCATTATTAAGCATCACATATTGTAGAGTTTTGGTTTGCATTACTCAGAGTGATTGCTCCTCTCACTGACCAATTAGCAAGTCCCTCCGGTTCTTAACTTGTAACTAGAACATTCTGAGCTTGGAAGAAACAGAGTCATACCCAGATCCAAATTCCAACATCTGAGGAAAATGAAAAGCAGCCCAAGCTCTCACAGGTCTAACAACTGTGTTTGACTAATTAGTTTCCCTTTGCTGTTGTGGAAGAAGCTAATTCAGGTCACAAAAAACTAATTTCCACCTCTGAATGTGAGCAGGACCTGAAGCTCTGCTGAGGAAACTCGCTGCTGTGTTTTCTCTCCTCCGCCTCCGAGCTCCTTTGCTTTTAGGAAGCATCACTGCAGCATCGATCACGTCTGCTGACACACACTGGCCGCAACAAGACCTTTGGGTCCCAACAGTTTCATTTAGTCATCATCGTTGCTGTTACCATCGACATCTGTTAGCAGGACGGCTGCTGAACTGATGTCAGCCTGGATCGACTGCAGGATTCACCCGAAAGCAGCAAACAGGCAACAAAGTTTTATTATTAGAAGAAAAAAGCACAAATTTAGCATGTGATTCTTTTTAGATATGAATAAGTTTCACATTTTATTGATGAGGGTAAAAAATATGAAGCAGCTATTGTAATATAGTTCAGCGATCTGCAAAAAATGACTAGTTCTCTTCTTCAGGAAAATTCATTTGAATCATTCAGCATTGTATGTGAAACGACTTGCATATCCAACTCAAATGGGAAAATGATCCATTTGATGGGAGTTTTATGAGGAAATGCTTAAAACTCACAGGAGGGTGACTGGAAAACTCCCGAAATGGACTCTGTAAATATCAGCTGGATGTAAATGAGCTATGATGCATCAGTTTGGTGGACTAATAACAGGATAAGCACTGAATATTTAATATAATCTAATGCAATATTAATGATAAAGGCACTGAAGCGTCACGGACACTCTCCTCCTGCAAGAAAACCCAGACGTAGCACATCAGAACACAACTCTTCTGTTAGTCGTCTGTTTTCACTGCTGTAAATATGGAAATCTGCATGTGGATAATCATACTCATGTTTCTTACTACGAGGCTTATGCAAGATTTTTTACCGCATTGATCCTTGAACCACATATCCACAGTAGGTAGGAAACTTGTTTACCTGTCATGTTTACATGTTGGAGTCTGGTTGAAATCCTTTCATCAAAGTCGGCCTCAGCAGGAGGCGAGCTGAATGCGACTGCAGGGCCTGTTGACCTGCTGCTGGTCTGAGCAGGAACCGTTCAGGTTCTGCCTCAGACCCAAACCTGACAAGCAAATCCAATGTTTGGGAAAAATAACACTTTCACAGCATCTGCATCAGTTGGGATTTTACCTCAAAATATCAATTAGATAAAGTAAGAAAGCTTTATAAGATTGCATCAGTTTTAGAAGATTATATCTTCTTTAATTTCGTTCTGTTATTGCAAGCAAAGAGTTGATCTCGTCTCGTTACACAAACTGCAACACCAAGGATTATATTTCCTCATATTTGGAGATTATCTATGTCTCTTTACAATTAAAATCTTGCTGGATGAACCCAACAAGCATTGCAAAAAGTAATAATTTTTGTAATGCCTTTAACGCCTAACCACACCTCTAACATACAGAATAAAACATTTGTAAGGTTCTTCTTCAGCAGTGGAGATGCAGGATTTCAGGTTTTAGTTGATCATCTGTGCCAGTCTGCAGGATTCCTGTGGATCCCTCAGGACCTGCAGGTGGCAAACTGCAGTGGAAATATGTCAGTGACTGTGCGTGAGCATATGGCGGCTTGTGGCTGCTGCAGACTGAAACATAGTCTGAACCAAGACGGCATTTTCCTAATGTGGATCTGAAAAGGATTACACTCGTAAACTGGAGGACATTGATTTTTATTCTTTATATTTAAAGAGTAAAATTATTTAAAGATAAAAATAAAGGTATTTTTTAATTTATTACCACTAGAGGGAGCTCTCAGAAAGTCATTTTCTCTAAAATAGGTTTTAAATTGATGAGTTAAACTTAACTGATATGTAAAAACTGTTCTAACATCTGAATGTACTAATTCTGCAAAGATCAGGCACAACATTATGACCACTCACAGCTGATGTAATAACTCTCATCTCTTCATCACGGCTCCTTGGTTTGGACAAGCGTTGGGATTTAAGTTTTGCAAGAACTAAAAAATTATGTAAAGACGTTCTGGGATGTTTTACATTGTATTATTATTAAACATTGGCTAATGAATAATTTGTGGTAAACTGGTGGCAGGGTAATAGTTACAGTCACTGATGCAGACTGGTGCAGAAGGCTGTCCTGAACTCCTTAAACAGAAAGTTTAAGGAGCTTAACGTGGCATCTGTGAGATGTGCTGGAAGGCCGAGCCTCAGCTTCCCTCTGCATCCTGGTGCCAGACGCCACAACACACTCAGAGCATCAGCAGAGACCGCAGAGCATCAGCAGAAACCGCAGAGCATGGGGTCATAATGTTATGACTGATGTTGATTGTTTTAGTCCTGGGAGATTCTCCTTTTCTGTAGGTGACATTTTAACAGTTTGCTTCTTTATGTTGTTACAAAGATAAAGAAAATGAAAAATGCACATTAACAGTATCACGGGAGCCACTAAGCGACTTCACAAGGTTTCCATTTTACCTGATTAAGGTCCAGTAAAGAGCTGATGCCTTGAAACGAGGCCTTAATGCAATAAATTGGCCACAACTGCAGCGTGCAGAACTTAGAGCTTTGCTTTGTTCTCAGTGCATCTCTCCACTGAGGGACATAAAACCGCCTTTCTAGAAATAGATGCTCATGTTTTTATTGCAGTCCTTATAGCTAATTTTACAGAATTCAGACCATTTGTTTATGCATTATTCTGCAAATTACAGAAAACAGCTCTAAAAGAGGAGTGAGATGTTTCCTTCTTGGTTTTTTGTTTGTTTTTTTAAGTTATTACCTCCAAATAACAAATCTAAAATTATTATTATCTAATAAAGAACTCAGTTTAATTGGATTTTCTCAACGTTAGCCCGTCTAAAACAGGAATCGGTTATCAGAAGTTTAAAACATGGAGCCGTTTTCCTTCCCTTTCCCTCAATCTGCCCCGGTGTGACTCACTTCCCCTTTAAATGCCCCATAGGTGCAGATACTTACCTCCTCTGCATGAACCGGCAGATGGAGTGAAGAGAAAGATATTGGGAAGCTGTATTTAAAGCAGGTTTGAGGATTTCATTCTCTTCATCTTCACATTTCAAAGGCCTCTGGATCTGTGTTCACTCCTTTCTTTGAAAGATGCTAAATTTCTCCCTTTTGAAGTGAAGATGAAACATTTAATTGTAATCAGAATCCAGGCTCTCATTACAGGCCACTTTGATGCTTCATGAGGTGAAAGCGTCATCGACCCTCCTGGAGTAATGACTGTAAGTTCAGGCGATTCCGGCTGATGGAGACTTTATGAAAGGATTTGTGTTTGTGTCATTCGCCTCGCTCTCGTGTTTTCTGTTCATCATGTCTGAGCTGCGGTTCAGAAAGCTCCTCGGAGCAGAAGTGCTGATCCGTGCTCCTGCAGAGGGAGATTTAATAAAATGCTCTTTCACCCATGATTCCCTCTAACGTTAATCTGTTATTCTCTGAAATTCCAAAGAATAATAATAAAAAAAGAGAATCAATGTCTGCAGTGGGTGGCGGTTTGCTAATACCTTTGAACCAAACAGGAAATTACTGTGAGATCAGTTACCTTCTCTCCACTGGAGCTTGAATCAACAGCCTTTTCTGATTCATGACAGATAATTGGAGAAACTAATTGCCAGGCGCTTATCTTTGCGACAGTGAGCTTATTCTGGCGCAGAGTGTTTTATAGTAATTTCCTTTTCCGAGTCGTGAACACGTGAAGCGACGCCACGCCTCCTCCTGATTGGTCCCTCGTTTCCAACCTCACCTCCGTCCTCCCAGCATCACAGAATGTTTTTATACGATAAAACTAGAATCTGAAATTATTTTGATATAATTTGTGTTTAAAACAATGATGTCATCCCAATACTTTTTAGGAAAGCACCACACGTTTTAATGAATGAACGTTTCAGTGTTTTTGTAGCAATGCATTTAAACTCTAGCTGTGTTTAATATTCCTTCTTATTCCAGTATTATAGCCACAACCTGCTGTCCTGTATGTGAGAGTTAGTGTAGGTGCAGCATGCCGGCCTGTCGATTGCTTGTGGGACTGAAGGCCAGAAAGCAAATAATGATGACATGAATTGCATCAATTTTCTGTGACTCATCCTGATCTCTGGTTTCCCATCAGCCTCCTGAAAATCACCTGATCACTGCTGGGACTCAGCAGCTGCGAAACTGGAGGAGCTTATTCCTCATTTTGCATAAAGTAGATATTAAACTACTGTTTTCTGGTTGTAAAGCATTTTTGTTTCCCAGTCGCTGCTGTTCCAGCTGAAATGATTGATAATTATCTGGAATCTGAAAACAGAAGACTTCCTGTCACATTTGTTTTTCTGCTTTTTAAATGTTGTTTTGTTGTCTGGGTTAAAATTATGCATATAAATGGATCACATTTAGAACACGACCCTGGCTTGCTTTCACTGATGATTTTATCTGTTTTTATTGCTCTCAGTTGATGTGCTTTTCTGTTTTTTCTGCTCTAATGGATCGGTATTATTCTGTTTTATTATGCAGCCATTTGGGTTAACTCGTCCTGTTTTCATTAAATCAGAATAACGTCAGTTTTGACCTTCAGTGGGAAACTAAAAGCATGTGAGCAATTGTTTTCTAAGGAAACCTGAACAGATATGACTGATAAAAAGCTTTCTTTTTCTAAATTTCAGAATGCAAACTAGTAGTTTTTTGTTGTGTTTGGGGCGGTTTTAGAAGGAATCACTAAATCACCCCATAAAAGAAAAACACAGAACTTGCCTATCAGTTACACCTGAGACAAGTTTTCTGTTGCTTTAATGAATGAACAATCACACGACCTGCTTAGCTGATTTGATTTGGCCTGTTTGCGTTTTTCCTCTCCAGAATCTGTCATAATTTCACTCATTTTGATTGGCTGATGGTGACGGATGGAGAAACTAGTCCAAGAATCATCTTAACTGCCATTTTGCAGCCGTATAGATGGTTTCTAAAGAGTCACAAAAATGTGGAATATATTTTGCTTCACAGCATTATTGATGTAAACACTCAGGCACAATAACATGATCACTGGAACCTCTATGAAACTTCCAAATCTATCCAATGTTTTTCTTCTCTAAAAGTGTATTTATTATTTATGACATGTTATGACTAAAGAACTAAGATGACAACAGAGGAAGTGAAATGTTTTCAGTTAATATAAACATAAAAATGTCTGTTTTATCTCTTTGAATTGAGCTGTTTTGGACAACAGATTAAAACCTTTAAACTTAAAAATGTTTGACTTTTTGCAAAATATTGTTAGCATCTGAATCTTTTAAATTAATTCAACTAATAACAAATAAGAATGTTGCATGCATAGATTTGATTGATTTTGATGAAGCTGATGTTACTGAACATCCTTTGTGATTATCAAGACATTCAGTGTTTGGGTTGCTGCATATGAAACTGTTGACTTCACTTAAAACTTGATAAAAAGTATTTATTTTATGGCACCGTCTTTGGTCGTGTTGCTTTGTTTTTATATGCAAGTCTTGTTCCATCAGCAGATGTAAGGCGATAATCATTTTATTCTTCATTAAAACAAATGAAAGAGCCAAATCTGAAAGTTTATTTGTCTTTTATCTTCCCACTGATGATTCATTGACTTTGACTTCAAGGTCAATCCAAAAACTAAATCACAAAAAAATATCTTGTGAAATAATCTGCCAGTAGAAGTCATACTTTTTTAAATAAT
The DNA here is from genome assembly GCA_911649635.1 of Poeciliopsis gracilis. NCBI lineage: Eukaryota > Metazoa > Chordata > Actinopteri > Cyprinodontiformes > Poeciliidae > Poeciliopsis > Poeciliopsis gracilis. Next base: position 126,930 of record CAJVRI010000120.1, read on the forward strand.
CAATATTTAATTATTATTGACTTAAAATAAACCCCTATATCTTGCTGAAAAGGTACTTGTGAGTTTGTTTTTTTCTTATTTTAAGTGTAATAAGATATTTTCATTTGAAACTATTAATATACTTGGTAATATTTAGTTTTTTGCAGTGTGAACTGGAGTCATAAAGCCTTAAAAATGAACTTTAAATCATTTCCAGAATGACAGATGTCATCTGTTCTTTAGTTTTATTTAGGTTGGGGTCTGATGTCCTGCTTTGTTACGATCATTTCGTTTTCTTCATCCTGTCAGACAGGTTTCTATTTAGTGTTTTTGTATTTTTAGGTTTAGTAATCAGATCTGGATGCGGTGAGTGAATTTGAGCTCAGCTCTCCAAAAGAAATAAGTCATAATCTAACAAAGAGAGAACAGAATCACTTTTATCAGCACAGAGACAAATTGGTCTGGAAAATCCTCACCAGAAAACTGCTTTTAAATTCTTTGCAGTTTAAGATGCATTTAATGGTCTAAAGTGGTGAGCTCGTCTTCACAGTATTGTACTTTAATTTTCCAGAGAATTAAATATCTCCCTCTGCAAAGTCCAATATGTCAAGCAGCTGCAGTTTAAAGCTTAAGCCGTTTCTTGTTACAATAAAGAATAAATTTATACATCAGTATTTACTGTATGCTGACTTTGCTGTTTTCCTCTTCAGGCAATTTTCTTCCAAAGTGTTTTCACTTCATTGGGAATGTTTTACTATTCATTGATCTAGGCCCTTTCACACCACCTGAACACTTTAATGCATTTAAAGTGAATGAGGTTTTATTATTGGCTATGCATTTGTTAAACAGCACCAATAACTCTCAGCTCAATCCAGGTTTGTTTTTTTTACTGGACCTTAAATAATCCCCTGATCTTATTATTCATGAGAATTTGTCGGGAAGCAGAAAAACCTTAAAGCTGCTTTATGGGAAACAGAAACGAGCGCCTCTCAGAGCCTTTTACAGCTCAGCTTTATGGCCGCCATAACTGCACATGCTCTCCTGTCCCTGTGAAGTCTTTCTCACCATCTGCTGCTCCTCCATCAGCTGCGTCCTTTTAGCTGAACGAGACAAAGTGTGGAAGCAGGAATGAGCTGTGAAGCATCATCTCCAGACGATGAATCATATCTGCATGTCTATCTGCTCTGAGCGACTCAGGAGGTCAGAGTGAGAGATGATGTGATATCCAGCTCGTGATGATGTGTTCCTACTGATAACACAAACACTGAATATGACAGATCCACTGCAGCCGAGCAAAAACTGTCAGCAGGAAAACATGCAGCTTTAGAAAGGCTCAGGAACGTCGCAAAAATATTTTCTTACAGTTTGTTTTGCAAACATATAAGTGTAATATAGCTGCCATCCATCTATCAATGCATTATTTATTATAATTTATCTTCTTTTTAGGATTTAAAAAATCAAAATCAGAAATAATTATGAAAAAGCAAAAATGATTTGCTGGTAAATTAATAAATATTCCACTAGATCCCAACAAAAATGTGATCAAAATGATCAAAATGTGACAAAAGTTGATCCTTGTTATACAAGAAATAATCTGCCAGTAGAACTGCTTTTTAAAAATCAGTTAGTTGGTTTTCTTATTTCAAGTTTATTAAGATATTTGAACTAGAAATTAGATCAAATTTACTTGGTAAGATTTTGTGTTTTTGCACTGAAAAAAAGGCTTTTTGTTCGACATGTGACCAAGATAAAGGAACAGTCAGAGTAGAATGGCCCAGTCAAAGTCCAGGGAATTTGTGGCATGTCTGATTATATCTAATCTAATTAAAGCTAAACTCTAAATAATGGGCAGAATGTCGTAAACTTAAACTGTAATGTAAGAGAAAATGGTTCCACAAAGCTATAACTCAAAGGTGCTGTAAACAAATGCATGCCACACTTTTCAGATATTATCCAAGCTTTCTTTAAAAGTGTCCACTACAAACTTATGCTGTACTTTATGTTTGTAGTTCTTGTAACATTTCGCCAAAACAGATTAAAGTTTGTAATGAGACAAAATGTTGGGTCTGTTTCCAGCCAGACAAAGAGAGCAGGTCTGGTTCCGGTCCCGGCGGGACCGACCGGTCCTCCTGCTCCCGCTAAAGCCGCCATGGCTCTCAGCCAACCGGGGAGAATCAGGAAGTGACGCGGCTCGCAGCGCACGGAAGAGCCGGGACTGGCGCGCCAAATTTCAAAGCACTTCCTCCCGGACGAAGGCGACAGCCCGCAGCGAAACCCGCACGGAAACCTGCGGGGACCGACGGAGACGCGAAAATAATCGCTAAAAGTCGCAGTTAGCGGCGGTGCGAGGTCAGAGGCGGCTGCCGGAGGAGCGGATGCGGCGCCTGGAGCCGCGGGTCGCGGAGGGAGACGCCGCGCCGCTGCGTCATTGTTGTAAGTGGAGCTTCTGACTTTCATCCGAACTAACGACACCGAGCTGCAGCTAAATCCGCCCCGATCAGCCCAGTCTGGGTGGAAACGGCTCCAGGCCCGGATCAGGGCAGGCTGGGCTGAAATACTCTGATCTAAAGTTTATATCTAAATGATTATTGTAGTTCTTAAGTTCTGCTTTGTGCTCTGATCCCGTGATTTGGAACACGATGCACACTTCTGCTTCTTATTCTGATCAGACTGATCAATAAACTGCACCGTCAGAGTTCAGATCATTTCTGTCTGTAATTCAGCTTCAAATATTCCTAGAGTTTAGTTTTTCATTAGTATTAATGAGTACAGCTCAGAAAATGATTTTTAATGCATTAATTCTTAATGTTACAATCATTTGGAAGACATGTTTTAGTGCTGGATCTGAATATACTCATGGAAAGTTGAGTGGAAGGAGAAATTAGAGTCGGAAGCATCAGGGTTAACTGGAGCCTTGATAATATTGTCAGGATGGTGAAGTTTCCTGAGGCAGAATCCAAGCTGCTGGAGTTTCAGGGTGAAGTTTCCCTTTGATAAGAACCGTAGTGCAGCTGGTTTCATTTCTGCTTTAATAACCGCAGTAGAGCAGCGTCTGAGTGTCCAGCTGCCTGATCTGACCTGAACCTCAGAGTATTATCAACACAAAGACACCAGAGCCATAAATGTTGCTATTACACCAACCTGCCTGGCTGCTTCTTTTCTACCACATTTCTTCCTTCCACTCAACATTCCAGTAATATGCTTGTGGCATTCTGGGGAAAGCCTGCTTCTCTTACTGCTCAGGCCTGTTGTTCAAGGTGTCGATGTTCATGATTTTTAACACTTTTTGGCTCACTCTTGTTTATTACAGGTTAAATTTTATTGGTCCTGATCAGATAAAGGTATTTTAATTTGATGTTTTTCTTTGTTTTCTTTCAGATCGATCATCAGTTTCTCCCTCTCTGGCTTGAACCTCCAGTGATTTTGTCTTTTAAAGTAGATTTCAAAGCAAAAGTCCCAGCTGCAGAATTGGGAGCAGGTCGTGGCGTTTAATCCGTCCGTCTTGGCGTCGCATTAGCGATGCTGTGACTCACCTGCCGTCCACGTTCACGCGCCTCTTAGTGTTTGAAGTGGCAGCTTGGCAGCCCCCTCTCCGCAGGGGATTTGGTCTGTGTGAGCCGGGGCTCATAAAGCAGAGCAGGAGCTCATTTTCACCCTCTTCCACTCGGCTCCAGCTCCTCATTACTCATTCATTTATGCGCAGCGTGGCGGCTGCTCTGCATGCTGATGGAAGCACCTGTTGCTGAACGCCGCTGCACCTGCCTGTGACCTTCACGTTTCTCTCCACCGGCTCGGCTTTCTGCTCCGACCCTCAGCTTGGCTGCTCTCCACTTGCTCACAGGTGTGTCTGGAAATGGATCCGGGCCGGCTGTAGCTCAGGGCCGGTCACAGATCAGGGGGCGGCCTCAGTCATGCTGAACGGGGCGCAGCCGTGCTTCCAGCTGCTGCGGATCGGCCTGTCCACGGGCGACTCTGCGCGGGACCTCTACACGTTCCGGCCGGGGCTGAGCCGCTCCGTGTTCCGGCTGGGCCGGGCCGCCGAGCTGTGCGACGTCACGCTGGACTCGGCTTCGGTGTCGCGCATCCACGCAGAGCTGCACGCCGAGAAGGAGGCGAGCGGAGGCGACGAGGAGGCGCCGCAGGAGGAGGGCTGGAGGGTTCACATCAAAGACAGGAGCAGCCACGGTGAGACTGAAACACCTGGCGCGTCCAGGCAAGACCAAACATGACACAGGAAGACACACCCAGTGACAGGAAGTACCTGCAGACAGAGACAGGAACCTTCACAATGCAGCAGCAGCAACTCACTTACTGATCCATCAATCTGATCAAATAAATGCCCACATTTTCATTTAAGCCTTTTTATACAACATCAAATACATTCAGGTATTCCAATAAACAAAGAATTCATTTTTTAAATGAGAAAATAAACATTTTATTGCCTAAATTGCAATATTTGTTCCAAAGATGCATCAGCAGCGACAAAATAACACAAAAAGTTCAGACCTTTCTGCCTGTCTACAGGGTATGGCTGATTTATTATTTGTTAGCACAAAGTGCTTAATATGAGATTTTATTTGCAGATTTTGAACCAGGTGAAGCTAAAACTTCTGTGTAGAACAGATTTACAGACGAAAAAGTTTTCCTGTCTTAAATCTGAATTTTTTGTTTTGGCTTATTTCCTGCTCTGACTGTGTTGTTCTTTCAACAGTCTGCCCTTTTATTAAGAGTCTGTTTTCTCCAGTTAATCAGTAAATAACTGTTTTACTCCAGTTGATGCTGTTTGTGCGTCGGAGTTTTGGGTGTACCGGAAACGTGCAAATATAAAGGTTCCACCCAAAACTTTGAACTTTTTAATTATTAATCATTGCATTTTTTTATACAATATGCTAAATTGTAATTATTTTCAATGTATCTTCAGAAAAGTCACAATCTTTTATTTATTGGTTTACAGATTTATTTTATTTTTTTCAGTTAATGACAGAAAACCAAACGTTAACGGTTCACTCGACCAAAAATAAAAATATTTAAAGCTTTTCAGTCTGTCGGCGCTGGAAGCTTGGATCAGGGCTGAATATCAAAGAAATAAATAATCCTGTATTTAGCAATCATTTTTAATTATTGAGATATTTACTGTGTAAATAAATTTCATTTTATGTTTAAGAAACCCCAGAATTATTATTTGTTTTAAACGTGACCCGTTGGAGCAACAGAGAGTGGCAGGTCGGTTTATTACAAGAAAGAAAACAAATCAAACATTTTTCTGTTTGATTCAAACTGAATGCAAAGCTGCGTCTGAAAAAACAATAAATAAATTTGACACAAACATTTTCGTACATGTAAGACCAATAATAAGATGTTTTCAGTGGAGCGATTGCCTCCTGTCCGGATCCGTGTTCAGGTGGTTCTGCTGCTGTCTCAGGTGTTTGTAAAGGGAAATCTGGAGGTGAAGTCTGGCCCTGGGCCTGCTGGACTGTGACTGATGCACTCTGCATCTAAACTGCGCCTTATTGTCTAATTTGTCTGGTAATTTCACAGTCCGTTTCCCCACATTTCGCCTTTTCGCCGTCAGCCTCGTGTTTTAGTATTCCCGCCACATTTCTCCTGCTGTCACGGCCGTTTGATTGGCTTGTAGCCTTCCAGCTTTTCATTTCTGCTTCCATTTCACAGCCTGTTTTACATTTCCCTCAAAGTCTCCGAGCTGTAAACACATCCAGTCAACAAACGGCTTTATTTTCCAGGCTCCGCTCGTTCTGTTATTTCCTCCTTTTGTCAGATGCTGGAATATTAAAAAGTTTTGTGGATTTCTGGCTCCAGGTGACAGAGAATCTGGAACTGCAAAACTGTTGCTCACTGTTGGTTTGACTTCAAACAGTTTCCATCCTGTAAACGATGAATATTTGATCAGGTTTCAGCAGCATCGGTTAGCGGTTAGCATCTTCTGTCTGGTTTCCAGGAACCTGGGTGAACGACGTCCTGCTGCAGCCGGGCGTCCTGTGGGAGCTGTCAGACGGCGACACGCTCACCTTCGGAGATCAGTCAGCGCCAGGGAGTCCAGAGTTCTACTTTCTCTTCCAGAAGGTCAAAGTTCGTCCCCTGGACTTTGACGCCATCACGATTCCAAAGGTAACAAACTGATGCTTTCAAAGAAGTCAGATAAGACAGAAACTTATAAGTCATGTTTTCACGTCTTTTTGCTTTAAAATAAAAAGTTTTTCTTTAAGATTTTGACCTTTTGTTTTCTTTATTTCCTTTTTTTTAAAACAAACTGATAATCATTAGTATGTATTTTGTCATTAAACCACAGAAACCCAGTTTCAGCAGTAACTAATGTCCAACATAAGGCCCGCGGGGCCATTTGCAGCCCGTAAAATGATTTTGTGCGGCCCTGACTGCATTTCTACATTTGTCTAAATTTGGCTCATCATCTGAGGAAGTTGAAACTGATGGAGTCTTTCTTTTATTATTCGGGGCCTGTGACAAATTAAAATGTTAAAATGGAGAGTCTGGGCTGCAGACTCATTTTTCCCACTGGTTGGACTGGTTCCAAGCCAGTCAAACCGCCGATTGGATTGGAATTTAAAAGTCAAAATTTTTCTACTTTTAAGACTCAGAAATTTCCAATCTTCCACACATGAATGTGATGATAATTTCAGAGCTTTTAGGGGTTTTTCCATATGATAATTGATCAAACATGGAATAAAAAATTAAGATTACTGCAGTGGTTTTGAAGATCCCACAGCAACATGCTTCCACCGCCGTGCTTGACAGCTGGTTCAGAGTTCTGAGCTTTCAAAGCTTCATCTGATCTCCTCTGGAGAGACTTCTTATCATTTTGGCCAAACTTTGTATGTCACTGTTGTTTTTCAGGCAGGAACGTTTTCCTCTGACTTAGAGAACCGCATCAGGACCAACTTGGACCGCAAATCAGCCGACAACCTGGACCTCTCCAAGATGTCCATCAACCGGGCCACGGTCATCCTGAACTCCATCGGCAGCCTGAGTAAGATGAAGGGCCGGGGCTGGACCTTCAAGAGGAGCCACAGCCACGAGGGGGCCGTGTCTGACCCGGGGACCCCGTCCTCCTCCTCACCGGTGGGCTTCTCCTCGCTGCTTCCCTCCGCCACGCGCCCGGCGTTTTCCTCCAGCGCCGCCGATCCTCTGAAGCCCCTGCAGACGGCGTCCAGGAGCAGGAGGAAGTCCGCTCACACCGTGCTGCTGGAGGACGACAGCTCCGACGAGCCGCGAGGGCGAGGAGGTGAACGGCAGCTCGCCTTACGGTTCTTTATTTAGTGTGAACGACGTTACATGTGTGCAAACATACATGCATGAAAAACAATGTTTTATAACATAGAAATCAGTCATTTCAGCTGCTGTACTAGTTTGGACAGCAGGGAGAAGTTTACACTTTTTTCCTCCCTTCATTCCTTTTATCAATATATAAAAATACAAAATACATTTCCAGACACTCATGTGAGCAACAGCATATATCACTCATTATATATACTATAATATATATATATATATATTTTTTCTATGTTAGATATTGCTATAATCCATATGATCCTGTAATCATTTTGCTATAAGATAATTTGTCCCAGTAATTTTTGTAATAAACAATAATATTGATGTTCTGAGACCATTTTCAAGTAATACGTCTTTAATAGCATAATAATGCACATTCACTGTCTCAAAGACCAGTACACTTTAATTTTGTATTAAATACATTTACCTAAAATGTTCTATATTTTATGGATATCTCTCATCTTCCATATAACTTTAGAAATATTTTTTGTACATCTCTTTGAATGTGTTGTATATTGCTTCATTGTTATTATCTTTTGTTTCTTAAAATCCATCTTTTATCCATATCTCCTCCACCTCTTTAGTTAAAATAATTATTTGCTCTGTTTCTTTATCTGCTATTTTGAATTTAACAACATCTGGGTATTTAAATACAAATGATTTTATAAATAGTGGGTTTGGGTTTATGTGCATAAAAAATGAGATCTATTTGATTTAATCTTTGGTTTTCTTGTTTTGGTCCAGCTGTGGCAGCAGTGGTGGAGGAGGCGCAGAGGTCGAGGCCGAAGAAGAGACGGAGGCTCTACAAATCAGAGTCTGAAGGTTTCAGCTCTCCTCCGCCTCCACCGCTGCAGCCCAAGCTCCACGGCAACATCCGCCGTCCGCTGGAGGTCAAGCCCTTCCCGGTGGGCATCCGGACCATCGGCAGCTTCCACGGCGCCATGACCAACAGCCGGCTGAACCAGCAGCTGCTGCAGGCGTCCTTCACCAGCGTGGTTCCCCACAGACAGGAAGTGGACACCGCGCACCGCGTCAAGACCGTGGTGAACGGAAACAACATCGCCGCTTTCCGCCAGCAGAAACCGGTGGCGCAGCGAGGCAGGCGGAGGGCCAACAGCTCGCCGGTGTTCTCCCCCCTGGTGGTGGGAGGAGAGAACTACAGCCTGGCTTCGCCCACAGTGAGGATTCGCACCGACGACAGAGGAAGGATGCAGTTCAACCGATTCCACCACCAAACAGCGTAAGATGTCAGGAGAGACGCTTTACTGCTGGTCAGAGGAGATTATAAAAAATGAAACAAATATGTAGATTAATAATATATTTAACTGAATGAGAGCTAATTATTAATAAAGTGAATAAAAATACAAATCAAAAAACTAAAAATATTTAAGTAACAAAAGAGGTACAAATGTTTCAATTTTACTTGAATTCAATATAATAAAACATCTGATTCAGCACGTAGCTTCAATATTCAAAATGTTTTGTTATACTAGAGCTGAGAGTCAGTAAACCAGCCAATCAGTGGGCAGGATTTGCTGGAGAGCCTCAGTTTTCTACAAATATATTTTAAACTTTTTAAAATCCGTGTTTAATTTTGTACATTAACGGTTCGACTGCAACTCCAGCTACAACTTCAGTCAATTTCACAGAATTTGCATTCATCCATTTTCAAAAATGGTGAACAGTTTATTGAAAATATATGTCTATAAATAATTTATATTCTACTGCTAACAGTTGCACCTCAAAAAGCAGGATTCGTTAATCAAAGTCAGAAAAATATTTAATCAACAGGCTGAAACCTTTTGCACCACAAACCACCTTCTGACTCTACAAACTAAAAACAGGATTATCATAAAAAATAAAATTCAGAATTTATCAGTCATCAGATTTTTATTTTTTACAACAAAAACGTAAATGTCACGTTTGGTTCATGCAGGGATGTTTGAGACAATCAGGGCAGCAGATGAAAGCTCTTTGAGGCAAATTAAAGTTTTGGTTTTGGCATTTAGCGTCACCATGGCAACAAACTCCTATCAGATGGATGGTTGGTAATCACCGGCGAAGGAGCAGGAAGCTGAAAATAGACGGTTTCTTTCCTCAAAATGACATCCTGCCCTGTGATTCTCTGCAGCGTAAAACACAACAAATAACAAATTAACTGCTGAAACTGTTATGTTTGTACATAATAGTGTTGACTTTTTATGTAGATGATATCCAACTATTTAAAAATGGTTTTATTTTAAAACCTGAAACGTTTCTGTTCATTTTGATGTTTATTTCTCACGGCAAATAAAAACCAAAACTTTAGTTTATTATTTGACAAAGTTCATAAATGTACATTTTCCATATTATAACTTGTAAGATGGCAGATTATTTTATTGATAGCGTGTAATATTTTATGAATATTATACATTATTCACGTTAAACAAGCTGCAGTGTCATGCTGAGTACTTGTAAGTTACTTTTCTTATTTCTAGTACGCTTAAAATAATAAATATGTAATGTAAGATATTTTCACTAGAAACTAAACCAAAATTACTGCAAAAATCCATTTTATTGGTCTTGTTATAATCATCAAAACTGACTGAATTAAGAATTGAAATGAGAAATTTAATCAGGTTTCTTAAGTTTTAAGGTTTTTCCTGTAATTAGTTGCAGTTTTTTCTTCTTTTCATGATTTCTCTGTTTTTTCTTTTCCTCCCTAAAGTAAACGCCGCGGCCGGCCCAGAAAACACCCGCTCCCCCCTCGGCCCTCGCTGCCCTCTCCCTCCTCCTCCTCTTCCTCCTCCACCTCCTCCGCCTCCTCCTCCTCCGGCTCGTCCTCGTCCTCCTCCGACGAGGACGACGATGAGGATGAGGATGGCGGTGTGGCGGCGGGGCCGGTGGAGCCGTGCGCGGCGCTGCGCTGCCGGCTGCCGCAGCAGGACACGGTGCAGTGGATCCAGTCGACGTGTGCGACGCCTGGTTCCACATCGGTGGACCGGAAGAAGCTGCTGATGGATCCCAACGCCGACTTCCACTGCGGCTGCCGCTGAGGCGAGCCGGGGGTCCCACGGAGCATTTCCACCCCTAAATGTTCAATTCTTTTAGTGCTAAAAACATGAAATGAAAACTGGAGCAGCAGCTTTCCGAGCCTCAGTGCTACTTTCAGAGGAAAACTAATGAAATGTCTCTGCCTGGAGAGCCGGGATCAGGACGGGAACGCTCAATGAAACGTTGTAGCCCCTTCCTGCTGCATTCAGGAAGATTAATGAAATGTTTTTTAACAGAATAGACTTTCCTCGGATCTCCCCCTTTTGCTGACGCAGCCGCCCCACAGATGATCAGACTTTCCTGGGTGGGAGCGGCGGCGGTGTGGGCGGCGGCGGTGTGGGCGGCGGCGGCAGCAGCGGCGGCAGAGCAATTAAAACGTGTCAGCAGGTTGCTGCAGCTGCTGAGACGAGCTCTCAGGATGATCATCTGATGTTTGAAAGCACTTCTGCAGGAGCAGCTGCAGGATTTAAGAGGATTGGGTTTTTATTAAAATGCATAGCTGCAGCTGGTCAGAGAATATCTCCTCACCACTGAAATGATATGAAATATGAACTCCTGATGGGGGGAAGCAGATGCTCCGTTCTGGGCCTGATGGGCTGGTTGGGTTTTTATGCCACAGATGATTTTATGATCTTTTCTACTCATTTTCATAGATTCCTCACACTACTAAAACTTTAAGCCAAAGTTGGTCGGTTTGCTCTGAATGTACTCAACTTTTCACCATCTTCCGTCTGAATTTCTCTTCTGCTCTGGGAAAATCTAGCAGGTTTAAAAAAATACATAAAAAACATAAAATGGGAGAAAATGTTTGAAAAAAGAACCTTTGTTCATTTTGAAAGTAGGAAAACTTAAAAAAAAAAAATCAATATTTTTGTTTGAGTGGACTGCATGTCACGTTGCTTCCTTTCCACTCATGTTAGATTTTTTGTTTTTTATTGTTGCTGTTTATTCTCAGCTTTAACCAGACAATAAGCAGCCGTCTGCAGTTCATCAAAAGCAAACTTTATGAACTTTATATCACTGGTTTGCAAGTTTAAATTCAGCAAATTTATTCTTGAAATCTGTTATTTAGTTGCTCAAATGTTCCAGTTTCTTAAAATGCGTCAGAAAAATTATTTTTAAATCAGTTTCAATTAACTCTTTGACCTCATTACAAACGTTAAGGTGCTGTTCAAGTTTTGCTCTGATGTTGATGAAACTTTAGGATTTTCAGTTGATTTTTTTTTTTACTCATCTGTTTGGTTTTTCACAGTTTAATTCTTGTTTCTTGTTGGGTTTAGATTGTGAAAGATAAAAATAGTTAAAAGCATCTGTTCAGCTGCTCAGCTTCACATGAAGGGAGCGTCATCTTCACCTCGCTGAGCGTTAAACCAGCAGTTTTTCCACTTTCATGTGGCAAACCTGACTGTTGAGGATGTTTTACAAATAAGGCTTTTTTTGCTAAAAACACGTGTTAAAAGTCAAAGCTCGACTTGCTGGGAAGTTGAAACGGGTGCAATGTCAACCACAGGAACCACAAATGTGAAAACTGTGTAAAGCTTTGTGTTGTAAATTATTCAGAGCAGAAACGGCAGAAAGAAACCCTGCAGGTTTGCAAAACAAATTACATTTTTACCTGAATCTGAATTAATACTGAAAATCCTCCTCAGTCTGAAATACCTGGACTGTTCTGGAGTATTTTTATTCGACAAACTACACAGGACTTTAGTGGTTATGTCACTTGGCTTTGGATGTTTGTTTTTTTTGTCATATGCTTTTGGTTGTGTGAAATATTGAGATAGGAAGTTTGCACACGCTGGGAAAATGCAGAGTTTCTGTGATGTAAAGAATCAAAACAAATCACCTGTTAATGTTTAAGCTGCAATTCAGCTAAATAACATAAATCTGAGGGAATTGTTAACAATCAAAATAATCTACTGTAGCCTAGCTTTATTTATTATTCTAAATTAATGACTCTGCAGTTTCTGATCCACTTTGTCTGGGAAAAGTTCTCTAAATCTCTCAGTGTGAGGACGTCTCCTGTCTACTAACTTCTTCATGTGAGCCAGCTTGAAGAATTACGTGTCAGGTTTAGGTCTGGACTTTGACTAGGACGTTCCTCTCATTAAAACTCACTGTGATGTTTAAAAATGAGAGCCCACTTTTAGCTCCTTGCTTGCAGACACCTGGAGGGTTTTGGGGTTGAAACTCATCAGTTTCATTTAATTCTGCAAAAACAGTTCAGTGTAAAGAATCCGTCAGCAAACAGTGATGCTGCCGTCACTGTTTGCTGTTTTTGTGTTTTGTGATTTTGGTCCGTCCTGAACTGTTTCTGTGGAAGGAAACCTTTCAGTAGATCTTGTATGCAGAACACAACCAGTATTTCATAATTCCTGCTGATCCTTCAGTCTATATATTTTTTGTCAACTTATCTTTGATACTTTACTTATTTAGATCCTTCAAAAGTCTGGAAAAATCTCTAGGAAGTTGATTTTTGATTGATCAAATTTACTATTATTGTTGCTTCAACAAAGTTCTAGTTCAGTTATTCCAACTTTTAGTTTTTGCATCTTTTGCCTAAGGAATTTGCTTAAAGTTGAGATGATTTAATTTGGTCTAACTCTACATCACAAAAATCTGATATTTTAACAGTGGTGTGTTTACTTTTCACAGATTGTATCTTTAAACCATTAAAACTCTCATAACTGTTTAATGAAAAAGGAGAACTGCTCGTCTTTAATTGCAGCGGATCATAAATCTGCAGATCTGGGATTTTTTTCATATTTATCACTCCTCCTATCATCTTCGGAGACTTTGACCGTTTGTAGCCTGCAGACATTTTGATGATTACTTTGCTTCGGTCATGTCTTTGTGCGTCCAGCGTCAGATTTTTGCCTCCTGACAAAGCTCGCTCTTGTGAGGTGACTGCTCTATTAATGAGCTGCGAATCAAACGGATTGTTTAGTAAATCACTTTGCTTTGATCCGGATCTTCACAGCGCTCTGCTTTTAATTAGTTTGACTTTGTTGGTTTTCTGAGGTTGTACAGAATCATAAATCTCCGATACGCCACAAGCGTCAGAGTTATCAGAGAAATAAAGATTATTCAGAAGATTTATCTCTGCATTATCTGTTTTTTTTTTTAATCTTCTGAGGCTGAACTGTTTTTCTCTACAGAACCATCTTTGCAGGCTGTGATCAAAAGCACATCTCATTTATTCTAGATTCACATCCAGCTCCAGTCAAGACTGATCAGACCTTGATATCACACTTTTTGTTTTCCTCCTCTTGTTTTTCTTCCTTTTTAAGCCATTAACCGCAGCCAGAGATGTAATGTTTCTGCTGATTATTTTCTCTGAAGCGATTACAGAGAAGCGTGATCCAACAAGCCCAGACAACATCCTCATATTCGAGGCCCATTATCTCAACAATTTTTTTTTCTTTTGCTTCAGACTGGATAATATCCTGGCTCCCCATGCATGAAGTTACATTCACTCACAAAATTAGAGTTGAACACCATCACCTCAGGCACACATGCAGACATGGAGGTTTAATAATTCACACCCATAATGTAGAGCAATGTCACTTCCTGCGTTTAGATGTTCAGGGAAGAAGCTGACATTTAATATCCCTCCAGGGTTACATGGTTTTATCAGCTGAGAGTCTGACGATGGTTTATAGCCGTCCCACATGGCCAAAAACGTGCCTGAAGGACAAAGCAATAGTCTTAAAAAAAACTAAAACATAAAAACCATTACTATGTTAACAAACATCACATTTTATTCATAAATCTTGGTGTCAATAAATCCTAAGTGTGACTCTTATCTGAGCTCACAGGAGAGAGCTGGACTGAGATTGTGTTTCTAAGACTTTTCAGGGCATCAAAATGACATTTGTTTGGAAAGCGGTTCGCTTTCACATCGCACGGTGTTAATTTCCAAACCATTTCAGAAATCTGTTCCTCTCCTGGCCTGTGGGGGCGCTGCCACCAGAGCTACTGAAGAAAACGACACAAAATCCTCAGACGCTGAGCGCAACTTTCTTCTCCATGAGATGTGAACAGAAATGGCGTCATGTCAACGGACAGGAAACGATCTGTACAGAGAAAGATCCGAGGAAAGAGAAAAAAAACGACTGTTAAAAGTATGACGCAGTTGAAAAGTGCAGCGCGAAGGTGATCAACACCTGCTGCTAATTTAACTAATGTTGCAACTTTGGTCCAGTTGAACTGAATCTTCTGGATGATCAGGTGTGAAAACACAACAGTGTCAAGATGCTTCATTCTGCAGGTCTGCAGTTCTGCAGGTCTTATTGATCTGAGGTCAAAGTTCATGATTCCATAAAAAGAGAGGCCGGCATCCCTGGCAGATTTCCACACATCTGGTTAAAAGCAACACAGCAGCTCAGCAAACATGACATGTTTGGACATTTAGTGACAGATTTTGATTTAACAACGTTGATGCCACCCCTCCTAGTTTGGCCTTTCCACCTTCAGCTCTAAAGCTTCAGCGCTACGGTTGGCCAGGTACAACTGGGTAATTTGAAGAAATCACAACCTGGAAGCATTTCTGTGGATGTTGGTGTCACAAAGCAGCTGCAAAGTGGATAAAGTGGATGTCACACTGAGCAGCATGGCTGGCCTGACAGGCCTGTTGCTTCAGAACCAGCTGCAAGGAATCAGACAGTGATCCTGCATGAGGAAGGCCGTATGCAGGATATTCTAAGGTAGGGCGGTTTTCACTTTCACTATTTTGGGGAACAGAATTTGTTCTCTGCTGGTTTTGACAAATGGTGATGTTTTGATTCAAGACTTTATTTGCAATGCAAGATGAAGTTGTTAGTGAATGCTGCTTGCTGCTTTCTGAATAGTTTTAATTTGTATTAACATATTTTATTTTGTAGTTTTTGTTTGCACATCATTTAAATGAAATCCAGTATTTGGCTTCACTTAAGAACGTAGTCAACAATAAAAGCTGTTTTGGCTCAGCAGGAGGATCTGATAGAAAGGTTTTCATATATTCATCTCATAGTGATAGTCAGATCTTTGCTCTGCAGGTTCACACACAGTTATTAGTTTCTAAAATTAGAAGGAGGGCAGATCATTTGGTTATCAGGCTCCTTTCTTGCAGGCTCAGCTCTAAGTTGTTGCTACTCGTCTTCCTGTTAGAGCAGCTGATGCTGAGCCCGGTTCTGCTGGTTTCTTCCTGTGTCCACTGTCACCACATGCTTTCTCTGGATGAGAAATTACAGCTAATTCAAGCAATCATCTGTTATGTGTTACAAGATTAGTCTTTAATAATATTGCTGTTTAGCAAGAAGGTTCTTGGTTTGAATCCTGGCCAGATTGTCTTCATGTTTGCAAGTTTTTCCAATGCATCCAAAGATTCTCTACTGGGACTCTGGTTGTTTGTCTGTGTTGGAAAAGTAAAACAAAGTGAAGTGGGGTGTACTCTTCAACCCACCCAATGACCACGACCCCAAGCAGGACAGGTGGACATTTGGAAGTCAATTCCAAAATGTGATTGTGGTTGATATTTATTTTAATAAAATGATAATAAGTAATTGGATTTTACTTCCATTTTTAATTCCAAAAATGTGATTATTTGATATAAAATATCAATAAATTGATGTTTCTCCAACTTCCTGCCACTTTTGTGAGCCATAATTCATACTGTCTCAGAACTTCCAGGGCAAACAGAAGGAAAAACATCCAGAAAATAATGAACAGTTGTTATATATGTGGAAATGCAGAGCCTCTGCTGTACATGAAACATAATGATCTGGATGTCTCCTGTAGCCTTCATGTGACACTTTGATTCTTTAACCCTAAAAACCCCAAACCACCTCAGAAACATGTTTGCAAAGGCAGTTTTTCTTGATCTGCTCATTGTTGGGGACCTGCCATAGCAATGCATAAGGAGAGCAGTGGCTGACTTTTTTTTAATTTTAAAAAAAAACTCTGTTTTTTTTTTAAATAAAAAAAAACTTCCCTGGAAGACTGACTTTGAGGTTCTTGTAAAAGTTCGAGTGAATAGAAGGGTAAGTGCTCGGTTGGTACACTGCATAGAGACTTGGGTTGCGGTTCTGATGGGTCTGAGTTCCAGACCTGCTTGCGGAACGGTCCGTAAAACACTCTTTATCCAGAGTGACAGCTGGAGTTTTAAACTTTAACATGGGAGACTGACTTTGAGATACTTGTAGAAGTTAAATTTCTTCAGGAATTTTCTAGTTCTTTATATTTTTGTATTGAGTTCCTTAATTGTTCTGTAGAACTCCTCTTAATGATTTTTGCAGACTTTGTTGACGGAGAGCGTGCCAGAACCAGAACGCTGCCTTCCACTCTGAGGCCAGAACAATAGCACCAGGAACCCTAAAGACAATGCAGTCCAGATGCATCAGTCAATCCCGTCGGGTTGTTTTCATGCTTGCGAGTTGTTAGTCAGTAAATGTTTGGTGAAAGCCATTAAAAAGTGTTGTAGCTGTTTATGCAGCTGTGTTATGTTTGGACTTTGGTGCATGATGTGATTTTCCCTGTTTGTGCAGCCAGAAACAATTACATTTCACTAACAGCAGGTCATCATGACTGTGGCGGTCAGAGAGGGCGAATCAGAGTTTGCACACGCACAACTTTCCATCCAAACTACTCCTTTTAGTTATTATAAATGTGCAAAAAGTATTATCCTCAGCTCCATGTAGACAACCATTCCAATTCAGGTAAATGTCACCTTTATTCACCCGTTTATATCTAAATATCTAGTTAAATCCTGTCCTGGGGTAAAATACGCTGCTAAAGCATCATGAAGAGGTTGCATCCATCACTGAGTTCAGTTTTGCAAACCATTTTCTCCTTCTGGTTTGACCTTCATCCAAGTTAAACTGAATTAACAATCGTTCAGCTTGAATAAAATGCAATGGTTTCTATGTTCTTTTTTTCTCATTAGTTTTAGTTGAAGAATATTCTTTCAGCCCAAACCGTTCTGCTGGTCTGATTCAAGTTGTGAAATAAGTTTATACTTCACAGTAATGCTTAAAATGTCAAGGTGGTCACAAATGTGAAATTGGATGGAAGGATGTTGCAAACTTATCAGACAGTAATTTTTCTTCAGTAATCATAAAAGTAGAGAGTTTAGAGCATAAAAAATATACAGGAATGAAGTTTGAAATAAGAGACATTCTTTTGTTTTTCAAAGTTTTTCTTTTAATGCCAAAACAGAAAATGTCTGTTTGGAGCAAACATTTTCCCCTTTAGGTGCATTTATCATTATTTTCCTGTTTGTGTTTTCTCCATATTTTTATATTTCTCTGTATCTATTTATTTTATCCACTGGAAGATGGAATGAAGAGTTTCTTTGACTGATATAAACACTTCTAACTCCAGGAAAAGTTCATGCTGGTTTCATGTGCTTGTTACTCCATGTTTGTAGGGCACGACCTCCTCAGTGTTGATGGGTTTTTGCTTCTTTCAAGTGAAAAAGCCGCAGATTTGACTGACTTGACAGTCTGACTGCCGCTCTGATATGAGACTTTGAGTATATGTCTTTAAAAAATGTTCAGGATGTCAAGGTGGTCTCATAAATGTTTTCAAGTTGGATGGATGATGAAAGTAAAACATGTCAGGCTGTCATTTCCCCCCTCTAGAGTCAGAACGACGCAGAATCTCATTTCAGAGCATCTACACACACATACACACACACACACACACACTGGCTTGGGAAAATTACCCAATGCATCACTCAGCAAATTTGTGACTCAAAACTCCTGCAAACCTATTTTACGGCGCTGGTCCAGTGGGGAGTTATACGAGTGATGGAGAGATTATGGAGCTGTTATGCCCACTGCTCTGACCTGCAAAGATGGAAGGAGACAATTACAATTGTCTGAACTGTTTCCATAGCAACGCTTCTCTGCGGATTTTTATTTTTTGTGTGGTTTGGGAAGAGGGGGGCTGAAAGAAACGAGCCTGTGCTCCATCCTGTAACACCGGCTGACACCTTCATTCCCTTCGACCAGAAATGTACTGACATAGAAAGAGGCTGCGAAGATGATTGTGTGAAGGTGAGCATGGGAAGGTTGGGGTAATTTTATTACTGATGCACTTTTAGTTGTATGAAGCTCAAAGTATTCATTTGTAGATTGGGGGGAAAAAAATCTGCAAAAACAATCTGATTAAATATTGATGAAACAAATTGCACCCAAATGCAATGTCTAAGAAAACATCACTTAAAAGCGCATTAAGAGAGTGCCAGAAACCCCAGAGGTCTGTCAGGGTGAGTTTTGAAGTGCAGACGTGGTTGAAATATCACTGCTTCGTCTCTGTTTGTCACAGGAAGCTCGGCAGGAGCAGCCGCCGCTGCTGTCGTCTCATTTTGACACTGCAGTCAAACAGAGCGGTCACAGAAAAGAGACACCAGAGTTTATACCTGCAATAAAAACTATCTGCATTTAACAGCTTTGTGTCCGTTTTGTGTCTGACTGGTGACACAAAACGTGACCAGAGAATCCAGCAGCAACGATTCACTCCCCGTAACCGAGACAGACAGAGGCACAGACAGACAGGCAAACGGCTGCTGCCCATTAAGCTGTTTTCAGACTCATATTCAGACGTTGAACAGACAAACATTATTCTGTCTGTACAAGTGGGAAGCCGTCGGTCTTCTCAGGAGTGGATATCCAAGCAAATCCACTCCAAGGTCAAACAATCCAAGGAGCAGAAAATGTAGAAAATCTAAAGAGCTGCAGACTTTGCAGGTCTCGGCTTGTTAAATGTTGAAACTCCTCACAGAACAGCTAAAATATTTCAACAAGCAGGATTTGATTCAAAGGGTTGAAAAAGAAAGCCTATTTTATAAAAATAACAGGTTTAGAAAGCTGCATCTAAATTGAAATTCAAGACTCCCAGGAAAAATGGGTCTTCAGATTGAAACCAAAATAGACAAAATAGCCATAATTCATAACTCCATGTCTGGACAAAACTGAACCCATCTTTTACTGAAGGTTTGAACATTTCGTAGCTGTGAAGCACGCTGCTGGAGGCTTGATGATTTGGGCTCAGGACTGGACACCACATAAACTTTACTCCTCTGTCTGGACCATGAGAGTAGAGCTAAATATGAGACAGATGAAGCTTGATTCAGACTGGCTCATCATCCAAACAAAGAAACAAATCAAGGTGTGGCATTGGCCTAGTTAAAGTTCAAATGCTGCTTTAATTGGAGCATTTTTCTTTGGACTGTCTGTAAAAATCTGTGTTCATGTAAACTGTTGTGACTGTGCTGCCTGTGCAGAATGACAGTCTGAAGCAACGTTAGCATCAGATGAAGGAAACAATGTTTGAGATCCTGAGCTAAAGAAAAATAACAATAATTCCTCTTTTTTTATGCGTAGGGCTGACATCAATGCCACTTGATGACGGCTGCTTCTGTTCGCCCTGCCGGCATTGCCTTTGAAACGTGTGTGTGTGTGTGTGTGTGTGTGTGTGTGTGTGTGTGTGTGTGTGTGTGTGTGTGTGTGTGTTATTCCCATTTTTTCATTACAGAAATGTTTTGTGGAATGCTGTTGTTCCTTTTGGCCCAGAAAAACACATCAAAGAAGCAGAATTATGTATTATCCAGACAGTGCAATTTTACTGCAAAATCAAGCAACTGTTACCTTCAGTTGTCATAGAAATGCTGCATATATCAAACAAGAAATGACAACAGGATCTGATGCCTTGAAACTGGGCCTCTGTCTCTTTAAGAAGATCCTGCTGTTCCCAACACGCCGGCTTCAGTTAGTCATCATGATCCATTTACAACCAGTTTGTAGGCGTTTTAGCCTGTGAAATAGTTTCTATGTTGAGCTCAGCATACATGCAGTTCCACCAGGTGTTTGCTAATTGCCGCTGCCGCTAGTCTGGAGGAGCATCTTCACTTGGACTTATCGTCTTGACTTTTTTCAGCCACATTTAAACACCTGCATCTAAAATATAAAAGGACGTGTTTTTGAAAACAGCATAATATCCCATCGACTTCCTTCCTTCCTTCCTTCCTTCCTTCCTTCCTTCCTTCCTTCCTTCCTTCCTTCCTTCCTTCCTTCCTTCCTTCCTTCCTTCCTTCCTTCCTTCCTTCCTTCCTTCCTTCCTTCCTTCCTTCCTTCCTTCCTTCCTTCCTGTATTCATAAACGCTGCACAGCGTTTATGAATACAGGAAGTATTTCTTCAGATGGAAGCTTCCATCAACAAGATATTGACTTTGACTAAAGCAAATAAAGCATCTCCCTGGTGATCATTCATTCATTCATTCATTCATTCATTCATTCATTCATTCATTCATTCTTCTGCTCCTGATTCTACAACCAGGTCAAATCCATGAAGCCTAAACAATGAAGCAAAGAAAGGTCTCAAACAGCGACAGACAAGGTTTTCATTTTTTATTGCATTTCAGGTTTTCTTCTCTTTCTGGTGACTCTGTGATCAATCTTTATATAAAATCTGCACAGTCAATAAACCTCCCCAGTGTTATGGATGCTATCAGTTGTTCTGATCCTGTATGTATTGAGTCCTGAGAAATCTCCCCGAACTGAATTGATTTTTCTGCAAGAAGAATCCCTTAAAGCAGGAGAGTTGAGAAATGACTGAAGGTTACTGTAAATACCTGAAGCTGTGTGGATTTGACTTCTGCTGATTTAATTTAGCACATTTCAATATGAGCGTTACTAAAGATTGAATAAAATCAGTGCAGCAAAGGTCATATTAACAGGTCAGTTTCATACAGACTTAATCTAAAAAACCATCAAATGAGCTTTTGCATAATTTCTCATTAGGTGTAACAGGATCACTAGTCGGGTTATCACTTCCCGCTTCTTGCATGTTTCAGTTGTGAGGGATTAAACAGCTGCTGTTTAAGATGGAGATTTCACTTTCTCTTGAGCTTTCAGCTTTTTTTATTGGTCAAATTTGCACTATTACAAACACCAGCCTCACAAAAACAAACAATAAACCAACAACAGATGGAAAATCAGTGATTTTCACTCCTGAGAAGAAGAACCGAGACGTCATTCCTGTCAGTTAGTCTGTGTTTTTCTGCCGGCCCAGCAGGGGGCAGTGCTGAGCTGACTGAGCCAAGCAGCAGGAGGGAAGGGACGAACATGCAGGACCACTCCCTGAGTCTTACACCCTGGATGTCCGTTCCTCCTCTCTGCTGATGCGGAGTGAACGCTCCGAGTGGAAGTGGATTCAGCAGAGGGGAAAATTCTGGATCCTTTCGTGATCCGGACCATCTGCATGCTCCTCCCTCCTACAGTGCTGCTGCTGTGGCCTCTGTTCCTGTTGTTTTGGAGATACATGTTGCAGCGTTCAGGGTTCCAACCTGTGTGTGTGTGTGTGTGTGTGTGTGAGCTCTATGACTTTCCAATCACACACAGTTGAGGGCCAATGAGGCTCGTGTGAGCGCGCCGGGTTAATGTGGGGGGGCTCGTGTGTTTCAGGCTGCGCTCTAATAGATTCTCGGGAGCAGATGTCGATTTGTCCCAACAGCCTCTCACATTCACGTCTCCTTTTCTTCTTCTCTCCCTTTCATCTCTTTGTCTACTTCATCTATTTCTCTCACTCTTTTTCTGATCCCACTCTCCTCTTTCATCCTCGCAGACCAAATTCCTTCCTTCTGTCCTTTCCTCTCACCTTTCCTCCTCCATCTTTTCTTTCATCTCATTTCTTCTCCCTTTAATGCTCCCCTGCTCTTCTCTTTCGCCTCCTATATTTCAATTCCCTTCATCTGTCAACAGATCTAATCTCAACTCATTCTCTCTACTTCACCTGCATCTTTTTTTCCTTCACTTTATCTTGCATTTTATTTGTTGCCTCCTCTTTTGTCTTAATTTCTCTCCTTTCTTTCCTTGTCACTTTTTCCTTTTCCACCTAATTTTTTCTTTGTTCTTTAATCACATCACTTAATTTCTTCTCAGTGTTTCATTTGTTTCCAGCTGTCAGCTTCTTTTCCTGCTTTCCCTTCCCTCCTTAATCATTTCCCTCCTTTTCTGTCTTCTCCTTTCATCCAGCTGAATTTCCTTCGCGTTCATCCATCAGAACCCGGCCGGCCTGTGAAGGAAGCTCCTTCTCGATCTTTCGGCTGTGATCCGCGTCTTGTGCCTGTATGTGAGGGTCAGAACATAGACGGACCGGTAAATTGAACGCGTCGCCTTTTGAGCTGCTCTTTCTTCACCATGACAGATCAGAGAAACACTTCAATCCATCCATCCGTCCGTCCAGCTCCATCCAACCATCACTATTGGACCAGACACCAAGTTATTCCTCTGCTTGAGGAAGAGACTCATCCCCAACTTGGAGGAAGCTGCCGTTTTTTCTTTCACTTTGATAATCAGTTTTCTTCCTTTCATCTTTTTATTCCCTGTTCCTGATTTCCTGTCCCATCAATAGTCCCTTATTCCTGGAAATGTTCTTCAGGTGATAGAAGGCCGACTTTGGAACCGTCTTTATGTGACTCTGAAGGTTCAAACCCAGATCTCATTAGTGTCCAGCTATAATAACTGAGACTGAGCATCGACTCCAGATCATTGGTTTTTAGATCCAAAGATAATAACTTCAGTTTTGTTTCCGTTCAGCCGGAGAACGTTATGGCTCCTCCGCACGCGCTGATTTGTTTTTAACATCTATTTAATGTTTGGATGGGTTCAGGGTCACCTGGTGACATCGTAAAGCAGAGCTGTGTATTATCTGGGTAGTTATGGTTACTGATCTTATTTCTTTTTATAATCTGAGCGAGCAGGAGAACGCATCAGGAAGAACATTGTTGCAATTTAATGGATCATTTATCATCTCAGCTTCCTCCCCGTTTCACCATTTCTTCATCTTTTCACCTAGTTTGTTCTCGTTTGCTAATTTGTACCTTTAAACATCTGACTTTTGTTTGCATTTTTGATTTCATTTTCCCCAGTGATCCCACTATAATTAGGAATATCCTTATAAAACATGACAAGTTATGACTCCAGATTGTGGGTTCATAATATCAGATTCATATGATCAAATGTTCTCACAGCAAACTATGAGTTACAAAATAAATTACTTTAAATGTAAGTTTTCAGTAAACATCCCAGCTGATGCCTGGTCTGTACAGCAGAGGTTTCACTTTCATACCAATAAAGGTTCTCAATGATCAGAACTACAAAGATATGAAGTGGAGAAAAGATCAACCCGGTTCTGTCTCCATCCCACCCGGTTCTGTCTCCATCCCACCCGGTTCCGTCTCCATCCCACACGGTTCCGTCTCCATCCCACCCGGTTCTGTCTCCATCCCGCCCGGTTCTGTCTCCATCCCACCCGGTTCTGTCTCCATCCCCCCGGTTCCGTCTCCATCCCACCCGGTTCCGTCTCCATCCCACCCGGTTCTCATCCTGTACGTCTAACTTCAATTTCCTTTCCTTTTTCTTTCTCATTTATCTTTTCTCCTCGTATTGATTAATTTCCTCTCCTTTCAACTCTCGTCCTGTTTTCATTGCAATTTCTATTTTTTCTCCATTTTCTTTGCGTTTCCCTTTATGTTTTGTCTGGATGTCATTTTCCTCCCCATTTCCTCCCGTTTTCTTCTCATTCCTTGTTTTTTATCTCACCTTTCCTCTTCATTTCCTTTTTTTATTCAAACCACCTTCTTTCCTTTCAGTAATCAACTCTTTCTTTTCTTTACATTTTCTGCCTCTTCATCACCTTTCTTCCAATATCATCGTCTCCTCTTCCTCCCCTCTCAGATTTTTATCTTCTTTTTCTGCTCAACTTGTTTTCCTGATCTCCTCCTTCTCTCATTCCATCATCTTTACTTTTCTCCATCCTTTCACCTTCTTCTCCTCGGTTTGTCACGACTCTCCATCTCTTGTTCAGTGGCTTTTTGTTCACTTTTTTGTCCTGCCATCTTCTTCTCTCGCATGCAGAACTGGATCAATGACATTCTTCTCTCTCTCTCTTTTATCTTTTGTTCCCACTCTCCCCCTCCCTTCTCTGTTTTTCTTTCCATCGAACTTTCACTCTTTCACCTCTCCGGCTCACAGGAAATGAGTTTCGAGCTTATTGGCTTATTTCCACCTGTCCCCAGTTTGACCTCTCTGTCTCACAAACAGACCCAGTCACTTTCACTTTTTTTTTTCTCCTCCCCAACAGGTAACAGGAAACTCAGTCATTCTCCTGTATTTGTGCACAGATTCATGAAGTCAAACCAAACACTTAAAAAGCGTTTCTTCCCACATGCCCACTCGTGCTTTCCTTCATTTCAGTTCATTGTTTCACCTCACAGATCAGCCTCCATCGGCAGCAGGAACGTACGACCTCTCTAAACTGCTTAATAATGCCATTAATCATCGGACTCTGACTTTGCGTTGGCAGTCGCCTCTGTAAGTGGACTCAAAGTGGGTTAAGGTTCCTGAGGGCCCCGAGCTTCAAAAGAGGCCCTTGAAAAGCGCCGGATGAATGTGGTCTTTCATTTGGTGCTGCTTGGATGTTTTTATAATAAAAATAGAAAAAAGAGGCTCAGATATAGTTATATTTAGTTAACCATAAGATTCGGTTGCCTTAGCAATTGCTTCATGTCTTAAACTTTGCATCTCAGTTTTAATTAGTGTTAGAAAGTCAATCATTTCCCTTTTAATGGAAAAAATCTGTTGCAACAATAAAACTCATTGTAAAAAGCTTTAGACATGAATAAAAACATGAGTTTTTTTTAGAAATTTTCCATAAAGTAAATTTATTTTTGTAATTTCAGTCCCGTGGTTCATGGAAACGTAGCTGCTGATGCGGCTAAACACGCAACCAGGAATACTTTCTGTAGGGAGAACAACATGGAGAGTACACATGGTGAAATAAAAACTAAGATAATAACGAAAAGTTAAAGTCAGCAAAAGATTCTTCACTGACTCTGTTTATGAAAAACTCAGCTGGACATAGCATCAGGAAAAAGCAAAACAAATAAAGAATATGGGAAAAATCTCAACAAATGAAAAGCTCCATTAATAGCATCTAGGAATAAAACACAACCTGACATAGAAACAATGCTACAAGTTAACAACAGCAATCCTTCTGCCTGTTGTAATTTAAAATCTTTGCCTGCGTTTCCCACATGGATGCAGCAACAAAAGCATTTTCACGGTGAGCTCCATCCAGCAGCGAGAACAGCAGAACCTCGGCTTTAATCCAAAGACCTTTTGTTGTTTAACAGATTTTTATCTGAGAAAATCAAATCAATGTTTCTGCTTGTTTTCAACATTTCACATCTTCATGTTTGTTGTCTTTAATGAGGTTTACTCATCCTGTTCTTACTTGCTTTTATGCTTCCAGCCTCTGATTATCATGTGTATTTTATGTGATGTTTATAAGATAATGGAACATCAAGAGCTCATTTAATAAAAAGCATGGGTATGAAAAAAAAAATATAAACATGTTTTTCTTTTATTATTATTTATTAGGAATTTTACACTTACTTACAGTTTCTTGAGATTTAAGGAGGAAATGTTTTTTCCATGGTGTCACAATAAACTGAACACAAACGCATAGAAAACATGTAGAAGTGCGTCTGGGGGAAGGTTTATACGCCCAAAGAGTTGCAGGAGAAATTATATCCCACAAATGGTTTGGAAAAACCCATTTTTTCTTACCGTCGAGGTGATTGAAAAACTGCAATGCATCCATGAGCAGCTTCACCCTAGTAAAGCTGCCTCAGAGCTGGAGCAACATTATGGGACATTTTAAAAGTGCAGGCAGAATTAAGTGTTTATGAACTGATTTCTATTTCATTACAAATCCGGTGAAAAAGATTCTGCTGAGATAGTTTGTATGGAATGCCATTAATGTCAATATTTGCTGTTGAGTTCTGCGTTCAGTGCAGAATGATCTGGGATGATAAACGTACTATGATGTTTTAAAATCCTTACAAATTTCCATATTGTTTAAATAATAAACCTCCTCTCCACCAGTCCTATCTCGTCCCAGAGAAACTAGGCTCTATGGCTTATTGAGTTTTTGTTTCATCATTAGTTTATAGTTTGATACTTCTGCAAATGCCTATGAAATAGGATTATTGACTATAAGCCTAAAAATTACTGTAATTTTTACTGCCAGGCATGTTTTGATTAATTGCTGATGCTAGATGATGAGGTCATCTAATGCACTATGACCTGTATAATTAAATTCTTTAATAACAGTGATGTATAAATCACTGAAATGTAACTGAAGTTAGATAATGAAATAATATGAACAAGAATCCATTCAGTTTTAAGTCTTTGATCTGGTTTTTGATAAATTACAAATCCAAAAAATCAACTGTAGTATTTTTAATCACTTCTCATAAAACAGTCCCAGCTGTATTATTTATTTCTAAAAAATATTTGAATCTTCACATATTGTGCAAAAAGTCTTCAGCAAGTCACCGTTTAAATTTAAAGAAAGTGAAATACTTTTTGTGACGCTAGGCTAATGTTAGCTTCATGTCTCCTCTGCTCAGATATGACTCAGTTTTGCATTAATTTGTTTTCTTGTGGCTTCAGTAAATCCCAATGGGAACAAATATTACAGAAATATTGTATTGCAGCTCTATGAACATTTAGCGTTTTAATTATTGACGGCTGCTGAGTTTCCCGTGCAGCGATTGGATCTGCTGGTGCTGAGAGCTGAACTCAAAATAAAGCATTGTCTGAACCCAGACTGACTTTTGGATCTGGATCAGAATCACGTTCTGCTAACTCGTGCTAAGAATTTAAACCTTTGACTTTGGCATCAACAAAACAACAACAGTGAAGTAAGAGAAGACCTTTGACCTCCAAACGATTCGATCCACCCGTCTAATCAGAATCTGCTCTCTGCAATTAAAGCGATTCTGTTCATGAGCCAGTTTCTCGTTTGGATCTTGTTAGGGAGCCGGCTGGAGCGCATGACACAATTAGCTGACATAAACACTGAAATCAAAAACACAAGCTTTAATTTTCTTTACACAGAGAGCTCATGTTGCTTGAATGTAACTTCTAATGTGAACCAATTCAAATATGAGAACCAGCTCTTCCAATTTAAACAAATTCGTATGACAGTTTCTTTTAATTCCCTAAAACAAATAAATGTCGTACAGTAATATATATGTAATGCTTTCACTGCTTTAGTTTGAAATGATTCCAAATTTACAGTTAAAGAGAGAAAAACTTTGAGCTTTAAGGTTTGAAGGCTAAAACTTAATTTCTTCCATGTTTCCAGTTTTGACTCTGAAAATTAATCATGTCCTTGACTGACAGTTGTGGTCCATCTTATTTTCCCTGGGTTTGAATTTTCCGGCTCCAAACTAATTAACAAGGCAAAGGCAGAGGTCAGGATTCAGAATGAGTCCTCAGAGACATTTAAAGTGACAGTAAATTCAGACAGCACTCCAACTCTCGGGGAAACTCCTACATTTCACAAGATGTAATTAAATTCACATTACTGGCTGAACAAACTTCTCTTAGTCTCCAGAAACGCAGCAGAACTGGCGGTTAGGATGAGTGATGACATCCAGAGCAGAAAAAAAAAAAATGTCCTGCGTCCCAGTCGGTCGGCTGCAGCCGAACTCCTTCGACTTAATGTGGATGAATGAGGCCCATATCAGAACAAAACCAATTGAAATTCTGCCTTCATGCTCCAAAATAAAACTCTCAGCTCTAATTTTCAGTGTATTAAGATCATCTTGGAAGGGAAGGTAACAGCTCTTTAATGTGTAGCTGCCCATTTTTCAGATGTAATCAGTGGATTTAAAAGCTGTTTTATGCTCAGGTGGAAGTTATTCTTTTGTTATTTCTTTATCCGTCATGTCTGAAATTGATTGCGAGAGTGGATTTTACATTTGGAAGCTGTTGCTGTTGTGGACCCACAATGTGCAGTCATAGGAACTCTCATTACAGATGGAAAAACACAAACGTTGTCCTGCAGAACCAGAACAAATTACACCGGAGAAAACCAAATCAACAGTTATTCAGCAAGTCAACCCAGATTTGCTCCGACTCTGGAAACATACATTACTGGCATCCCTAACGAGAGCATTTATGCAGAAAAAACCTCCATTTACATTATAATCCATGGCGCCTAAATTATTGGCGCTGCTAACAATTCCGGTAGTATGAAGTGAATTGAAGCATTTCATATTTTCCTTTTTGTAATAATAACTTTCTCAAACTTTTAGTGAATAGTAATAGTAATTTCCATTTTCCCTGGGTTATAAATATGACATCACACAAGGCCTATTTCTCTGAGCTACTCCCAAAAATGGAAGATAATGTAGGATTTAAAAAGGCAGATGTGTTTTGCTCTGACGTTAGGAAGTTAAAACAAGAAAATAGATTCATAATTGGAAATGTTTTAAACAACTGAACTACAATGAATGAGGAATAAAGTCAAACGTGATATGAGCCAATTGACTTGAGACTTTTTAGCAACAAATGTTCCTGTTTATAGGAACCTTGAAAGTGACTGACTTTATAAACTCTTTGAAATATCAAATCATTTAAAATCAAAATCTGTCGGCCTCAGTCAGAACGCAGCAATAGCTTATGTTGGTTTAACACAGAAATGCTCCAACAAACACAAAATCAGCATTTTCTCATGGCTGTTTCAGTCTTCAGTCCAAATCCTGCAAAAAAGAAAGAAAAAAGAAAACCCCTTCAAGGTGACCTCCGGAAAAGAGAACTGTTCAAATTATTATTATCATAAAGCAATAAAGTATTGATTCCTTTTAAGGCTTTTCAAACATCTTCACAGGATGTCAATAACTGCGGTTGTCTGTAGATAAAACAAGTGAGCTGGATTCAAAAGACGAAGTAGGTTAAAAAAAAAAAGCCCTGAGTTCACAAATTAATAAGCTTGTCAATATCACTGCCACACGGTCAGAGCTGAGTGGATCTGACGCGTCTCATCTTGTGTTTTATTAGCTGAATGTGCTGCAGGTGTTTTCTGCTGCTGAGCTGCAACAAACTTTAGACTTTTTTCTTCAGGCCCAACCTGAATGCATTAAATATTCTGTACTCAAACAAACAGCAAAGTTCAGGCTGTAAAATGTAAAACTCGTGGTTTACTTGGTTCAGAATATTAATCATGTTATTTGACAAAGTCGAAGATGTTTCTGAATCTTACATGATCACAAGGATCCAAAACTAACTATTTTTTCTGGTCCATCCAGAAATTGTATCTCTTGTCGTTTGAATATTAATAAAGAGATAATTAAATGTAAATTAATTACATTTACATTTAAACATTTATGTAATTGTTGGTTCTTTCCTGTGAGAAAATTTAACACTCTGAGATCTGATTGGTTAATGAGTAATCTTCTGACCAATCACCTTTCACCATAACCTGCTCCACTCAATGAAGCCAATTAACAAATAAATGTTCAAAATGACGTTGGAATGACGATAAAGTTGATTTTGTTTCATAGGTTCACAGCACATAAACTATTAAATACAGAAACATTTACTGAAATACTGCAGTTAAAATCTGCAATTATTTAAGCCCACATTAACATTTAACTGCCTATTTTTATGTTTCACTCTCCAAATATCTTAAATATGCATTAAACACAGTGGAGAACATCTAGCACATCCTCCCTCTCTTGGGGCAGGTAGAGCTGCATTATCCCCAAATAACTTGAAATATTAATCCATGATTTTCATATTTATGTATTTCATAAACTCATATGGTTATGTATTGAAATCTTTCACGTTATTTGCGGTTATGATGCATTCTGGTTCTCTAAGCCCCTCAATAACAACCACTCTACTGGTCAGACAAATGAAGAATGGAAAAGTCTATAACTGTGTTTATGATGCTGTATTCACTCTGTGACGCATTTGCACTTTACTCTGCAGCCTGTCTTTCCTGTCGCAATGAAAAACTTTTACTTAGGATGCAAAAAGTGACACTTTGTTAACAGATGACATTGTTGCGAGGCTGTTAACCTGATTTGTTTCTGTGCTGTTCTGGCACACACCATTAATTACCATTTACATAAATGATCCCTTTGGGAAACGCTGCAGCATCACTGTGGCCTAAGTTCAGTGGTTTACATTTGTAGAACCTCATCCTCCCTGTGTCTCACCAAACTTCCTCAAATAAATGGAAAATGCCAGTCATAGTTACATTAAAACATTAATAGGCGTCAGTTTGGCTGAGACAGATGTTTGCAACAGTGCGCTGCTCAGACAGGATCTGCAGCAGGAGATCCTCTGGAGATTCAGCAGTTTTGCACAACGCATCCCGGGAGACCCGCATGCACACTCCAATTTTGAAAATTGGTTTCCTGTGAGGCGCAAATGTGGCTTTTCTGCGTACAGGGGATGCTGGGAGATTAGCAAGACAAAGAGACCTGCGGCTGGATGTGTTGGAAGGGGGATATGCTCTCTTATCACCAAGCTGTTATATTTAGATCAAGCTACAGGTTATTTCTCAGGGAAATGTGCAACAGGACAGACATGCTGTTTCAAATGAAAGTTGGGAGGAAAGTCTGGTGGAAAGTAATGGAAAAACTCCCGCTTGGTGTGCACTGTGCTCCGCTCCGGCTGGTTGTTGGGACTGCTTCAGGCCTGTTAAGGTGCCGTTTGCAACCTGAGGGAGAACGAGGGTCTCAGCAGCAATTACATGTTGGTGGACTGCAGCAGTTTTTCATGAAAGTGGTTTGGAGCCACAAACTGAGAAATAAATCAGTTTGGGGGACAGTACGCTTTTAGTATGCATGACATCAGCCACAATTCATCTCAGAAACATCCTTTTATTAGAAAAGATCTTGATACGGATCCACAGTCTTGTCCTGAAAAACAGTTTCTGCCTCCAGCATGAAGCAATAAATGTTTTCCTTCAGGGAGGAATCAGATAATTATCTCCAAAGTAATTAGCATTGATAACATGATGATCCCAGAGGACATTTGCATCTCTATAGATGCATTCTTTTCACACACACCTTGCACAGATGCTTTGATTCTACTTTTATTGTTTCTTCACACCAAGAAAACAGAAAATTATTTTTTGCACATCTATGACTGATGACACAGGATGTGGAAGAGCTTCTCACCTTTAAACCAGCAGGAGAAAATTGAGAAGTCGACAAATTTATTTCATTTTCATCAGGTAAAAGTGCAAATTACGACATTAATAGCAAAATCTGAGTGATTTTTTTCGGGGTCATTTCATGCAAACCCAGCCAACTCATTTGATTGTTGGGATGTATTTAAATTAAAATATAAAAATTACTTCTGATTTCTCCTTTAGGTTTAGCCTTCAGAGCAGAAAACATCCATTCATCCAGTGTCTATACCAGGAAATTCAGCTTCATTCATATGGCAACATCTCAACTTTAATTACTGGAAATCACTCATTTTTTACTTTAGGTGGTAAAACCTTTAAACATCAATAAGATGTAAAGGAGTAGTTAGCAACAAATTACTTTTGCAGTAAATAAGTTTGCATTTATGAAAAATGTGAATAATTATGTTTCCCATCATCATCCTGGTATCAGTAGAGAAAATGTTCAGATTTTTTACCCATAAAAGTTCAGCTGGAAAAGCTAAACATGAAATAGAAAAATGAACAAACAAGGCATCCAATGTCAACATTTAAATGATTTCAGTTATTTAATGCCAACTCCACCAAAATGACTTTTAAAAGTTTTACTTGTGTAGCATGGCAATTTGAGTTTGGTCGCATCAGAAAAGGTTCAGCCTTTGGTTAGAAACATTTAAATGACAAAGTTTCACCTGTTTGTTGTTTTATAACCACACAGTTTATGACCAAAGTGATCCTGCACTGGCAAAACAATGAGGCTGATGTAGAGCAGCTCTTAAAAGTCAAACTGCTCTGGTAAAATACCAGGAGTTTGACAGTTAACAAAAATTACAACATGCTAAATCATTTCCAAACTTTATCCACCTGTTTTATTTCCCAGCATCCACTGGGAGTTTCCTGCACAGCACTGCTTTGCATTGCACTCTGTGATTTATGGGATGGTTCAGCTGCTTTGCCATGGAAACCTCATCCTTGCAGCTCCTGTGAAAATTTGAAGGTCTGCAGCGTTTGACTCTGCAGAAAGTTGGCGACCTCTACATGATACGGAGCTCAACATCTGCTGACCCTCTCTGTGCTTTCACATGACCTAACAAATGTGGGCAAGTTACTGTCGTTTACAATCGCTTCCACTCTAATACCACAAACAGTTGACTGAGGAAGACTTGCACAGGAAATTTCATGACTGAATTCACAGAGCTGAGCTGTCTGCGTGCTGCCATCAAGGGGATTGGAACATTAAATTCAATAATCAGGTGATAATTATTGTGGAGTTTAATGAGGTTCCAGGTGCAGACAGAACTTACCAAGCAAGCTTCATAAACTAAATGTCATAACTTACCTTTTCACATTTCTCATATGCTTTTCATTTCACAGCAGAAATAACACAAAATAAAAAAAACCCAGGAAGTTCAGCAGCCATAACAGTCTCTCTTTCCTTATGAAGAACATTGCAAAGCTGCAAAAACACTTAACTTGAGAAAGAAAACTTTGCAAAATAAAATGTGAAGCCCACAATGCAGTTTTGGAAACTGTTCACATGGTTTTGTAAAATTTGAATACATAACACAGCGCTCTGTGTTTTTGCAGCCAATAGACCAAGATGACATAAGAGTTGCGTTTTCTCATTCTCTCATTTTTAAAAAAGCTTTGAATCAAACTCCAAGCTCACAACTGGGATCAAATTAGGACATTCCCACTTTAGAAACACAATACTCCAGCATTTTACATCAGTTTTACCAAACAGAGAGTAAAATCTCTACAACCTCAGTACAGTTTTTTCAGCTATGTTGCACCAAAAGGCGGAAAACGAGTTTTTTTTGGCGAGAGATAATCATTTCGATAACCAGGCTGTTTTGCAGTGGGCCGGAGCGAAACTTTCCCCACATTTCTTTGCTCTTTTTCTGACACCAATGACCCAGAAAGATAATAAAAAACACAGAAGTCAAGGTGGCAACAGCGCAGCCTGTCTGTGTCAATCAATCTGGCAAAGATTATTTTAAAAATAAAGCCAGACGATAGCATCTTTTATGAGTCTGGAGATGCGCTGCGATGAAGAGCAGGTCCAGAGCTACACAACAATAAATGTCATTCAAAGCTATTTTTGACTTTAAAGGTGAGCCGTAGGAGATAATGTATGTCAGATCAAAAAGGAAAGGTAAAGACAGCCGAAAGCAAGACAAAACGCAGGAAGGAAATCTATTTTTAAATAAAAACAAAGTCTTAGAGGTTTTTTTTAGTGGCTGTTAAGTGTGTTGCACCAAATCCTGCATCCTCTTCTCACTGCAGAGAAACGTGGAGGAGAGAAACGGCGGCGCTGCTCGCTAACAATCAGCTGACACTCCAACAACTCTCCATCTTCAGGAAAATAAGGACCTTTCAACAAACACTTGAGTGTTTCTCTGTGCTCAGGTTGCATTCAGCAGTTTGTGAGGGATGTTTAAGCGCAGAAGTGTTGCCCGCTAATGGCAACATTTCAAGCAGAAAACAAAAGCAGTGCTGGAGCTTTGTGTGGCTGCAGCTTGTTAAAGCATCAATTACTGTCAGAAGGTTCCAGCGGTAGGTGAGAGGCAGCGTGAGTCTGCTGCTCTGATCGGCCGCGCGCTCGGACGGCCTTTCATGTGATGATAGCTGGAGAAAATTTAGAGGGAAGAAATCAAGCAGAGAAAATCTGAGCGACAGCAAACGGAGGAGGAAGGACGAGTTAATTCAGATGATTGGATTTTTGTTTTCCCAGATCAACTTGGAGGGAAGCAAATGCAACTGCAGGGGCAAAAACGAGAGAGGAAATTTAGAAAATAACACGACGTAGAACGAGAGGTTGGGATGAAGAATCAACGACTCAGAGCATGACCTGCACTGCCTCAGCGGCCCTTTTAGGGTCAAATTCAAACTGTATTTAAATCTAAACTCCCATCCACACTGCGCTGCACTGGCTGTAAATGTTATGTGGCAGTTGTTCTGAAACTCTCCTTTTCGTTCCCTTCAGGCTGGAGCTGCTGCGTCATCATCCATCACAGCAGCAGATCTATTTTTATCAAGCATTAACAAACGGGACGAACTCACAGCAAAACGGTTCATCTCCTGCACAAGATCAAGAAATTATTCTTTATGTTATCACAGAATACTTTTCTTCATGGCTTTCTGGGGTTATATTGTGATAAAACATTCTCTCTCCAGGAGTCCCTTTTGTTGCTCGTTTGATTCGAGCGTTAGGCAGAAACAGATGAATCTGATTTAAACAGTTGCGCTGCTGCAGGAGATGATTGTGATTTTCTTTTAGAAAAGCTCCAGTTTTGCATTCATGAAAGACTTGAGGTGATAAAAATGATCAGGATCAAATGGGAACAAGGCAGCTGCTCTGACTTTGTTTGACTTGGGATAAACTTGGGATGTTATTGTGCAAGAAATGGTTTTATGAAGTAAGAGATGAAAAATTTAATACAGTGAAAATGAAACTGGAAAAAACTCCTGGCTTTCCTCTTCTTTCATGTTCTTGGTTGAAAACATCTGATTCAGTTTCATCCCAGTTCAGTTAGAACTGGTCCCACAGTCAGTTCTTCCTGGTTAAAATGAAACGGCTTCATATTTCATCTAAGGCTCACAGATCTAACGGGAACGCTTATTTATCCTTTTATGTCAGAAATACATTTGGAATTATGATATAGGTCAGAAAGTCATTCACCCATTAGCATATTAATTATGTCTTCATTCAGCATTTTAATGCTTTCACTGCCTCAAAGCAAAAATAATTGTAACATTTCTAGTGCTGCACAAACCCAGAGCACTGCATTTGGATGTGTGGCAACGTTTGATGAACATTGAGGTTTGTGTGATGAAATCCTGATTCTTTTCTCCCGGCATGATCTGCAAACCAGCCTGAAGAAATGATCAAATGTTCATGCATGAAGGGATGAGCCCTCAGTTTATTTAGAGTTTAAAACAACAGCATACATTTCTAATGTCCTTAAAAATCTCTGTGGTCATAACAAAACATTTAGTTTTATATCAATGTTACAAGGAGCTCAATTTACTCATCAGGGGATTTTTGAGGGCAATTAGTTGAACTGTTTTTTTAATTTGGGGTATCAGTACAGTGGGGTGAATGCAAATGCATGACATCGTCTTTCAGATTCTGTTTATGAAGCAGTTTGAAAGCAACAAAATATGAAAACTGATGCAGAGGAAACAGCCGCGCACGTCTTTCATGGAGGAGTTTCTGTTGCTCTGATTACAGAATTAAAATAACTAATATTTGCTCCAAATAACTTTGCAGTAATCTAAATATCTAAAGTTGAGGCAAATTAAACCGACTCCGACTGAACCAAGAGCCTCCAGCGCCTGCAGAAACTGAGACAAACAAGTGAGAGTCCAGGAAGATGTGATAAAAATAGAGAAGAATGAGCAGAGCCGCGGTGGAGCCGCGGTGGAGCCTCTGACGGCGCGGGGCTAATAGGCAAGCCTGGGGTCACTCTGTGGATTTCTCTCCGTTTTACATGATGGTTAGACCGAGGCAAGGGTTTGAGAGACATTAAAGTTTTATGATAGCTCCTGGTGAGGGCGACTCACTGTGAATTAACAGATCAGAGACGAAGAGCCTGCTGCAGAATATGACTGCGTGTGTCAGATAAAGTGGTTCCGTAATTGGACGAGACAGTTTAATGGCTTCGTTTTAGCCATTATGGGGTCAGCAAAGTGAGCGGGTGAGGGTGAGTTTGCTGCAGGTAGAGCAGGAATGATGTGACCCGCTGTGACATGGCAGGTGAACAGGGCTGATGCACAAATTCAATTTCAGACCCATCGACTACAAAGTCTGCTGCTGCTGCTGTTATAGGGTTTTTTTTTTTGTCGCCTGGTGTATTTGAAGTCTCTTTCCATCACCTGCTCGCCCACTTTGCTGTTGGAAAAGAGTTTTGTTTCTCACCCACACACCTGCATGCGCTCAACCACTCACACATTAGGCGCGTGCGGCGCCGCCACTGTTCCTCCGGCACGCTTCATGAACACGTCCTCTGTGTCGACTTCAGGAGCTAAACTCAAACTCCCACGTTTGATGAGAATAAACTTCACGCAAACAGAAATGACACCCGCACACAGACACACAGACACACGGAGCCATCAGTCACCGTGCGCCACTCCGCCGCAGTTGGAGAGCAATCTTCTCCAGGCTTCGGACCACAGGTGGTAAAGCAAACAATCAGTTGTTCCCACCATGGTGTCAGAGCAGGAGGGAAAAACTTCTCCCACAGCTTCGCTGACTCTCCAGTGGAAGTGCAGCAATAAATGCCTCCTGTTTTTTTTATTTTATTTCTTTTTTGAAGAAGTGACAGCTTGAAAACTTAATAACGATGACAACAACATCAGCTGTCAGACTCATCAGGAGGAGGTGAATGTTAACACACTTTTCTGGTGAGGACAGTTTCTGTGAGTGACAGACTGAATGATGCCGAAGAGGAAGTTTTTGTCCAGTCATGTGTGAACGGATTAGTTTAATGGTAGACTGATTATATGACTCTTCCAGTTTTATAGAGCAGTCAACATCCTACATGCGTCTGTCTGCTGGTTTACTTTCTTTCTGCTTTTTACTTTATTTCTCAGCACCAGGCTGAGATGAAGCAACGGGAGCAGTTTGGTTTTCATCTGGTGCAGATCAGAGCCGGTGGACTTACTGAGAGGTTCATGAGGTATAACGATAAATAGTTATTACTTATAATCATTACCTTTCCTACTCACAACACTTAGAGATGAGAAAACTAATATTTCAGGTTCTGCTTTTCATGCAGAAGCTGCAGGATTTTCATGAATATCAGTTTGAAATTATTGTATGTTACCTGCAGATTTGGAGCGAACACAACTCGGCTCATTTGGGCGACACTGCGGAGAGCAGTTGTCTTATGAAAAGTGGGGGTGAAATTCCAGCTTCGTCCTGCCACATGTCAACATGCCTCTAGGCAAGGCACTTCTCCCTGAGTTACCAATCGATCTGCGTATTGATATATGTGTGTTTGTGAGTGCGGTTAGACGACTGACTCTGGTGAAAAGCACTTTGAGTAATCAATATGATTTTAAAAATGCTTTATAAATTCACCCCAGGTATCATTTATGAAGCTTTCTGCAGATCTTCACGGCAGAATTTTGAACTTTCTAAAAGTATTTTGCTGCAGCCACAAAATACTGATATTTCTAAAAGATTGTAATAATGTTTTTGTGTGTGTGTGTGAAAAATGAACTCATCAGTAATCAACAAACCAAAAACTCTTGGCTTTAATTTTCTCCTCAAAAGATTATTAGCCTTCAGTGGATTCACTGCAAAACACAAAATCTTACCAAGTATTTTTTAATCTAGTTTCTTATGCAAATAACTTTGTATACTTGAGTAACTTTTATATGAACTTCTTTTAAGTCAATAATTTCTTACTCTAGATGAAAGTGTGCAGCTTTAACTTGTAACAAGACATTTTTCTCATGTTATAAATGACATGGAAAAGTGACATTAAGACATTTTTCAAGCTCGCAAAATCAGGCTGAAAAGTGACTTGTAATTATTTTTCCTTGTTTCTAGTGCAGTCAGATCTCTGGACTAGAAACTAGAACACAAATACTTGGTAAGATTTGTGTGTTTTTGCAGCGTTCTGCTTCTTTAACACACTCAGGTTACAGTTACCCGTCTTCTTCACCAATTCTATCTCTTCTAAGATCTTTATTTTTTTAAGTTTGACTCTTTGGAAGCATTTTGCTCGCTGCTCTCCCTCTTCTGCTTGCAGCCTGTTTTCCACACAGAGGCGTCAACAGGCCCGAGTTTATGAAGAGATTACTTTGTGACAGAAGAGTAAAAATAACAGCTGTGGCCTGAAACACAATCATTACTGGTTTTCTGACAACCGCCAAGAAAAAAAAAATCTTTTTTTTTTTTTGTGACATAGATTTAATGTGAAGAAGTGAATATGTTTATTTCTGCCAGAGAACGTGAGTGTTGCTGAGGGTGTGAACCACAGCGGAGCTCAGACTGACAGGCAGCAGAAATTTACTAGACGAAGACAGTTTTTGTATTTTTTTCCCTTTTCTTTAGTTTTTCAGCACTGAGATATTGACTTTTCTTTTCCAGATGGATTCAGTGATTTTATCGATTTTTCTTTCACCATAGATTGCATCAAAGTAAAAAAAAAATCCATCTATATCAGGCAGGAAAGAAAAGGTCATTGTGTTTGCTGCTTTGTCTGAAGAAACGTTTTTATTTATTTTCTAAGGACTCGTCACTGCAGAAAAAGGTGGAAGCTGCAGAACAACTTGAGCTTCAGCTGATCTCTGCAAGTTTTCTACTTTCAGGTGAAACAATGAACTCATCCTCCTGCACATTTAATGAAACCAGACCGGCTAGGTATCAAGCTAAACGGGGCGATCCCATCCATAGCTCCAGGAAGGGACGGGTTTCTTTCAGTGTTTTCAGATGTCCTGCATTAAATATGATCATTAAAATCTGCTCCAGGTTTGGATGTTGGAGTTGCTGCAGCTCTGAAGGCGGCGTCATCATTTATTGGTCCAAACACCAAACCCAACTGTTCTCCTTGTGTTTCATGTTGTTCCTGTTGCATTGGGTTCACAATAGCAGAATCCACCTCAAATAAAAGCATCTGATTAATTTTTAAACTTCACACGCTGCAGGAGACAAAAAATGACTAAAGTGTTCCATTAGGACTGACCGTTGGCCTTTTGTTGTTATGTTCATTAATGGAAATCAGTACATTCTGTTATTTTCTCAGGATCAACGTTAAGCATTTATCTTTTTTATCTTTTAAAAAGGTCTGAAGCTTTTCAGATCTGTA
Organism: Poeciliopsis gracilis; assembly: GCA_911649635.1. Classification (NCBI taxonomy): domain Eukaryota; kingdom Metazoa; phylum Chordata; class Actinopteri; order Cyprinodontiformes; family Poeciliidae; genus Poeciliopsis; species Poeciliopsis gracilis. The sequence goes on from CAJVRI010000120.1 coordinate 166,082, forward strand.
AACTCTTAATGGAGTCAAAAAGCCCCTTAAACTCTCTTTGTGCCGACAGAACCCACAACATTTATAAATTCAGGCTTTTCCTCCAGCTCAGGTCAGCCTGTACTTTCCGTTCCCTTTTAATTGATTTCTTTAACTAATCATGAAGTCAAGGTTTAGTAATAAAAGAACTGAGCTGCAGCCTTCAGCTTTTATAGCTTCACTTTTTGTTTTGACATTTCAGCAAATGAACAAAATAATGGCATAAAAAGCAGCTGCATGAACAAGCAGCTGATGCAAATGTAGCATGCATAAAATCTGCCTGTAAGTCTGATTCATTTTCTTGCCTTCACTTTACGAGCTTCATGTGTTTTGTGAAGAAGTTTTATTCATATTAAATGATGTCCCTTTATGTGTCATATAAATGTAATGTTTTTTTGTATCACAGTCAAGGTGTTTTCTGTGCAGCTGGGAGAGGGGTACAAACTAATGAAACAAGATGTGTCTACTGAAGTAAGTTTCCCAGGGTTGCTAACCTTTCCCAGATAGTTGTTTTGGGAACTAGCTGTTTTTCCCGTGGAGTTTTTTAGTTTTTCGCGTTCCATAAACATAACAGTGAATGAGCTACAAGGTTCCGTATGTTTTCCTTTGTTTCTCTTGTTTGGTCTTAGAAGATTGAGTCTCCGCCTCGGTAGTAGAGAGAGATGAATAAAGTAACTATGCATCTCTGAGTTTGTCAGAGCGAATCTAATTTGTGCCTAATGCAGTGTGTTTTTTGCTCTCCGTCTGCAGATGTATTAAAGATTGTTTTGCTCCCTGACTTTTGTCTGGACCTCAGTCTCTGAATTTTGTGCACTTCACAATTTGGTGCATTGGCCGGGAACCTTCGCTGGTGCATCCAAGTCGGTGGACCTCGGAAGAGGGTTGGCCGCCAAACCTTCAAACTGGTTTTCCTCCAAACCTTTCGGACAGAAAGAGGACTCTTCTGATACTCCACCGGGTTGGATCAGCCACGACAGGATAAAGACAGAGCTGAGAGGGGCTGCAAAACATCTTAAGGTTTGTAGGTCTATTTTTTTAGACTGAGGATTGGAATATACGTTTCATGTAAACATTTTAAATTGTAGGTCTGTCAATTAAGACCGAGTCCTGTAGGTCTGTCGATTCAGACTGAGTTCCCTAGGTCGGGGGTCGGGTAACCCGCGGCTCCCGGAGCCGCATGCGGCTCTTTAGCGCCGCCCCTGGTGGCTCCCTGGAGCTTTTTCAAAAAATGTTTGAAAATGGAAAAAGATGGGGGCAGGGAAATATATTTTTTGTTTTAATATGGTTTCTGTAGGAGGACAAACATGACACAAACATTCTTAACGTTTTCCAATGCTGTAAAAATGTGTAGATTAAATATTAAATTTAAAAATTTCTGTCAACGAAGATTTGCGTCATAGCCTGCGACACACGTTTCTAACAGCAGGGCGGGATGCCAGGCAGGTGGCTGGTGTAAACAAATCGGCGGCTGTGTGATGGGCCATGGATCCCAAAGGGAAAAAAGAGAAAAATAACAGAGGAGAACAGAGGTTTCAACGTTTCTTGGACCGAATCATTTGCATTCATTGCTAATGTGGAAGGATTGCCTGAATGTTTGCTATGTAGCGAGAAGTTGTCAAATAACAAAAAGAGTAATGTGGAAAGACATTTCCAGGGAAGGCATGCTACATTTGCAAAAGGCTGCGGTTTTATTTGTATAAATTCAGGCTGCGTTTTGTTGCACTCTGTTTGTTGCCCACATAAGGGGCACGTTATGCACGTTCCATTTTGTTGTTGTTTTTTTCGAATCCTCACCATTAAAACGACATCAAAAATCTGATTTCTTTATTACATTTCTTTAATTTCATCAAAGCAATGAAACATAATTCATTAATATTGTAATGAAGTTAAACTTGAGGCGGCATCGTGCAACAGAGTAGTCACGTGGTGCGTCATTCTCTAGGATGCACTGCGGGAAAAAACATTTAATTGTGAAGGCTCATTATGTATTTGTAGCCAACTTAGTCATTTTGATAGTAGGCTAATATTGCTAATATAGATACATACAGCATGTGTTTCCTTCATTATAAAGCTTATATAAGGCTTTTTAATTTTTTGCGGCTCCAGACATATTTGTTTTTTTGGTTTTTGGTCCAATATGGCTCTTTCAACATTTTGGGTTGCCGACCCCTGCCCTAGGTCTATTAATTTAGACTGAGTTTGTAGGTCTATTAATTTAGACTGAGTTTGTAGGTCTATTAATTTAGACTGAGTTTGTAGGTCTATCAAACTAGACTGAGGATTGGAAATAACGTGTCAAATAACGCTTTTAAATTGTAGGAGGTTTGTAAAATTAGAGAATGGAACTTTTTCTCTTCTAAAGAGCCGTGTGAGGGCTACAGGAATTATGTTCCTCATGGGCCGATTGTAGAAGAGATGATTTGAAACATGGGGAATCATGTGTTCAGTATTTGTCACAATGGCATATTAAATTTGTATTTCCTAATCATGGGTTAACTGAACCTGAGTTTTTTGATAGAGAATTACTGATACAGAAACAACAGCTGCTGAAACAAAAAAAAAAAAAATCTCACTTGACCATTTACAAATAATGCAAGCACACACAGATACACTCGGAGTCTGGAAATAGAAAAAACAAAACAAAACACGCACAACAACACAGATTTCAGATGGTTCAGAAAGCTGAGGAAAGAAAAAACATGAGAAATCAGCTGAACAAGATAAAATAAGAAAACTAATGACTGTTTTTTCTCTCTTCCCAACATGTCAACCTGCTGCGATGAGCTTGCTCCAAGCGGCACCACAGAGTTCACCTGACATCACTAAGCTCTATCCAGCCCTTCCACCTTACCAGCCTCACTGAGGAAAAATCCTTTTTTTTTGGACATTGATGACTATTAGCCCTACGGCCCCAACCAAAGTCTGAAGAAGAAACAATGCCGCCCCTGGAAGGGCGAGGAGGACAAGGATGTTTTTACCCCAGATTCTGAAAACAACAGGATATTCTACAAAACCTTCTTCATCTGATCTTCAGTGTGCCATATCTGAACCGTAAGGTTGAAGAGACTCAACTGCATAATTCTGCCCACTCACCCTGCTTCATCAGGCTGCCCTGAACATCCACAGCCACTACAGCAAGGACAGTATGGACCGTATGGACAAAAGCACAGTATTGGCAGTCACAAAGCAACACACTGCCTGATGTTTGTTTTATCTGTGGACAACAAGGACATTGGGCCAGAGGCTGCTTCTAGAGACGATTCAGACCACAACCAGGAGGCCGGAGGTTGCACAGAAGCCGAGGAGGAAGATTTGATGGCAACCAGGGAGGCTTCCCCAGGGGGGTTGAGGCTTTCCTTTAAGAGGTGGATTTACAAGACATCGTGGAGGGCATTCCACCTAACTAAACCCGGTGCCGTTGGAGCAACCTCTGGTTCAGCAAATCGCAAGTAGCAACACACACAACACATATGTGAAATATACAATTGAAGCACATATAATCTTACCCATGTTCATGTGATTGTTGTAGGAACCCATCTAAATTTTCTTGTAGATTCAGGTGCTACACAATCATTGATTATGAAAAATCCCTGCCTCATGCTCCACTGTCTGGGAAAACAATTCATTCCACTGGAGCATCAGGCTCAACAATCAGTGAAACTATTTCTGTCTATTGAATGTTCAGAGACCTGTCCAAAACCTCCATCTGACTTTAATTTGTTCAAAACACCAAGTCTGCTCTACATTTTTAAATGGTTGAATCTGAGGCCATTTCACAAATGGCTCGAGAGAGAGTTCCTCCCACTTCCACTGTGATGTCACCAAAATGCCTTCATTGCACAGCTCAAGTGTCCACAGATCCAGCTGATGAGCTGGGTGGCTCCTTCCTTCTGACACGCCCTTCTTTCCTGCATGCAACTCACATATGCTGGTCCGCCGAGACCTGTTTTTTGCTGATTGGGTTATCACCTGAGTAACTGAGCTTCTTCACACTGACTGATTTTTTTTCCCTCCTGTCTCTTTGGCAAAAACATCCAGGGGACAGATGGAAATGCCCCAGAATCTATAAGAATGTGTCCTGGCCCTCTAGCATAAGCAACACGTGAAACAACTGATTGGATGTGTCACTCAGAAAGTATTTATTTTCCACCATCACTGAACTTGTAAGACCAATTTGTTTGTTTTGATCCCCTAAAAAGAGGTGGTTGGTGACAGCGGATGGCATAATTTTTTATCCCTTCCATCTGACCCTATTTTGAACTGCTGGTTCTGCTTCACTTTTCAGTTTAACGATAAACTCTACACATTTACAAGACTTTCTTAGGGCTACTGTGAGAGTCCAACCATTTTTCACCAAGCATTAAATGACAATCTTTTACATTTGAAACTTGCACCACAAACAGCTCTTTTGCAGTATGTTGATGATTTATTATTGGCAGCTCCCAATCATGATCTGTGTGTTTCTAAAAGCATGAAATTACTCAATTTTTTGGCATAAAAAAATTATTTTTTGCTCCGAAAAAGGGAAAAATATGATAACTCACACACACACACACACACACACACACACACACACACACACACACAAATAAATAAATAAATTAATTTAAAAAAAAATAAAAAAAAAAAAAAAATAAAAAAAAAAAAATAAAAAAATCAGAAAAAACAAATTGCAGTTTGTGCAGCCATCTGTGAATTTCCTGGGTCATGTGATTTCCCCCGAAGGCAGAGCTATCTCCACCAACCGCATTGAGGCGATTGTGAACATACCTCTCCCTAAAACAAAAAACAACTGATGTCCTTCTTAGGACTCTGTGTCTATTGTAGGCATTTCGTTCCGGGTTATGCTGAGATTGAGAAACCTCTGAGAGAAGTATGTCATGACAAGGGATTAATGATGAGCTCCCATGTGAAATGGACGGACAATGCATTGAAATCATTTAAAGCGCTGAAAAAACAACTCCAAAGAGCCCCCACTCTGGGAATTCCCGATCAAACCGAACCTTTTATTCAGGCGGTTGATGAGAAAGGGGGTTGCATGACTTCTATTTTGCTCCAAAAACACGGTGACAGATTGCAACCAGTCGCCTATTTTTCATCCAAATTAGATCCTGTAACGGCCGCACTTCCACGATGTTTGCGCGCAGTGGCAAGTGCAGAAAGGGCTGTTATGGCGTCTCCAGACATCGGGCTATTCTAATCTGATTTTTGTACGCTTCCCACGGTGTCACACTAATTTTGAGCACCTATCTGCTGTCAGATAGGCTGCGTTATATATACGTTGGTATACCATATAATATTTTGGTTGCATTTAAATTGAACAGAGGGCAATTCCTATAACATACAGCTGTGATAAATTTAAACTTAGACAGGTTAATATACCTTTAGTTGTCCAGGAACTATTAGTTATAACAAAACAGTTTTTAAATTAATGAAGCACTTCTGCAGAAACATGATAAATCAGTTTCTGTAATTCAGAATTATATTGAGATCTCTTCTGTATGTGTAGATGTAGCTAAACTTTAAAACAGGATCCTGTACATTAGATTTGAATTTAAATATTAATATATGTTGTTAAAAATAATTTTCTCTATTTGAAGCTTCACGTAAAGTTGGCCATTTCAATTTAAGACCATATGTATATAAAATGAGGACTGACTGTGAATATTTGACTGTAATGCATATTGACTGACTCTGACTTCTGATGGCGTTCAACGTTTGTTTGTGTCTGTTTCATGTTGGAGTGAATGTTTACATGTAATGTTTGTCTACGTGTTCTGTGTTTAATGGACATTGAACTAACATGCGCATGCGAAGAAGATAAAAACACAATTTTATTTGCAGGATTTCCCAAACATTGAAATGGGACCACCGATGGAACCTGGAATTATTTTAATAACATGTAAAGGCAACATGATTAACTACTGAATTTCTCTAACAGATCAATCAAAGACAGCAGGCCCAAGGAGGACGACCTGTGCGAACAAACCATTAGACATTACATAGCCTACAGTCTGGAGATTTTTGTGTTTATTAAAGATTTCAGGAGGAAGAACTGGCGTTCCCACCGCGGGATGGGACCGTTTCAAGTGCTTTTGATGACACAGGGTCAAAAGGTCGCGGAGAGGTCAACCTGAGTTCACGTTAGCCACTGTAAGAAGTTCACGAGGTTTACATCGTCACATCCTGCGGGACCAGTCCAGAGCCTAGAGAACGAGGCTCCAAATAGAGTTAAAAAATAGAGTTGCCAACACAGCTCACTCAGTAGGTTGGACCACGCCTAGCTGAGGCAGCATTAAGAACATGGAAGGCCGAGGCAGCGTCGCAGAACACCGACGTGGATTAAGGATGCCATACTATGCTGGTGCTTCCTCTTGATATGTGAGGTAATGGCTCTAGTCTGGTACCTCCTGCCGATCCGGAATGCGACTGCAACAAATCACACACATGCAGTTCCAGAAGGCCCAGCAGTGCTCAACAGGAGCAGACGCTCTACCAACCGTGAGATACACTGGTGTGGAGAAACACAGGCTTTGAAAGGGGCATTCAGGTGTGTGCCCCCTGATTCTTCAGTTGGCCTCATGATTCCATGGTCAGCCTTGAACGCCAATACTAGACCAGAAGAAGGAAACATCTAGTCGCCAGAATGGGGAACGACTCCCTACGCCAGACACCATATGAAACTTTTCACAATGGCTAAAACGACGCAAGGACTACACATCACGGTAGACACAGCGAAAGGTTCAATCATACCACCCTCACCTTTGCCCATATTGTTAAACTGTTGGAAGTTTTACCTATGTGCTCATTCGTCGGGAAAGGATCTACAATTTCTTTTTGTTCTTTGTGAAGGGGGGGATGTTACTGTTGTCTCACCATATTCTCCCACAGGTATTACTGTTCTGCACAAACTTACGACTGATGATTGGTACAGAGTAACGACAGGTATATCATTTTCTACCAAATAATTGGTTATTGTTGGCTGACAGTGCTGCACATGTCTCTAATATGACTGTGTTGTCTGCATGAGACCGCGTCCTGTGCTTGGGATAATCCCGGCCCTTCTTCCGCTTGAATGTGTTCTCGATGTCATGACTAAAACTAATCCATCTTCCCATTGTAGCCAGTGGGACAGTGTTTACCCTTTCACTAAAACTGATTTTAGAAGACTGGTGTTTCAGAAAAACTATAGGAAAGATTAATTTCACATGTCTTTCTATGACTGGGACTCTTAAATTAGGAAGTCTCAATTCACAACATTGTTTAAATATAATTAAATATTGTTTAAATATAATTCGGGTGCCAGCAAATTTTAAACCGACTCAGAAGCGATGAGTGGTGGTGGTGTGGTGGTGATGATTATTTGATGGGTTACCACTCAGCTTGCCTGTGTGCACTTGTTACCAGTTTCTATTTCCAAGATGCAGCTAAATGATGCGACTGATGGTCTGACCATTTCCAATTTCTCTTATCTAACTGGCAACGTACAAAACGCTCTGTTTACATTCCCGATCTTGACCCCACTTATATAGATCCCATAGGAGCCCTTAGAGGCGTGCCGGATGAATATAAACTAGCAAACCAAATTGCAGGGGGTTTTGAATCTATTTAACATCTATTTTTAACTGGATCACACCAAATAAAAACATTGATAGGATCGATCACGCACACTATAATGTCCAACACCACTCCTCGGATTTGAAGCCATACATGAGCAACTTGCGGCTACCTCACTCATGTCTTTTCAAAATAGAATTGCTTTAGATATGCTTTTGGCTGTAAAGGAGGGCGTGTGCATGATTTTTGGTTCTCAGTGTTGCGTCTTTATTCCCAACAATACTGCTGCGGATGGTTCCTTGTCCAAAGCGCTGGATGGTCTGCGATCTTTGTCCTACAAGCTGAAAGAACACTTGGGGGTGAATACGTCTGTATGGGGTAATTGGATGTCTGTGTTTAGCAAGTACCGCAGTTTTGTGGGATCTATGTTTGCCTCTGTTGTAGTGTCTCTCACATAGTTGTTGTTGCCTTGTGTGTCTGAGGGCCCTGTTAGATCGCCTGATAGCTACTGCTATTGCTCCCTTGCAAAAAACTGTGCCGTGCTGAGGTTGAATTTGTTCTACAACGACCGATATTTTCTTACTATTCCAAGTACGTGTAAATTGGCGCTTCCTTTTGATTTTTATTTTTGATGTTCCAATTTTTTTGCTTCCAGGTTTTTCTTTTACTTAGTGTCACAAGAGGTCAAAACACTTGCTGAAACACTCCTATGTTGTTCATATTTTCAACCATTATTTGGTGGCGAGGTAAACTGATGTTTTGTGTTTCTCAAACTGTTTTGCACCATTACTACATTATTATTTCATTTTATACTCACTTGATTTATCATTTATTGTTTTGTGTTCTTGACGATGTTTTGGGATATTTCATTTTATGCTTTTATTCATTTTATCCTTTAATTCATTATATCACTTACATCATTTATTTCATTTTATCAGTCGTTTGATTTTATGGTTTGATTTATGTTATCATTGAACTCATTTGATTGATTCATTCATTTTTTAATTTTATCATTTACTTCATTTTATCATTTAATATGTTTTATCATTTATGGATTTCATTCACTTGATGGTTTTGCTCCCTGAAAAATTATTCATATTAAATGATGTCCCTTTATGTGTCATATAAATGTAATGTTTTTTGTATCACAGTCAAGGTGTTTTCTGTGCAGCTGGGAGAGGGGTACAAACTAATGAAACAAGATGTGTCTACTGAAGTAAGTTTCCCAGGGTTGCTAACCTTTCCCAGATAGTTGTTTTGGGAACTAGCTGTTTTTCCCGTGGAGTTTTTAGTTTTTCGCATTCCATAAACATAACAGTGAATGAGCTACAAGGTTCCGTATGTTTTCCTTTGTTTCTCTTGTTTGGTCTTAGAAGATTGAGTCTCCGCCTCGGTAGTAGAGAGAGATGAATAAAGTAACTATGCATCTCTGAGTTTGTCAGAGCGAATCTAATTTGTGCCTAATGCAGTGTGTTTTTTTGCTCTCCGTCTGCAGATGTATTAAAGATTGTTTTGCTCCCTGACTTTTGTCTGGACCTCAGTCTCTGAATTTTGTGCACTTCACAGTTTCTACTCCATCTCTGGCAATTTTGTCTGGGAAGTTTTTAAAATGTGATGTGCAGAAACTTTAAATGTGCTACATCTTTAATGTGAATATGTGTTTATTTTGTATTTATTTATTCATTTCAAACATTCATTTTACTGATGATGCTACTCTTGAATTTTGAAGTCATTTCTTGCCTCTTCTCTTTCCGCTGCCTTCCAGAAAAGCGTTTTCTTTTTCTCACCATGCAAACAGAAGTTAAGGCCAGAGATCCAGCAGTTGTTTTCTTCTCGTTCCTCACTGCGTCCTTCGGGTAAATTTTTCTGCTGTGAAGATCAGCAGCTGAAACATACAAGGTTAGCAGCAGTAGTTTCTTTGAAGCTGTTGATGTCGTTTGCCCACCTTGGCGTTGGAATAAGACGGCTCTTTATGACCCGGAGCATCACAATAAAAGAAAAAAACGTTATCAGCTTCTTTCCCTCATAAATCCGTAATGTTGAATGGGTGTTCTTAGTTTTCTCACCAACTTTGCATGCAGTGAGATGCATGTTTTAGTGTGAAATTGAGCTGAAGTGTTCAGCATTGTTGATGCAGCAAATAGCTAAAATCAAAAGGAAGGTACAGAGTAGTTCCACAGTTTACCTGGTCATAAATCCAACACCTCAGCTTAAATATTAGAGCAGCGCTTTGTAGTTTAAACTCCCTGCAATTAGTTTTTTATTTAAAGTTATTGAGGCTGAGCAGCAGGTAAAATATGCAGCAAGATTTTCAGATGTGGGAATGTAGTGAAGACAAGCAAAGGGGAAGAGGAAGGCCAATTACGTTTTCTGAGGTTACCTTTAATGTTCTCTTTGAGAAGTTGAAAACCTGCAGCCGAATGTCCGCAGGGGGCTGTCAAATGGCATTTTGAGGAAATGTAGGAACAAGCAGCAGTAGATCAGACAGGCTGGTGGCAGGTAGGCAGACCAAAAGGAAAAATTACAACTCTAAAAGTCTCCTGGAGCGCGATGAATGTTTCACAGCCATTCTTCTCTGCAGACCACGACTGAGTTTCTGGAAGAAGATTTCTATCTTTTTGCTCTTTTTTAAGCTGTTAAAAGAAAAGCTGGTCTCCCGACAAAAGAGTCGATAACCTTTGGTTTCTGGAAGCATCCAGACACAAAACAGTTAATTATTCTGCTCTCTGAAATGGTTGAAAAGGATTTTTTGGTCTGAGTTACTGTGTGGGTGTTGGGTTTTGTTTCCAAAATCACTCGATGGCCTTGAAACGACAGACTTCTCTTTTTCTTTTTCTCCTCCACTTCTTTCCTTTTTCTCACTTTGTGTTTGAGTTGAAAATACAACGGAAATGCTGTCTGTTGTTACGCCGCTGTCGCTGCCAAGGCTTGAAATCATTATCTGATAATGAAACTCGAACAGACAAATCACGCAGTCTGTTTCTGAAAAGTAGTGCGGCGTGCCGCTGAGGAGTAAACATGTCTGTGAGGAAGCAAAGAGGGATTTCTGGGTAAATTACCAAGTGAAATAGTTTTATTCTCTTCTCTGATGTTAAACTGGCTTAAAATCAATAAATAAGAACTGCAAACTCTTATCATATTTATAGCGATTATGAATATTAACCTCTGACTGGAGCTGTTTGCTAGTTTTATCTTCAACACTGTCTGATTCCTGAGCCTGACTGATTCTGAAAAATGACCCCATCCCAATGAAATAACCACTGATGCATGATTGACACCCCATAAACTATGACAGAGTGGAGTGTCAACACTGTTTTGCTCTCCAAAATATTCAGCAGAGAAACCAGATGTCTGCAGCTAGAGGGAATGAGCTTGGTCCAAGTTTGGGAAGAGCTTCAGCCAGCTGGCCAGCAGGCGGGTCGGCAGGGTCAGGGAGGGTCAGGGAGGGTCAGGGAGGGTCAGGCAGGGTCAGGGAGGGTCAGGCAGGGTCAGGGAGGGTCAGGCAGGGTCAGGGAGACCCTTTCAATCCTCAGACTCTGCAGAGGATTAAGGCGACACACGGAGCACCGGCTCTTTAAGAAAGGCTCCAACCTCCACCTGCATGTTCCCAGCACTGCTCAGCGCTCAGCCATCAGTTTGATTTGAATTTTAACCATAATATTTCTGTCATTTGGTTTGATTCTGCTGCATTTTTTTTTCCAAATGATGATAATAAAAACTTAAATTAACATTTTAAATGGCTAGGATATGCTGCTGCTTTCTCTAAAATAAAACCTACAATCATTAAATAGCTTTTCTGAAATCCAGTTTGTTTTTTAACACTTTAGATTCTTTTATCTATCATGAAAGTAGATTTATCAGCAAGAACCAAAGTGAGAATGAAATGTTTTAATCTCACAGGTGAGGTTTTCAATGAGCAAACTGACTGATATCTTTATTATAAGGTTGGTAGAAGATGGAATAAAGAAACAGCTGCGATCTGAAGGAGGAGTGGGAATAATCCAAATCCTAAAAGGAGAAACGGGATCAGAGCAGGACCTCAAATACCTGAGTGATCACCTGACTAGTACTGAAGCAGGAATGCTGGGATCAGAGCTTGCAGAGCAACATGTCTGATCAAAGTGAGCTCTCCTCGTCACCATCCGTCCCAGAGCTGATTATTCAGCCTGTCAACAGCCGCCACTTAAAACATGACTCACTGCAGCAGCAACGTGAAGCTCTATCTTTTTTTTAAATTAACTTTTGTTTCAGCGGAAATAATATAAAGCTTTGACACAATAATGCACATTAGATGCCTAAAAGAAACAAATTGTCCTATAAAAAGCTCCTCATAATATCGAGTCATACTTTCTGTCAGTGCTTGATGCAACAGAAAAACTGTATTGGGTTAAAATCGTTACAAAGTTTTTCAAATATAAATTTGTACAAATGGTATGAATAAAAATAGTTTTATTTCGTTGGGTTTTCTGTTTATAATGTATTTTTGATTTTCTCTTTGTTTTCCTGACATTATATTGGATCATTTCTTTTGGGACATTAGAAAAACTGAACAGATGGATCCTCTGAAGCAGCAGTTGGACACAGTCTTACTTTAAGTCCAGTCAGATAAAAAATATGGATTTAATGACTGAAACATGTGCATGTTGGATTGAATTAAGACTTAAGTTAATTGTTTTACCACTTTGTTTTTTTTAAAGTCTCATCAGTGACTCATCATCAACCTCATCCATCTTAATGTATATGAACTTGAACCAGCTCCTCGCAGTCTGCAGAGTATGCGAATGCATTAGAGCCTGCATGCAGCTGATACATGCATGCAGGGCTCTGATGAATGCACATCAGCTTCATTTATAATGGTTGGTCATGCATTAGAGCCTGCATGCAGCTGCTTCTGCTGTTTGCTGCATCTGTTGGCCGTCATGCAGACGGTGGCAGCATCCAGGTGTGAAGAGTCTTTTCTTAAGCAGGAACTGGGAAGCTGGTCAGAGCTGATGGTTGCTAAATGGATGTAGCTAAATACAGGCTGATACTGGAGGAAAACCTTCTGGAAACTACAAAAGATTTGAGTTTGAGGTGAAGGTTTGGCTTCCAACAGGACAATGGATTCAATGATCCATTTAATCTGAATGTTCCACGTTTTAGTGGAAAAATGTCACAATCTGGAGGCTTTTCACAGCTGGTAAGCGATAACCCATGAGACTGCAGAGAACTGTAAGATATGGACTCACTTTTCAGATTATTATCTGTAATACAATTTAAAAACTACACACTCTCCACTGTCCTCCTTACAGCCTCAACTTTATGTTGCTTTACCACTTAAAAATATCCCACTAGAACTCATTCAGGTTAGTCAGGTAGTGCAGTACTCTGGCAGGGTGCTGTATTTTTCATAACTCTGTGTTTGAAGGTGTAACTTTCCCTGCAGCCATATCTCAGCCTCCAGCTTCATTGCCAGTCATGCAACGGATCAGAACCAGCAGAGAAAGCGGGCTGGTTTTGTAATTTCTGAGACGCCTGCAGAGCTAATGGAAGAATGTTTCTAACCTTAATGAACGCTCTCCTCAACCCAGACCTTTAGCAAAGGTCAAACTTATCTTTAAACTACTTTAATTAGGCCACATCCATTTATTCCCTCTGAATTGGATTACTGTAATTCATTCCAGGTTGGTATGGTGCAGCTGATACCACAGTGACTTTCAGAACCTGCAGCTTCACTGGATCATGTCTGATCTCCATGTCTGCAGCAGGATAAATTACACACACCTGCTGATTACCTACCAGCTCTTTAATGGCCTCACAAACCGTCTCTGGTTCTTTCTCTCATTCCAGGTTGGACTCAGAAGCCGATTGCTTTAGTTTGGGCTTTAATGGTTTTTAGAGGTTCTGACAAGAAGATTTGAATTGTGGTCTAATCAGGCCTTTTTAGTTCCAGCTGCAGCAGACCAGAGGAATCTCCTCCAAATGAGGTTTTGTGAGTGTTTTAATCACATCTAGAAACATAGATCCACTGACTGCTTTTCTCAGATTACATTTAGCCTCCTGATTATTTGTCTTCATTATGGCTGCCGAGGGGATAATCAGTGTTTGCATGCTGTTTCTCCAAACTTAATGGATTAAAATGTGGAATCCTTTTCTTCAAGGCAGTTTTTTAGTTTCACTCTTGGGGACTTGAATACTTTTAAATGTAGTTTTAATTTCAATAAATTGTACCTTGTAAGTTGTTTCATTGGATCCTTTTGTTCAACTGCTTTTTATTTAAACATATAAATATATATTATGTCTTGTATAGCTTGGACATCTTAGAAAAATACATCCCACCATCAAACATGTGAGTCTAACGCTGGGGAGAGAAATGGTTTTTGTTCTCAAAAACAAAAGACAAATCCTAAAATCACTAAAATCTGACTCTTCCTTTTTTTTTAAATATATTTTGTGGAGAAGAAAGTTTTGCTCTTGGCTTCTTCAGAGTTTTCGGTGTCATTTCCTTCAGTAGTTCTTGGTGCAGCGCCACCACAGGCCAGGAGGGGAACAGATTTTTCAAACGATTTGGTTTGTTTTGCACAGTGAACCACAGCAGCTGAAATGTAACAAATGTTGCAGTTTTGGTCCCAATCGAACCGAGTTTACCAGACTATCAAGTAGAAAAACCCCTAAAGCCGATATAATCCATTTCCCTGGCATGTAGAGACGTGCAGACGACATATTGTGATAAATTGGACTTGACCTTGTTATCTTCTACAGAGAAACAGAGCTGAGGAGCTTTAATTTTATCAGTTAATTTTATTAATTATGCTACACATAATTTTCCTCTTGTGTTGAATATTCATCTTGCTGAGCTGTAAAAACTGCACCTTGACAAGATGACTGGTTCCCAGTGAAAGAGCTCATAGAGAAAGTGTTGCATTGTGGGCTGTTTGTGGCAGTTTGCCGGCTGTTAGGCTCAGAGCGAGTGTGTGGCAGCTCAGACACTAATTTGTGGCCCAGCAGTTAGAAAGATGACTGGAGAATCCCACTGAGACTCGCTGAAGGTGTTATAGTGGCTCCACACGGAAAACATTGTGTTTACATCGTCTAGGTGTGTTTTGGTTCATATCATTACGGCTAAGGCAGAACATTATCCACACATTACGGGTCAGAACAGTTTGCTGTGTGCTCTGCATGTTGATGTAACAATGTAAATGTAGCAGTATATGGTTTTATTTATGTTTTCCTGAGCAGCTGCTGCTGATAAATGCATTAGATTAAATTAAATCTTACACCATTGTTTGGAATCCTAATCGTTCCAGTCTGTGATAACATTCAGTCAAAACAACAGAAATACAGTTCCAGTTAAATCTTCTGAGTTTTTTTAGGTGGGATTCGTTCATCACTTTGCTTATCCCAGGTTTGTGCTCTGGTTCCTGAACTGTTTAGTCATCCTTAGTGATTTCTTGTGTCATTTCTGGTTTTTGACCAAATGTTTCTCGGAGAATCTCTTACTCTTACCCAGTTATGCTTTGACACACAGCTGGTTCTGATTCCAATCTCTGCGTCTAACCTATAATTTACATTTCTTTGTTGGGTTCTTTTGTCTTTCATGATTCCTGTTGTTTCCTGTTCATTGTTTTTGTCCTCCTGCTTTTAATTTCTTATTCTTTTACCTTCCTGAGCTTCTTCACATGAACTATATATACTAAATATATAAACTCTATTTATCATACTACTGTACGATGAATTAATCTACCACATAAAATCCCAAATGAAAGACAAATATCTGTGGGCAAAGTTCACTTTTATAGAGTTTTGCACGGCGCTGCTGTATGAGAGGAATGCAGAACAGCTGTTTTACAGACTTGTCCAAAAATTAGCATTTTAAATGTGATCCAGAATTTTATGTAGGAGAAAAACAAATCTAGACTTGGAAAGTTTTTCAAGTTTTCTTTTGCCACCAAAACAACATAGATGTATGATTTGTTGTTATAATCTACAATCGCTCCAGAAGTTAAGCACTAAATATTTTTGTGTTTTTCTGTCTTTGCTGATTCCTTCCAGGTTTGTTGAAGTGCTGTTGTCCAGCTGGAGGCGGGTACAACCTGGACAAGTCTTCACTCAGGTGAGACGATGCACACATTCAGATCTGCAGGCGATACTGAACCTCTGGACCAGGAGGAGGCCGGTTACCTGGACAGACGGGCAGCAACATGTGCCAAGCTCAGCTGAGAATTGGAAAAGTTTTCCTTCGACTTTGCTCCTTTTCTGCAGTGAAACCCGAAGAATATTAGAATCTGCTGTTCCCAGCAAAAGTACAAGCTGACCTGCTCTTGTAAAAAATAGCTTTGACACTTTTTAAAACCGTTTCCAGACTGCAGGGAATGTGTGTTTGACTGGTAGAGCTACTTTAAAATGTGGTTTTTACCCACTTCTTCTTTTCTTTTCAGCTCTCATTGTCCCTGAAAAGACAGGGGCTGAAATACCTGAGCAGATAGTTGCTGGAGCTGTAAGGAGCAGAAGTGCCTGAGAAAGCCGGGTCGCTGTCAGCTCCGCTTCCTGTTGAGGTAAGGTCTTCTCCCACTCAGCTCGGGTCGCTGCGCTGCACTTCTTTACATCCCAAAGGAAACAAAACTACGACTGTAATCGTGCCTGGATAAGAACTTGTTTATTAAATCACAGTATATTCCCCTATTGCATCCATTGCTCTTATATAAGCCAAAATGGAAAACACTGCAGTTGGGTGCTTAATTTGTATTCTTCCCAAACACATCTTTAACATTTTAAAGCTCTGGCTCACAGTCAGAAATGATAGATGCTGCAGGGATATAATGTATTAGATCTTCTCATCTATCTTGTTTGGTCAAACCATCAAGCTCTGTGAATGGCAAATAAATCTCATTTATTTTGAAGCATCAAATATCTTAAAGAATACTAATCTCTGTGAGTATAAAACATGACTGCTCCCTCGGAGTCAGCACACTCCTTTATTTACAGTTCTAGCATATAAATTATGGCGTGATGGAGGTCATTAATTCTCATCCTCTGTGCAGGATTTAACAAGTCCTGACAGGTGATCTTTGCATGTTTGGAATGAAAAATATGATTTGGATTTAAAATTATTTTGCATCTGCTTGAGAAACTTCCCCTGGTTCCAAAGTGTAGAGAGAATGAGCCAAGTTAAATATATTTTGGCATTTTAATCTGTCAAAATCGATCTAGCCTTGAGAAATCTCCATCACACACTTAAATAAGAAATTAGATTCTTGTTTAGATTTCAGGAATTAATTTAACATGGAACCGGTCAAAGACAATTAAGATCCAGAAGATGATTAAAGAAGAATCACCAAGAGATGAAAATCAAGACAAACTTTAAGTATTGATCCTGTTTTGTCCAGTTTGGCGTTCCACAAGGCTTTGTTTTGGGGCCATTATTGATTTTGCTGCATCTTCTCCCTCTTGGTTCCTCACTGTCTGATATTTCTACTATTATTGCTCAAAAATGACATCTAATTAATAAAGACAAATCTTTAGTGTGACTTGCAGAATGTATCTGCAGATACAGAAAGAGAAGAGAGACATACCCAAACATCTGAATCTATTTTATCTTCTAAAGAACATTTTACCTGGATCAAATTAAAAAACATTCATAACTCATCTTATTGCTTTATTTGCTTCTGTGCAGCCAATCAGAGCTGAAGTTTATTTATTTAAGAGCCATAAAAATGCTTTTCTTCCAAACTCATATTCTTTAGACCAGAGAGATCCCAGAAGAGTGAACCGTTCGTTTTAAAACACTCACACTGTAACGAGGCCTGTTTTCACATTTAAATCAGTTGTTATAGGTCAAAGGTCAAATCTAAGACGTTTACGTCCTCCACCAGGTTGAAAGCTCATCCATATTTGTCTCATTTCCTTTCTGACTCTCAGTTGTTCCCACAGTCGCAGGTAATGATGTGAAATCAATACCTTGATTTTTCTGCAGCTGCTCTGCATCGATGCGTTTCGCTGATTTTTATTAACTCGGCTTATTAATGTAGAACACATCATGAAGAGTGGATCTGCACCGCTGTCTCCAGGGAATATTAATTATGTATATTGGTTTATGTATCAGAATCCTGCTGCAGATGCCCACAGCCTGCTGTTCTCAGCTTCAGCACAGTGCAGAATTTATTCACATAAAGATGAAAAAATACAGAGAGGTGAGAAATACACAAAAAGGTGAAAAAAACAACAATAGTGGAAAAATGGAGAGGGTGTGAAAATCTAAAAAAATGACAACATGATGGAGCAAAAGGGAATATATAATACATTTTAGATGAAATGCAGAACAAATAAAAGATAAAGCAGCTAAATATTTCATAGGCGTTACCTGACAGCGATGGTTCTGTTGACGGGCGGCTTTCACATTAATAAGTTTCAACTTTGGGGTTTGATGGTGAAAACATTAAACAGTTTGTTTTGTTTTTCACCACAGCAAATCTATGTTTAAAAGTTAAATCAAAAGAACTTTGATTTAGATTTTCTGAAACTCGTTGAAGCCTCTTTAGGGGTTTGTTTTTGTTTTTCTGCTCAGATTTTTGTTCAGTTTTCTTTGGTTTCTGTGTCTCTTTGAAGAGTTTGGATTATTTCTCCTGTCATTAAAGCGGAAAGCAGGAGAAGGGCACGTCATCATGTGTCTTCTTCTGCTTCTTGAAATAAAGTGGAGCTTGTTTCCAGGCCCGGATGGACTCCACCAGGCTGCCTTTTGTCTTTCATCTTGTTTTTTGTGTTCATGAATTGGATCTCCAGCTTTAGTGTTGGAGAGGAGGAGTTCTGGTTTGGGGATTCTCAGGTTTCATAATTACTTTTTGCACATAATGTGATTCTGTTGGTGTCTTCAGCTGCTAACAAGTGATTAGAGATGAGATGCAGATCTGAAGCTATGGTTCTAAACTGGTTCTCAACTGGAAAAAGAGGCAGGTTGGAGGTCAGGCTTTTCCTGCAGTGGAGGAGTTTGAAGATGTTTTTTCCACAAATGTGCAACATTTGTTACATTTTCAGCTGCTGTGGTTCCCTTTCACACTGCGCCATGTTAAACGATCCAAACCCTTTGAAGAACCTGTTCCCCTCCTCGCCTGTGGTGGCGCTGCACCAAGAACCACTGAAGGAAATAACATGAAAAACTCTGAAGAAGACATGAACCACAACTTCCTTTTTTGTGAATACAAAAACTGGAGAAGCCTCAGATTTTCACATTTGTAGGATTTCTCTTTTGTCTTTGGTAAAATACAATGAGACATTTCTTCTTCTTGAGGTAGACTAGTGCTTTTGTTTTGGTCTCATTTACCCAGAATGCCCTGCACCACAGTTCACCTTGACATCCTGTGCATAGTTCTTCAACACACCATCAAGTTTGTTAAATAAATTAAGTTTCTAAGAGGTTTTCTCTCTTTAAATTTCAAACACCAGACAAAATAAATGACTAAAAAGTGAGTCGAAAGCAGAACAAAGCGAGTGGCATTGTTTTCAAAATGCATCACACACTGCTGCTATCCCCACACGCACTTTCCTAACAGACGTTGTCCATTCAAGAAAAAATAAACAAGCTTTCCAATGATGCAGGATTTGAATATCACAAAGCATCATTACAACACAGATGTAATGAACCAAACACAAATGTCCATATCTCAATGTGCTGCTGTTTGTCTCATTTTTTGTTTTGTGTTACCAGAAAGCAGAAAACTGAAGCAGTGTGTGAAAGCATGGCTGCCTCTGTCAGTCAGCCTTCAGGTCTGAGTGAGCGCTCAGAGAAGAGCTGGTTTCTATTCGGAGTGAACTCAGCGGCCGACCTGAGCAGAGCGCCGCCACTTTGTTCCTGCTATGTTTTAAGTGAGATGGTGAAGTTATGTGAAAGCCTGACCAAATTTTTACCAAGAATGTTTTGTTTACGGACCATCGTGCAGGAAGTTGTGCATTAAGTCGTCAGTCTGAAAGCCTGCTGAGTCGTCCTTTGTTTACGTCTGGATTCTCTTTTACCTCCAGTAAGTTTCGTTCGTTCAGCCTGACTGGTTTCACTCTGTTTCCACTAAAACAACAGTCCTGCGTTCCTGTGTTAAGTCCTTCTGTTATCCTGTGTGTTGAATAATTAGTCTGTATATTTTATGTCTCTTTTCTCTAGTTATGATATATATCTAGTGAGTTTGTATGAATAACTATTCTTAATCAGCTTAATCTGAATTGGATGATACACTGCCTGGACAAAACAAATGTAAAAAAAGTAATTATCTTCTATTTGATAATTACTGCATGGATGATTATCTTTTTGCTGGTAACAAGTTAATTAACCCCAACTGATGTAATAATTATCTCCTCATGCATGAAGCATTCAAGGAGATTGCAGAAACTTCTAAAAAACTGTAAAGAAAGCATGGAGTCATTGTTTTCTCTGAGACGTTTGGTTGAATCCAATCAAGTCAAAACATCTGAACAATTCAAGTCCATGTTTAATCGGGTTCAAAAACACTAAATCCTATCAAGCACTTTTGGTTTAGTATCTTGTACTTAAAAGCAAAGAGTTGGAATTAAACAACTAGAATTAAAAAAAAAAACCTCAACATGCACGACAAAAAGGTTTAATCAGAAATATAAAAGTAACATTTTAAAAATAAAATCTCAGATTATAGAGTAGCAGATATGATTTAAATGCATTAACACGCATGCTAATAAATATTAGTAACTCTGGACACACATTGTATCCCCACAGACTCAGCAGGTGTGAATTACAGTCAGCTGTCTCCTCTCTGCTCTCATTTGCAGACAATAATTACAACGTGTTTATAATTACCTTGACAAAGATGAAGTGAAGGATAAGCTACACCTTTAAAAACGTTATCCACCGGGGAAGCCTTGTCCAGCAGCGCATGTTTCCCATCATGCACGGCCTGCTTCACATCCATTCACACCTGCTTCCTGTGAGCCCTGCTCCCAGCTGGCTGCTGGGACAATCAGCCAGTTAAGATGCACCTCTGGTTAACAGCTGAGGGAGACGACGACCTTGATACGTCTCCCTGCATTACTCCGGCACTGTGTTACCAGTAAAGAGTGCTGTAACTCCATTACAGAATCACACCTGTTTACAAGTGCCAGCTCCGGCAGAGATAAATGAAATCAATACGCCGGCTCCTGTGCAATTTCTCTGGCGCTCTGTGGTCTTCAGGTTGATATCATCGCACATCTTCGCAGCCAAAAGCTGATTATGAAGCAGGGTGCAGATCTGCTTACTTGAAAGATAAGTAATTATATGTAACAGAGTGCGGTGTTGGTGGAGCAGGGATAATGCAAGTCTGTAATAGTTACAGTAAACAGAGAGGAAGGCCTGACAATCAATGCGTGTCATAAAGCTGGTAATGGCAGGGAGGAGCTTCACAGGAATCTCTTTGTCTTCATTTTGCTGAGGCGCGAGAGGAATCAGCAGAACTGCAGGAGTTTTACTGCCGTTCTGTGTTCGCCTGACATGAATCATGGGGTGGATTAGATTGTTGGGTTATTTTTCCTCCAACGCAGAGTTTTTCTAAAGGATTTAAACACTTCAGCTGCAAGTGATTCTCACTACTTGCTCGACCGAGAGTGAAAGCTGCAGCCAAAGACTCGATGCAATCGGCTGGGCTTCTTTAGATACAAACTTTTTACTACTTTGAATAATCAATTGAGCATATAGAGGATCAACTGAGATGTACAGTATGTGTGATTGAATTTAAATGATTTTTGCAAAGAGCCTTTAGACAACATTGTGAATTGGCACCATGTGAAAATAAATCAATTGGATTCATTATAAACTTCTACTCTCTTAAAACAAATGTTGATTTTCACTGCTGGTTTCACACCAGATTTAGCTTAAGTTAGTTTTTTATCATTGCTGTGAAGCTACAAAGTCCATCTGCTGTGACTCACTGCCATGATATTAACAATAAAAAACATTTTTCTACAAGACTTTAATATTTCCAGTCAAATGATCACTTTTTTTTTAACATGTTTTGGCGCAATAAAGTGTCTGTAGACACATTTACTGTGCCAGTGCACAACTGATGTGTGTAAAGGAACACAATTATTGTGATAAATAACTTTATTGCAATAACTGTGCTGAATTGTGGAGGAAATGTGTGAAATTGAACACAATGTGTCCTCCTGATATAGACACGCTATTAAGTTGGGTTTGACATAATTGATGTTGATATTAATGCATCTGTTTTAAAACTATTAATTATCAACAGACATGTGCTGATGATGGAAAATGATGTGCAAAGAACATAAAGTCCTCAACATAAGAAGAAACATTGATCCGCTGATTGGCTTTGTGTTGAACTGTGGTCAGAACAGCCAACTGGTTGTTTTACTCATTGATGCTTTCCTTGGTCAGCCAGCGGTTGCCGTGGACGACCACCTGTTGGTGGGTCACTCTGGCTGTGGAAAACTTCACCAGTTCTTCCAGTTAGGACCTGATTCCAGAACTGGGCTTGTTTAGTACTGATTAAAAACAAAAAAAACCGAAACCGCAGCAGTCTCATTTGTGCTGACTTGGCTGCAGTTGGAGACAGAACAGGACTTTAAACACAAACCCACCGTCATCAGAACCGAACTAGAACAGTTATCAGAATAAATAAAGTACAGAACGTTCTGGTGGTCGGGAACGGAGACGAGGCTAAAATATTTATCTTTTAATCAAGCAAATTCTCTGCTGACGCCCCAACTTTGAAGAGCCACAAAGTTTGTTGAAAGCACTTTTTAGTTGTCAGTTTTATGGTGTAATTGGTCATGGATAAAGTTCAGCAACCGCACACTTCCACACTCTGTGTTCTTGGAACGACTTTCACAGGAAGATTTAAAAACAAACTATAAATCATCATGGCGCACATTTCTGTATCTATAATTCTAATGATGATACGCAGAGGCTGTTTTCAGTTGTGGCAAAGCAAAGCACTCGACGGGAGACAGATGCACAAGAAGCAGCCTAATGAGACGACAAGCAGCATCTGAAGCCCATAAGCACTTCTCTTAGATTGCATTTCCCTCTTATGTTGTGTCAGAAGCAGCAGGCTCCCGCTGATTGGAGATAACAGCGGTGGAGCTGCCGTAAGAATGTCTTATAAGGTAGATTTAACTCGAAAAGAGGAGGAACATAAACACTTTTCACTGGAACCTCCTGTCCTCTGGGTTTCCTTGTTAACTGCTGGTCATGTTATAGCGGCGCTGCGTCGATGAGCACTGGGGATATGAAAAATTGTCAGGATGGCGGCGCTCCACTGCAGAGGAGAAAGGTTTGTGTGCAGATCCAGCACATGTAATTGTGAACGCTTCTCCTGAGAGCTGACACTGCTGCCAACTTGTTTTGATAATACAATTAAGCTGTCTTGCAGTAGTGGTTTCTGAAATGGTCACGCTGAAAGGATGTATTTATAAAAAGTCGGCTGAATTGGACACATTTTGATGGTAATTTGTTGGAGATAAAAAGCTCTAAATTACTCACTGGATTTTCTGACAGGTGGCTTTGACTTAAAAGACTGTTAAGGAATACATTTTTCTCTTTAAATGCCTTCAAACTACCATATTCCTGGAAAAACATGTCACTTATGAATATTGCAGGTTGCCTTTCTCGTACAGTTCGCAGTCCTTATCATTATCACCTCCTATCATGCATTTTCTCTCTGCTGGTAATTTAACAACATATTTCTGGGAGGGAAACCACAGAGGTAATGGTGATTTTACATGCAAACATTTTAATACTTCAGAACATCGTAAAGTTGGATTCATTTCCCATATTACAAACTTTTGGCCGAGAAAATTGTCCAAAAGTTTAGGAAACAGACAACAGTCACTGGAACTGGACTGTGTTGGTTGCAAACATCTCACCTTTTTATGAAATCCATTTTCTGTTGAGCATCATTAGTTGTGTTTCCATTGACTTTGTGCAAAAGATGAAGAAGTTGACGATGAGGTATGATTTTTTTTAATGATTTATCACAAGTTTATTCATGTGTGATTTTAATTGCATTTCTTAATTAGTGGAAACACCACAATTGTGAAATTGTGTTTTTGACATTAGTGGAATACCAACAAAGTTTTTCTCACATTGCAATGGGAACACAGCTACAACGCCACTGTTTGTAAGTTCAGCTCAGTTTAAATCTGATTTCATCTCCTCCTCCGATTCTGTCTTTCTTGGATGGTTTCATCCCTCCGTCCCTTTTCTAATTCTGGCCAAATCTCTGTTTCCCTCCTCACTGTGACTTTCTCTGCCAGAGTTAATTGTTTTCTGCCTCTTTTCCTCCTTTGTGTCGTCTGTTTGATGGAATCGGAGAAGCTCTCATTGTCTCTGCTGCAGGGAGGATTGGGATGGCAGGGATACGGATGGGAAGCCAGAGGGTGACTCCATCTTCAACATACACACACACACACACACACACACACACACACACCCCCACACACACACACACACACACACACACACCCGCACACACACGCAATCTGTGGAGATAACAGTGACGCATGTAGTTGGAAACATTCAAACATGCCTTTACAGACCCACACAAAGCGCAGCGGCCTGATGTTTGCTCTCTGATTGACCCTGAGACACGGTTGATAAACATGCGTGATCAATGCTTCCACCTCCAGACGAGCCACTTTAATCTGTTCTCCAAACGATGCTTCCTTCCCTGCAGTGCTGAGCCAGTTTTTCTATTTATGGAGAGGTGTTGAGCTGATGTGAGATGATCGGAAAGCGCCTCACTGCCGTTGTGAATCTCCTTGACGTGTGTGTGTGTGAGTGTTTGGAAGCTGGCATGTTTACAAGTCAGCTTTTGGAATTGCCCAGGTGTGTGTGTGCATACGAGCTTGACGTTAGGTTTGTGAAGGTGTTTGTGCTAATCAGTGTATGTGTGTGTGTGCTTGCATTATGGATGGAGGGGACATCCACCGGAGCCAGCCTACAGAGAGCAGATGTGCTTCCAATAATGACTAAATAAAGATGCAGGGAAGCACCAGCAGCCAAACTAATCAACGCCTTGAAGTGAACAACTTTCCTGACAGAGACGGTTCTGAGGCTTCCAGTGTTTGTGACTGAACGGACGCATCTGCTGGTGTTTAAGCCCCGTGTGTGTAATAAGAACAGACACACTCTGATATTACGTTTACTTCTGTTTGGCTACATTATTTGGTCTGTGACTTAATAACACTCTGACATATGGTGTGTTTCCAGACTAAATGGTGGATTTGTGGCCAAACATTAGAACGGCATTAAGGTCGGATTACTGCATTGTGCAACTCAGCTTAACTTTTAGCTGCTGTGCACAGAACAGGCATCATGCTCAACTGATTTACAAACTGTTTTATTTCACCATATGCCTCCTGTCCTCTAACTACATCAGAAGTAAATTAAAAACCCGACGTCGTTCCTTCACCTGACGGCCCTCGTCTTGTTTTTTTGGCAACAACAAGTTTCCAAAGTCTTTGAGAAGTTTCACTGAAAGCACCTGCTAATGCTGGCAAATATACAACCCCTCCCCAACTGTTTTCTATTTAATAACTCTCATTGGGGGAAATTTGTCATCAATCCAAAGTGGCGTCAAAGAGATGAAAAGCGTCCTGCAGAAGTGTCTCTGGGAATTATTGATACTGTTTCAAAGATGCAATCAGGTAATTTGTTGCGACATTTTGTGGTTCAGTTGCCACAAAATGAATCATGTGAGGATTGTGTCTCATTGCATTTAACAACGCTGAAGCAGAAGCAGCTTCAAAAGGCTGAAAAGCTTTTTGAGTGGAGTTAGGAACATGACCGTCATCCAGGGGAACTAAAATTGTCTCCCATCCAACACTCCACTTTATAAACTTCATTTAGATTCAGAAGTAAAATTGAGTCCATTTGGAGTTTCACTCAATTTGCAAATGATGTAAATGTAATGTCCAGCCAAGTAAAGAATCTATGATTTTGCAAAATGAAAATCAGCGTTTATGTATTCATGGACTGGGGAATGCTTATCGAGTTGGCCTGGCCCATCTGCAACCCACACATTTCCACAGTGAACTGGAAACCTGAGCTGAAGTGTTTGACAATTCAGGAACAAGAGATACTGTCAAGAGAAAAATGGGAGGAAATCAAACCTGTTTAATTAACTGATCATCTTCTGTGTGAGCAGGTCCTGCACCTTATTCCAACAGAAAGCTAATATGGAACAACATTAGCAATGACCTGATAGACGTAGCTGATGCTGCCTGTCAATGTGGAAAAGGCTGAAGTTTATTCTGCAGAGGAAAACAGACATGCTAACTACATCAGGGGAGGATGTCCAAGAAAAATCAATCTGGGTTAAAGAAATTAACTTTACCGTTTAAGATTAGCATTTTAAAGGGTAAAGTTCATTACATTACAATTACAAAAAGACAAAACAACTGCAGCTTGTTCTGAGCAGCTCAATCAGAAAGTTGTAGCAGAGCAACTAAACAACATGACTTCTGTTTTTCCACAATGAACTGCTTCATATTTTTTGCAAATTTATAGTAGCAATATTTTCCCCGTCGCAACCTTAAAGCACGGTGGTGGACGCAGGGTGATCATGGATTGGTTACAGCAACATAACCTGGACACCTTGCAGTCGATGTCTTCTGCATAGGAAGCTACTGGGAGGTCAAATGTGATTCCATCAGTCCAAACTGAAACATTAACTGGATAAAACACAGACTGACTGAAATATGACCTAATTAAAGTCCAGACCTCAGTCAGATTGAAACGCTGATAACACTGTGACTGTAATCAGAGAGACGGTGTTACATTGTTGCAGAAGAAGCTATCTCTGCAGTCAGTAATGGTTGCAGACTGTAGCACTGACCTGAAGATGAGACGGATTGTGTCCAGAGTGTGTGGGGTCTGCAGAGCTGTTATAAGTCCTGGATGGGAGGAGAGGTCAGCCCTGATGATCCTCTCTGCAGACCTGATTGGTTGTTGTCGTTGGGTCTGTTTTGTAGGATAAGGCGAGTTAAATGAAGATAAAACATTTTAATGTTGGGAGAAGCTGTTACCTTCCATCATCAGTGAACATTTTAAACACTTTATTTATAAACCAATGATGAAATGAATGCAGAACAGGGTAATAAAAGTTGCTGTAATTCAGTTGCTGGTTGACACACAGACTGTGATCATTATATTCAGCCACTCAGCCAGTCCATCAGGACGTTTCTTTAATTGTCTCGGATGCGTGCTTGCTGTTTACTGCTATGGCTCTGGATCCAGATGGGTCCTATAGAATCTGCACCAGTGGTTTGAAACGCTGAGCTGAGTTCTCCCAGTCGGGCTGCAGTTTGCATATGATACATATTTGAGGCTGTGCTTTTGGAGACGCTGTGTGGGCACAAGGTTACAATTTTTCTGACTAACCATAAAAATGCCTGACTCATAGGCTTGTTGAGTTTTTAATACTGTATTTTTCCTGATGGGTTTTTGCTGCTCAGAAGACGGGGCGCGCATGTGAACAAAAATACAGCCTCTACAGTCCAATATGTGTGGATCAGAACATCTTCACTCTGCTCCTGTAATCTGTCACCAAGTCTCTATAGAAATCTTGTCTTTATTCTAATAATACAACATACAAGTTAAGTAAAACGGCTTTCTGGATAAATACAGTTCTGACTGCGAACAAAGAGATTAAAAGACTTCGACCTGCACAAAGAGAGAGAGACATAAGATCAGAGAAAGATGGAGAGATAGAGGAAGGGCAGGGAGATTAGAGACAGTATTATAGTTCCATTAAAGCTTTCTCTTTCATCAGTTTGCAGACTGCACTTCTCTCTGTTCATGTTTCATATTGATTCTCCTCTATCATTTTCCAGAATTGCACATTCCTGCAAGGTTCTGAAGAACAAATACCAGACACACGGGCGGACATGTTTTTCTCTAAGAGAGTTTGTCTGCATCCAACATCTAGAACTCGATTGAAATCTTTAGCTGAGTTAATTGCAAGACCTGTAATTAAGTAATCACAATTAATCATGTTTTAATTCAAGCAACAGGGGGACAGATGGACTGTGGGTTTTGTCTGCAGGCACTGCTTTGGTCTGTTGTGATGATTTACTGGTCCGTCTACGTTCCGACTCTACGGCCATGAGATTCAGATCATGATCGAAAGAAACACTGAATGCATGGATGGACACCTGATCAGTGTTCAATGTCTGCCACGAAGAGAAGTGCATAATGTCACGCAAGTTCAGTTATAACTGTCTGATGATGCAAATCAGACAATAAGCATTTGTGTGTAGCAAGAAAACACAAACTAGTGGTGGTGTGAAAGTGTAGTTTCCAGAGCAAAGGAGCCAATGAGCTGGTGCCAGGAATGAGATGAAGGTGGGGAAGATGAAACAGAGAGGTATTTTGGGAAGTATGAAAGGAAAATCGTGCCATTCTGGGATCCTTGTGTCTTTTTACTCCCTTAATGTCTTTAATTAAAGCCAACAGCATTGTTGCTGTGCTCCCTTGGAGTGTCATTAGCAAACCGGATCTCAGCTGATGGAGGAGGAAGCGTGAGGGTCAAACTTCTGATGATGATGCGAACGCAGCGTGAGAGGAACGTACAGATGGGACGAGGGAATTCATCAAGGCCGAAGGAACGCTGGAAGTCTAGCTGGACGAGATGAGTGGAGTTATTAAAGGTGAAAGAGAGCTGGAGGCCGGGACAGAGAGACGGACACATGGGAGGAGGATGATGGAACGGGACGAATAGACGGCTGGAAACGGGAGAGAGAGAGACAGAGAGACAGAGAGAGGGCGAGGGAGGGAGGGAAAAGCTTGGTGGGGGGATTTGTGGATTTTAGCTTCAAAAGGTCAAAGCTGAAGAGGAGACAGGCGGCCATAAGGAACGTACTGGTGATCTAGATGTGTGGGTTTCCTGACACATGACCGCATTACGGCAGCAGCACGTTTAATCAATCTGATGTTCCTGCACGATGCTGCAGACCTCATATGGGATCACCACCGACATCAGATGCATCGATGAAAGACGGGAAAACAGGCAAACTCTCTCTCAGATTCATACTTTTATACTTTAAAAATAAAAGTAAAGGTATGTCACATCCTAAAACTTCTAGATAAGGTCATAATATTGCTACAGAAAATCAATTAAAA
This sequence comes from Poeciliopsis gracilis, assembly GCA_911649635.1. NCBI lineage: Eukaryota > Metazoa > Chordata > Actinopteri > Cyprinodontiformes > Poeciliidae > Poeciliopsis > Poeciliopsis gracilis. The sequence goes on from CAJVRI010000120.1 coordinate 194,769, forward strand.
GTAAATCCAGCACAATATTATGCAGAACTAAACAACCCAACATAGCGTCAGTCACTTCCTGAGGTGAATGCAGCAGCTATTCAGACATCGCAGAGAAATCTATAAATATTTTATTATGTTTGTATTATCCTTCATTATTATGCAAGCTCACAGTTTTACTGTATTATTCTTTGCTTAAAGCTCCAATAACATTCAGTTAATTACAGCCTATGGAAAGTTTATACCAGCAACATTATGATTATTAAATTGATAATAAAACTGATTTATCAAGTATAATTGATTAATTATCCTTGAATGATTGAGTATAATTAATATAATCTTTTCTGCCAAATTCACCAACTGCACAGGTTGTGTGAGGTAAGAAGGATTTCACAACAGCAGAAGGACGTTGTGTTTTTTGAATAATAATATTTGTTGTTAATTTGATGCTAAGAGATGAGAGCGTTTTCTGGTAAAAGATTTTTACTTTTGCTAAAGTAAAACTCAGAAGGCGGTGAATTAATATTAGCACAAACAATATCAGTGCACATCCTCTTTCCCGAGCCGTAAAAACTCACCCTGAATGGAGAGAGTCAATGTAAGACATGCTAGTGACTCCCCACATGCTACTGGCAGCTTGAACGCTAACATTAGCATTTTGGCTAATTTTAGCTCATATTAAACTTATACTGACTGAAGTAAGTCCAGGTTATTCAACATGACTCTCCACATGCTATTGAGCACATTGGAGCTTACTTTAGCATTGATGCTAATTTAGCATCAGAACGCTGGGGTCCAACCAATGGGAACTCTTTGCAACTGCCACCAATTTTTCAGTTTATTTTTCTGTTTGCTTCTTTGTGCATTTGAATTCATTTCTCTTTCATCTGCATTAGTCTGCTCCATCTTGGTTTGCTGTTCTTTTGATTCAGCCTCTTTCCTGTTAGTCTCTCCATCAGTTTCCTTGCTTTTCTTCTGCCACAGCTGTTCCACATTTCCTCTGATTAGTTCATCTGGTTCTCTGCGGTTTCGCTATAAGTTCTCATTATATTATTAAAGTTCTCTGTTAAACCACAGTTTTTCTCTGCATTTGGTTCTTTATAACTGCAAACATGACAGAAAGCCTGATTTGAACTTTTGAATCACAAGCTCAGGCTTCCAGAACCTTTTGCATGCAAACTGATGAACCAGGAATGACTTAGAATGATGATACGATCGTCTCTTTCCATTGTAGGTATGTTTCATTAGAAAGAGCCATCACAATTCAAAGCTTTGTCTGCTAAACAGGTTTATGTCACAGCCATCGTAAAGTCAAAAACATAATGTTAAAGAGGCTTTTGTTACTGATATGAAGCGTTCTTATCAAAGGACCTAGATTAGGCGAGATAATAGCTGCCTGTCCTTGAAAATGAAAAGCTCTTCAGAAACATTATTAAGGACATGTTTCAACGTAGCCATTTTTTTGAGGGCCAGGTCCCCTTTTCTTTGTTCCAATCAGGAGCCACTTATATGAAGCACTTTTCTCAGCGTATTACTGCATTTAACCATTGTCCCTACTTATCAGACAATAAATCAGGCTGCAACACTGAGAGCTACTCCGCTTCCTGCCAGAACTTCTTTTCCAGGATTTAAAAATTTTACAGACATTTATTTCAACCACTTTTCCAGCAGTTTTGGAAAAAATGTAGTACCTCACCTCTGAATGCAGCCATATGTTGGGATGCTCGCTGCCTACTCAAAGTAAGCACTCTTTAAAAACTGCAACCTCTGACAAAACCAGCTAAGCACCAGAAGCAATGGTTGGCCTAATTCGGTAAACATGTTCTTAATGTGGAAGTAATTCACTGTCTGTAAACTGGCACCAGGGGGCAGAAGTGGTGCTACTGCAGTGAGGGTTACAGGAAGAGTAAAGTGATAAAGTTACAGGCAGTTGCTGGAGACTCTGACGGTCAGCTGAAAGCAACACCTTTATCTTCTGATGTCTCGCTTGGATGTTTTCATAAATGAAAGAAGTGTAGACTGAAGAAGTTTGCTCAGTAATACATCGTACTGATAGAAACTGCACTCGCCTTATAAATGGTGTTTTTGTGCTTGGAAAATTTCTTGCAGTTATCATTTATGAAATAGATTTAAAGCATCTGCGTATTGGCTTTGCTTTGACTCTTTGTCCTCTAACCATCTTTTACATCCACTCTGCAAGATATAGTCATCATCGTTCTAATCTGCTCCTGTAAACATACACCACGGCTCTTCTTCACAATTTTTGCCAATTTTTCAGATTGATGCACTCCAAAGAAACGTAATCTCTACTCCTGTTTTCCATTTTGCATGGCTGTCTCTCAGTGCTGCTATCTTGTTTCATGCTTGTGAACTTTGAGATGAAACAGATATCAAAATAATATCTTTGTGAAGCAATTTGTGGAAGTTTTAAAAAAGCAACAAAGCAAAGATATAACTTGAAAACATTCTCTGATATATATGGTTTTAGATGTGGTTCCATTGTGTTTTGGCTGCAATATATTGTTGGTCTGGACTTTATCTGCAGAGCTCTATTAACGTATTCACACCCTGATCAGATTTAGTTACAAATCACATTGACCTCATAAAATGTTCTCTCGCCATTCCTCTTGCCCCTGAACACAAACGACGGCGCCTCAGCAGATCCGTGTGGTTCGGCTCATCATCAGAACAAGACGAGTCCAAACTGCAACAATCAATCCGATCTGCTGAGAGGAACATGAGGGATTACCTTCGAGGTCAGGAGCAGAGCAGCTGATATCTCTGCAGACCCCACACATCCTGATTAAAATACAATACTACTTAAAAAACACTACAGTCAATTAAATTTTACTCTTGTGTGTAAATGCTTGGTCAATCACAAACCCATATTTGCTAAAGAAAACTTACTTGAGTACAAAATTCTTAAAATAATTGTGGATCTTTTAGATTACAGCGCAAAACCTACAAAATTATATGAAATTTTATTTAAAAAATAAAAAATAATGGAAGGTGCCTGACAGAAAATAATTGGCTGCTGTGAGAGACTGGAGCAGTGGGTGGGTGAAATGAATGTACAGTGGCAGCCAGCTGTTCACAGCTGGACGTGTTTCAGGTCAGAATATAAAAGACGCCCAGCTGCTAGAGACTTATTACAATGAACACCGCACTACTGAGCTTTAAAAGGTCGGCTAGCTGCTATGCCTACCATCGATGCAATAAGGCTAATTCAGATACAGTGAATATGTCAAAGACTGGGCTAACACAGTAATTCAGGAGCTCCATCAGCTTTTCAAATACACCAGGGGAGATGTTGAACCAGAATACCTTCATCATCAGACCATTACCTTTTACATCTGGAACAATCTTAGCAAAATCGTTAAATTATGGTCCTTCTGAACATTGCGTCTGTGTTTGGCCACATTCAGCCCAGATCTCAGAGAAATCAGGACATTCTGACCTGTTGCTTGGAGAGTAAAACAGTAGACCCACTTTATCCAGAACTGGGGCGCAGATAGACCCAAAAATAGTGAAAAATACAAGCAAATTTGCATCAGCAGAGTCCCGGTGGCTTTGCATGGAAAGCCTCCGCATGTGCTTGATTCTGCAGCCAGAGCAGGAAGTGGATTGGTTCATTATGACTGCATGGTGGTGTGCTGGTTGGTGAGCAGTTTCCCTCCAGAAACAAAAACTCAGTTTTAAATCTGAGCTCATTTGGGTTTCTCCGTGTCAGTTTGCATGTTTTCCCCCTGCAGGTGTGTGATGTTTAGTTTTTATTTGGTAGTCTGCTCCTGCACAAACACACCTGGCAATGCTAACGTTGCCTCGCTGCACTCTGAAAATCAGTCTGAAAATCAGCACATGAGTGGAATCTGAAAGTTAAATAATATAATTCTGTCAAAATATGATATTATGTGAAAAAGTTCAAACAGTGACAAGGCCAGACGGTCCTTATTCATGTGAGCAGACTGAAACTCTCTGTATTTAGAATTTACCAGATTATATTTTTCTCTTTCATTTGGATTTTCATGTCAATGCAGCTGATTTTCAAATGCAAATCATGACATTTGCCTTTACTTATTTGTCTTAATTGTAAAGGACTTTGACTAATGGTTTCTATGAAAGATGTTAGTTGCCTATTTTCATCCATCCACCCATCTTGGTTATCTGGAGTCGGGTGGCCCAGATTTCCCTCTCTGCAGCCTCTTGTTCCTGCTCCTCTGGGGTAACCCCAGGGCGTTCCTGGGCCAGCTGAGAAACATAGTTCTTCCAGTGTTTCCAGTGTGTCCTGGGTCTTTCCTGGGCCTCCTCCCAGTGGGACATGAACTGCTCACCAGGGAGGCATCCAGGAGCCGCCTCAACTGGCCCCTCTTGAGGTGAAGGAGCAGCGGGTTTACTCTGAGTCCCTCTGGATGACTGAGCTTCACACTCCACGAAGAAAACTCATTTCGGCCGCTTCGATCCACAACCTCGTTCTTTCAGTCACGACTCAAAGCTCATGACCAAAGATGAGGAACGTAAGTCGACCAGTAAATCAAGAACTTCACCTTTTTACTCAGTTCTCTCATCACCACGACAGACTGGACTGAAAGGAGAAACCGGTTCTTCTTTAGACCCGCTTCACTGCGGAAAACAATTCCAACATTTTTAGCTGTAATATTGAGGTTCTAATAATAACATGCAGACTGGATTGTTTGGAGTGTGGTCTGTTCAACCGGTCGTAGCCGTTCCTTTCAGTGCTCTGGACGCCAACATCAGCGCCTTGAATTGGATGCAGATGGTTGACGTTCGCCACCGAAGCTCAGTGACCAGATGGCTGATGGGTGTTTGGGTCGTTTGGGTCGTTTTGGGATGCTGTCCTGTAGAAAGGTGACCCTCAGGCTTCTAGCCTCTTTCCTCCCAGGATTGCTGTGTATTTCCCTCCATCCATCCTCCCATCATGTCTGAGCAGCTTCTCTTTCCCTGCTGAAGGAAAACATCCAGGCTGAAATTTGATAAACAGGGAACCAATGAAACTGTTTCAGAACCGGTTCTAATGTGATCGATCCATTTCTGTCATGTTGGTTTGATGGATTTTCAGGCTCACTGGGAATATAGTTCACTTTTTTTTATCAAAGATTTTAATTGATCAATCAATCTTCCTAATTTAATGTTTATTAATTCGCATATTTTTATACTCACCTTTAAAACTTTTAATATTATTATTATAAAAAAAAAACATATTATTCAACATCACTGTCTTTTTAATATAATCCAGGTTGTTTTATATACTGCTGGTATTTTATACTGGGGGGGGAATCATCTTTCTCTAGGTTTTGTTCTTGGAAACTAAATGCACATCCTTTCTTGTAAGAGCTCCTTTTCTTCTCTGCAGGTGTGCAACAAAAGATAAAAGGATGCAGCTTATTTCATCATGTTCCATTGGTATACAGTCCTTTGTCTTCATGCTGGCTCCTGCCCTCTGCTTTGCGGCGCTGCAGCTCTGCAAGGTTATTTTGTTTCTCATCTTATGGACCAGATTTAAAACTGGTTCATTTTCTCAAGGCATTCTTGGGGATGCACAGTTAATTGAAGCCCGGCTGAGAGATACAGAACATCACCCTATCAGAAAATCAGCCTTTGGTCATCCCCACCTCGCCTCAATGTTGATACTTTGATACATACAGTTATTAGCAGAGGGTCACATCTGTTTATGGTCTCCATCCGTCTCCTGTTTCCAGGATTTACAGCTTTAATTTGTTTTTTAAAAGCACTTCGACTAGTTTTCCACATGAAAAGGTTGATTTGTAACCTTTTACATGAGGCAACCTCATATTGAGACCAGATAATAACTCTGACCCCCAGGCAGTAAGAGTGGAATTGCATGTTAACATCAGTTTAATGATCAATTTCTCACAGAAGGAGGCAGCGTTAGATTCTTCTTCAGGAGACTGAAAATCAAGAAGTGTTTTTAAAATTTAAATCTAAGCGGTTGCGGTTGCGGTGTGTAGATTAGGTTTCCTTAAAAAGAGTTGCTTTTGAACTCTTCAATTGATTTTTGCTACTGAGAAATAATAACAAAAACATTATTCTCATGTCAGAAGGTCACTGTGTACATTTTAAAATCTGGGGCAGAAAATGAAAGCAGCTTATTTTTACTGAAATAATTTTCACTTATTCTCTCAGCAGGAATTAAAACACATGGTTTATATTTAATGCTTCATGCCTGAAGAAAAATTGCACTTTGAAATGTTCTACAGATGAGATTTCCCCACTGATGTTTGCCAGGTTTTGTTAGATTTCTTTCTTTATTTTTAAGTGAAACTCATGATGAGTTTGCAGAGCTTGTTCCCAGCAGGAGGCCGACCTGTGATGCTGCGCTACCAACATGTCGACTCTTCTGGCTTTTCTTCTCTGGAAGAATAATTTGAGTTGCTCTGAGGTTACAAGGAATATCAGTTTGGATTTAAATCCAGATGCTTGATAAATAAAGGAAAGAGAGAATATGACAGAAACGGGGGAAAAAAGTCCAGTTAATTGATCATCTGAGGTATTTTTGAATATTATATCATAAGTAAGTTACCATGTCCACACCCACAAATTGCAGCTTTAAGTTGCAATTACAAACCTGATATGTATTTTTAAATATAAATGATAAAAATCTTAGTGAACTCTAAATAACTGTGTTAAATGTTTGTCTCTGAAACTAAGTGGATCAGAAGGATAAATTAAAACGGTAAAGGATCAGCAAGCTAACGCTAAGCTAGGCTCATTAGCAGATACTGCTACTGAAGGATAAAGGTGCACAATGAATCTCACAGTATTTATTTTAATTTTTACCAAATTCGATAAAAAGACTATTGTTCCGTTGTGCTCGTTGTACAGCAGTTGCACAGCCAGGTGTTACAGGAAGTTAGAAAATGTCAGCTTTTATTGAAAAAGGCCTCTGAGGCCAAACTAAATCTACACTAATTTGGTTTATCGGTTTCATATTGACTTCAGACTTTGTACAAGTTAACAGTTAAGCATTTAAGATTTTGAGTTTGGGGATGTAGAGCGGTTAGCCTTAGCCATAGCCTTAGCTTTAGCTACGTTAGCCTCAGAATCTCACTCAAAGGTTCTGAAATGTTGGGGAGCTGAAACTGAATAAAACGTTTTGTCTGTTTTTGCAGTTATCACAGTATTCAGACTTCAACATGAACTATCTTGCAGTCTGCAGAACTGACTGCAGTCACTGAAACAAAGGCTTTAATTCAGTGACATAAAACACGCTTTGTTTAGATGAGCCGTAAACAACTTACAACAGGATTTCCAGTAAATTATGATGCAATTTCTTATAGTTGTGACATTTCAAGTAATTTATTTTTTTCTTTTTTGTTTTTATGTATTCCATAAAAGGCTACCAAACATTGTAGTGACAGAAGACAATCTCCTCTGCTTTAATTTGAAGAAATGTGGACAATATATTAGTGTTTCCTGCATGGAGTTCATCCAGGCACATAATTGCTTTAAAATTGAGGGTCAAAATTGAGACGACTCATTTTGGAGAGACAAATTAAACATTGCTGAAACATCAGATGATGTCAGCATCTCCAGGTCACATGACACACCGGTTCATCAGGAGGCTGACATTTAACAACAGAGCCTGGAGGTTAGTAATCACTTGTTTCTCGTGCCGCACTCAGTCATTTGGTTTCGAAGAGCCTCTCACCTCCTCCCCCCGTCTTCAGAAACACACCGCTCCGTTATACACACACACACACACAGAGAGGCCGCCTTCACCCTAATCTAAGAAGCCTGACCTCACCTCAAGGCTAAAGTAAAACATAATTTTAGAGCGAGTTTTCTCTTAACCCTCATCCTAGAGGGTGAGATCCAGGACGGCGATAAGCCAGGCTTTCTGCTGCAGCCTGGATCAACGCTGACTGATGGCAGTGAGACTCGCTCTGAGGAGGCCGCAGCTGCTGGGAGGCGACAGACATGAAGAGCAAGAACAGGAAACTAATTCCAGGTATCAGGATGGAGATATCCTGAGAAACTGCTCAAATGTTGCTCCAACCCCTTGAGGATATTTTAGATTTAGATTCTGGAAAAAAAAAAAAAAAAAATACTTAAAAATAAAAAGTGAAATGGACTTTTACCTATTTATGTTCAGATCTACTGCAGAACCCAGACCTGAGCAGAGGAAAGCAGGATGTGCTCACAGCTTAAATCATCCTTGCATCATTTTATTTCTCAGCAAATATCTGCTCCAGGGTTTCAAATATTGTACATTTGGACTTCAATGAATTCCCGCACCGTCACACAGAAACACACCTCTGTTTCCTGCAGGACTCTGCCGCCGCAGTCGGGATTTATGTTGCATGGCTCTTCTTCCCGGGCGACTAAACGGTTCCTTCTCAACCGACTGCTGCTGCTGCTGCTGCTGGTGCTGAGCTTTTAAAAAGCATCACTGTCCTCCCGGGAATGTTCGTTAGAGAAGGGAGAACAACTGAGATTTTCTTTTACACTCATAATTAACCATCAAAATTCATAGAAGCTGAAATTTCTCAAATATGCTGAATGTCATTCAGTTCGTTTGGTCACTATTGATGCCAAAGTTTCAGCTTTCCTCATGCAGTAATCAGCTTTGGAAATGACTCGTTTTTAATACAGTCAAGTTTTCAGAATTCCACATTTTCTACATTTATTTTTAATCAAAATTTGAACAAATGTGTTAGCTTAGTCATGTTTGCTGTTCACAACAAATGTGAAAGAAGATGAAACCAATGAAACACGAAGAAGAAGAATGATTTCAGTCCCCAGATGAACAAAGTGAGTAAAAACTTGTTGGATTTGCAGAACTTTGACTCGGGAAGCTGAATGTTTTCACCACACATTTTATGTGAAAAGCAGTTTATTAATTTATTTCTGCTTTGTAATTCTGCTGTACTTTTTGCTTTTAATGTGAGGAACTGTGTACAAGTTGAAGGAGCGTGAATACTTTGTGCTTGGCTCTGTATTCCCATAATTAAAATTCTTTTGGCTCATTACTGGCTCGCACTTTTTGGTCTCTGGTTTTGCCTCATATTAAGTGATCTCAGCAACAGTTTGCTAATGCTGCCTGCAACTATGAGGGCACTTATATGCATGACATGTCTTACTTCCCACTTCAGAGGCCTTGACTACGGGCTTACAAGAATGACTTAGAGGCAGAATTAAACCGTGCAACATGAAAGAACTCAACTCTCCACAAAAAATTGGCACAGCAAATTCCTCCTACTCAGGGCTTTGGATTGGTAATAAACTGTCTGCCACATCCCACACCGTGTTTTCCGTGTCTTTCTCTGGCGAAACAAACTGAGGCATCTTATAAATCATTGTAGGGTTTTCCACAGAATGAAAATAGCAAGCCTCCACTGCTTTATGTCAGCTTCCTGCCAAGCTGCTTGGCATTTCCATCGAGAAACTTCTGCGTATGCATGTGTGTGACTGTAGGCGCGTGTGTGTGCGTATGCATGCGTGTGTGTGTGTGTGTGTGTGTGTGTGTGTGTGTGTGTGTGTGTGTGTGTGTGTGTGTGTGTGTGTGTGTGTGTGTGTGAGTGTGTGGTGGAAGTCAGAGGGTCTTGTGTTCGACTTTGCTACAACTTGGCTGCAGCGTTGGGAACATGGAGCTCAAGCTGTTTGTGGATCTTTGATGGACACGTTTGGCTTGATTGTTAGAATATGGCTGGTTTGAAGAACAGCTGAGAGGCATCAGCCCCGTTTTTAATCTCCTGGTGTCTCGTCGTGTCTGGCAGCTCTAACAAGCAGGAGGTGTCCGCGGTGTTGATGCCTTGACCTGCTGGCTGCTGCTTCATTAGACACCTACTTCACTTCTCACTGTTCGGTCCTGATATGAAAAGAGAAGTTCAGTTTGTTTTTTCAGTGACCTTCTGTTGCAGATGGGTCGCTTCTAATTTCATTGAAATAATTACCTTTGTGTGATTCTTTGTCTCTGTTTTATTTAAGAAAACCTTGTCATTTTTGCTTTTGGTTCCTCTAAATTGGTTTTCTAGCTTTTATTTGCTTCTTCTTTAACCAAGTTAAGGTGTATTTTTGTTATTTGCCTAAATTTTCCTTCCTCCTATAGTTTGTGTCACTGAGCTTCATGCACACACCTGGTCTCTGGTTGCTGATTGTCTCTGGCACCTGCTGCTCCTTCAGTCATTATTTCCTGCCAGGTTTTCTTTCTCCACTGGTTTGGTTGTTTGTTCTTATTGAATTCAGCAGCACTTTTGGGTCCATCCTTGAAATTCTGGATTTTCTGCAGCTCCTTCAGTTCTGTGAGTGGATGCTTTTGTTTTTTTCGCTGCTCTGTTTTTGTGCTGTCACCTGCTGGTGGGGGTGAGCCGACCCCTACCAAGCACAATATAAAAGCAAGTAAAATTTGCTTTTATGTAAGATGTGTCACACAGGCTAAAAGCCAGTCTATAATTGAATCCTATTTTATTAAAAATCCATTTGAAGGGCTGTGTTAGCTAAAGAAGGACAAATAATTTAGTTATTTTCCTGCAGCAAACCAAATTACTGAGTTTTCTTTTGTTGTTGCTCAGTTTTGGCTGTTTGGGGGGAAATGAACTGTAGTTTGGAAAAACGCTGCTAATTTCAGCTGCTGTGACTTTATCTGGACTTTTAGCAGAAATGTCTCGACTGTAGCAGACACTGCTTTTCCTGATGGTGCAGAATTATCTTCTCCCAGTGGAGGTGTTTAGTACAGGTGGTGAAAAGTTAACTGGTTTGATTGACTTTAGATGCAGACGCTGTGATAAGTCTTCCCTGCTATTCAAGCTGCTGGATTTCCACTAAATACAAAAATGCATCACAGGTCCAGTTACCTGTGTTCATCTGCTTTTCCCTAAACTGCAGTATTTGTTTTTCTTGCTTGTTGACAACTACATTAAGAAGAACTGCTTTGTGATGAAGGCAGAACCAGAGAGATGCAGGAACTGGCTGAAAGGGATATTTTTGTTTTGTTTGTTTGTCCATAGAATTGAGCGTAATTCAGTATTTGACATGTTTTTTCTGCTGCTGGTGATTATTTTCCTCTGTGCTGCTGATTTGTTAGAACTCAACTTGGATCTGAGTGGAAGCTTAAATAGCTGTTTATGCAGCAGAAACGTTTGCAAATGATTTCCCTTTGAACTCATATATCCAGTTTAATTGTCGACAAGAAAATGTAAACAGAAATGCTCTTTTTAAAATCAATTCATTTTGTTTTGACGTGCAGATAAAACAAATCATTTATAGCCATTTATCATCTTTAGATACTTGAGCTACTAAACTTGTTTTGTCTGATCCAAACGTGAAACTTCTGCCACAGCAATAAACCTGTGGAGAAATTAATCTTAATGTCTTTTAAAGTAAAAAAATAAATCCATATTTTCTTATCTTAATGCCAGGATCTATGTTGCTTATTATTTTTATTAACAGTTGTGCAACGTAATCTTTCCAACTATTGTTTAACTATTTTGGTCAACAAAATGTTGTGCTGAGCTTTGATCCTTTTACATATATTTTGGAGGAAACCGAGTTCAGTTTCACTTGCCTGCATGTTTAGGAGTTTATTGCAGAATGAAAAAGTGACTTGGAGAGAACTGGGCTGAAATGGGAAAAATACTTGCAACTTGGAGACGGTCTGTTGCTGAATCTCTGGGATTAAGGGTTCAAATCTTTATACATTTTAAGCCCTAATTCTGGTTTAAATCGGGTTAAACAGGTAAATTATCAGAATCACAGAAACACACAGGAAACAGAATGATTTGGTTGCCTGAGGTTAGCATCACTGACAAAAGCGGTTAAAAGGGAACTGGACCACTTTCACGAGGATTAGTGCAAATCCATAAAATGAACTCAGTTTAGCAGCTCTTCAAATCGATCAATACTCTGTGCCCCAGTCTAAAAATCCTCAGGAACAGATGAGAAACAATCTGGGGTTGAAAAAGCCACTTTTAGGGCGTTTGGGGTTCAGAAAATGTGAGAACGAAATGTGAGAACCTGGAACAGCGGCGACCCTCCCCAGGCGAGGGAGACCCGCCGAAGTTAGACAAGGCAGTCATATTTTTTAATATTCATCCTGTGTTCCTCATTTAATGCAAGAGGATTTGAGTCTGATTGTTGAAGAGAGATTAAGCCTGAAACGTTTGATCTCCTGCGGCTGACACCTGCTGTAAAAACGGAGCTGCGAGGAACACAGCCATTATTTTTTCATCTTCAGCTTTCATCCTGCTTTTTCTCTGCTTCTGTTTTTCACCTGTTTTTATATTAATATCATGTGACCTCGGATGTCTGCTTGATAGCAGCTTGGTAATACAACTCAGCATTGTCCCGAATAGAAGTTAACTGATCCAGGGCTCTAATGCTGGAACTCAATCAAATTACAGTTAAAAACAAATATTATGTGTTGCTTTAATTTGATGCTAAATTAATTGCTGATTATTTGTTTCAAGATTGCATCAACCAGCAGACTCAATTTATATATAACTGAATAAAACAAACTCTTTTTCATCTCAGTAATTTTATTTTATTGATTCTGTTAATGCTATAAAAAGACTTTGGAAATGTAGTCAAAATGTTTTAAACAACCATTTTCATTCCCTAACTGCCTAGTGTCGCTAAAAAGCTTCAAACCCAAAATTAAAAATAACTTTTAGTATTTTGGTCTCATGTAGTTTGTCCTTGTAGAAATCATCTGTAAATGTATATTTTCTGATTGGACAAAGCCAGTTTCCTGAATTTATCGGCCAGACATCGTGCTTCCTGCCCTCTGTGTACGTCTGCATCCATAAGCAATGTGTAACTCATGCTCTGACCGACACTTATGGTATTTGAGTCATGACAAGTCGTGTAGCTGTGACTCTAATTGGCATCACTCGTCATGAAGAGTTGAGGAAACCCTGCTGTGTCGAACCTGCTTGGTGATCTGGGTGCAAATGGCTGAAAAACTCAAACTGGTTTTAATAAAGTTTTCTATTGTTGCTCATAAGATTTTGCTCAGAGGTGAACACAGATGCATAGAAAACATGAAACCCTGGAGATGCTGCTTAGATATCATCTTTGTACGCTGGTGGAACATTTAAGCTCTGGTCAGTGCAGACGCATTGAACTGCTGATTTATTTGGACATGTGACATTTTCCTTGAGTGGACACTAAAAGCTTCAAGTGCTGCAGTTATCCGAGTCGATCCTTTGGAATCGGAGACGTCTCCCTCTCCTTCTTTGTCCTTGCAGTTAGAGGAGCTTTTTGTTTTGTGAGATTTTTTTTTTTTTTTTGAGGATGCAATCCTCTCTGAAAGCAGACTGTCTCTGAACTTCCTGCAGTAACTAGCCTCCCCCTCCGCTGAAAACCCATAACCCGGGTTACCTCAGCAGGGACTCCTCAGGATGACTGGCAGGCACCTCTAACCCTCCGATCCTCTGTGGCTAGAAGCTGAAAGATTATCCAGTGAGCAGCTGCCTCTACTTTTTATTTTTATTTTTTTGGGGGGGGTTTTGAAGACTCTTCATCCATTCACCCATCCATTTATCCCTCCATCACAACCTCCTCTTGCTCTGAAACATATACAAACCTGCATGCTTGCAAATGAAACTTCAACTGTGGAGGCAGATAAATGTCAAACTGAGATTTTCTCACTAATTTTGATAAAGCCACTGATCCAAGGAGAAAATAACTGTGTAGGTGTTGAGCTGTCATGATGTAAGAGGTGATTTATTTTGCTCTCTGGAATGACAGACGAAGGCCTGGAGATGTATGGAGGAGAGATCAAAGAATGGGTGGATGGAGTGATGCATGTCGGGGAGGAGAGATGAATAATGAGGCCAGACTGACCTGCATCCAACCTGAACTCATGAATGCAAAGAGAAACAGACCATCTGAAAGAAAACCAACAATCAGAGGCGTTCTTTCTACTCCTTCATGAGTGTTTGACCTGAAAAGGAGAAGTTCAGTACGACATGATTATAGGTTTCAGCACTTAGATTCAACTTTATCTGGAATAATTTATGATGTAGACGGCGCTGACTTCTCATTCTGAGTCTGTTTACAGCCAGAAGCTGCTCCCCTCTCTAATATTTAAAACACCACTTCTTAGCTCTTTAGGCTTTTGTGAATCTCAAATCTGAACTTTTGACCCTCGTTTGACTCAAAAGTGGTTCATGTACAAAAGTTCAATTCCCTGGAGTAATTCCTTCACTGAATGAGAAAAGAAGCTGCCACAAACTTAAAGCACAGATTAATAGAAAGGTTAAAAGGTGAACGAGTTTTCTTTCAAATTTTTATTTTTCTGTTCAATGATCTAAATCGTCAGTCAGTCGTCCTTCACATTAATAACCCACAGTGAGGAAAATATATGAAGTGCTCCTTATGTTCGAATTGGTCTTCATACTTTATGTAGGTATTCATACTTTAATTTGATGCTATAAAACTAAGTGTAAGTGTCATTGACTTTGCAGCAATGCATGCAGCGACAGTGGGGAGGAAAAACTCCCCTTTAACAGGAACAACAGCCTCCATCACAACTGACTGGAGGTTTGAGGAGCAGATCCACTAAAAAGAAACCGATGAACTGGTGCAGGATCATCAGCATGTGATGCTGATCACTCACTGCTGGTGTAGGTTTCTGCCTCCTGGAACCGTTTGGAGGTGATGTCTGACCTCAGACCGTTTAGTTCCTGAACAGCTGGGTTGAATAATAATTTTTGTTTTGTTTTGTGATTTTGGAGCAAAGGCTGGTTCGGAGAACTACACATCTGTATTGCATCTCACATTCTGGCAATGAAATTGATCTGTTCCACCCTGTCCCTCAGGTCAGGGTTCAACTACTGATCACATCATAGAATCACTCCTTGAAAATAATCAGAAATATCCCTTTAAAGATACAAAAGGTTCAAGAGAGCAGCTGAGCAAGGGCTGCAAGATTATAAGGGTGTCTAAACTTTAAAACAAAGATTTAAATAAATAAATAAACACTTTCTCTCCTCTCCTTTAAATGTGATATTTGAAATGTAGTGTAAGATTTTAGAAGACAGAAATCTGGTTAATTCATTGTTTTTTGTTCTGGAACAAATTTTCTCCTCTCAGGTTTAAGAACATGATACAGGCGTCTCTGTTTTCAGAGATGCTTTCTGTAATTAGTCCAAACCCATAAGAATCTAATGACTGGGTTCTCTGAAAGTTTCATTCTGAGGGCCACAAAGGGGCCTCGGTCCACACTTTTACATCCAAAGCCTGACAAACTTTTTTTTTTTAACTGAACTTTTTTCCTCCTCGTATCCCTTTGCACGGTGTGTTTGTGTGTTGGTGTGTTTTTACATGCACAGGGGCCAGTCAGTCTCTGATTCAGTGTGACTGATGGAAAATTACTTAAAAACTTGCAGCTCTTGGCATCTAAGCTGATTCAAACTGATTCAGATTTTGTTTACAACATCATTATAGCAGGAGGAATTAATTTGTGCAGTTGGCTCTTCAGGGCCAAACAGGCCTGGAGCCAGAGCTTACTCATTATTTATGTCACACAAATTTCCCCCAAATTGCATTTATGTGGCCTTTTTTGCATTTCAGAGCCAAAACAGATTATGTGCCAGTCCTCTGATGGTTTCAAACATATTATGAGTGTGTTTGACTTTTAGGCTGCGTGTGCATAAAATCAGCAAACCTCTCCAGTAAACCTGCGCTGGTTGTCCTGTTGATGTAACGCTGCATTTCTTGAGATCCTAATGAGTCTGACCTGTTGGTGACGGTAAATGCCTCTGGGCCACCTTTGAGACTAATGGGACGGATATTAATATTTTGTTGCGCAAGATGCAGATTACGGCTGCAATTACCTGACCTACATAGTGTGTTTGAGTCATTCTTCCTGGGAGCAACATGGTGGATCCTCTGCCTCTTGTTTCTTTGCCGTCATTCGCTGAAGTCTTCTCCGTTAATGTTTCTGGGCTCTGATCCGAACACCTGCATCAGCTCAGATTTACACTTCCTCTCCCTGCCATGAACGCCTCAGACTTGTTGAGCCAAATGATCCAGAAACACTTTGTGTTCAGTGAGGAAGCGTCTCATCCATCAGAGTTCTGTTTCCATGCTGTCGGTCGCAGTTCGTTGTTGCTTGTTAAAGTAGCAAAGGTTAAGGTTTCAGCAGAACTCCAGTGTCTCTTGCAGGCTTGTGTGTTTTCCCCAGATAAACACAGAACACACACCGGGTCATCTGCATGATGTCAAAACATGATCCGTCAGAGGCTCCACGTTCCTCCTGCGCTCGGTGGTCCCGCTGTTTGGAGGCTCTTTGCAGGAGCTCTGCACTGCAGTCAGAGTTCAGTTGGTGGATCATGTTAGACTGAGACTTTTCATGGACCCTAAAGTGAAACATTGCTGATTCGAAACTTGCCCTCACTTGTTTGTCTTCCACATTTTACTTTCGGACCTGGTCAGCCCTGAACAGTCAGGATGTGGAGAGAATGCCACGAGAAAATCGGTCTACATGACGGCTTATGAAGTTACCTGGAACATCAAATATGAGACTTTTCTCTCTATGAATTGTTTTAGTCATTGGTGAGAATGAGTTTAATTAATTTAGAGTAAATGATGTAATTGCACTTTAAGTGTATTTTGTACCCTTAGCAAACTTCTGTCTCTACATTCAAAGAGTTTTCTTGGTAGAAATGCTAATTTACATGGTTTTGTTTCTTGGCACGGATCAGTCAACCCGTCTATAAGGCCGATGCTCAGGGAAGGCAAGTCCCACCTTGATAGATTTTGAAACCAGCTTGGAAGCGTTTGTTGAAACACATGTCCCAAGTTTCAGCCACCTTGAAGGACGTCCATCCTCACTCTTCTTTCCACCGTTAAACTTGGCCCTGATGCAGCTTCACAGCATGATGCAGCTTCACCACCTGATGCTGCTTCACAGCATGATGCTGCTTCACAGCATGATGCTGCTTCACAGCATGATGCAACTTCACAGCATGATGCTGCTTCACAGCATGATGCTGCCGCCACCAGTATCCTGAGGTTGACTTATCTCCACTCCACCAGACATGCACGTCATTGTGGACAGTTTGCTCAGTTTTTGTCTTGCAAACATTGTTTATGCAAATATATTCTTTATTTAATAATCCCTTAAATGTCACAAAACACATTTCCAAATGCACCTTTGTTTATACCTGCAGGGATCTGATTTAATGTTTAGAGTCTTTTCCTTGTGCATATGTAAATCTAGTTTTTAAAGTCTCTGCGTGGAACGGTTGCACCGCCTGTGAATTTCGGTCGTCTCCCTCAGAGGGCTGGGACCTCAGGTTGAGAACCTCTGATTACTTCAGTCATCCCTCCCTCAGGGAGAATTGTAATTTATTGTAACTCCCACTCTTCCTTTTCATTTTCTACCCACACTGAAACCTAACTCTATAGTTTCCATTTGCAGCACGCTGTTGGAGTTGTAAGAATTACAGTAAGGATGTATCGCTTGAAGGATTCACTGTTTTATCCTTAAGATTTCTTTGCTTTTCCCCTCCTGGCAAAATGATTTTGATATTATTCCAAAGTCTTTAGTTCTGAGCTGAGAGGAATAAAAGGCAGCTGCTCTCTGATGCTGCAGAAGCTGATATGACCCGTAGATCAGCCGCTGATTGGTGTTCAGTGGAGCCAACAACATGTTGACCCGACTCTCTGTACTCCACTGCTGACCGTTACTGACCAGACTGGAGATTCAGGGACCAGACTCCCAAAATGTCAAAGCAGCACATTTCAAACTCAATGGCATCATTTTGGTTAAAACCTGGTGAAGAGGGTTAAGAATCAAAGCCTTAAGAAAATGAGTGATGGATGGATGATGGTTTCCCATCAACCTTTCCTTGTCCTTATTGAAGAACACAAAGTCTGAAGCCAAGTCAAATCAAGGTAGGTTCTACCTGACCTTGTTCTTTCCACTCCTCCATAAAGTCATGCTTGTGAATTGCCACATTATTGATTTGTTGTTCGTAGGTTTGTAGGTTGACGTCCATGTCTTTGTAGACATGGATGTCTGCAGTTGCTCCATCCTCCACATGTTCAGAAGACTGAATGAAACTCTGAGATGTTGAAAGTTCTGGATTTTGTTTCAGAGTTGAATCTCCAACTTTCTCCTGGACTTTTCTGCTGGATTCTTTTGGTCTTCATGATTTTTCTCTAACAAACCTCTGAGGCCTTCACAGAATGGCTGTGTTTATGTTGAACTCAAAACACACACAAACTTTGACAGTTGTTGTAATAGAAAAAGCTTTTGGAAATGATTATTGTGAAATTAGACTGATGGGATAATGAACTAATTTATTCTCAGTTTCTTGTTATTCAACACTTCCTTTCTCTTCAGAGTACCTGACATGTTTCGATGACACACTTCCATCAATTAATCTGACACACCACTGAAAACATCTGGAGTATGTCAGATTGATTGACTGATAACGAAAGAAACTTGAAGACTTTATTGCAAATAGAAACAATGAGTTTCACTGCAATACTAATTTATTCTACATCCATATTTTTATGTCTGAGGGTTTCCAGTGGTTTTTTAGGGAACAGAGAAAACATTCGTCTCCAGGCTTTCTGACTCTGCAAACTTTATCTGCAGGAAGGGCTTCAGTTAAAAAAACAGCTGCGTTGAAATGAATTCCTGTTCTGAAAATAAAATGTCGGTTGTTTCACAGTGATAACTTCTAGATAAGGATGAACAGAGAGCCAGGGAACATCATGAACATGATGCATGTCTGTGCAGGAGCATTACTGTCAGGAGTCAACAGATGGCGGGATGTAACCGGATCATTTGTATGCACCAGCACACACACACACACACACACACACACACACACACACACACACACACACACACACACACACGCGTTCGCATGCATGCACAGCAGGGACCGGCAGAGTACACAGCGAGCTTTCAGAGGACGGAAGGATTCTCTGCTCTGCTGTGATTAATGGGCTGATTGAGGTTGGAGCCAAAATAGGGGGTGGGCCAGTTTGAAACCCACTAATGAGGTGATAATGGAGAGGTGGGTGGCTGAGGCCACCACCCTGCAGAATGGTGGAAGCGAAGCTGGGAAGGCTTTAGAGGCAGGAGGGAGGAGAGCGCGCTCTCTGAAGGGAAGATTTGTGTTTGTTTTTTGGCTGGTCTGAATGCTGAAGGTGCACAGAGGCAGAGGGAGGCTTTTCTTTTATTCAGAAACACTAAAGCAGAGTGTTGAGCTGCAACTGTAGGTGGAGCAGGCAGGTGGTCGTTTCACATGATGAGGGGGTTTCAAACCGTGATTGCTGGTTTCAGAACGAGGTACTGCGGGTGTTCTGCAACCGAATGGAGGGCAAGGCAGCGTCGTAAGAACCGCAAGGGGGAACAAAATAACTTGTTTGTGTTTAGCAAAAGATCAATAAGGTCAGGGATAAAGAATGTTTTTGCAATTCATTAAATTGACAGTCAGTATTGTTTGCAGTAGTACATTCAGGGTCTCTAGGGATAAAACTCCTAATTTTCTTCTGTTTCTGTGTTGGGATTTGGATCCTTCGGACTGGACTCCATCTGTTAAAACTTTAGTGGCCCATAATGCACATTACAAAGGCGGCTGGTTTAGTGGAGTTGGGTTCTGCTGAGAGGTTATGAGCAGTTAATGGGTCTGCTTCCTAACAGCCGGCTGGCGGATGACCCAGGTAGAAGTGTTAAAGTGATGAGGGTGGAGTTTATTCTCCTTGGAGAACACAGCGATCCGATGCCTTTAACAGCGGACAACGGGAAGGACGTAAAATGGAAACAGATGACCTGCTGCCTTAATGAACAGCCTGGATGTGACTATTTTCTGCGGTTTTCTTGACTTTTGTTATTTTAGAGAACATTTTTATGTTCATCTGTCACATGGTGGAAGTCTCTAAATATATAAAAAATATGCAGCTTAAAACATTGGAAACTCCACTTGTGAGGAGAATAAGTATTAGATACACAGCAGATTAAAGTTTTCTCACATGTAACGAGTGGAGAGGTCTGTCATTTTCATCATAGCAAGAATCTAATAAATCATGATTTTTAAAGAATCATGATCAAACATCTTGCATTAAATGTTTGATGCAGTGGAGAAGCAGAACTCACTATCTGGTATAGAAATCTTTATTTACCGTCCCGGTTCTGTGCAGATCTACAGTTTCTGGTGTTTACTGATTGTAGCCGATCCGTCCCGGTTCTGTGCAGATCTACAGTTTCTGGTTCCTATAGAAAACTCTTTGGACTCTTTGGTCCGTGGTGGAGAGGCTGGAGTCTGACTGAATGTGGGGAAACGGGTCTTTTCTACAGGTAATGAGCTGAAACTGGTGCATTAATGGAGGTAATGAGTGAAGACTTGAGGACTTAAAGTTGAACTAACTCCGAATTTAACTTGGTCAAAGGAGATCAAAGACTTCATGCAATAAAACACCAAATATTAAACGAACCATACACTGTGATTGACTAGATTGATTTTTTTTTTTTAGTCAGCCTTTCACAGTTAAGTTACATTTTTAACTTGAATAATCTTATCAAGGTTATTTTCCAAACATTTCCTGTAAAATGAATACTCTGGTTGGGTTTGCTTTGTGCTTTCAAGTTCAAAGTTGAAGGTGTCCTTATTGTCCCAGAGGATCATTTGTTTCCCAGCAGCCAGCAGAACAGGAACATAAACTCACAACATACACAAAGTTACTGAACTCTAGAAAACTTATGACTGATGGGAAATTTGACTTTGACCAGATTAGTTCTGCTTTGTATCGGGGAATATCTGTGCCCTGATTGGACCAAACCAGTTATTTCTCAGTGTAAAGCTCGGATGGGCCGGGACGGATCGGGCGGGACGGATCGGGCGGGACGGATCGGGCGGGACGGATGGGCCGGGACGGATCGGGAGGGACGGATCCGGCGGGACGGATGGGCCGGGACGGATCGGGAGGGACGGATCGGACTTTCTTCCATGACCTGAGCTGATACAGAACACCAAGGTCCTAAAAGGAAGTTGGAGCAATTTCACTGCGTTTTAAAATATCCTGCAGGTGATATTTCTGTTTGACATTTAGAGACTCACAGCTGCAGATAAAAGAAAAGGTGAGAACAGTTTTAATAAAACCAAAATAAAACTCTTTGGACACTGTCAACAAATCTGTTTTATTACAGATTTATAATCTGTAAAGAGATTCAACACGATGTAATTTATGTTTCCAACAAGATTCTGATTGAATATTTTAATTTGAGGATATTATCAAAATTATTTGAAAGTTAATAACCATCCCTCTCTTTGCGTCTTTCTTAACTTTTAATGTGGGCAAAGTGAAGATGAACAGCGAGTTCTGGGTATCAGTTTCTGCCTGTTCTCCTGAATTCACATCCATAATTCTGCTTGAACTATTAATCATGTGCACTCACTGATCTGTGTGACTGAGGCAAGGAAGCATGCTTTGTATCAGAATAATAACTTTCCTTCACAGAAAGGCTTGGTGTTCTAATTCTAGCTTAATAAGAGAAAACCGGCTGGACTCTGGTGTGAATATTTGGTTCTGTTAGTGTTTCTGACTGGACCCCACAGCCGGTGCAGACACAGACTGGAAATTGATAGGAGTTTCAAAAGCCTTTTTTTTTATTGTTTTCTTTATGGAAATTAATTTTTTTTCCCTCCATTATGGCCCTTCTAAGCTGTCGTATCTTTGGGTCATGACCTCCAGTGTGGATGGGAATCAGCTGATCTACGCTGAGTCCATATTTTGTTTGTCTATGTCTCTGAATTTTAGCCCAAAACTTTCAGCTTGACTATATTTGTTCACATAAACACCACAACTCACATTTCCCCTTGATGCTGCTGAAGTGATTTATCCACATAGTTTTGATTTTCGCAGACTGAGCAACGTCTAAACCATCAAATTCTGCCTCATCTCCACAATTTGTGAACAAAATGGGATTCTCAGTTAATCTCCTTCAACTTATTTAAAGACGAACTTAAAACGTGCCTCAGCCGTCTTCAAAGACGCTCCCTTATCGTCGTAAACAGCAGGAGGATTTCAGTTTGTTTATTTCCAACTTCTGTGTGTTTGGAACGTTTCTGTCTTTAAAAAAACAAAAGGCCCATCCATCTAGAGACGGCGAGACCCTCCGCCGCCCCCACACGCTCTGACAGCTGTTCCTCCTCCAACTGTTCCCACTTCCATGCCAGAATCTTCATCAGGAGTCACGATGTGAATCCAGGCGTCATTTATGATTTTAAAAAACTCAAGTTACCTGAAAGCAGAAACCAGAATATTTAACCAACAACCACAGGAACTGGCTTCCAGTGTGATGATGTTGACAGTCGACATTTTCTAAAAAGCCACCAAACAATCCGACATCCTTAATTAAGATCCATTAAGGATGACGGATGTTCAGGAATGTGACTGAATTTGATTTCTTGATTTTCTTGCTAAAATATTCATATTACTTGAACATTATCACAATTTGTCATGTTACAAACAAAAAAATTATAAAGGTAATGAGGTTTTATCTGTATTCTGACTGACTACGTTCATTAAATCTTTTTTGGATACATTTCTACTTCCTTTGCTCATCTAGATAAATTTTTGTTCATTCTTTTTTGTAAAATTGTTCAAACGTCATCAGTGTGAATGGAGAACTTCTCTGAATTGTACTTATAGTTTTGCTATCAGTGAAACTTATGAGCTGTTTCTACATTTTCCACCAAATATTACTTGCTGCAAACAGGACTTAATGTATTTACCTCATTTTCTCTTTTGCTTCTTTTTAAAAACATAAAAATCACATTTTTCTCCACCTCCAGACATTCAGTGCTCTATTGAATGCTGTTTAGATTTACTTTTCTTTTCTGCAGACTTTAACTTTGTGTTGGTACCACAAGAACAAAGCTGTGCTGAGACAAGAGTCTGAGATCTTCTCAGAAGGATTATTAGCATTTGAAGGCTAAATATGAAATAATATCTTAACTATGAGATGAGGCTTTATAACAGGCTTTTCAATTGTCTGCTGAGGCTGTAAAAATAAACAGAACTAAGAATATTTCTATCGTCTCCTGACATTTAAAGAAAAATAATTTATCCATCCCATTTTATTGGATTTGTGCTGGATTATACTCTTTTGAATTTATGACTAATTAGTTCATTTTTATCCCATAAGCCTATTTTTATCCAGCTCATTGTCTTCTTCTGAGAGCGGACGGGTTTATCTCTGCTTAGATTGTCTGTGCCAAGGTTTCCAAAAACATCAAAGCATCTTTTTAGGAAACTTTTCAGCGATTCTTAGAATCCTGAAGCAGAGACGAGAAGGATGTTCACTTCATCTTGGATAATCGGAAGAGCACAATTATGTGCAATGATAAAAACTTTAAGTGATCACTTTGGTCTTTGAGGGACAAATGGAAAGTATTCCCGGAAAGCCTGGCAGTAAGTATTCTGAGAACATAATGAAAGGTTATTAAAAACAGGATTTTATCCCTAAAATGTTTTATTTAGAAATAAACCAAGAAAAATCTGAATCCCAGTCAGTATTTTACTAATAAGCCTGCTAACTGCATGAACTTTAACTTAAGGGTCAAAGGTCAGAAGGCTCTTAAGTGAACAATAATAAAACCCCAACCAGCTGAATCTTAACGTAGCTTTTCGAAGCCACCGTGTCTTTAGATTCATGGCTTTTCATTTGAGTTCAGCATGGAAGATCATTTCTGATGATCATGGATTTGTTTTCTGGAGAACAATTGGTGACCAAATATAACGGCTTTATTGGACCTCTATTAATTTAAACTGAAAATATAAAATTACTAATGATGGAAGTAATAAAGACACCAGGAAGCTTTAAACGACTAACTTCCCAGTCTGTTAGAGGAATGGAAAAGTTGTGTTGATTTAATCAGTTTTATTGTTTCCTCTCAAGACAAAGAAAAGATAATGAATATAGATCATCAATACTTTGTCCTTTATTCAATCAGATGCTGGTAAAAGGTTCCCTGATCTTCATCGTTTGAGGATTTTCTTCCTCGCCTCCATATCTTGAGGTTCACACAAGTAAACATGGCACCAAATGTAAACTCTTCAGACTGTAGAAATGTTGAACCTTGTCCAGTGACTCGGGGTCAACGAGTGACCCTGAGCAGAAAATGGAGGGATGAAGGAATTCGACCACAGATTAATAAAGTTCCCTTTTAAATCTACAAAACTGCACCAGCCTAGAAACTTTTATGAGTAAAACCATTTTTAATAGGAACACTGTGTTTAGTTTCAGAGTTAAAGGGATTAATAAATTAGTTTCATGAGCTTAAACCTTTCAGCCATGTCCAGTTTGACCAGAAAGAACTGGACACGCACCAGTGATTCCAGTTTTATTTTCTCTCCAACTATAATTAAAACATAAAATATATCCCTGCTGTATTTTTAAACGAGGGACTTATGCATTATTTTTTGTGATAATTTTGTTTGTATGGAGGAACAAAACCGAGGCTGTAAAATTATATTTTGTCTCGAAATTAGGACTAAAAAACAAAGGAGCAAATATTTCATCTGGTATCTGTTCTAGGAATTCCGTTTATCTGAATAAATCATTACGTCTGCGGTTAATCAGCCAAACATTTTCTCATCCTTCTCCTCTTCCTCTCCTCCTCTTCCTCTCTTCCTCCTCTCCTCTCCGCTTTTCGGCTGAAGTCCTCTTGGTGACGCTCTGCTGACATCACTCGGATGTTCCCCACTCAGCTCTGCGTATCAAACCCACGGAGCTCCTGCGAGTCTCTCACACTCCGTCCACACTTTGTTCTCCGCCTGCTGGTCTCGCCGCTGTCCGCCAGACACGCAGCCGCCGCGGGTTACCTGTGCGCACTGCGGCCGGGCCACACGGGGGAGGGGTCGCGCTCTGCCCGTCATTAAGACTCTGAGCGGATCTGCGCTCGGTCCGGAATCAGGAGGAGGACGCGCTGAGCTGCGGGAAGAAAGGAGGAGGAGAGAGAAGTTGACTGGTTTGAAAGCAGGCGATCTGAACTGAGTTGTAAGTTTGTGAGCGGGCTGCCGGAGGAATAACTCGGAGTCCGGTCTTGGCACACCTCGGTGTTCTGGATATTTACCTCCAGTGCAGAAGAATGGCGAGAGATTACGCAGCGCGCTGCCCGCGCTCTCCGGAGCAGAACGCCTGGATGGTGGCAGCGGTGATCATTCTGACTGCTCAAGGTAAGCAGAACCGAACCGAACCGAGCTGGGAACCAGCGGGGGCTGAGTCCTGCTGCGCCGCGCGCTCTGGATCTCGGCTGATCTCCGGACTTTCCTGCCGCGCATTCTCCGCTCATGTTCACAGTCACGTCTCTGCTGATGTCTGACTGTAAAAGTTTCTGATCGCGCTTTCCCTCCGCCAGATCGCTGCTGAGTTTCAGCTGGGGTCTTGACATGCGAGGCGTGGCGTGGTTTTTGTCCTAATTCCTGGCTGCTTCCGACGGCAGGTGACTGCTCAGGAAACCTAATCCCCTCTGAGCCTCTACAAACCCCTTCATGCACGGCTGACCTGCAGTCTGTTTACCTGCAGAGGGAGACGCGTGTGCGGTCAAACGGGACAGCGGCTTATTATCCCCGTTAGAACAATGATGGAAATCGGAGCAACAGGGTGAAGATGGGGAGCTGCGCTTCCACTGGCTGCTCTATAGAAATCCCGCCTCATTAATTAAATGCTTAATTAAGGAAAATGCACGATCATACTTGGATACAAATGGCATAGGTGGCTCATACAAAATGTTCCTTATCTGCACCATCTCATTTTACTGAGTCATTCAGTAAAATAGGCAGAGTGGAGTGGATCACTTTGGTTTTCCTGTTAACCAACAGATGCTTCTCAGCTGCACCATTAATGACCGATTATCTGCAGTTCTGCTGCTGCGGGTCAAAAAGAGTCAAAGAAACATTAAAATGAATCCTGTGGCTCGTTGATGCATCAGTAATGACCAGCTTGCTGGACCTCCTGGTAAAAACATTTTAAAAACCTTAAAATTAATCAAACTTTTTCTAGTGGTGGAAAATTTCACACTGAGAAGCTCAGAAACCTTTGATTCTGCACAGAATAATCAACTGAGGTTCATTTAAAACATGTTCAGAGTCAGACATCAGAGTCTTCATGACTTCCTGTTCTTTGCTTAACCACCAATAAAAATGGGAAACATGAGAGAACATTGGTAAGAAAGGGTAAAAAAAAACCACAACAATGCCTTGTACTCGTCTATCGTCTGTTTTGATGTTGTACAAAGAGAATTATTCCATTTTAATAAAGAACCACATGCCCTCTAAGTACGGTGGAGGATCTGTGATGCTGTGGGCCTGAGAGACCATCATCTGCTTATTCTGTCAACGTCACGGGAATGTTTGGTGTTATCATTGATCAGAGGAGAGGCGTGGTCCACTCTGGACCGGTCACCTGTATATCAGAGCAACACACACACACACACACACACACACTCCCCCCACACACACACACACACACACACACGTGTGTGATCTTGAGAGACCAGTGTAGCTGCAGCAGGTTAACCAGAAATCACCAGCTGCTCATCTGAAACTGAAACAAGCCGAGTGTCAGCAGTGACATGAAACATGTTGGAATCAACAATCATTCAGCCGTCATAAAGTCAATATTATTCCATTTCTGTCTCAGTTCAGTGGGAAAAAAAACAACCAAATCTGAAAGTTAAGGTCGAATTTTCTGAAATGTTTGTCTGACATTTTGCAACTGCAGTAAAAAAAAAAAAGTTTTCACATTTTTACTGAGAAGCAGTAAATTTGTCCTCCAGTATGAAGCCTCCTTGGCTTCCTGAAATGTTTTTCTGCAATATTTCAGCTCCAGACGTTTGTGGAATAACATGCCACTGTTGGTCATCGGCCAATCAGATAGGGATCAAAATCAGACATTTTTTCTCACACGCTGACAAAATACTGAACAAATCTCTCTGTAGATTTATCAACAAAGGGTTACTTGTGGAGTCAAATGTAAAGTCATAACGGTTGGACATGTCCACTGATGCGTAACTGAGAAAATCTTGTTTGTGTTTATTTAATGTTGGATTCCAAAGTGCAGCCTGTCAAAGTCCCTGCAGTTCAGTTATTGAATCCAAACAGCTTAAACAAAAGCCTGCTTGTGTTTTCTACCTTCAAAATAAAAGCAGAAAACTGTTTTCCCTATTAAAAGTCTAATCAATGCATCTGGACTGAAACTAGTCAGGTTTCAGTGTTTCCTCCACTTCCTGCAGCCAGCTGCAGCGTTTCCAGCAGCAGCCAGTCACGCTGAACATATTGGCATAAGAATTTGTTTTCCTGTTCATAGTCAGCAGAAATCTGCCCCGACTGTTGCTTCCACCTGGGTGTAACTCGTATCGTCTGTCAGAGCTGTCCCCGGATTGTCACAGAGGAAACAGAAGATGGGTCATATTGGAGCCGTGTCGTCTCTCACGCTGTCGCTCCGCCGAGGCGCGCCTCAGAGATCAAAGCGGCTGGGAGGGCAGGATATTATCAGCAGCATCTTTGGATTAGGAGCGGCGATCAACGCTTCTCCTTTCTGGGTGAAGGTTTGACCTTGATGGGGAGCGAGCTGTGAACCCAGCCTTCCTCCTCATGTTTGTGTAAAGCATGAGGGCTGTGCTGCTGCTGCAGGATGGGCTGCACAGGTTGGTGGAAGGAAGAAGCCGCTCGGCTGAGACGCTGGCTACATCCAGTTGTCTGAGAGCTGTCAGATTATTGTGACAGCATCCCCACAGGTTATGATTTAATTTGAGCGTGCAACAACACAACTGTCTTGTTGGAGGAGGAGAAATCCTCAGCGCCCATTTCACCCACCACAGCCACAGGAGATGCAGGTGAACACAAACGTTGGTTTTTCCTGGGATCTGAAGCAGTTTTCAGCAGAATTTTCTCTTCCTGCCTTTTCCCAGAAGATCTGTGACTGACATGGTGATGATATGATTAGGTTCAGCAGAAATACTAAGGGCTTGTTTGTGTGATCACACCTGTGATATTCTTTGTTTTGAAACACCTGAATGATAAAAATAAAACCGAAACCTTCAGTCTCCTGTTCTTACTCGCTCCCTGAAACGGACGTTAAAAGCAGCAGAGAAGCCATAATGTTGGAAGAACCAGGTTAACCTTGAGTGGAAAAAAGTGTAAAACAGGGTTGAGTGGATCTCCTTCTGCAGCAGTGATAATTAAGTCACTTCAGGTGCCCCCTCTCCTCCGAGGCTGGGCTCTTTGGGCTCCATCCTGCTCTGAAATGTCAGCCATGATGAGTCCCCTCGTCGGCTCGCTGGAGACGAACGGTTGATTAGCTTATCACTTGGAGAGCAGGCGGCCGATGATTATCGCCCTTGCAGCGCCGCGGCCTGATTATTGAGAGTCATTAATGACTCATGGTCGCTTTGCATTGCAGCGTGTTGTTGTTTTGCATATTCATGCATGTATGTGCGTTCCAGTGGTCCATTCTGGTTTCCCCTCCGTTTGAAGACTTGATCTGGAGATTCTCTGCTTTGGCATTTTCAGTTTTTCCTTTGGCTTCATGACGACTTGGGATTCCTACGACTTTATGCATGTTTTTACAAAACGAACAACATAAATATGACTTGTGTTGCGCTGCACTTTGTCTGTCAAAGGCGCTTTGAATATGCAAACCTACTTAATTGATGGTTACTGTACATGTAAGTGATCTCCTCATAGTGTCAATATAATAATGTGTGTCTTCCCTCTGCTGAAGCAGTTATAAACCATTTATGCTTAACATGCTCAACCACGATCAGACTTGACTCAAACTTGGACTTTGACTCAAATTTTCAGGTTTGAATGATTTTATCCAACTAAAAGCTTCTCAGAGTGGATTTATTTAGTTCTTTCCTAATAATCCTGAAAATTGTTTGTCAAATTGGCATGAAGACAATAAACTGTATTTACTATAGATAACACTTCAAGCCTGAAGTGTTGGTGTTCTAATTGAGGTATTTTCATGTATATATGTACACAGACGTGTCTGAGAAGTCTTGAATAAGAACAGTCTTCCAGCAGATGTTAAAACTTTCACTGGTCTTCTGATCTGAATTTCTAACATACATTAAACGTTTGTGTCAGCAGATATGGAGGCTTGGATCTGATGAGAGATTTCTTGTTTCAGCTGTTGGAGACCTGGTCTCAGTCTTAGGTTTGTAAAAAAAAAAAGACTTGAAAATCTCTGGAAAGTCATTTTTTTCCATCTTTCCACAAAAACATGTAAAACCACATCCAACGTTTTTCCTCAAGGGGAGAGAAAAATCTCAAAACAATCATCAGCGTCGCTCCTTGGACCACTTCCAGAAGATGAGATGGATTGATAACGAAGCGAATGGAAATACAAATCTTTTTATTGCTTTAATTAAAATTCATAACCAAGCTCTGCTTTTGGAGATGCATCTGTGAGCGGCTCAGTTGCAGCCGACTGTTCGCTGCAGATCGCTTCTCTTCGCTCCTCTTCGCTGCATAATGGTGCTGCTGATTAGTTCTTGGAGGAAAACCTACAGGCTGAAGTATTGCTATCCAAAGAATTTATGACTAAACAACCTGGTGAAACTCCATTTAGCTCCAGCATTCACAGCTAAACCAGCCCTGAAGTTTAAGAGGGATCCTGAGGAGGTTGGAAGGTTTTGATGTGTTTTGGAGATAGCTGTATTTTTGTTTTGTTTTTCCTGAGAAATAATTTAGATTCCAAACTGTATTAAAATGTCTGTAAACATGTAAAGAAGCTTCTAATCTACAGTGTAATCCAGTGGTGGCCATCCTGCCGGCATCCTGCATGTTTCAGTTCTGTCCCTGGTTTAACACACCTGGATTAAATGATGGCTCAGAACACTGACATGCTGAAAAGGTTGTTGGTACCAACAGGGAGAAAACCAAAACCTGCAGGATGCCGACCCTCCGGGACCGACTTTGGACACCCCTGATGTAATATTGGGATTCGCTGGGATTCCTCAGCCATGCATGAAGCTTTCACCTGCTCCATCCTGCAGCTCAGTGACTCCGCTATCCCTAACCTCTTTCGGAAAGTCCTTCACGCTGGGACTTGGATGCCTTCTGGCTGTCTGTTTTTGGACAGAACCGAGGCGGGCGGCGTGGGGTGTGGTTGTCAACCTGCCGCTGTGATGCTTCTGGGCCTCCAAGGTTGTGAGGAAATCGTAAAGGTCGACTTGTGTGAGGGAGAGGCGGCTTCGCGGCTCCAGGGTGATGCAGTGATGGCAGGTCGTCTGGGATTTAAACGTGTCAGCAACACATTTTCACCCTAAAGCTTTTAATTGCATGAACTGAGCAGTGCAGAGAGGAATACTGTAAAAAACCTTCCATAAAATAATATACTAACATTTCCATCAACTCTAAAATGGATTTTTACAATGATTTAAGTTAATCATGTTTAATTTAGTCACATTTTGGTGAATCCAAAAGTGTCTGTACATTCTGTTACATAAAGAAAAAAATGATAAATTTCAAACATTGATAAAGTAGAAAATCCTGAAAAACACCTGGGAAGTTTTAAATTTCCTTCAGATTTCTACGGTTCATTTATCCATATTTTATGGATTTTGAGTCGGTTCCTCTGGGATGATCGTCTTTAAGAATCGCTGGTGGCTGAAGTGGGATGTGTGGCTGGCTCTGGATCAGCCCTGCTGGTTGACAGAGACTCCATGCTTCCTGTGGTTCCCTCCACATCTTTATTGAAGGAGTGCAGCAGTGGATCATCATCACCTGGACTGTGATAATCGGTCTGTGGCGGCTCAAGGACGGACTTCCCTTAACAGGAACTGCTGCAGTTCCTCCTCCTGAGGACAAACTGTTGCCACTAATTGTTCATATTAAGGTTTCTGTTTTTCCTACATGAGCTGTCATGTCAGAAACCTCTGGACCAGAAACATCTGACAGCTTCAACTTCTCTCTGTGTTTATTAAAATGACGTTTTTTTTTTCAATTACAGCCTTTTCTCTGCCAATTTGCAAACATTTCCATTGTCATTGGGCCGAGTTCCTGTTCATAGTTGTCTAATTGTGATTCTTGTGGCGACTTTGAGAAGTAAACTGGAATGATTTGTTGGATATTTTTGTTGTTTTGCACACTTCAGTCAAACACAGCTGCAAAGGGTCAAAATAATGTAAAGTTAATCACAAAATGCATAATAGCAAGTTTTATTTGAAAGTCTGAAAAATTGCAGACGGCTAAACATCCCAAACCTCCAACCTGGAAAAACTGCAAACCTGCATCATTACAATCTAACTAACCTGTCTTTTTTATTATTATTACACAATGTTCCTCTCTGAGTCCATGTTAACTGGAGACATTAAAAGAGAGACTTCATTTTATGCAGAAAGTCTCGTCTTCAGTGAGGATTCCTAGCCTCACTTGTTTCTTGGTTTCGGCCTTGGCGGCTCTTCGGCCTCAGATTGTTGCGTCTTGCTGGTGGTGAGAGATGCAGCTTCTGCAGGGTGGATCTGTCCTGATTCCTCTGTTGCACCAACGCGTGCTTTTATTTTTTGTTGTTGTTTCCGATTGGTCTGGTGGAATCAGGGTGAGGATTTTGTGTTCTGTGCGGCTGCAGCTTGCTGAATGCCCACAGAGCAGCTTTTAATCCATCACTTCACCCGCCGCAAGTCAGAGTACGAGTCAGCAAATTTTCTTTTCCTTCCTTTTAGTTCTTTCCTTTTGAAGGATCAGGATCGTAAGCAAATTCCACATCAGGCTCTTTGGAAATAAACCATATCATGGCTAACAGCTTGGCACCTCTTTGTGATTCCTGGGCAAACAGGTGTCAGAGGGACGAGGGATTACTGAGCGGCGCAACAGGAGCGGAGCCATGAATCACAATGGAGCTGATCCGCGGATGGCCAGAGGAAAGCTTCTGCGTTTTGCTCTCAGGGGTTTTAGTCGTCTCTCTGCATCATGAACATCGTCACAGACGTTTGAAAAACACCCAACCTCTCCTGTGTTCTCAATCAATGCTGCTTCCTCTCTGGTTTTTTACTTTTGCCTCCATGCCGGGTGGGAAAAACACACAACTTCCAGCGGGGGCTTTCCAGGCTTTCAAACCAGGCTCATTCTATTCACTTTCTCTTTCCTTTATTCCTCCCCTCTCACTCGCTCTGTCTCATTCTCTCCCTTCCTTTCTCTCTCATTCTTCTGCTCACGACCCGCTCCGAGCCAGCCGGGCTGGCTGCGGCTCCATCCCAGCTCCCGAGTGGAGGCCCTTTTGTTGGCTCAGCTTTTGGTGGAATTAAAAGGGGTGCCAGCCGCCCCCTTTCCCCTCCTC
The DNA here is from genome assembly GCA_911649635.1 of Poeciliopsis gracilis. Taxonomy (NCBI): domain Eukaryota; kingdom Metazoa; phylum Chordata; class Actinopteri; order Cyprinodontiformes; family Poeciliidae; genus Poeciliopsis; species Poeciliopsis gracilis. The sequence goes on from CAJVRI010000120.1 coordinate 227,038, forward strand.
CCTGCCTCTCTCTCTGCTGCTCCCAGCTCCTCCAGCCCTCATTGTTTGGAAAGGGAAGGGATTCAGAAAGTGTGAAACTGTTTAGACAAGCATCTCTGCTCTGTCTGCTCTGGGAGTGGAGTCGTCCTTCTCCCGTTTCAGCCGCCGCTTCCTTCCCAGATAGTTTGCTGGTGACAAAATGGAAATGGCTTGAACCCTCTGTGTGGGAGTGCAGCAGTGGATCAGGCTGCGATGTGACTCTGTGACATTTCCTGTTGTACCCATGTGGGCGATTTAATAAGCGCAGTAACATTTGTTTGCCTCACTCACATCATTATAAAGCCTTTAGGCAGGGCTTCCTCCTGCGGAGAGACGGGAAGAGCGACGTTTAAACTGGGAACCGCGGGAGCCCAAACCGACGCGCGTTTGCAGATTTACAACTTGGAATTTACACGGTGGCTAAACGGAGGTGTAAAGGAAACATCCTGGATGATGTGCAAACGCTAATGAGAGACGGCAATTTAAAATGTCAACGATGGGACCCAGTAGAGCTGACATTACTCATGCAGAAAGCAGATTTCTTTCTCACCCCCGTAACATTTGTTTGTAATCAGCGGTATGTTGGGATGAAATATCAGAGTAGGTGGAATAGAATTAGCAGACATTATTGCAATTAAACACTTCAGGAGTGTGATTAGAGCAGAACCACTTCAGCACGAATGTTAAAAATGTAGAACTTGGTCTATTTTTTATCCACTGTCTGTTCAAAAACTCACATTAATACAAACCTTATTACTGTACAGTTTTTTACATTTTACTGTCACAAACTCAGAATAACTCAGAAAATGTTCTGCATATTTATTCACATCCTCTTTTCTTTGATGGTATTATTATTATCATTATTATTATTATTATCAGCAGATCTGCAAACTTATTAAGACATGGCTTTAAGACTTAAATGGAAAAGACCAAAAGCCTCCCGGTGACTCTGGAGGAGATGCGGTGATAAATGGCTCGGGTAGCTGAATTTTAGTCGAGCGTTCCACCAATCTGGGCTTAATGAGAAACAGACAAGAATAAAATGATTATTTTACCACAAGCCGTGTAGGAAACATGGAAAACATGTGAAAAATTGTTCTCAAATTATGTCAAAATTCAGCTTTTATTTGGCCGAAATGCAAAAAAAAAAAAAGCTAACGCTGCACATCTCTCTGACACAGAAACGACAAACTCTAGGCATGATTCGTTTTAAAGGTTTGGGACATGAGGTATGTGGATGGGTACAGATCGATCCTGGGACAAAACCTTTTAGTCGTGTCCAGCAGGACAACAAAAAGCTACGGTGGCCCTGAGGTGCAAACCACTTCAGCAAATCGAAAGCACAAATACAAATTATAAAAACGCTACAACATTAACGAAACAGAAAGGGCGGGTCCCAGTTAGAGACCTGAGAAATCACTGATTGGACGACAGTGACCGGCCCCTTTGACGCTATGTAGCGTCCGCCATGTTGAAAGTGACTTATCTGCCAGCAAACAAATACAAGTTAATGGACCGAACTTCGTAAAGTGCCGTTCTGCAAAATATTGACTCAGCATGGAAACACAGACATTGTAGAGATGATCTGGGAAACAGAAGTCTGAAGAAAAACGGCTCAGAGCCGCCGTAAAATCCAGCGGAAAACATGTTTATGTGCCAGAATGGTGCAATTAAAATCCAGATCGAAAACATTTTGAGAATTTTCTTACAAGGCCTGAATATTGATTGTGTTTTTACTGAATCAGCCTGACCTTAAACTACTTTATAGACATAACTGGACAGAAAAGCTCTCCTCCAGATGTGCACATCTGGAAGAAACACATAAAACGACTTCAGTTTTAATAGGAGAGAATGGGCAAATATTAAGGCTTGCTACTCTTTTCATAAGTGTATTCATTAAAAAGAAAAAACAGATTTCATTTACCTTTAGAGGTGCACTAACTTTTATTGATCTGCCTCATAAAACCCCAATAAAATATGCGGAGCTCTTGGCTGAAATGGGAGTAAATATTAAAAAGCTGATCATGTGTAAATACTTTGGCAAAGTATTGATTGTATTTCCATATTTTGCATTGAAACACTAAACTCTAAGCTTCTTAAAGTCAAGTAAAGTTACTGTGTGGTGCAGAGCTCAGGGTTCTGCTTTCATAAGAGTGTCTGAATTATGAAAGCTCTACACATGTCAGTCTTGCATAAATCATGAGTCCATGAGGCATGTTACAATTTATGAAATATAAATTCATCACATGATTCCAAGTTACAAGAAGTAACTTGTCTTTCCTCTGACAGTCTGCAGTTTTCCTGTCCTAATAATGACGCCATTGTTCAGCACCTTATTGTGATTAGAGGGAATCGCGCTCAAAGTGAAACGTCTTTCCTGGCTCAGGAAGTTCGGATCCAAGAAGTCTACATGATCTTGAAAGTGAGTTTCCTGCCTGGCTCAGGTCGGAGCATTAGAAAGGTCGGCCATTGTCAACTGTCCCTGAAAAGTGACGATGCTGCTGAACCGTCATCCTCTGACTGGAGGAGACAAACGTCCTTCAGGAACTCATCCAGATTTCCTCCAAGCTGTTCTGTCGTCTGCAGGACCGTCTCTGGTTCTGGTTGGATCATGTTTTCAGCTACCAGAGGTCTGGATGGTCCTATGCTGATTGTCCTGATTCCTCTGCAATAAAGTCGACAAGCTCTGGTTAAAATATGTAAATATATACATATGTTTATACATATTTTAGTGCGATCTCATAGTTTTAACTGGACATGTGTCGGTCTGGATGCCTCGTCTTTAGTCACCTTCACCACATTCACAGCATTCTTCAGGTGAGTAATTCTGTCAGATTTAGTTCAGACGGTTCATTTCCTCCCTGCGATGCCAGAACTTAGTTTGATGCTTGGATACAGAAAAATAGAATCTGGTTTTATAGTTGGTTTTCTATCAGAGACAAAACTCACTGCGTTTAGTTTCAGCCATCTGACAAAGAGCTTCGACTACATGGAAAAAAGTGACTGGAGAGACAGAAGCCTGGACGTCTCTGTGTGAGCTGCTGCCTCAATGACTGATGGATGGATGGATGGATGGATGGATGGATGGATGGATGGATGGATGGATGGATGGATGGATGGATGGATGACAGTGTTTCACCTTCTTGCATTGTTTTGTGAGATCTTTTAACCACCTTTTGCCCTTTGTGAAAAGTAAAAATAGGAGGGAAGACCTGTTTTTGTAGTGTGCATGCGAGGGACCAGACTCAAACGAGGACAAAAACGTGTTCAAAGTAGAAATTTAATTCTTCAAAAAATAGCTAACAAGGCATAAAGATTTAATGCAAGAATAAGTGAAAGGATAAGTAACAAGTGCAGAAAGGTTAAAAAAGGATGTTGTTATGTAAATGTATCAGTCTGGAGAAGGGTGCATAACAATTTCCAAAGGTATTTTAAAAATGTGCTGATATTTTTGAGATCTTTTGGACATGAAATGTCTTGAACTGGGAGATGCACAAATGAAAATGTCAGAAAAATCCGACTAGGACATTTTGGCTTTTGTTGGGATGGAGTGATGTGAGGAAGACTATAATTAAATCACCTTCTAGTCTGTCTCCTGGACAAATGTACTGTTTCTGCTTTTGAATCTTATTGTCACTTTAAAGGTCAGATAAGGTAGAGAAATGATCCTGGTCGTATGCTAAGAAAATACAGTATCCTGGCTTTTAAACACCTTGTATAAATACTCTGAAGATGTGACAAATTAAAGATGAATGCACTGAAATGTCTTCATGTTGGCCAAGTGTTGCTGAACTGTGCAGTAAGACATTCTGTTCCAGTATTAAACATTTCCTCCATGCCGCGGCTGGAAAAGCTCTGGATTGTGCCGCAGGTCGACTTTAGATTGTTGAAACGAGGCATGAAAAGGTCAGACCAAATATCAACCCTTTTAACAAATGTTCCTGACCGCTTGGTGAGACAAAGTAGCGACTCAAAAAGAGGGGGGGGGAAATATGAAACTCAACAACCTCTGTGAGGTAATTCAAATAGAACATAGGAAGCGAATTGATTTATCTGAGCCTCTGCCTCCTAAAATAGCCGGACTGTCCAGCTCCCTGCAGCTGGCAGACGCTTGGAAACACGTTGTGGAGGTCAGCAGGTGATCGTCCGCATGAGGAGGAGACATCCTGAGTGTGCTGATGAGATGTTGAAGGAGATCTTCGCTAAGGACGAGGATTTGTACTTCCGGTTATTTCCTCATCTCGCTCTGCTTCCTGCGCTTCTTTCATTCCTTAGATTGGCTGCATCACCCTGCATGATGTGTGTGTGTTTGTGTGTCGATGGTAGTAATCTTAATCAAGTGGATCCACTTTGACAACATTGTTTCTCATTTGCATGTACAACTCTATTTGACTGAATACTCTTCACATTTTCATGCAAGTCACACGCACATTAAAACAGAATACCAGTGTCATTTAAAGTTACAGCCCATTTCCCAGCACATTTCCCCCCCATTTATCCTGCCATGCATGTCACCACTAATTAGATCATTTTTTGTCATTTTTCAATAAACGTGCTGCGGTTATTTCAAACCTGGCTGCCAGCGAATGGCTGTGCTGGCAAACAAAGCAGCTGCATGTAAGAAAAGGGGAAAAAACAAGACATGGATGTGACAATTAAGTTTGTCAGGCTACGTGTTTCAGGAGTTATTTCCTGGCACAGACTCGCACATCTTCTGCAGCTGGCAGGTGAGTGACGGGAAGCAGTCCATGTTTTATATCAACAATGGGACATGGCTTCCTGTCAGCCTTCATTAGCAGACGTGGAAGTATTCACAGCTGAAGGGAGAGCTTTCTATGAACAGCAACCTGAAAATGGATCTATATCAGCCCTGTTGGTGACACTTCGTTGAAACGTCTTTTTCCGCTCTGGTTTGCAGTATTTCTTTGTTCCAGACACAAACATGCATCACGGCCATGCCTGCACACAGCCGTGCCGAACAGAACCACTACATGCAGGGAGAAGATGCAAACTGAGCAGAGGAAGGATCTGACCAGAATTAAAACCTCGACATTCTTTCATTCACCTTTCAACTCAAAAACTCAATTCATCCAAATAACGACATTCTGAGTGATTCAAGCATCCTGAGCTGCATTCACTGCATTCAGTTCCAATGTTTCTGCTTCATCCATTGTTTGTGTTCATATCAGTAATTAAACTGAACCGCAGTGGAACTTCTGTGTGAACGGTTGCATTCCCAAAGCGACCCACACGAGCAGAACGTTGACGTCGCACAGCAGTTGCTGCTGTTGAGCAATGAGAGCCGATGATGTCACAGAAACATGAAGGAAGCTGATAAAGCTGAGGCACAGTAAGTAGCACCAGCTTTTTGTAGAGTATTGACTGACATTTCTGTAGGAAAGTCTGTTGGGATGTGCAGGAGGTTGAAGGTGATGCAGATTTCTTTCATAAGTTCATATTCATATTTTTCTTTCAGTCATTGTTTGTGTGCAGATTTAAATGTCAAAATTTAAATAAAATGCAACTGTTCAGACTGCAGGCACTTTGAAAACAATCAGGTAAATATCTAAATCAGATCCACATATTTAAGTGTCAAGGATCAGATGTTCTGGGGATCAGAACTGGGCCGTTCAAACTGGTGAAAACCTGGCTGTGGGTCACATTTGGCTGCTCTATCAACTTGGGTTTGACTGATGGCTAATATTTGGGGTGATAAAGTGCTAGAAGATCTTTATTTATTTGATGTATTTATGTTTTGACCTTCACGCTTAGTCTTGAGAACTGGATCATGACTGAAAGAGGGAGATCAGGGCTTCAGCAGACGCTTCTTACTGAGAAATGAATGAAGAAGCACCAACATCCAGCAGGAGCATCAAAATGAGTCGGTAGAAGAAGTTTAGATATGTGATCAGATTTCTTTTTGAAGTTTTTAGACATGCTTTGCACACAAACCTCAGACAAGACACCCAAGTCTGGAAAAACATTCTCATACAAGAGTCAGTGTTGGTTTTGGAGGAGAATTGACTAAAAACATGAGGATTCCTCCAGGTGCTGCCGACTAACAGACTATCATTGCTCGGCTTAGTTTCTCAGAAGTTGGAGGGCTTTTTACAAGCGGTGCTGCTTATTTATTGAATTACTGAAACATGGCCTTGCAGCAGGACTAAAGCGCACACAGCAGTGTGAAGCTGTTCTCTCTGCAGCCACAGAGACCCTCCCCTCACTCTGATCTGTTTTTCAAACACAGGGAACCCTCAAAGCGTCACTTTATGGCACGCAGAGTTTCCTGAGGTGGCAGCAGCAGAATGGCAGGATGCATTGAAATGGAAATGTGCAAAATGGCCGCGGAGTTTTCTGCATGAAAATGTTTTTATTGTTGTTTTTTTCCTGCTGTATTTCAATGCTTAACCACAGTGGTTTTCCACCCAAACCAAGAGGATTTAATGCAAATTGGACTAAAAGATTCCCAGGCGATTCAGGAACTTCTCCTCATCCTCTCTGACCTCCAAAGCTGTTTTGTATTTGTTTTTTACAAGTTTCAGTGTTTTTGTCATTCCTTATGCATCATCTACAGTAAATAATAATTAATTAGCAACTTTTAGCTTCCAAGCAGTTCCACATAAGACTGGTGGTTCAGCATCGAGGGAGTAACAGAAGACGGTGCAGTGAGAAGGTTGATTATTGGACAATTTATAAAACTTCTCCGTCTTTTTATCTTCCATTTTTACCAGTGAATTCTCATTTTGTCCTGTTGCTTCGTTCCTGATGCTGCAGAGAACCCACACAGACGATACGTCACTTAGCAAAACAGCGTAAATAAAGCCTAGAAAAGATATCAGAGTTTCCAAGAAGTCATAAATCTCAGTTAATTACGCCACATCAGATTCCTCTTGTGAATTAGTCATGGGAAATGAGAACACAGATGCTTTTCCTTCTGTAGTGTTCAAGGAAAAGTTCTGGGTTGATCTGTTGAAGTTAATTTGGCCTACTTGACTTCACAAGTCTTGTGATGTGTGTGCACACTGGAGTGTGAAGAAATGGTGCGAACTTTGGGCTGCAAACGTGGTTCAGAATATCTACAATCCTCCCCGTGTTACAGTTTCAGAGCTCTGGCTCAAGGCTACAGGAAATTATCATAATGTCTCTGGAGAAAATAAAGACTAATATTTATATTCCTTTTCTGAGGGGGTTCGTCTGATTAATTATGAAGCAATTATTGAAATAATCAACAACTTTTGCAATCAAGTGGAGTATACAGACTTAAAAAAGACCATTTACTGAAATAAATACACTCAGAACAGTAATTAAGCCAAAACTGCATTTACTGTAGTTACGTTTTACATATAAGGTGAAAAACTAGTCAGTAAATATGTTCTCCTGAGAATTGCTTTAGTGGCTGTTTTATCTTCACCAGGTTCAGATTCTGTTCAACTTTTGTATCAAGCAACTTCATTTATTCATTTATTAATCAGTTAATCTAAAACAATAATAAACAGCCCAGACTGAAAGTCGAGCAGAAACGTTTCTGCTCAACTTACTAACATTACGTCCTTTGCTATAAATGAATCTATAAACAGAAATGCTGTTTATTTCCTTAATTATAAAAAGAATCAAATTGTTTGTTTGGATATATTTGAGATATTTCTAATGAAGTAGTTCAATGAAACATCTGCAGAATATGCAATTTTTTCAAAATTCGATGAATCAGAGGGTGTGAAGAGTTTTGCGTTGGCAGAACAGTCAAAGCGTGAGGTTAGTTGAGGTTGGTTAAGGTTTGCTGAGGTTTTCTGAGGTTTGCTGAGGTTTTCTGTAGGATCGATGGTCCTGTCGTTTCAGGGAAGTTGCTCAAGGCCACATCAGCTGCTGATAAACCTGGAATTTAATACGACCCTGGGAGCGATATGAGCTGCTGTTATGAATTCATATTCACTTTGTCATTATTTTTTCTTTGTAAATGGTGGGTCATTCTGTCCCTTCAGCTCTCATCCAGCTGAAACCCCCCCTACACACACACACACACACACACACGCACACACTAGCCCTCATACCTGGTGGCTGCTGCTGAACCTGATTAATTACTTCCTCATCTCGCTCTAATTTAGATGTTGATTAGGAGATTTGGCGTTCAGTCTGCAGAACGAGCTTGCTCTCTCTCTCCTCTGTCTTAACTGCACTATAAAGAAGGAGCTCTTCTTTAACTCCAGACTGTGTCTGTAATGTGAAGCCGGTGGTCACCGCTCCATTCACACCATTCACCCGGCAGATTTCCCCTGCGAAACCCAAATTGAGTTTTCTTCAGCACAAAAGGTGGCCGTTCCTTTTTGACATTAAAACGTTCAATATTCCAGACGGAAGCAGACATCCTGTCTTCTGCCGAGCACCAATGAACGTTTTCATTTGCATGATAGAATTACAGAGCTCATTCAAAGGCAGGGTTTTCTATTTTCTTCTTTAATAGTATATCGTTGTCGAGTGACTGGAGATATGACCCGGTGCCGCTCTGCGGGCCCCGTGGGCTCTCCTCTCACACTGCCTTTCATTATTTCTGCTCCCTGCTGCGTTTGGCAGGAACGCTTTCTTACCTGTCAGTCAGAACCAAAATGATCTCTGCTTTTTTTTCTTTTTTTTTGAGGGATGATCCAGTCCAAGTCCCCCTCAATTAGGCGGAATGAAAGTGCAAAACAGATTAGCGAGCCTGCTGCCGAGCATCTGTCGTCCTTCTGATCCTTGTGTGTCATCGCCGACGTCTTGAGGTTCGCTGCACGACGCGTCTGTGCAAACATTACCAAAACAGAGCTCTGTTTGTTGTGCTTTTGATGGAAAGTGATGGGGATCCTTGGAATGAGCCTCTGTTCTGTAATCATGAGTCATTTCTAAACAATAAGGAGCAGCAGGCATCGTTTTACCAGAACAAAGGTCCAAACTCAGCTCTAATATGTCTGTTTACTGGCATGGCTGCCTCAGGTCCATACAGGAAGGCTGTTTTTTTTTTTCAAGGCGGCCTGTTTTCACATTCTGACACATAATCTGTGGTTTCGTTAGATTGGCTTCGGGTTGGGTTTAGATTTAAGTCAGAGCAGAGTCTGGATTGAAGCTTTTAGTGGCCATGACAGGGTCCCTCTGTTAGCTGCAGAGCTGAAGTCACCATAAACTGTGCGACGGGTGATGATGTGAGTCACTGTGACGGACTGAAAACAGGCACACACTCCATCTTTTCCTCACACTTCCACGATAGGACTGAGTCGGCTGCTGGCACGAGTTTTACTGGGCCTTTAAGACGCTGAGGTTTCAACACTGATGCAACTTTCAACCTTCATATATTTATTTCCCATTGATATTTAAATATCTTAATTAAATTTCCTTTTCCATTTACGGTTTTTTGAATTTTTATTTGACTTTTCATCTTTCCACCCACCTGAGATGCCAGAGAGTAACATAAAGTGGCCCCTCCTCCACCTGTTGCTGCACACTGCTGATCAGCTAGCTGAAAGAAGGTGACTGTTATTTTTGAAAGTTGTCCGTGTGTGGAAATATTATACTGCTGTAATCGCCTAAACTCAACAGCAATAATCAAACCTTTTTTCATCAAATGCTGATTTCTGAACTCTTAATACAAAACACTTTGAAAAGAATGAATAAGTTTATTTCCTTTGTGTAATTTGAGGCGTGAAAGTAACAATTTTCCATTTTCTGTGAGTAATTTGTTGAGCTTGCATGTTTGGAAACTAAAAGAAATGTCAGTCGATCGGGTGAAATAAAACTGAATTTTACTCAAGAACCAATTTGTGGATAATAGAGTTAAAAAAAAAGAAACTTCTCGGTGGTTTCTGAATGGTTTTCTGTAATAAATAAGAGTTGTGGATAAAATGATTATAACTTAGCATTTTTTGCAGTAGAAAATGTCTGAAATGTTCCAGCAAAAGCTCTGAGGCTCTGGAAAAAAAGGATTTTATTTCAAACAAGCCAAGGTTGCAAATGAATGTGCATGACCCACGAAGAACCTGAGAGATGAATTTCAGTCAGATTCTTCCTCCAGAAACTTTGACCACACAGCCGCTCACTTTCAGCTTCATTAGGTCTAAACGTACAGATCCAGCCATGAATAACATCTTTCTGCTTTCACAGCCTACAGCTTTAGCTTTAGGCACCGTTGGAGACCCAGAGCTCTCCTTCCTGGCTGCTCTCAGCATCAGACTCTTTATTAGAAAGACGTCTCACTTCTTCTGATGCAGACAAATAATTTTGAAGGCACAGCTTTAGTTTTTACAAGAATCAGCAATGCATAACCAACATTTTGTATAAATTAGTGCAAAATCAATAATTAAACAGGTCAGCAGCCATAAGACATAAAATGTTTACAACTTTCCTTTTCTGCATGATGTGTAGTAAAACTGCAACTCATGGATAATAAAACAATGCACATCATGAAGATCATCAATTTAACTATGTAAGCCTTTTAAATGCAGTATTAAAAAACCCTTAAAATGAAAAAAAATCTAATTTATGTTTTGAATAATAAAATAAACATTTTATTGCTTAAAGTACAATAACAGGATTGTTTTTGTTTGTAGTGAAAACTCAGTCTGGTTTCTGTGATGAACTGGTTTTACTGTTTGTTTTTATTTACACGCAAAACTTTTTCCCCTTTAACCAGCTCCATTTAATTACAGTTAAATTTAGTCAAATAATATTATTTCTAAGTAAAAAAAGCCATTTCAGCACTTCTAGTACCATTTAACAACGGTCTGATGGGTACAGTTTGTAACGGGATGTAATTCAGAGTTGGACTCCTTGTTATGTTCGTAAGAAGGTGAATTTTACCGACTCTGCTTGGTTTTGCCCTCCTGCAGTGTTGGAGCTTGCCTCCAAAAAACTCCATTACGAAAAAAAAGTTTGAAATGGAAACTAGAAAACGACTGGTGCACGTAAGCCCCTGACCCATCCACCCTCTTATCCCCGAGTTAATTTCCAGGCGGTGGGATTCTCGAAATGAGAGGATGATTTTCCTAATCCCTGCGGATGCATCCAAGGATGGAGTGAAATGTTTGGACTGTTCCCGTTTCCAACCGCGCGGACGTCCTGATGGGCGGCGGACTGGCGGCCCAGTTAGCCGATTGGATGGGGAGAAGAGGGTGTTTACAGGATGAGCGCTGCTCTTTTATGTGCATCTTCCCTTTTGCCCAGCATGCTCTCCTCTCACTCTGTGGGTGTCTAAGCTGTAAGCCTCTGGGTGTTTCACAGCTAATGTACAAAGTGTGTCTGAAGTAAAAAGTTAAATAGGTTTGGAATTGAATTAGGCCTTTTTCAGAATAAAAGAAGCTGAAGGGGAGCGTGCTAATGAGATAGTTTGGAACATGACTTTTTTCCGGCAGTGGTTGTCAGCGTGAAACCGTCCAGAAGGGATGAAGAACTGGAAACTAAAACCAGCCTGGAATAAAGAAAATCAACAACAGGCTGATTGATGGTAAATGATTCACTAAATCTTACTCAAAATTACACCCTTAAATCTTCATCCACATTTTTGAAAATGTGTTTTATGTGGAGTTTGTTTCATGTTGTTCAGTGTTGAGTATAAAATGAGTCCAAATCGTCTCCTCACCACCAGCATCGATAGTCGCTGTCAGGTTTGTGTTCTGACTCTGTTTGACTGTGTTATGTTATATTTCTGGACATTATTCCAAAGATCTTGTGTTTCGTCTTACTGCCACATTTATTGAAGAAAGAAATTTTACCTTCAATCCTTTTAAAAACAAGCCTCATATAAGTTCAGTTTGTTTCTGTCACCTTTTCATGAATTTTAACTTTTAACCTGTAGAGTGAAACGGATCTCTTTATTTTTTTGTTCTTCAAATAGTTTGGAAATAGTTTTATAATCCTTCACAGCTGAAGTCGTTTCATTAAAGTCTCTGCTGTATTTCTGTACTTCATATCAGTAAACTGCTAAAAGTCTGACGTTGGTAGAGAAGTTTATTTCTGTTAATGACAAGTTTATGCTATTTTTGATTATCAGTTCATGATTAATTCTTATTTTCAGCAGCTGAAGCTAGTTTTAAAAATATTTCTAACCAGCCCTTCAGTATTTTTACCACTAATGACAACAAACATGTTGGTTTTAGTTCAAAACTCCTTAGACCTTCAGCTTGAGTTTCAAAATCCATCCTTGGGATGCAAAAGTTGGGAATATGTCTATAATTTGCAGTTGATGATGCTTTCAGTTATACTCTACTGATTTACCATTCTACTGGAAATGTAGGAGACATTCAAATTAAATTGTAGTGTGTAATTTAGGATGGGTGGGTTGGAGTCCAGTGATGGGCTTTAATGTAGAGCGGATTATCATCGGCGTAGGAGTGGATATGGAGGACATGATGATGGGAGTCATTTCCTTGCTGCAGCAGATGGATGGGGAGATGGATGTGAGGAAACCTGGAACCAACCACACAATGATGACGCTGATCTGTTTCCATTCATTTCTGCACTGTAGGAAACTCTTCCTCTGAGGTTTGAACGTGTCTACAGTGACTTCCTGCTATCTGCTGCTAACAGTAGCAGATAAGAGCTGCTCCGGATTTTCTCCCGACCACCTTCAATCACACATTTCCAAGGCTTTAGATTCGGCTGCCAAGCAACAGCCTAATCTGTAGCAGACTGGGAGAAGGTTATCATCTCATGCAACTTTAATATCGAGAACTGGTTCTTTTTTTTAAAAGCTGCATCACCATAAATTATTCCCAGACAGAAAGTAATGGAAAAACTCATTACATGATTTAAGGTTAATGGACGAAAACGTTCTTGGTGGGTTTCATCTGGCATCGTAGCAGAAGTAGCTTGGAGTTTTTCCACCCCTGGTTCTGAAGGCACACTGACCCAGACCCGTTAAAGTTTCCCTGCTTTCGTCCTGCTGGTTTCAAATGAACAGCGTGAAGTTGGTGAACTTTTGAATGCAGGTGTTTAAAAAACATCTGAAACAAACCTGATGGAGCGTCTTGAAGAGCAGCTGTGACTGGATGGTTTTTGGTTTTTGGATCCTGAGACTTTATGTCTTGGAAAGTGAGTTTATTGTGTTAATGCAAAAGTAATATGAGACCAGGACACGTAAATATGAACATTAAATATATAATGTTCCGTTTTGTAAATTGATCTATTTGCAGTTAAGGAATGTACAACAAAATGTATCATTTCTGGAAAAGGCAAAACTAAAAAGGGGTAAAATCAGTTTTTAAGGGGTTAATATGTTAGAAACTTCATGAGTTATATGAGGTTTTTAGATTTCAATTCAAACTAAAGATATGTTCATTATGATTTTCTTTTTCCTTTTTTGTTTAGTGGGGCTTTGGTAAAACAATTTAGCTTAGTCGCATATCAATGACTGCACAGAAAACAATCAAGTGAAAAGCTTCTGTTCTTATTTTTCCCTTTTGAAAACAGCAATCAGTGAAATGTAAGTGGTTAGTTTGAATAAATGTAAAATACATTAAATGAATGCAGGGGTAATTATGATGATCTTGAAAATACATTTGTGTGTTTAGGGGAGGCAGGTCCTCACAAGGCAGTAGAGATGAATTTCTACCTGTTGTTGCAGCAGATTCACCATCCCTGGGAGGAAAATGGTTCTGAAATCCGGATCAAAGTTCCTGTGAACCTTTTGTCTCCAGAACAGAGTCGACATGTTTTAACTTGATTGCGTTGAATTGGCTTTTACAGAAGCTGTAAGCTGCAGCGAGATTACGGTCGCTCCACAACAGCTCGGTTGTTTGGAGATGATAGGGGGCATTGTGTAATTGCTTGTTAGAAGAAAATATGCAACGGGCGCGATGGGTTAAATGACAATTAGCGCAGTGTGTGTTCTGGTTTAGATGCATGCGGGAGAAGCTGCTGCTCGCTGTTGCCTGCAGCTCCTCGGAGCTCTGGGTTCACTCTGCGTTTCACTTGACAGGTCTGGCTAAACCGTCATCCTGTTGCTTCTATTCCTGGTGCCTCTCCCCTCCTGCCCCCCTCTCCACCTCCACCTCCTCTCTCTGGGATGCTGGGGTTAGTACACAGTGACAACTCCCACCCTCCCTGCAGAGTGTCAGTTCACCGGCTCCCCGTTTTCCTGAAATGACAGAGACGGAGAGAGGACGAGGAGCGCAGGGGGGGGGGGGGGGCTGCAGCGTGTCAGAGAGAGAAGTGTGAGGGTCCTAACCTTCCCCCCAGCCTGTTCTCTCCTCCTCGCATCTCCTGCCTCTTTTCCCTTCACTTCTGCTCTTGTATTTAATTCTCAGAGCGGAACGGCTGCCGGGCTCAGAGTGGCTGATGGAAGGCGCTCGGACTCAAATTTACTTTCAGGCGCACCGGGCGCTCGTGCACAGACACTCTGCTGATCCCGCGCGCGCGCCGTCCGTCCAGCGCGCCGTTTCTCTGCCACATACATGAAATGATTGCTGCACAGAAACCCTGAGTGTCTCAGTCTGTTGGAAACACTCAGCAGCAACCTCCTGACAGCTCTCCAGACGCACTCTCTCCACACAGATAACAGATAAAAGCTGTTTTCTTAAGTCCTTTCCGATGTCTCCCCCCTCCTCCCAACTCACGTCTCTTTTCCTCCTCATCTCTGCGCGCTGACTTGTGGGCGTTGGCAGGGTCTGTGTTTGTCTCTGTGTGTGTGAACGCGTTTCGCTGCTTGTATTTGCATTCACGCTGCGTCGCATCGCTTTGTTTGTGCAGATGTGTGGAGAACAGACAGGAGAGACTACTGTCGAAACAACCACGTGTAATGTCTACAATTTGATGCCAACGGATCAGGATGTAAGAAAAAAAAATGCAGAATTTTTTGTGCAACATGACAATTAAGTTTTTACTCTGAGGTCATTAGAAATACTAAGTACACCCCCGCTGCTTGAAACGGAAGTAACACTCAGGGTTAAGACTCTTATCAGTTATTCTATCGACTATTCTGACGATTAATCGATTAATCGGATGAAAAATGCACATTCTGCACGGTTTTCTTTTAATCACTTGTCTTTTCAGATAATATTGGACATTGTTTTGTACAGTTTTGGCTTAATTACTGCTCTGTGTTGTTCCTCAAGTCTCTATTCACCAGCTAATGATTAATCAATTACTAAATTGACAATTATTTCAATAACTGATTAATAATTAATCTTATTAATAATTTCAGCACTTATAAGTCAGGAGTTTAGGTAGTTTGGACAGTATGGATGCAGTAGCATTTTAATGGCCTTTATAGAAGCAACTGAATGTAAATTTAAAATCAACAGAGCAAAATATTATTTCCATGTGGAAAGATTTGTGGCAGCTACCAATCTTTTCTGGCATAGATGTCCCAATAAATTCACCCCAGGGTCAGATCATGCAAGGCCTGCAGGAACTAAACAGGTGAGGAGAAAAGTGATAAGCAAGGACGACTTGTTTAAAAGAAGAAGAAATGCTCTCTCTCTCTCTCTTAAAAAAAAGGTGTGCAAAGTTGCATTTGAATAAGATTTCCTGCAATTATATCCTCTGGGCAGATGTGAACAAACAGACGTTTAGTTGTGAGCCACATGTCCATCTACAGAGAAAACAAATTATAGGATAAACATCTGATAAGCAGCTGATGACACAGCTGACATGAAACTCAATGTATTTTAGAGTCAAGTCTGAATTTGTTGGACTGACAGCTGAGGTTTGGGCTTCACTGTCCAACAGAAGAGCTGGAAAAATTCCCAGTCAAAGTCCAGGTTTCCCACTGACTGAAAAGCTGTACGGAGTCTTCAGAGAGCCGAGCAGAAACAAATGTCTGCAAACCTCAACAAGCTGAGAGAACATAAAAAGTGGGTAAAAACTTCTCCAGAACAAGAGAGACTGACAGAAACGTCTGCTGGGAGTCAAAGCTGGACAAGCTTGTTCTATAAACTGTTGAATGTTGGACTAAAGTTCTTTATTTCCTGAACCTGAGCTGGAGATCCAGCCGCCTAATGATAGCAGGTCAGCTCTGACATGGACAGAGGTTTGTGCATCATAAAAAACCATGATCACGTTTAAAAGTATCTGAGTATCACAGCTCAGAGATCCATTCCTCCCCACCAGGAGAGGGAGAAGCGGTTGCACACTTTCTGCTTATCATTCAATGGAAAATGGAGCTCAGGGCTGGAAATCTGTCAGACTGAGTTTCCAAATACTCCCCTGCAGATGAAGCTTTCTGATAGCACTAT
Source organism: Poeciliopsis gracilis (assembly GCA_911649635.1). NCBI lineage: Eukaryota > Metazoa > Chordata > Actinopteri > Cyprinodontiformes > Poeciliidae > Poeciliopsis > Poeciliopsis gracilis. The sequence continues at coordinate 243,249 of CAJVRI010000120.1, forward strand.
GCGAACATCTTTATGCTTGTTTTACCATGATGACATCAGCATGCCGGACAGCTCCTGTTCCCAGGCCCTGCAGAGGTCAGATGAAGATGCATTTTCATGAGACTAACACAGTGAATTGGATTTTTAAAGGTCACACTGTTGCACCTTCATCTGTCAACCACATTGCTTTTATGTGACCTAACATTTAACCAAAGGATCGAATAGAAACAATAATCAGTGTATTTAATAATAATTATATGTTGTTAAATAAGCAAAACATAAAAGCACCATAAAAGATGCTCGTTTATGAAAGAAGAATCGGTCGGGTAATTTCCTGATCAGATTGGTGACGGCGTGTCTGTTTTGATTTGGGTGAAGTGGTTCCTGTTTTACTGGATTCAAATGCTGAAGTTTCCAGAAGACAAAAGGAACTCTCTATGCAAGATCTGACAGGCAACAAATCACAAATACATAAAATCCTGCCAAGTGTTTCATGTGCAAATGTATCAGTGGACTTGAAAAGAGACAAAACTGACTTACAGGTAACTTTTCAGCAATAAATATGAGCTTATATTAAGTCAATATTTCCTTAATACTGATAAAGTTCTAGTTACAAGTGAAATAGTAACCAGTAGAACAAGACAATAAGTTGAATAAGTTAAAATGTTTTGTTCCAGTGGCAGATTATTTCACCTTTAACTTGTATTGTTTTCATGAATATTAAGGGAAGATTGACTTAAAACAGGTTCCTTTATCTTGGTGAGGTTTGACCTGCATTGTGCAAATGTAGCATGATGGACGTTGTTCTGTCTTGATGAGAATGAAGCCATGATGGAAAAGCAAAAAGCATTTTGAGGAGCTTCATGAAGTTAAAGCTCCTCGAGCCTCTTAAGTGATAAACATCCACTTATTGTTTTAATTGCATAATATATAATATTAGATTATTTTTAAGTATTTGTTAGGGGTACGCAAAGATTGTCAAACGGTCTCATTTGGCTCTGTGAAAAAGAAACATACCTTTCTATGCCCTGATGCATTTTGATCAGCTTTGCAGTCGCTTGCTGTTTCTCTGCGTGTTCAGCCTGTTTGTCTCTGCATTAGAGGAGCCATCAACAGTGGATAATTGTCCCACAGATGTTGGCCCGCCCCCATCAGAGTATCAGTTTCTAATCTGTGACCGCAGATGGATTAATTACCAGCTTTAATCAATCCACTTTGACCAACATAACACAGCCCCGTCGCACTGATGTCCAGACTTTAATGGACACTCTCCTAAAAAGACAGCTGCCAACATTTGTCCCCCTCAGATTTCAAATTTAACGAGTTTTGAGTTTTTTCACATAAAATTGACACAATAGGGACTTTTCACCCGTTAGCTACAGTTTATTAGAGAAATATAAAAAATAAGATAAAAAAAAAAGAGAAATTCTAATATTTTGGGAAGAACACTTCCCAAAATATTATGTAATATATAATGTAAATATAATGTAATTTAATTTATATATATATTGAAATAAAGTATTATTATATATATATATATATATATATATATATATATATATATATATATATATATATATATATACATATATATATATATATACATATATATATGTATATATATTGTCCTATCAACATTTGGTTGATATTCCAAACCGTTATGATCGTCAGTCTCCTAAATTTAGCAGAACTGAGCTGCTTCTGATCTGCTGTGACTGGCTGGGAGTTAAAAAATGGTGGAAAAAGGGAGTTAAATGGTGGGAAAAGCTATACTTTTCTTAAGAAAGAAAAACTTAAAGAACACACAGTGATAATGGGATAAGCGCCGAGTCAGGAGTACTTTCAAAAAATCCAATTTCAGAATTAATGGCAGGAATAAGACAAAGAAAAAGAGATGCAGTTAAGTGCAGAAGAAGAGGGCTTTTTAGAAATAAGACAAAGAGAATAATGAATATAAAGTTTAAAGCAGCAATAGCAGACATAGGATATGAGGTGATAGGAAAGTTAAGGCTCCATGATTAGAAACAACCCATAGATGGAAAGTAGCAAGAAAGTAGCAGGTTGATTGAAAGTGGATAAAAAACAGTCAGCAAACACAATTGTTCTGCCTGATCCGCTTGGTAAGATGCCTGACCTGTAGCAGGCAGAACTGTTTCAGCCAATCATAAGAAACTAGAGCAGGCTGACAGGACGCATCACCTCAACTCGATAACAGCCCTCCATCTGTTTCACATCAAACCTTCACAAAGGAGAAGGAGCCGCCGCGTTCGCCCGCAGCTACGCCGAGCAGGTCACAGGAAATCACAGGAGGTGGCGCGCGGATCGACGTTCACATTCAAACATAATTAGTCTGGCGCCATGTTTGAAGCGAGGAGGGACAAATAGGAAAGAAATTAAACAAGAATGGAGCCGACAGCAGCTGGTACCTAATCCAATAAATGATTATTCATTATGAAAAAACTCCCAACAGCCAGAACCGCAAGTCAGTTTTGATTAATGAGGCGGATGATTAATCAAGTCTGCCAACACATCCTCACATCGTTCAAGGTGGAGTTATTAATATTTGGTTGGTAGAGCATCCCAGCCCCCACCAGTGTTTTTGTTTTCCTTGTGTGAAAGTAGGTTATCTCTGGGTCTTTGAGCGCGAGTCGACTCGTTCACCTGAGGTTTAAAATGCTGCTTTGTTGGTGCAACAGCAACATTCCACTTTTAGGTCGCTGTTGACAGCTCTTCCCTTATGCAGGTGTTGCACTGCAGAATATGAGGTCTGTTACCTTTATCTAATCTTAAAACTTGCAAAATGCTGATTGACTCAAACATTCATTAGCTTGTGGTCTGTCTAAATTCTGTAAGCGCTTGCACATTTCCACCGTAGAGTCAGTGGCTTTTTGCTGCCAGCATATGCTTAACCACAGCGCCATAGAACGTAAACGCTGACATAATGTATGTCACACTATACCATAGCAACCAGCTATGATTCACATAAAGTGCTTTATAATATTTCTGCATCACTAAATCAGGCCCAGTTTGAGTTCCAGGATTTTGTGGCTCATAAGTTTATTAGCCATAAGTTCTCCAGACCAGCTGTTTCCATTACAAGTGGAAAAGTTTTTCATTATCTGTGCATGTTGACAAAACACGGTTTTCCAATTGCTGTGTTTCCGTTCAATAAGAAAAGCAATTAAAATGTTGTGAACAAGTCTGATCATGCGACAAATGATTAAAATCTTGGGGATGACTTTAGATTTGTTCCTATTTTAGCCTCAGAACCAGTATTGATCATCTATCAGCCAATCAGAGGAGGATACTTGGGATCGGCTTCGCATGTGGCGTTTTTGGGAAACTGTAGTTGGCAGCTGCACATTGTCCAAGCAGACCAGAGCAGACATGAACTGACGTGACTCGTGTGACACAAAGAAGTGTTTCTGTTGGAAATTTTGATGTGGTTGAGAAACCAACTCTCTGCTTGACCTAACAAAGTTGTTTTTATCATTCCAATTTCTGCAATCTTACGGTCAATCTTATGGAAATGCAGCTACTGACTCATGATCATTTTCTAATGAGAAGCCAGAGGAAGCAATAGTTTGGTTTTGCGGCTGCCCCTCTCCCACATGTTGCTGCCCACAGCTAGTCAGCTGACTGACGAAAACCTCAGACAGTTTTTCTATGACTTGTAAAGGAAACAAATTCAGCAGTTATGCTGTGAAAACTGCAACAACTCATCACTTTTGTGGAAGTATTGCTGCTTTCAGACTAGAATTTATAAGACATGGATGTCAGCAGGTCATCTGCTGTGGCGGCATGTTCTCTGCCAGAGCAGATGACCTGACTAACCAATTGTTATTGGATAAAATGAGCCTGTTATAACTGAGGTCGTCTATAAAATAACAGTTTAATTGATACCAAAAATAGCTGGTTTTGCTTCAGGATTTGTATCAAAATTATAATTACAACTATGTAGACATGGAAAAGAACTACTAGATTTTTTCAGATTTTAATTAAAATACCTCATGATATAAGTATTAGTTTAAAATTTGCACTATAACCTATTTTTACTCGAGGTTGCTGAGGGAATCCTTGCAGTGAACTCTGAATATTCCTGCCTCTGTTTGGTTGACGCTGAAGCTTCTGCGCCCTTTTCTCCACCGTCCAGCCTGTTCAGTTTGTCGGTTTGTCCTTGATTCCCTGCAGAAGGTTTGGTTTATGTCTTTGTGTGGTGTCCAGTGTCGCTCTGCTGCAGACTCGCCGTGCATTTCTATGTTCGGGGAGTTTTTGTGAGGCGTTCTGCGGAGGCCTGGTCTCAGATCAATGCAGGTTTGAACAGTAGCAGCTTTTACACATTCCATTACCTTAAACGGACATCAGAGCGCTGAACAATCAGAGTCGGGCTGCAGGCTTGTTTAGTGGAATCACTCCTCTCTCCTGACTCGTCTCAGTCATTTCGCTGCCTTTGTTTTAGTTTCCACTAATCTCTGCTGTTTTCTCCGGAGCGGCCAATGTCTTTGTGTCTCCTTGACTTGCATCTCGTTGTTATTCCGCTCCTTTCCTCTCACCTTTCTGCCTTGTCATTGGCCTCTCCTGCTTGATTTTTCATTCGTCACATCTGCTCCCCCGACGTCTGCGTTCTCCTTCATCGTCCTGTTTCCTCTCCTTCATGCTGTCATTCATGTCCTCTCACCCCCTCCGCCGTCTCACTCCACTCCCAATCTATTCATATCAGCTTTCCTTATGGCTCTCGCTTGAATTTGCCCTCTTATTTCAACCTTTTGCCTTGCTAAGTCTTTCAGGTGCCAGTTTGGATTTTCTATAACTAAATTGTCCTCCTTGCAGTTATTGATGTAATTTTCAGGTGTGTATAAAAAGAAGAGGCTTCTTTTTGAGCCTGAGAATTATTTCTCATCCATGTTGTTACCTTGTGTGACATTGACAGAGCGACTCTGCATATCTTTTGGAGAGCCAAGATATTCAAACTAAAAAAACGTATGGATAAATATGTGTACTAGTGAATGCTTTATGTATTCTGCTACAGAAAATAGAAAAATGAGTTATTAAAAACTGCTTTTTTAAATGATTCAATGGTTCAAAAATTACAAATCTATTTTTTCATCACAAGAATATCAAACATAGTCACATTTCTCAGTGAAATCTTGTCCTTGAGAGGGAAAATAAGTTCATTTTTCTCGCCGGGGAGATGACTCATCATCTGTGGTCGGTTTGTTTGAACCCTGTTTACATGCTTATTATATCAGGTTATATTATCATTGCAGCATTCACTGAGCTCACTGTGCCTTGCAGGTGTTCTGAATATCCTGCAGCTGCAGGATTCATCCGGGTCTGGACCTGTCACCTCAGGTTCTGGTTTGGCAAAGAAAACTGGAGCATTTCTGAAATTATTAAAAAGTGTCCATAATAAAGTAATGAGAGTATCCCACCGTGTTTTCCTCACCACTAGAGTGAAACAAATATTATGAACATTACAGTAACTATTAAACGATACTTTGACATGTTAATAGAAATATAATAGAAAATGTTGCTCCAATGTGCAATTTTACTGAACTTTGGACACATTTTGTGATGCGTAAACTCAATCCATGAATAAAAAGCTAATTTATGTCAGTAACTTAATTCACTAAATGGAACACATTATATAGATTAATTACACACAAGCATTTTCAGTCCATTGTTTTTGGTAATTATGATCCAATTACTGCCTATGGAAACATTTAAGTTTAAAATATAAGACCAATAAAAACTTTTTTAATGCAAAAACGTGGGTGTAATAAAATTTACGTTTTTAGAATAGTTAGAAAGAAATGTACTTTAAATTTGACAAACAAGCTTCGTAGAAACACATATTCTAGATTATTTCATGAGATTTCATTGCCTTAGTTTACATTGCAGTGGTTAGAAATGGCCTCTAGTCTTTATTCAGGCATTTTTCATGTACAGTTCAACCTCTTCAGGTAAAATGCATTAAGCTTCAGGAAAGTATCCAACCACAACATACACAAACTTCTCTTTCTAGGCCAGCTACCCAAGCAAAAAGCTAGAAACTGATCTGAAGTTTCAGCCTCCTCTGCACCTGCCAGGCGACGGTGATGTTCCAGTTTCTGTAAAGCAGAAAGCAGAGGTGGAGACACACATTTCATCAGTGGCCTTGTGCTTCTTTAGCTCAGGGCTGAATGTGCTGTAAGCTTTGTGAAAACTCTTCAGAATAAGCATCCTGGTTGCTGGTCTGCTGTTTCAGGTGAATTCACTGTTTGCAGGTTAAATACTGCTGATGATTTAAAAATGTTCAGGATTGCACACTAATGTCACATGAACGTCCCGATGCAGAGGATGGATATTTCCTCAGGTAATGCACCTAATATGAACACAATGGAATGATATGATAATTTACCAACATGCGGCTGCTGCTCTGTAATTTGCTAAATTTCCACTCTACCTGAGAGAAAACCTGTAAGTACTGTTAGTGATGGAGACAGTGAAGACACCTTTTATGATTTATTACATCTGCATGAATTCAGTGGCACGTCATCATTCAGGTTAAAGCTCTTCACTTTGAACTGTTTTCACACATTCTGCTAATTTTTACGGGTCTTTGTGCATAAAAAGAAAAAGCAGGTCTAGGGAGGTAGAAATTGCTTTTGAACGGTATAATTCAAGTCTGTCTTTATTTTATTTCTGAATAATAAAATATTCTCACCAGATTTGCAGCATCAGTGATCTATTCCCCCATCAATTAGCAATATAAAACCATTGACTTGCCAAATCTTAAAATTTTCATAAAATTGAAGTCTCCTGAATAAATCCCAGCTCCCTTTAAAACCCCTGACACATAAATTTCAAAGCATAAGTCTATGTATATTTTATATATACGCTTTCATGCATCTAAATCCAGACGCATCTCCATGTTTTTGATGTTTTGTGTATAAATGCGGTAATCTGTCTCTGGGTTGTGCCCAGACAGCGGTGGCTGCGTTCAGGCTGCGTTCAGGCTGCGTTCAGGCTGCGCTCTGGCTGCGCTCAGGCTGCGCTCAGGCTGCGTTCAGACTGCGTTCAGGCTGCGTTCAGGCTGCGTTCAGGCTGCGTTCAGGCTGCGCTCAGGCTGCGTTCAGGCTGCGCTCAGGCTGCGCTCAGGCTGCGTTCAGACTGCGTTCAGGCTGCGCTCAGACTGCGTTCAGGCTGCGCTCAGGCTGCGCTCAGGCTGCGTTCAGATTGCGTTCAGGCTGCGTTCAGGTTGCGCTCAGGCTGCGCTCAGGCTGCGCTCAGTCTACGCTCAGTCTACGTTCAGGCTGCCATTGATTGGTGGTGGTGTTGGTATTCAGCTCCACGCCGCCACCCTCTGTACGGCTGCGGTGGCTTATTGGTTGTGTGTGTGTGTCTCGGTTGGACCAGCTGCACAGCATGGCAACAATGACCTGAAGCCGGAGTAAAGAGACACCAAAGCAGAATGTTTCTCAGAACAATTACATCTAAAACCCAGACTGGTCATCTCTCCATCTCTCCTGTCTGCCTCTGGTTTTCTGTTTCCTCCTTTCTCACCTTGCTCTGCCACCTCTCTTCTTAATTTTTTTCACTGCGGTCCTCCTGTTGCTTTGTGTTTAGCATCTGTCATCTTTGAGTTCCCGTTTGAGCCTATAAATGTGTTTTCTGACCTACTTCTGTCCTGTTTTATTTTCTGTCATGCCTCTTGCCATTCAGCGCCTCTACCTTCGCCTCGCTTGTTGTTTTTAATTTCAAAGTCACAAAAATGTCTGCAAGACGCCGTCAAGGTTAAGAGTTATGCTTTTCTATCTCAAAATGCAGAAGAAAACCACAGCATGCCTGGAGTATGCCGTCAGACCTTCAGCACAGATGGAACATGATTTCCATCTCTGTCTCTGATTCTGTGTTTTGGGAACTTTAAGTCGACTCATTCCTGAGGAAATCCCTGAAATCTGAGGGGCTTAAATAAAACATGACCTTCAGTTTGTCTCCACTTCGGATGCATTAGACAAAATTTGATGCAGAGTCTGTATATGTTCTTGAAGCTTCTTCAAATAAATAAAGTTGAAGCTGTTGCTTTCACTTGAACTTGGACGTTCATCTTGCAGAAATAAATTGGCACCAAATGAGCCAAATTAATCTTATTTACATTTCTTGGCTGATGCAATTTTTAATGTTTCAGAATTTGCTGAGGCCCGGAACAAATGGTCCAACTGGAATGAAACTCTCAAACTCCTCTCAAGTCGAGGTCATTGTGTCATATGGAAAACAAAACGTAAAAAGTAATGATGCACAACTTCCCAGTGAACACCTGTGACGGCGGTAAAGATTGGTTCAGTGAACCTCCGAGAGCAGAGATGAGGAACTTTCTGTCTTTGTGCCAAGACTGTGATTAATGATTACTTGATGCTGATATTAGGTGGGTAGAAGTGATTTAAGAGACGATCTCATGTATTCATGAATTTCAGCTGTTCAGGGCTGTTATGGTTCTTTACTGCTGACTAGTTGGTTTATATTTGATTTGATTCAGTGGATGATCAGGGTATGGCCTGATGACATCACTTCAGTCATGATGCAATAATTATACTTTTGTAATATTAACTCAGCTCTATGCTGTATTGAGTAGATCTCTGTAAAGTTGTTTTATTATTAAGTATTTTGATGTAGAAATAAAAAACCTGTACAATCATTTTTGTCCTGGTCTTCCTCTTCTCAGATTTGGTTTCGCTTCATCTTTCTGTTCGTTTCCTGTTTTTGCTTTCTGTGCTTCACAAGGTTAATCCCACACTATGCAGCCGATCTGTTTCTTCTTTTTCCATTTTGTATCCTCTTTTCTTTTCATGGTTTCATCGTGAACTTAGTCAATCTCCAGCTGACCTTCAGCCTGCACTGAAGGGCGGGTCGGGCCGTGTTTATTTTAGTGGCTGTCTGCAGCTGAGATCTTTCACCTCTTACCTCACACCTCTGTCTCCTCTCATTCCTCCTTCTCCTTCCACTTAAGCCGCTCTTTATCTCTGGCTTCTGGTTTCTGCCGGCAGGGTTTGTTATATTCTCCCGTCTTTCGCCGTTCTGGCCTTTCTCTCTTTAGCTTAACCTGCATGTGGTTCTTTGCTTTCTCGCTTTCCTTTTGTCTTCAACTTTGCCCCCTTTCAAGGGCCGAAGTCCCACGCTCACACAGGTATTGGTTCTAAAAACATGAGATTTTGTTCGGTCTGAAACGGTTTTGGAAATGTGTGACTCGTACAGAGCAGGCAGATTTATCTTGGCATCAAACTACAACCCCACAAAAAATAGATTTAAATCAAAACATTGTCTAAGAATGTAAATAAATAAATGTTATTATCCTCAGGAAAATTCAGCTAATCAATATCAATTAGTGTTTATCTATTCATGACGGTCTATATCGAACAATATATTGGAGTTTATAGGCACAGTATGCTTAAGTAATGTGCAAAATTTTAGAGTTTGGCCAAACAGAACTGGAGTTAACATCTGCTAACTTTGGTACAAACTTCAAAAAACTTAGTGATGCTCTTTGAGAGACAAATAAAACTGCAGCCAGAACCGTTAGGGATCATGAACAGAATCCGTCCTGACAGTCTAAGCTCTCCAAATGCTGCAAGGGATTTTGGGGGAATTTTTCAAAAATAAAAGTCAGACTTGCATTTTTGCAGCAGTTTCCCATTTTCCTTCCCATTAAATACCAAATACACGTTAAAAAACAAAACAGTTCCATTATGTTGATCATTTTGCACACTGTTTAGTTTGTGCAGTCTTAAAAAGCTTTGTGTTGCATCTGTGCAACATGTTTTCCTTCTGCCATCAATGAGTCACGGTTCATGACCAGGAATTAAAACGTTTATAGCAAATTAAAATGAAACAGATGAAATGTTTGGTTGTTGATCAGACAAAGCTCTAAAAGACCTTGGGAGGTTTGTTGTTTTTGTGTGAGGACATGAGAAACTCAACGTTTGAATCTCAAAATGAGCAATTCTTGGTTTGTACAATTTGTGCCTTCTACGATTTTCAAAAGGAGAAGAAATGGAAACGAGTCTCTGAGATTATAAATGAGCTTTGAGTAAAAAAATAATCAACTGGTTTCAAAATATGAACACAAAAATCTTAAAATTTCAGAAAAAAGTGTTTTGTTTGCTTTGTGTTTTTAATTTATTGATATTTGATGCTTTTTATGTTTGTTTTTTGTGTTTTTGACAGATAATTAAGACCAACACATCATACCTGTAATTTATAAACTGAGTTTTTCCCACCAAAGAGATTAAAGTTTTCTCTTGAAGTCAAACATTTGTGGCTTTTTAGATTTTTAAGAATATTGATGTAACATTTAAAAAGATTAATGAGTGGACCGGCATAACTTTTAGAAAAAAGTGTCAACTTTTTGATTCTCAAACATTAAAATGAGAATCGCAGCTTGAAAAATTAAAGGAACAGTTTGGCAGTTAAAGACAGAAAAATCACAGCATGGAAGAGCCTTCCTCACCTGTGTGTTCTGACACAAAGCCGCCAAAACTCCCCTGATCTTCATCATCATCACCGTGCGGGACGGGATTACTCATTTAGACCCAGAGAAAAACTTTCCCAGGAGACATCAGGAGAGAAGCGGTGACGGCGAAGCGGGCCTCAGCATATTTCCTTTGCTGGTTGAGCTGAAAGTAATCCAGGGTTCTGCACCGATCCTCTGCTTCTCAGGTGGATTTTACATTCAGTTCAAGATCCTAACAGCTGCTGGCTACAGCAGCACGGCCTGTAATTTCTGTAAACATTTCTCCCTGGAACCAATAAAGGCAACTTTTATCAGCAGCTTTATTGTGTGTATTGGCCAGACTTGTGAAAGTCGGCTTTGGATGAATGCTGATGTCGAGGAAAATAACAACCCAATCTAGATGGAGAGAAACTTTGGCTATTAGATGACAGCAAGTCATTTTTTGGAGGGAAGCTTGTCTTTCCTTGAGGCTGAGCCGTTGTGCTGTTGGTGCTACATTTTCCTAAATGTGCAGAGACGTTTGTTTGAGTTGTTATTTAAATAGCTCCGGTGTCTTTTTGTTATTGTATGTTAAAGTTGGAAAGAGCCTGAGGCGTTTTTTTATTTTTTTACCTTTTTGACATGCAAACTGCAGCCTGCTTCATTAGAGAGCATCGTGAGATGAACGTTTCTTCTCTGCTCCCTCGCTCTTCATCTTCCTCCTCTGTCTCTTCCCATTTTTCAGCCGCTCTCCTTCGGCGTGATAAAGTTCCTCATCTCTCACACTCACTTCACCTGACGCCTCAGATTTTGTCTTCCTTTTTCTACCCTTTGCTTATAAACTTGTGCTTTCAGAGCTGCTTCTTCATCGTTTTCACTTCTTTGCGCTCAGTCAGAGAATCGAGCTCAGTCGAAATGCTGCTGCTGTTTTGATGAGGTTGGAGGTTTGATGAATATAATGCCTGATTAGAATGGATTTGCTGTTTGTTTCTAGATTTCAGTTTGATTCTGCGTCCTGTTGGTCACTGATGTCTGTTTTTTTTCAGTCTTTCTATGTAAATCTTGTTGACTCTGTCATGAGGCGATCCTCCTGCTGCCATATCTCCCAGCGATCCACTGTAAATCCCAGAGTATAATCGATCACGTTGACAACCCCCCATTAACCTGCGATTCATGCGCCCCCCCCTGACTGTGGCATCCAGCTGACAGGAACTCACCTGTGGGCGTTTTTGCTCTTTTCGGTGGGATTCTTCCCGCTCTGTGCTCTTCCCTCTGCTTCCTCTCCCCTGAGGCGTTGCCCTAATCCATGATGTTTCCGTTCTTGTCTGTACATAACGTGACAGGAAATGCCCCTGGGACTGTTTCACTTCTGCATGTTTAAAACACATAAAACATTTTATTGCATGCAGCAGTTTTGAACTTTTTTTGTGCATGATGTACTAAGTATTCATTATTGGGATTTTTTCCATACATCTAAATCCAAATATGATAAAATGCAGTTTGGGAAACTGAAATACTTTGACACAATTTTAATTGACCTGCTTTTGACCGACGTTTCCAAACCGTCCAATCCAGGAGAGCCATTTATTTTCCTCTGTGCTGATTGGCTGACATGATGAAAGCGTTGAGGTGTGTCCTGAGGTTTCAGCAGCAGATCCATTTGTCTGCAGAAATACATGTTGGGGTTTCTGTGCCTGATGTTTCACATTTAAACTGATGGATTTATTGTTCAGGTTGTGTCTGCAGCCTGTCTGATGGTTTCTGCTGCTGCCGTTTGGAGAGTCTGACTCGATCACTGGATCAATTATTCCTGCACTGTGTAGCTGGTTAAATAATCATTACAACTAATGGGCACCGCCAATAAACAACTGTACTCTTAATTAATGCCACTGCATAATTCTAGTAACTCCAATAAATCCTACAGTCACACCACCCATTACATGAGAATGAACCGTGTTGGAATATTTAATGGCCGTTTTGGTGAGGTCAGACTGGAGGGAAGTTTCCTTTCATGGTGCTAAAACGTGAAAACCTTGCAGATTTGATGTGCACGTGTCGGGGAGGTCATCGCTCGGCCTACTTGCATTACAAAGAGTGGAATTGCAACATGATCATTTCTATTCCTGTAAGTCTGTGAAAGGAAAGGTGTGTTTCAGATTAGATGTCCACCAGTCTAATCTTGTTTGGTGTGAAAAAAAAAACAATATTATTGTATGTTGGTGGAATAAACCACCTGGATCACGCTAAACTGCTTTTTAAACTTTTCATTCTGAATTTTGATGATTATTTATTCATTTTTCTTGTTCTATTGTGAGTTTTAATGTCTACCTCTGGGTGTTATGGAGCTTTCTGGGGATTTTTCTCTGACATTAAATGGCAAGAAAGTTTCACCCTAAATGGTGACCTTTGGAGTGATTCACTTTGCAGAGATCAGATGTTATCAGATGTTATCAGAGTTATTCCATTGTTTGCAGCAGTGAGCAAGTAGGACCTTTCAACCTTTCATCCTGGCTGCGTGAAACTGATGCACTGAAGCCTCACAGCTGAAAACGTTCCTGGGTTTGAATCCCTGACTGGACTCTTTCTGCTTTTAGTTTTCTTGTTCTCTTTGTGCATGTGTGGGTTCTCTCTGGGTACTCTGGCTTCCTCCCAAAGTCTAAAAAAATGACTGATGGAACAAACTGCAGTTATTTAAGTTGTTCCACTGGCCATATGCTCAGGCATATAAAAAAGGCATGTAATCCTGTTGAAAATACGTAAATTATGAGTTTATTGCTGAAAGTTGTGAAAGTCTTGATCATTTTGCAATCAAATTTTCTTCTTTTAATCCTCGTGTAGTCCCAGCTCCCTGATAACAGCGAATGCTCCGCTATTAGGGAGCATTCTCAGCGTGTGCATCTGGACACGCCTCCACTCTGGTCTCCATGTTCATTAGTTTTGTCCCTCGGTGCTCATGTTTGTGTCTGCTGCAGCGAGCGCCGTTGAGGAAAAGCAGCACATTAAGAAACGCATCTCTGCTGACCCGATCTCTTTGTAGCTGGCCTCTTGATCGATATGCTGGTGTGTGTGTGTGTGTGTTTGCGTGTGTGTGTGGGTTGCAGCCTGTGTCGATAACAAGGTTACAAGCAGCTTCGTTTGTCTCACCTCGCCCCGCTGTTGTCATGCAAATCACAAACACGTTGCACAGATGAGCAGAATTTCTCATTTGTTTTAATGAGGCCTGTCTGTTTAGAAGTCGTTTGTTTCACTTTGGTTGTTTTTTTAGTTTTCAATTAGGAGGCAACACCTCAGGACTCTCTCGGATGAAACTACACACACACACTGTTGCTTTGGTTATTGATAAAGCGTCTCGGTGTGAAGTAAAGGGGTGCAGATTACTGTTTGCTCTCCTCTATCAGTGTGTGAATCTGGGCGCTGTGCGTGCTGCAGACCGTCGGCCCGACCGCTATCAATCAGGGCCAACGTAGCGTGGACTAATTACTGCGTTGTGTGATGATTTACGAGCAAAGAGGCAGCAGCTCAGGAACAAACTCCTGCTGCTGTCAAACACAGTGATTCAAATCGGCTCCTCTCACGAAAATGACAAAAGTTGCAGCTGGATAAACCATAAGATTGACTCAAACTTTGACTTCTGACTAAAAAGTGAAGATTTCCAACAAACTGATCAGAAAAAACAACTTTTTATCCACTTTTTATTCATCAGTCACTATTTTGACAAGCATCTAATTAATACGGTGAGTTAAAATGTTCTGAGAATAAAGCCACACCTTGGCAGTTTGCTGTTGATGAATTGTTTTGCACAAACATTAATTTTCACCTCTATGCTCTGTTGTTTTTCATTAATCTTAGTAATGCAGCAATTAAAACCCTCCAGAGTGAAATATGTCTACAAACAACAAGCTTTTTCTCATTGTTTTATAGGTCAAAAGTTTTCATACACATAACAGACATCGATGATTGGTCAACACACCTTTGGGAAAATATATGCAGGTTCAAATATATGCATACATCCACCACTGCTAGATTGTTGCAGTGATGAACAAGCTTCTGTTGCAGAAGTTTGTTGGAAAGAATCAGTGCAATATTTTAAAACCCAAGAACATCAGCCCAGCTGTCAAGCATGGAAGTGGCAGAATCATGCTGAGCATTTTTGCAGCCAATGATATTTTGATGTGCCATTTTTTTAGTAAATGGATACTTACTACATAGTTTTTTCTCTAAGTTGATACTGATTTCACTTTATTTTAAAGATGCTTTTCTCATTTCTCCCTGGTGTTTGAGTCATGTTGGGGTCAACTGTGTGGATTTATGTATAAATCTTTGTAAATTATAGAAAAAACAATAAGCACAAACCTTTGCGGCCAAGTCTGTTTGATGTCAGGTTTTTTACTAAATAACGCAATGAAAGACTAAAGGAAAGACTGATGATCAATCTGCAGTAACTTTGAATTGAACTTCAGCTTTAAATTAAATATACAGTGAAATTGGATCATTTCTATCAGACCCTCAACATTATTCTCCATCTGCAGTGAATTGTGACCAAAAACAAAGACGGAAAGCGGAACCACTGATCCAAAACTTGCTCTAGAAAATGGGAACTTTTCTGCCCACTCAAACCTAATCCATCCATTTGTGCATGTTTTTTTTTCATGAGGTCTGACGCCGCAGAAGCTGAATGCAGCGATGATAATCTATTGTGCACAGTTGTACTATATTACTGTACATGCTGATTCTGCTTCGTGTCAGTTATTCAGTGTCAGCACCACTGAAATGTATCAAAGTTATTAAGTCTTCCATCAGCTCCATGTTCGGGTGCGTTCCAGGAACCCAGGCCTGCATATGGAGATGAGAGAAACTCTTGTTCTATATTTAAATGCTGCGCCTCTGAATTCTTCAAACGTGGATGTAAAACAAAGATGAGTTTGGTTTGTTTTTACTGTCAGGCTTTAATCATAGATTATCTGCAGACAGAAAAGACGGATTAAAGCTGCACGCTGTATTTTTCAGCCTTTGGTCGTATTGAGAGGTCTCTGCACCTTATGGAAGAGACGCTCCACTCCTGTCTTTTATGTGACAGCAGGGATAGAAAATCAAACCGCTCTGGATTTCTGGTTTCTATCGCTCTGCTCCTGACATGATGGATCCCTCTTCTTTTATCTGCTTCGAGAAACACAACTAAATTGACTGTAAAAGTGTTTAAAAGGGGAAAAATAATGATTTCTTTATGTTTTTAAGACTTTGCAAGCAAATAAGGACGATTCTTCCTGCAGCTCTTTAACCGCTCCTATAGCCACAAACCAACAGCTCTTTGCAGTTAGCATTGATCCTGTGGTGCTCAATATAACCAAGTCATTCCCAAGACACAGAATATTACTCCAGTTATTGGGTTGGATTTTATAGCTAAATATTTTTTAGCATCTTTTGGACACCATATGCTCTGGAGGAATGTTTTCCACCATTTTATCTCAGGTCTTTGTCCAGATGTATTTCTTTGCATTTTCTGTTTTATGTGAGTTTAGGCCGTCAAAGCCTGAATCAGCTCACATCTGTCTTACACTAAGTGTTTGTCTCTCTTTTTCATCTGCTGTGTTTTTGTTACAAATGTGCTCAAACTTTATCAATATTCTGCTAATGTATGAAAAACACAATTTCTCATTTGCTGTATTTCCAATAGATAAGAAACTCAATTAACATCCTACAGTGTTAATTGTAGGATAATGCAAGTTCATTATTCCATTAATGAACTTGCATTAATAAGTTCATTAATGCAATAAAAACCATAATGTACCAACTACTTCCTGTCCTCTTTGTGGTTTCTGCCAGAGGAAACATCCAGCTGTTGATCATTTGATTTGTGGGATGTGAAAAAAGTGTTTCTGTTGCAGTTTCACAAAATAAACTAATTTAGATATGTCAAAACTTTTTATCAAAAAGCAAGTGTTCTTTTGAAATTGGCATATTTCTATTAAGCAAATTTATTTTGAAAAAAGTCTAATTGTGTAATTATGCAATTGATTGGAACACAGGTAGTAATAAGAGGTTTTCTGAGAACTTGAACCTCATTTGGACCAAAATATTGTCATTTTAACAGTGGAAAAATATATTTTTAAGATCAAAATGCATATAAATTACATCACAATTGTCAGTTTTGATGTTACAGTATGTGACCATCTAGAAGTTGAGCTTCTAAGTAAAGTCATGTCTGTGGTTTAACAGTGCTGTGGAAATGATTTTATGTTCCTGAAAGCAGGAACATAAATTTCAGTTACATTTTTGAGTTGCTGTTTTCAGTGGATGAGAAATCCTCATAACTCTGTCCATTCAAGCCGAGTTCAGACAGATAATCTTTGGGAGACGCATTCCTCCAGCCCTGATGGCTCATCAACAAAACGAAGAAGAATGTGAGAAACACAACCTCGTTATTTTAGATTAAGCCTTAAAACTCACAAATCGTTTGGCAAAATGGGGGTTTGCTTTTTGATTTTCCAGGGTTTCCAGGGAGTGGAGGAAAGAAAATGTTTTCCAGCTTTTTTTATGTTTCGTTGTCTTAAAAATTGACCAGAATTCCTAAAAATAAAATGTCTAATTTACAGTTTCCTTTTATGTGATTTGTTTGAAACACATCTATTCTTGCTGATTAGCTCTGTAGAGTAAAAATATGTGTTTCCCAGCTACCCTGCCTCTGGGCACAGTTTTTTATTATTTTTACTCTGTGATGTAACCTCATGTTACCCTCCCGCTCCACAACATGCCACGAACGGCTCCAGTTCTCCAGATCTCCTGTTAAAGGACGCATCCTCCCCGTTCTGTGGAGAAAGCAGAGCTGGAAGAAGAAACGGCTTCATTGATGAGGATGGAGGTTCTTCAGATGCTCCTCTGAGTCAGAGGCATGCTGGGAAAGTTTTCAATCCAAATAAGCTATAAAAAGCTCGCAGTCTAAGCTTATTAGTGGTGAACGTTTAGGCAGTTGAATCACACTGGTTTGTTTGCAGTTTTCTTTACAATTATTTGATGATTTATTAGAAATGACATGCAAAACACTTTACAGCTAGTTTTAATAATCAATCTTGTGATAGAATCATAATGATGCTTATTTGTTCTGTGTCAGTAAGTCTAAGATGCAGAACTGAAATAATTTCTGCTAAGATTTAAGCTGATTTGTTTCAGCGCATAGATCAAAAGCATCTGGGTTTTATCTGGGCTCCAGAACCAGAGTGTGGTTTGTTGTGCTGAACATTTTGAGGATGCCGGCTCATTTGGAGCAGCCAAGTCTGGCTTCTTTGTGTTTGTGTTGGCTTGGATCTTCTTGATCCATCTGCTGGATCTCTTTCCTGGACATCTGGGCCTCCAGCTTACAGTTCATGGTTCAGAGCCTTTGTGGAGACCTGAATGTTTGTCCAAGCTGGCAGGTCCAGAGCCACATTTTGCACATGCAAAAATAGGATCCAGGAATATATGAAGACAGAATGAAGGCAGGAGCAAAGACAGAATAAACTGATGAAAACAATACGACTTAGATCATTCATTTACTTGTTTTTCTATAGTGTCGTATTGCACTTTAGATTTAAAGACTTGATAAATTATGGTTTGACTAAAACATTGTAATCTGCTAAACCAAGCTGAAGCAGAAGGTAATGCCCAGAGGAGTCATGAAAGCCAGCTCTGCAAAAAGACCTGAGACACTGAAAAGAGCCAAAAGAGCAGATCACGTCACAGACAGAAGGAAACGTAACTGTCTTGGTTGCTGCAGCCTCCTAAGAGTTCTACGTTTTTAGGCTGTAACCCAGATTTGGTGAATATCAGCTCCAGTAAACGACATCCTATTATGTGTTTTAAAGTGGAATCTGCATTTCCTGCTTTGAAGTCAGAAGGTATTAATTTGTTTTTGTAATCATTTCGAGGCAAAAATAAAAACTGGATTTATAGCACAGCTCCATTAAAAATCCCTCGGTTTAATGATGCTCATGTGTTTTCCAGCTGTAATTAAAGCGGCAGCGCGCGTCGCAGTCGTCGGACTGATTTCTCATCCGGAGCCGCTTTTCACTGTCGAGCTTTGTCATTACCAGATCTCTTGAGACGGTGCAAATGTCAGGACTGACAAATGATCTTAAAAGGCACATTTACATGTTCATAAAGTTCAAGCTGAAGATGCCGTTTGACATTCAAATCAACTGGAAGTGGTCACATTTCTGCTCCTTTGACCAGCGAGGTCTCCAGGACCGACTGCCTTCCCAGGATTTCTCAACTGTCGATTCGCATTTAATTTCATGCATGGCTTTAAGGTGCCCCACATGTAAATGTGAATGACATAATGCATAATACACAGTTGACATCATTGGTATGAAACGAGGTGCTGAATTGCGCCTCAGTTTCTTGTTAGTTTCGCTGTAGCAACAAACTCACACAAGCAAAAACACCACAATGAACCTGATTACCGGCTGCTTGGAAATGTCACACAAAGCCGGTTTGACCATTTGAAAGCAGGAGTGAAATTTAAAGAGCTGCCACCCTGAAGAGCGAATTGCAAACATCTCTGAAGGTGCCGGGGTAATTAAACGTCGGAGCTTTTAAATGCACAAATTATCATCTGAAAAAATGTTCATCTTTTTTTCCCTTTCATTCAGAACAGCTTGATTGAAAAGTTGTTTTTTGTTTTTTTTTGTTCTGCCGTAAATTAAAAAGCCATTTAGCATATTCAACCAAGCGCGCAGACAGGCTACTGTATGATAGGGTCATTATGTGCTATTATCTTCAGAGTTTGAGTAAATTCCCTGGAAAGCAAATTAGTATCAAAAATTGTCTGTTGTGTTAAAATGGACTTAATTGAATAAAAAACCAAAGGAAAACAGGCAGAGGATGAATGAGTGGATGAAGTTTGACTGTCAGGTTTAGTTTGAGGCCTTTGGTTCTGTTGTTTCATTTTGTTCCTGTTATGGATTAGAAATTGTTTTTCCTCCATGTTTCAGTTTCCTGCACTTCTCCAGCTGCTTCCCATCCACTCATTTACTCACTTGTAGCATCCAGTAATCAAAGCTCCCAGTATGGAGCTGAACTGGTTTCTTTGGCTCATTGTGTTGATTAAATTATCATTTCATAACCTTTTAAACAATTCGTCAAAAAAATCTTTTACATTTCTATGAGACAAAAACTTCACAAAGTTAAAGGTGAGAGTTAAAGAAAAGTAAACGGGATGTTCAGTTGGCAGCATTATCTCAGACCATGCCCCCATCCAAGAAGGTACCAACACCGAGTACGTAACTGCAGCATTAGCAGGGTTGGAGCGTTTGTTCATGAAAGACACGAACAGAATCAGAACCACTGACTCAGGAGGACAGAAACAGAGACAGAATACAAATTCATAGTTTCAAAATGACGCTTAGTTAAACAGTTACACAACTTCTGTTCCCTTCAAAGTTCTGCAAAGTCATTTACATTTTCTTTCATACAGTCACGCTTCTTTACAGACGCGTCTTCCAAAGTTTCAGTCTTGATACTTAATTAGTGTAAACTGTGTGAAAACTGTCATTTACATCAGGACCAGTTAGAAGCTGGCTGGCACCATGCAGTCTGCAGAGCTAAGCAGATGTCAGCAGTGCAAAGTACTTCTCTTTACATTAAGCAGCATCATGTTTGGAGGCTGACCAGAGCATCCACCTCTCAGCTCATTGCTTCTGACTTGCATGTTTAAAAGGCTCTGGCAGCTTGACAAAAACATGCCCTGAGCAATTACCGTCACATGACCTTCGCAGAAAACACTCGGCTGCTTCATCCGGCTGGAAGGAGGCTGTGTGTTGGAAGTGGGCAGCTATGAGAGGAAGGCCAGGCTGAGAACCTAAACCTTTTATTAAGTAATAACAGATAAGTAGGTAATAATGACTGATTCTGGTTTATTAAGGCATCAATTTTCTCTTCCTTTGAGAAAACCTGCAGCCTGTTAGCAGAGACAAGATGATGCTGCAGCTCCAAAGTGCAAAGCAGGTCAGGAAATAATGGACAGGCGGTGCAGCAGGTCTGCCTCGGCTATCAAACCCTGTCAGAGTGATCTGTCAGGTGGGTCCGCGTGACATTTCTCCTCAGAGCAGCGGCAGTCACAGGTGTGTTTGTTTCTGCCACATCGCTGCCCTCTGGGGTGGAGATATAACTGTCTCTGAATCTGAGCTTTGGTTGAGATGTTGTGGAGTCGAGTGACTGCTGCCGACTAATGAAGACGAAATATTCACACACCTGTCCTCTGAGCATCTCATTAGCATATCTGAGCAGGCGAAGGACGACAGAGGAATGCCGGAGAATTGATGGCTGGTGAACAAATCCCTGAATTTATCTGTTAAAACTCAATGAAAAATTCAGTTTGTCTTTCAGACTTTATTGTAATTCACATCTGACTTATCTAATGGACACGTGTAGATGTTCTTTAAGGTCAAACTTTCTTCCTAACTGGGTCTAATTTCCAGATGCCTGATGGTTCCGCATTCAGCTGTTCAAACAAACATGCAGATAGAAACACCGTGGGGATGTCCAGGGGTACGATTTGTGAATATTTTCCCACAGGAGCCAAAGCCTGACTACAAATACTAGTTATTATTCACAGTGAAAGGAAGCCATTGCAATAAGGAATAAAACGTGTCGTGTTAAAGGAATTCATTCAGAAATTTTGGCAAAAATAACATCAAGAATTTTTTCAAATATGAAGTTGGCTTCTTCTGAAGCAAAATCCAAAAAAAATAAGGACTTTTTAACGTTGTTTCCTTCAGGCCACACATACCAACAAAACCGCAGCAAAGCATTGTGATGCAGGTGTTGCCTTGGCTCATCGCTGTCAACAGGCCACTTTCTCAGAAAAGTACATAAAACGTTGTGTGGCTGCAGCCTCGCAGCGTCCAGGCAGTTATTGTTTTCTCCTGTTGGCAGCAACGCAGCGACATCTAATAACGGGAAAATGAGGATTCCTCGTAGCAACAATCTGCAGCGCCACATCAGTTCATTGTTCTGTTTTGTGCTGGTGCCCTCCGCCACCGAGCTTTCTTTATTAACCACAGAGCAAGAAATAAAACTCATAAGGAGAAGACGGGAGGTGATGGTCAGGACAGAAACGTGCAGCGGTTACCTCAGGGGGGGAGAGGAAGGTAATCCACATGATCACAGAAAGCTGTACAGGTGGAGGCCTGGAGTTTAAGCACTCGGTGTTCTTCTCTGCTTCTTGTTGTGTGGACGAAGATTTTGCTTTTGCATCTTTTGAAAATAGCCAGCAGATTTCCATCCTACTCCTTTTTATATGCGCACAAAAGAATTTCTAAGAGTTTTCCCCTCAGGTATAACAATGAAGGACAAACGAGTGAGTGGCAAACTCTCTCTCTGCAGAGGAACCGGTGGGACGTCGAGATTTCTCTGAAAACCTTCGGGCTTCAATCACAACCAACAAAAGCTGCTTTTAAAGCACCGAGCTTAAGAGTTCTGCATTATACTGAACTTCAGCATTAACCTGTATATTTCAGCTGACTAAAGAGGACAGAAGAGATCATTCATGAGTAAGATGATGAGGTAATTAGTTTTCAAATTTATATAGAAGACACTGAAAAACAGGAAGTATTTGGTTTCCATCTGTCTATAGATAGAAAATGCTAAAATTACAGTGGAATATTTCTGGCAACATCCTCTTTAATGTCTAATGCAAACTGGGTGGTTTTGTAGTGAATATGTGCGTCACAGAATATCATAGAAACTTTATTATTATACCAATATAATATTAATGTTTGTTAAGGTCATTACTTCTACTTTCTTAATTCTTTGTCACATTGTTCCAATATAAGTATTGTTTAATGTGATAATAAGCTTTGGGAGGATCTTGGTGTTTGATTTATGCTTGTTTTGACTATTTGCTTCATTCCTCTGTGTTCGGTTTCGTTTGAAGGGTGTTGACATGTGAAAACATTTCTGTTAGTGTCTTGTTTTTTCTTGTGTTTTGTTCTTTGTGCAATAAGATTTTATTCTCTTGAATCAGTTGTGTGTTTTCCCAAAGGTTCATACTTTTTGTTTTAGTTCAGCTCCTTAGTGTTTATTATTCTCCTTCCTTCCTCAGTCTGAGATTTTCTTTCTCTCACAGCTTTTTCTAATCGCCCCACGATTAGAAAAAGCATCCAGAGTCATTCGCTGCTCTGCCTGTCGGGTATTTAACCTGATAAACACCTTGCAGTTTTTCTGGTCAAGATGTAAAACCTTTTTTTAAACCTCTTTTCAGATCACTTTTAAAACTTGTTAAGGTTTCATCTTGTGCTTTGTGTTTCTGTCAGCATTGAGTGAAATATAAATAAACTTCTGCAGCTTTCTTAGCTGCATCCATTGAACTATTTTATTCTTCCAGTCTTAATCACTATCCAGAGTTTTATGCTGTTTGTGTGTTGGGATATTAAATTGAACTTTACTGAACTGTGTAAAGTGTAAATAAGTTTCCAGTAATCCATGAATTGTTTGTTTTTCCATCTATTTGTTGGACTTTTGCTTCCATCTTTGAACATTTGATTTGTCTGGGTGGTTATTATAAGCAGTCTTTTTATAAATGTAAGTATTTTTTCATATTTCTACTATTTTGCTGAAGCTTGACTCATGATGCTCAATGTGTCCATGTCTGCATTAATCCTTAATAACATCATCTTTGAGGAACAAAACCATCACTAATCCCAGATGAGACGTGATGCGTCATTATTGTGACTTTGACTTGTAACTATAATAAAAGCGCAGCTGTGCTTTTTTAGCTGCAGCATGAATGACTGTAAAATATCAGTTTTCTGCTGCAGGTTTACAGCCTGGACCGTTATTTCTGAGGCTGCCTTGTTCAGTTCACCTTTGATTTTTGATTTTTTTTATTTTTACCTCTCAGTGTTTCCTAAATTTTTCTCAGCAGTTCAATGGTGACTGATACCTTAAAATGCTTCTTCAAAGGTTAAAGCCTTTTCTGTGCCGTTATCAGTGGAGTAAAGGTCAGCCATAACTTGACATTCAAACCTTTAAAGCAAGGTTTGATCCCTGTATTACCTTTTATTTGAATCTCCTTAAAAGTCCATTCAGCCCGTTTTGTGACCACCAGCTTTTATAGAACGCCTTTCATATGTGATCATATGGACTGTAGTGACATTTATAGCCTCACATGCAGCTGGCCTGCTGCAGCAGCTATAAGAAAAGACATGTTTGAATTCAATGTTCCCACATTATATGCACTACTTCGGACAGAAACTGATTGTGTTTGAGACTCGGTGCCCTCCTTTTCAGAAGCCATTATGTTACCTGGCTGCAAACATGGCGCCTGAGGCTGCTCCACAATGGTCCTCACAGTTTCTAAAAAATGATAAATGAAGCCATCGACCACTGAGGAGTATGTATGGTGGTGCACTTCATCAGCAGAGCAAAACTGTGTCAGGCGGTCCAGTCGAGCTGAAAGGTTTTGTATATTGCTTTAAAAAAATGACAGTCCAGCAGTGAAGTCTTCATATCTGGCTCTGCTGCCATTCATTTCATCTTTACAGCTGCAAGAAAACACAGAGTTCATCAGTGAAGCGGGCCGTTACGCTGGGTGTGGGCGACCTTTGGTGCGGCGCTCAGGCTGTAACTTACTAACTTTGGTTCCCTCTTGCTGTGGAGGATTTATGTGAGGATGGATTCCGGGGCTGTTTCTGGCGTCACACTGAAAGATTTAAAACGGCGTGAAACAAACGGGGGTCGAAGCGAGTCAAAACGGGGTCAGGCGTGTGTGAGCGGTGGATTAAAGTGGCGTGTGGGCGCTGATAAGCTGATCTCTGGGCAGAGCTTGTAAGAAAGTGTTTTCAGACATGGGAAACCCACTTATGACATCTTTCAGAAATGTATATTTAGACGATTCTCTTCTGCCTCACCAACTTTCTTCATATCCCATTTCTTTAGGGTTTTGAACCAGGAGTCTTTGAAGACCTTGTGGGTTACACATTTTACCCGATAATGTGAAATAGAAGAGAAAAATTCTGGAATGACGAGTCTAAATAATTACAAACACCTGCTTTATGTCCAGTTTTGTTTTTTCACCAATGAGCATCTCAGTTTTACAGTTTAGTTTCATGAGTGTAAAAGAAATGTGTGAACATAATAAAACAATAACTGCTTTAGCCTTCCTGTTATCTGCTTAAAGTCTTGCTCTCGTCTTGCTGGTTTGGTCGCAACATGTTGCTGAAAATAATTTCCTTAAAAATGGTTGAACTTTTCTTTGAATTCATGTTAAGCATTTTGCTGTTGATTGAAATATTAGTTTTGCTCAGTCAGAAACAGATTCCAGGCCAAAAAGTGTTGACATTTTGGCCTGATAGATCTGGTGCATTCTGGCTGGAAAAAGATTTCGTTTTTGAGCTGTGACTACAGATCAGGTTGAACGAGCTGAAAATCATCTGATTCCAGCCAGCAGCAGATTGCTCTGTGCATCCCTAAAATAAATGCCATTGTGTAATTTGACTTTAGTCTGGAGTGGGGTGCAAAAGAGCTTAAGATGCAGGGAGAAAACCGATGACATCCACCAAAGATTGTGACCTGAATTTCAATTAATCAAGAATGTCACCGCCGGGTCAGAAAGTAAACGGCTCATCCAGAATCTTTACAGCCTGCAAAAACCCAAATGAACACCACGGCTGAATGCGGGAGTAGGGAAGGATGGAGGAGGTGGGGTGAGAGGACGGAGCAGAGGGCTGCAGAATGCAAACAGCATGCAGAGATAAATAGATACATATCTGTGAGTGTGTGCAGGATTGCTTTTTGTGAGTGCAGCTTGTTCGTCCGCGCTTGGCCTGGTTTTATCATGCAGCCGCACATTGCTGCTGCACATCCAGCCTATTGGTGGATGTTTTAAAGATGACAGAGGGGAGTGATAGCATGGCTGGCTGAGGATGGAGACCCTCCCTCCCCTCCCCTCGCCCGGCTCCTCTCCCTGAAGCCCTCCATTTACCAACAGCCATGTAGAGACCTTCAATCTCCAGGCCTCCACTTTATTTTCCTCCTCCCTCCTGTGTCCTCTGTACTTTTTGCCTTTGTCTCTGTGCTCCTGCGCGGCTTGCTGTGCATTCTGACCGGCTGTTTGTCATGGCTGGATGTGAGCTTGGCACCAACACAAGCCAGCATTGTTTTTCTTTTTTTGGCGCTGCAGAGGGGAAAAGGAGAGCAGGGGAAGCGATTGAGCGGGAGAAGGAAAACAGGAGCTTGGAGGAGACTTCAGGATATTGTGGCAAAAACAATGAGGCTCCAACAATGGACCCACAAGAACCGCTTAGACCACATGGCAGAAACTCCACTGGCAGATTTGTCACTTCATAAAGCATGTGGCCTTTGCTGATTAATAGTTTAATAATAGTCAATAATAGTGGGTGGTTAATGTGGCCATCAACATCTTGTTGGAATCCTTTTATAAAATAGATTTAACTCAATTAGTTTTTGCTGGTAAGAAGTAAAAGAGACTAAAATTGGACCAAAATAGTTTCAAACATTGATTTGAACAAATCAGGAGGTCGGATTGATTTGTCAGGTAGGAATATGAAATATATTGTGGTAACAATAAGAATTATTTATTACTATTTATTAAATCCAGATATGGCTGCGACTACGTTGAAAAGAGATCATTTATGTAACCAAATTAAGTTGTCAAACTTTAGGTTTAACATGACAACTTAGTAAACTTCATTTGATTACTTGTAACAAATGAACTCATTTTTAAGATGGATCACATGTCACTCATTTTTAAGATGGATCACATGTCATATTTCCACAAACACAAAAGTTTGTAGCGCCTCTTTAGGACATCAAAAACAAGAAGAAGTCAGATTTGTTTTGTTTCACATATATTACCTGCATTTAATCATGTTTTCAAATGTGATATTTATTGAAAACCTGTAGAGGAGATAGTAAAACTAACAATCCCTATAAGACGTGCAGCTTTGGGGGCTTTTAAATATGATTAATTGAAATTAATCGAGACCGGGATAAATCAAAATTCTTATCGTAATGAGAAATTTATCACAATAAATGATAACCAATATGATGAATGCTCCCTCTGAGCGTCAGGTCTGATAAAAGAGGGTATTTATCCTCAGCACACCGGCAGACATCTTGGACAGAACCGGGAGAGCGCCGCACTGTAAACCAGCCAAATCCAACCCGGACCGGGCCGTGGCAGCAGGCCGCCTGGACGCAGACGCCCAACATGAGTCAAATCGAAGGTTTAATACGTGAAGAGATGTTTCACAGTTGGATGGTTTCCAGTTGCTCCTGACTTTCAGCGACTGAGTCACAACTTGGCCAACAGCAGATGCAGATGGAGAGGGATTTGCTGAACTGGCTGTGATTCATGCCGTTTTGGAGCATATGTCTTCTGCCCACTGGGCTGAGTAAAACGCCGGTAATCGTGAATCCATATGCATGCTGAACCGGTTCTCCTTCTAGAGGAAATGTCTGCCGCTGGTGCCAGGAACAACGCAGGCTGGGAAAGTCCTCTGCAGCATTCAGACGGTGGAGCAAAGTAAACACTGGTGCGTCTGTTCGTCATCAGGTTGTACTGTACTCTGTTCTCTACGTCTCTGCTATGAGGGATCACATGCTGCTATTCCTGAATGGTCAGTTACAAGTTTGTCTAGATCTTGTTGAGACTTTAGTCCTTTAATCCTGGAGATGTTCTTCAGGTGATAGAAGGCCGGCTTCGTGACTGTCTTTATTCAGTTCAGTTTATTTATGTAGCACCAACTCACAGCAGATATCATCCTGAGCCAATTTATAAAAAATAAATCATTTCAGTTCAATCAAACATTGATCCTTGCTATCACACAGCTATTCTCAGTAGTTTGTATCTAAGGAAACCCAGCAGATTGTATCACTATTCTAAAATAAACTGATATGTCATCCAGAGGACACGCCCTACTGGAAGAAAATCCCAGGACAGAACCCAAACCTTGCAGATGGAACATGATGCATGTTCTGATGTGGGATTTCCTGAACCTCCCAGGAGGCGACGCGTCTCATTAATAAAAGGTTTCCCTCATGCAGCTTCTCCCTCTGTGACCTAACCTTGGATAAGCAGCAGAAGATTAATGAACGGGACTAGAACTCATCCACAATGGACGCACTAAACCGAAGGAACATTGTTGTTTTAAATCTTGATCTCTAAGACTTGATCTTGTTTAACTGTACTGCTGCCAGTGCAGTGACAAAACCTAGAGAGTCCAATCTGCTGAAAAATCTACCCAGCTTTCCACTTCTGAAGGACCGGGACTTTAGGGATCTTTTTGTCTTTCAATTCTTGGGAGTAGATTTAAAAATCAGATAATTGTGTATCAAACCCTCAGATTTACAGGGATGGAGGGAATTTTGATTCCCATGTTTGTAAGTTTATAGTTCATCTATACATCTTATCATCTTTTTAAATTTGCCTTTTGAATCAAAATGAACTTTTTTTGTTGGGATAAAAACTTCAAAATTTGGCTCTTGGTTGAAGAAGTTTTGTCTTCTCCAGACAGACATTTTCTACTAGTTCAGCTCAGTTTTGTGCTGCTGGTGGTTTGACATTAACAGAGACTCTTGTTCTGAAATCAGTGAGCTTATTATGTCAGTCCTACTCAATTTCAGGAGGAATATCTTTGTGGGTCAGATCTTTTTTCTGAAACTTTAGAAACAAAATCGATTCTGTAAATTATTAAAGCTCCTCTTTTGATTAGACATGCTGAGTCATGCTGGTGATTTGGAAAATAAATCCAAATTTATTCATATTTTTCAGATATGATTAAAAGCTGTCGGTTTGAAGCTTAACTGAGGATGGCAGTTTTCCAATTTGTATGGGAAGAGTCTGCAGAGTTTTGGACAGAACCCAAAAAAGAGGACTGGACTCTGGAAGCGACTGCAGCGGTTAATGTTCTGTTCTGTGGAGAGTTTCTGCTGGACGGAAATATTATGTGCGCATTCTCACATGCACTCAAGACAATGGCTTTGCCTGGGGCGACGCCCGGCTCAGGCCTCCTGCTCTGTTCTTCCTCACTCTAAATGGCGTCTTTTTTCCCCTTTTTTCTTTCACCTGTCAGATCCCGTTTCTCTTT
The DNA here is from genome assembly GCA_911649635.1 of Poeciliopsis gracilis. NCBI lineage: Eukaryota > Metazoa > Chordata > Actinopteri > Cyprinodontiformes > Poeciliidae > Poeciliopsis > Poeciliopsis gracilis. The sequence continues at coordinate 271,779 of CAJVRI010000120.1, forward strand.
CACTCCGTCTCCGTCTATTTCTCACTTTTTTCGGCTCTTTCTGACCCAGTTTTTGCGCCCTGTTTTTTTTCCTTCCTTGCAGTCCTCGGTTTGTCTCTTTGTGTTTCATTGATTCAGTCCTTTTCTTCCCTTTATTTCAGGCTCTTCCTCATCATTTCCTCTTTTTTTTTTTTTTTTTTTCTGTTTCTTCTCGTTTGCACCTTTCATCTCATCTCTGCTCCTCCCTGTCATCTCGGTCATTAATTTTCTCATCTTTGGCTCAATGTGTCTTTGTGTTTCTCCTCTGTCTTTGTCCCCTGCCGGTTTGGCTTGTAGCACTTTGTCAGTGATTTCACCAATTCATCACAGTCAGCAGTGAGCTGTACGGGAACCTTTATCTCCGTCCGCCTTTATCTCGGGACGTTCTGCGGCTGCCAGCATGTAAAATAAAAAAGCTGCGGCGTTTTGATTCGCTCTCCTCCTCCCTGTTGAATCTCCACTCTGACACGTCATCCGTCAGTCAGTTTCATGCAACAAATGCGGCCTCCTAATCCTCAGCTTGTTTTGCTTCATCGACTCAAATGTCTGTGGGTGGAGCTCATTTCTTTAACTGATGTCTAACTAATCTTTTTCTTTCTTCCATGCACCTCAGGAATCTTCCACAAAGCTTTTCCTCTGACAATAGCAATAGCAAAAGCAGCACAAAGTATAAAGGATTATAAAAGAGTTTCAGTCTTTGGCATAAATGTAGGTAAACATTTTAGGTTCTGGTTTTTTGGCTTTGTATGGTTTTAAATCACTAAAGTATTTATACTTCCTTCCAAAAAGTCAAACTTTTCCTGTAATCTTTTAACTTTGACTGAATCAGTGGATGTTTGATGTTTGTTACGCCTGATTTCTATCCACTCCTTGTATCTTGTGCACAATGTTTGATCTGCAAATCGTTCTTGAAAATGAGAAAAGTGGTCAGAAGTGTCAGGTTAGCAGTAATTCCAGGAAATAAACACAATGTGTAAATCTGAAGGAAACCTGATCGTCCTGCTCTGATTCTCTCCGTTCAGGAAGGTTTTCGGCTCGTTGTGAATTTCCTTTTCAGAGCTAAAATCATATCTTCCATCTGTCATTTGCCATTTTCCTAAAATAATGGTCTAAGTAATATTTTGGCAAAAGTGTTTTTTCCCTGGTAATTCATCTCTTGGCAAAGAAGAGGGTGTAATTTTTTATTTATTTATTTGTTTATTGACCAAAAATGATTTTGGCAAAAAACCCCCCAAAAAAACAACAACAAAAAAAAACAACAACAAAAAAAACCCCACTTAGGCCATTATTTTAGGAAGGTTACAAATTTGTGTTTTTGTCTCTCATTTGACTTTATGTTTGTTTTATTATTTTTAAAAATAATTCTGTGAAAACTTTTGTGACGCTGCAGGTGAGAAACCTTTAGGAATGCTCCAATCAGGATTAATTTGTCAGTTTTTATATAAACTGCTCTGTATCAGAGTTCAGTCTGACACATCTTCACCTTCAGTGGAATCAGATTTTTGTTACATAACATTTTTTGGTAGATATGTCATCTCACATAACTTTTAGGTTTCAGAATTAAAGTCTGAAACCTAAAAGAATCTGGTACAAACATCCAAAACCATAAATTTATTAAAGCGCAAATGGACCAGCTCAAACGGCCGACAAGACTCTGACTGCGTGACGAACTGGAGATACCAGAACAGAAACCAGACAGGAACTGGGAGACTTGGTAGTAAATAATGCTCCACTGAGTCTCTGATCCAATTTGTTTGTAAGGACATTCCAAAGAAGAAATTGAAAACAGGACATTTGGGAAGTTTTCTGTGTGTATGTGGGAGCTGTTTTATAGGCACAAGTTTAATCTGGAGAACAAAAGAGCTTCAGACATCAACAAAAGGAGAAAGTCCAGCTGCTTGGAAGGAAGAAATCTAAAACAATGAGGAATGACTGGAGGCTTTCTGGTATGTGACTCTAAATCTGCCCTGCTGGGGTTTGTAGCAAAAGCTCAGAAACAATGGATGAACAAACTGCACAAAAATCGCATGTTGCCAGCCTGCTGTTTGCTAAAGGAGAAAAAAAACATGGAGGCTAAAATGAAAAAGGAAAGGTGTTGCAAAGTGAGACAATGGTCTGCAGAGCACAGAACACGCACGGCGAGTTAATGAGGCACATCTGCTCGTTTTTGTCCCACAAATCATTAGGTGTGCACCTCGGCGCCTGACATGTGACTAAACTGATATCATACAATCTCACTCAGGCTGATTTTTATCGCGGCCATTTGGCTCAGTGTGACATGCAATAACCCTGCAGGATTGCTGCTGTTGTTGCTCAGTGTGTAAAGGCCTTAAGTGAGAGATTTACTGTCTCATTCGTCGCATCAGTACAACTCTGTAACAAGTGGAGCCACGGAGCAAGCTGCAAACAAAAGGCAGCGCATCTAAGAGCGCTGCAGAGAAAAAGGTGTTAAGAGGAGGGAGGTTGAGTGTTTTGGCTGCTTTCAGCCTCACGCGGGCCATTTTCTCCCTCAAAGGGAGTACTTAAAGCGCTATGGATTATTAATGCCCCATCTCTGAGGGGCAGCTCCCTCAACATCCATCATACTCCTTTCTCCCCGTGTTACTGTGCTCTTTGTTTCCTCCTCTCCTTCACACTCCCTTCACCCTCCTGTGTGTTTCTCATCCGTCTGATCTCCCTTTCTACATGAAGCGCTGGCTCAAGTGACGCGTAGCACAAATACGAGACAGGAGAAACGGCTTAGAGGAAGTTTAATGCAAAGAACACCAACAGAGCCAGAAGATGAGGGAGACCCGGCCAAAACGAACCCAGGAGGGAGACGGCCTTAAAGCTGGATTTGGACCGCTTCCCTAAATCTAGACGTCATAAACTCAATGGAAGCTTAACGTAGCTTTATTATCCACAAAGGAATTTGATTTAGAGCTTGCAGTGACATATAAAAAGGAAGCCATAAACGACTACATACTAAACACACTTACTCTGAGATGCTTTTTATGAGCGCAATATATCGCCTGGACGAGAGATTCTTGATTAGCTTTGCATTAAAACGGAGAACATCTGTAGTTTTACTGTTTGAAAACAGACTCTCACCACAGCCGACGGTGATCACACATCCTCAAACGCCTGACCTCTGGGTATTCACATTACAGCCACAAACAGCAGCCATTATAGGACCATTTTAGGTGATTGATTAATACAACACAGCTGGGAAAAAATAGATGGTTACAAATCAAAATCTGAACTTTTTCTTTCCACTTAACTTCAGCCTCCTTTATTCTGATGCCCAAAAAGTTGTTCCAGTGCAAACACTTGTCTTTTAATTTGTAATACGTCTAATTGGGTGTTTTTTAATATCAGTATGAATCCATGTGTTTGGTTTCTGGACTCAGTTCTTTTAAAAATCATTTCATCTAGAGGACTTGGAATCGTCTCCATTCAATCTCATTATCCAAAGATAATTTGGAAGAAAAATGCAAAAACATTAAAGCTTTTGGTTGTGAGCCAACAAAATGCGCAACAGTTCCAGGAGTATTCACGCTTTCCTTTTACTGTAAAACACGTAAAAAGCAAAACCACAGCACCGACTAAAGTACTTTTTTATTGAGTGTAAAAGGAAAGAGCAAGTAGAGGAACAGCTGAGACTGACAAAAGGTCTGAAACCGTGAAACAAACCAAATTCACATATTTCAGGCGTGAGACGCCTCCATGTCTCCCAAGTTATAAATGTAGGATTTTCTCAACTTTGCTCCAACCTTCAGCCTCTCGCCGCCGTACAGCTGCATCCATTTCTCACTTCCTCTTTTCTCTTCTCATTTCCATCCATTCCTGCCCCAGTTCATATTTTCATCTTGCTCTTTGCTTTTCAGGACTCCCCTGCAGTCATTTGATCTCTCCTCCTTAAACAGCCATTTCTGCTGTTTGTCTTTATTCCCGCCATCAGAAATAAGAGGAAACAAGCCAAGGAGGATTTCACTGCATGTGGAGATGGAAGCAGATGAAGATTTAGACATAAATCAGCTCAATCTTTGCGCAAACATGCCGGTTTTCTGAGTGCACGACCCCAGAAGCTTCTTTCTGTAACATGAGATTTACACCAACTGTTTTAATGTCATTTAATGCCAAACGATGCAAATGTATCGCATGGAAGTCTTAACCGAATCTTCTGGCTTTTTCTCTTTCTGTCATGTTTCCATAAATCAGATGTTTGATTGTTAATGCTTCTCCTGTCCGTCTGGGTTGGATGAACCTTTCTGGACGCTGGTCTTTTGTTTCCTTGGAGATTTTTCGTTCTGCTATCAAGCTGCTCACTATCAACTCGCTAATAACTGATGAGCTGCACGGAATGAAAATGAGCTTTGGGACGGGGCATCCATGGTAGAGACAACTTTCTCTACTTTTCCCACCTTCTCTAGGCTTTTACAGAAAGGATTGTGTATGTCGTAGTTTGACAAATAAATGTTATCCTTCCTGGACGTCTTAATGCTGCATAAAAACTTTAGTTGCAACCAAAAACATCTCCATTTTAGGATCAGAAGTTTAATATAAAAACATCTCACGTTGCTTTACTGTAGTTCAGTCAGAAAACCTTATTAGATTATGTTCATAATCAAATCATAACTCTCATTTCAGATAAAGTTGGGTTACTGCAGCCAGTAAATCTTTTACAATTAAAGTTTTATGGCATATTTGTCTTATCTTGCAGTCATTGCTCTGCTTACTGTTTGAAATAAGATCAAGTATCCATTGAGCAACAGCCATGTGGACAGAAATGTCAGAAAACAGTGAGAAGGATTGAAGATATAAATGTTTGCATGACGTTGAGGAGCAGCACTGCAATCTGGTGAAGATGAAATGTGCTCAGTTTGAATATCTTTGTGAATGTTTCTTCACATTTTGGATGTTATGATGTTTCTGGAATATTCAGACAAAAAGTCATTCAGTCATGAGTATGACTGACTCACCCTCTCATCCTGAGTATTGCTGCTCCTGGTCACATGTTTTTAACCTTCCTGGTCAGAACCTGAGCAGTTTGGATCACATGAATAAATGTGTGAAAGGCTGTAAAACTGCCGGTAGAGGAGTGTTGGATAGTGATGGCTAAGTGTGCGCTAATGGGTGCATGTGTTTTGTATTGTGCTTTAAAAGGTCAGCAGAAACGCCAGCATGTTCACTTTATTTACCTCTAGCAGAGCTATGGTCCACTGAACTCTAATTGTACCTGCAGAAAGCAGTTTGTGCATCTCTGCTGGATTTTTAACTTGACTAAAACAGAAACTGTGTTGAATCCCTGAACAGGAAGTGAATATTTTATGATTTAACTTGGCTAAAACATGCTATGTAAGGCTTACAAAAATAATACGCATCATGTGTTTGATTAAAGTACAGTTTTCAACACCAAACAACAATTATTTTGGCAATATTGATCCAAATGTGGAAAAGAGTTATTTAAACAACGTGGTATAAAATGAGCAAAACCAGCAAATAGGTCATGAAAATCACTGGTTTAATGTTTTGTTCATTTGTGTTTAGATGATATCTGAGACTTTATTGATTGGTGTTTTCAAAGCAGCCATTTATTTTCCTTGGCACTGATTGGTTGGATCTCCAAGAGTGGAAATAAGGAAAAAACTGAGGCTATTAGGTTCTGCGGTCGTGGCAAGATGGTTTCCACAGAGCACACTAATGTTTATTGAGGTACATTTGGTGTTTTTCTGTCTGAAATTTTGGATGTTGGTGAGTGTAATTGGTGTGTGTGTGGGGGGTGTGTGTGTGTGTGTGTGTGTGTGTGTGGTGTGTGTGTGTGTGTGTGTGGCATATTGCTCCTGCTGTGTGGCTGTACAAACACACACTGTGAGAAAAAGCCTTTTCGACTTTTTGTCATGTGATCTCTCAGGTTTTGAAATGTCTAAATCTTGCTATATGAACCAGGTATTAGACACATCATTCCTGGAGGAGATCCGATGATGATGATGATGATGATGATGATGATGATGATGATGAATGTTTATCTGTCTGCCCGAAAAGGTAAAACTGTTGAATTGGTGACATTTCATAAATACAGTGCAGCTTTTAAAAACATACAGACTTTATGAGGCATATTGGTTCCATTTTGGTTCCATTTTGGTTCCATCTTTGCTGATGTCTCTTGGATCATCATCTTTCCTTCAACGGCACCAAATAATAGCCGACTTGTTCTTGTACCCTACAGTTTCCCAGCATTCGGCGCCTGCCGTTCCCTGCAATCATGCGCCGTCTTGTAATGTCAACCATTAGTTTGCTGACAATCATTTTGAAGCCTCATAGTTGGGATGCTGGTTCTCATCTGCTTGTTTTTCTGAATCCTGATGGACAGTCACTGAACCCTCCAGATCAGGAATGTGTTAACATTTTGTTTTTTCTGCAGATTTTTGAGTTGAGATTTAAATTTAAAGATAAAAGCAAAGTGCAAATGAAAATCAAAAGCATGTTTGTACTGCTAAGTAAGTTGAGTTTTTACTTTTTCTCAGTTAAACTGTCACTTTATTTTTATTTATTTTTTCAGGAGGAAATTTGGGGCTCTGTTTTCCCTCTGCTGCAGCACAGCAATTTTCTGCTGCTATCACTGTGGCTCTACACACACCCTGTCCATTTTGTGATTTTTACCAACACTTTCTTTCTCTCCCATTTTACTTGCCCTCCCTCCTCGGCTCTCGGTGGCACAGCTTGTCTGTCCATTTTGCTTTCTCTAAGCCAGCCCTCTTTAGCAGAGATGCTCTTAAGCTCCTTGTTTTCCTCCTCCTCTCAGCTTCGCTTTCCATCTGAGCAAATTGCTTTGGACGATGCATCCAGGTTGGAGTGTCCTACTTTTTTTTCCTCCTTCTCCCTCGCTCCCATCTTCCAGCCTGTCCTTCTCCCTCATCTCTACATTTATTTATTTAGTTGGGAAGATGAAGAGGAGCAGCAAATGAGAGGGAAAGTCATAGGGGGTCAGACAAGGGGATGGCTGTGAGAATTAAAACAAATAAGAGGATAAGAAAATAGTCTTAACCGAGTGTCTGTCAGTATAGCTTGGCAGCAGTTGCATGAGTGAACAGCCTCTAAATTCCAGACCACAAACTGTTTCACTGCTTACGTTTCTTTAGTATGAAGATCAGACTTTTAAAGAATGCATGAAGGCAGAGGTTTCCCACCAGACCTCAGCTCTTTTGTTAAAATAGTAGTTTATCCTAAGATTTAAAGAAATATAAGCTGCTTAGATTCTTTCTGAATTGCAAATGATCTTGACTGTGTGGCTCATTTGATACATAGCAACAAAAGACAAAATGAGAGGAGATGCAAAACTGCAGAGAGGGGATGAATCACAAAGCAAATTTAACATTGATTTTAGTTCACTTTGTTCTTTTTTTGGTTCTCTGGCTGATTTAAAAGGCCATCTGATAAACCGTGCAGCTTGAATGCTGCATACAGATGTTATTCATCACCTCCTGATTATGTTTTTACGACCACAATTGATTCCTTCCTGGTATTGTCTCTGAAAAGTTTGCAGTTTCTGCAGAGTTTCTGCAAACTGAGACCATGAGGAGGAAAGTCAGAGTTGAACTTCTGGTCAGAAGTTTTCATCCACTCAGATTGTGTATGAATCTCTAACTGATTATTTATTGATTATTTATTTCTACCATTCTGTACTTTGACTTCACAGAAGATTTTGTCATATTTTCCCCACAGACTCATCTTTCAAATGTAACCAACAAATTTTCAACAGGTTTTAAATCAGACCATTATCATTAACCTGTTTTCCTTCTTGTTCAAGTTTCACTCATTTTTAATAAACTTGTATCAATAATACTTTATAATTATGGACCAGGCTTCATGTTAGAAACTTGTTGAAGGCAGCAGTGTGATGTTTACCTATAAAACATCATTTTGACCATGTATGGAGCAGAAAAATGCACATTAACTCAAAGTTGTGAACCTTAAACAGAAATGGTCAGCGCTGTATGATCATAACTGCCTTGAGACAGAAGAGCTGAAGCAAATCTTTAAAGTCCTGATTGGCCTTCGCTGCAGTGATGAAGGTAAACCTCTGACTGCACATGAGGAGCAGTTCAGGGATTTTCATCAATTTCTCTTTAATTTGCAATTTAAATTTCTCAGTAAGTCTCATGCAAATCTCAGGACATAAGGAGGTTTAACTATTCAGCTGTTAGACTTCAGCTCTAATTTGGCACATCAGCAGCAGGGGAGGTAAAACCTCACCCTACGTCACTGCAGAATCTGGGTCACCTGTGATTTCAGCAAATTTTATTATCCTGTGTGAAAATGTTTAATGAAACCGAGGTTGGAGGGTAATTCATTACTTCGCCTCGTTGGCAAGGTTTTATGTTGGGGGTGAAAAAAAGCATTCTGCTTATCAGTTTAAATCCTAAATTGGAGCCACGGCAGGGAAGAGCTTCCCATCTCCACTAATTGGGTTTCTGCAGATTTGAACAGTAAGGATATAAAGAGATCGAGTTAAAGACGGAGGAAGTTGGTGAAAACAGAATAGAGGGAGTTTTTTTCTCCAGAAGACTTTTGACAGGCTGGCAGAGAGGAGGAACCGATTCTGGTTGTGAGGCTGCAGGGCCATAAAGAGTTAAACAGATTATTGAGGTATTAGGCAGGGCTTGTGTTCATTCAGCAGTAAAGGCCTTTCCCAGCAGGTGAAGTGTTCATGGGAGAGGAAACAATGGCAGCATCCTTGTTTGGTAGAAACAAAAACTGCTGGGAATAATGATGGAAGTCTGCTGTGTGCAATTAGAGCATTTATCTTTATACAACCTGCTGCTAAAAGGAAGCTGAGCAGGACAGACCTGGACTCCACACAAGGAAACCTCCGAACACCAGAGACTGGAATTAAAACCAAACACAACGGCCGATTACTCATGACCAGTGATCCTTTATTTTTATCCGAAAGCACAAAGCTGTTGTCTGCAGATTTAGATCCATTTCAGCAGCGAATGTCAGACTTTGTGGAAATGAAACACTCTTTGAGTCATTTCTGATTGTGCAACAGATGTAATGGAAAGACATCAGTTGTGTGTGTTTTTCTCCTCTGCTGCATCACAGTGGATTTGTAAATGTGTGTAAATCTGAGTGTTTCCGTGAGGATCTGAAAGTTTTCCTTTGAGTGGGTTAATCAGAGACTGCGGCAGTCCCGGCAGGCTGGATGTTACACTGCAGCTCCTGCAAACCATTACAGACCCACTAATTGTCCGGGTTTCACTGTAAGCCCGACCAGAACTCCCTTATTAGCACCAAGGAGCTCTGAAGTCCGCTGGACCTCTCCAGGTTTCACCGCCATCAAGCATAAACAGAAATGTCAATACATTTGCTGCGGTTGCTATGCAACTTGTGCAGACTCATTTCAAGTGCTCGGCTCTCTAAAAGTTAAAATTAGTTTAAACTTCTTCCACTCAGAGCATGCTTAGCCGTGAGGGCCATCCTCTTGCTGTCCTTCACAAAATAATGAGTGGAATTAAAGCAGCGTGGCGGAGAGAAGTCCCAAAACACACAGCCCTCACTCATTATCGCCCTGGCCCTCTGCAACAACATTGTTGTGGTTATTTTGTGAATCCTGTTTCCAGAGAAAATGGCAGCTCAGCGGGGTGACGGTTTATAAAAAAACACTCTGTCCTTGAAATACTTTGATGTGGCCAAGGCTCTAACTAATTCCCCCCTTTGCCTGCCGTGGGCTCGAGGCCATTCCATTATACGGCGCGCTCTGATTTCTGCTAAACTACGATGGACCCGTTTCGCTGACTTTCTCCCAGTCAATCTGTGCCAAACGGGCTGCTGCAGCGCAAAGCTGCTGACCTTGGGGTGCATTTGCATTGGTGTGGATTAAAGGCTGCCTCCAGTGGCCTCATCACATCATTAATAATTCAAAGCTGAACTCAAGAGTCCATTTGTAAAAGTGATGTTTGATTATTTCCAGTTGACTCAGGACGGCAGACCTCTGAGTTATGTAGCTACAGATGTGCAGCATGTCAGGTGTGTTTGTGACGGTGGCTGTGAATCCAGTGTGTGTCCATCAGGAGCCCAGACTGCATCACTGATCCAATCTGCAGACCTGATGTTTGAGCTGTTACTGTATTTTTCTGTTTGTTTGGTCCCTTGTGTGTTATTGGACACAATGAACCTTCACCTGTTGTTGTTTACCATAAGATGATTCATACAAACGATGATGACAACTAATGTTTTCGTGGCCAGATGGTTTCTGCTCATTAATACATATTAAGGTATTTTTGGTGTTTGAACTGTTAAGTTATTAGACAATTTTTATTGGGTTTCAAATATTTGCAGATTTCAACACAAAGTTAAAATCTACAAATTACTCATGACCAGTAATCCAAGTTATTAGCATTATAAACCCACATTAGGGTTTGTTTTTATCAGCTTTCTAGACACTCAAAGTTTTACCCTTTGCAAAAAAAAAACAAAAAAAACAAATGCAGTCAAATTAGATTGAGAGCTTCTGTTAATCTGTTAAAAATGTAATCATTCAAAGAATACGTATTTGTTTAGGCACTGTATACATTTGTCTCTGTAGCTGTCATGCTTGCTGTGGTTTTGCTACATATTTATCTATGTAATAACTCAGTTATAATTTTAAACTTTTAACTATTTTGCCTGATGACGTGGTGCATTATTATTCATCTTGAACTCAACCTTCTCTTCAGAGTTTTTTGTTTTTTTGCATTAGATCCAGAGCAGAAGCACTGAGCCCACTCAGCCCTTCAGCCGACCCCCCACAGGGGGGAACAATGCATACCTTGACCCACTTATAGCTGGAGTCATCCTGAGAAGTCATTTAGGGGATGTGTCTGCAGCCGTTCCTCTCCGGGGGTTAATGCTCCTCTGGCTCCTCTGGGTTCTCATTTATTTGGCGTTTCTTTTTTTTATGAAGTTCTAATTCAGACTATTTCAGCAACTTCCCTGAAGCTTTTCTCACCATCTTATCTCACATTAAAGATTTTTTTTTTGTCTCATGCAGAGGTTTATATGCTGCAAACATTTCATAATCTCGCCTGAAGAAACCAAAGCAGTACTTTTACTACAAATCTGTAGCAGGGGAAACTTTGACCTTGCGTGTGCGTTCTGCTCAGAGTTATACTCCACTTCTGGCTAACGATAAGCTAATGATTAACTAATGAGCACCTCAGTCCTCAATCTCTCTAAAGTCTGCTTTTGAAGACCCGAGGAAATCATTAACATTTTTTACTGTCCGTTCTTTGAAGAAGGATGATTAATTTTTAGGTTTTTTATTCTCCATCATTATACTTGCTCCCTATTTTAGTCTTGTCAAGTTGTCTGCATGTACAAAGACACACATTGTGTAATGCTTTGCGTAATGATATTAATAAAGACTATTTGTCATCGATGCCATTGATAAGAAACAGATGTATTTAGGGCTGCAGCTATTTTAGTAATCAATAATTCTGCTCATTATTCTGACGAATAATCAGAAGTTAAAAACTGTCTCAGTGTATTGTATTTGTGTTTGCAGCAACATTTTGGCTTTTATTTTGGAAGTCTCCAACTAATTTCTAGAAGTTTTATTCTTTTATCAGTTGTATCTTTGGGAAAGGACATGATCCAGCCTGCTGGTGTTTTATAGAAGCATTTCCCCTAAAAGTCGCCTGATGTTGACTCTGTTCTCTTTAAGCCTGAGGATTTTGCCCTTTGGTGCTTCTTCTTTCTCTCTCTCTCTTCTGCTTTCTCACTAATTATATTTTATAAGTTTCAGATTAAGACAGTTATTCTGAGATGATGCCTGCTCTTTGCTGTGTCATGACTCTCTGCCTGCAGACATTGAAACAAATGATAAATAAGTATGAGCCTAAATACGTTTCCTGTGGTTTACATGTCAAGCAGAGTGTTAAAGCCAGCCGTCTGCAGGCCATGAAAGGTCAGGCTGCGCTCCACACAGGGAATTATGGAACATGTTTAAATGTTTAACGTGCCCTGATTGCACTGAATGCCATATGCTGCAGCTGAATGCATGCATTTTTAACAGTTACACCCCCAGGGTTGGGCAGATGCCATGCGACGGGTTGCTTTCTTTTTTTATCTCTTCGTAGGGAAATCAAAACTTGGACCTATCATGAACAAGGATGTTGATTTTCAGTTTTTAATGGTTGTTTCAGGAACTGGAGTGTTTTGTTAACCATAAACTGCCTTTACAAGCACACACACACATTTCCTGTAAATGAATGAATGAAATGCAAATGCAAACCTCATGAAACCAGACCTAATCTCAGTCTCCTCCTTGCAGACGTAAGGCCTGGCTGCAGCGCGGCTGTGAGGCAGAGTGGATGTTTTGCATGAGGAATGTGATTCTAATCTTTCCTGGCTTAGCGTTTCTCATTGTTACATGTCGAACTGTTGCCAGTTCTTCATAAGAGCCGTTGCTGCATTTCTGTGGCGTGTTCAGGCACATTGAGCTCATAACTGGGAAGTGTTGGTATTTGCTGAGCAAAGTACAATTCTCCTGAAACTATAATTACAGAGGAATCCTCTGGAAGGCTCTGAAGATTACCAATAGGTGATATATGACAGATCTGTGTGTGTGCATGTGTCTTGTTTTTCTGCTGCTTTCATTTGTAATTTTCATGATTACCTTCCTAACGTTGCCAAAGAGCTGCATGTAGCCAAATAGTTAGCAGAAGTTGTCTGTTTAACTGCGTTGTTAAAAGACTCCTGGATATTTTCTTTCATCTTTTGAAATTCCTCTTTTGTGAAATGAAAATAAAAAGTGAAAATTCGAATGCATAAATCATTCTGCTGCCTTTAGAGGATCATGTCAGCGAAACTAAACAGTCCTCACCTCTGTCATAACTTCTGTTTGTACTGACAGGAAGCAAACAAAAATCTAATTCCAACCAATTTCTGTCAAACTAGTAATTTCATAAAAATTTGCTTCTTTTGCTTTTTATGTCCTTTTTTTGGAAGCAAATATTTGAAAAGCTTTCCGCTTCAAGCTGGTGTTAAAATCCAGTCGATTATTCTGCCAGACTGGGCTCGGATATCTAATCTTCCCAAAAGCCACACGAGGATCTGTGGTTGTAGTTGATAGCCTGAACTTATTACTCTAAAATATACTGACTAAATATGATTTTCTTTTTGTTTCTGGTAACAATAGATGTTGCACTTTATTAGTAGGGAAAATGCAACATCGAAAGTTTCTTGTGTATTTAGTAGATCTTCACAAAATTCAGAAATTTCAGTTCTGCAATGAGAGTCAAGCCAACATGTTGAAACTTATTGACAAGCAAACAGTTTGTATGTTGCTAGTTGTACGTATCGACTTCAAGGTCCATAAAATACCGACTCTGCATTCTGAGCTGGTCGCTCTGTTTGCATGGAAACAACCCAAACAGAAAAATCTCAAAAGAAAAGGTTTTGGGGTTTTTTTTCCAAAACTAATGGAAAGTATTTAGATATTGATGCTAAATGAACACTTGTGCAGGTTTTAATGTAGGCTATTTTTCAAGAACTGGAAATTACTCAGATCTGCTCTAAAGATTTTCAGATATTTGGGAACCAAAGGAAGACCAGATTCAGCCAAAAGAATGGCGAAATGTCACTTTGATTGTCCAATAATGTATATAAGATTGAACTATTGCAGTGAGTGGTATAAAATTGGCAATGTAACTCACACATATTTTACCAAAGCTTCAAATTACCAACCGAGTTCAAAACTATAAATTACCTCAAAAGTGATCTTTTCATGAAGCTTCAAATACATTAGAAACAAAGTAAAAATTAGTTTAATTATGTGAAACATTTTCTATTCTCCTTACTTTTGATCTGTTTAGATTTAGGCACATTAACAGGAGAAATTAACTTTATAGCAGGTGGATTTAGGCACATTAACAGGAGAAATTAACTTTATAGCAGGTGAAATCGATAGCAGTAAAATGTTAATCTAATGCCATGATGCAGAACTGATACATTAAACTCCATGAAACATCTAAAAACATAACAGAACATTCCTTCTTATTTACATACAAATAAATTGAACATTTCTGAACAAAATCCACAAGAGGTATACAAATGTTTTTCTTCCTTCTACTTTTTGAGTTCTCTTCTTCGAAGAGGTTGCGGCCTCATAATTGTCTCCATGGTTACGTGTTGCCCGAGCCCCGACATCGTTCTCTGAATCCTCCTGAGACGTGTGAATCTTTACAGCACAGATTGTGTAAAACCACAGCTGTGAGCTAAACGGGCCCCCACAGCTAGATCTTTTATCTTCATCTCCTGCATCCACAGAGATCTGACGCTTTCAGACGTTAAAATAACATGTTGCTGCTTAATTAGCTGCCAGGGAATCTGGCTGCGTTACAAAAGTTTCCCTGCACTCATGTTAATGTCAGCACCTGACAAGGAGCTTCCAGTTCATGTTTTCTTTATATTTTATTCTCCTTTTCATGGTTATCTCCAGTTTTCTATTTCAGTGAGAACAAACGCAGTCAGAGACGTCAGAGTGACAAACAGACCAAATTGAGCCAGAACCTTTTAGGACATGTTGAAGGCTGGAGATGCCTAAAAATCCTGCATAAATCGACATCCTTTTGTTGCCCCTTTATATATTAATTTAAAACCTACCTGGTGATGGGTTCATAAAATGAAAAATTCAAGTCCTCTGTTGCCATGGTGATTCCTGTCTCCTCTGGGAAGCCCACAGCACCACTCCTTTAATCAGCCGGGCGGACCGAACTGCAGACAGCAATTCAGACCTGAAGTTGCACCGTATCCGTTGGTGGAACTTTTAAAGGGACAGTAACATGTAAAATCAACTGTTTTTAGCTTGACATCATGTTATGGTGTTACTCCCTCATCTAAAACAAACTTGCTTTGATTCCAAGCCCAAGTTTCCATCTCGCAGAGCTCCAACACTCTGCTCCTTCAGACTAGCCAGCAGCAATTGGCAAACATCATCTGCTGAGCTCATTATAGAAGCTACTCACCAACACTGGTAAAAACGTTGTTAAAGATTAATAGAAGCACGATGCTGCTATGGCTTTCTGAAGGCGTACATTCAGAAAGAGCAGGAATTATTAAAGAGACAGGATCTGAATTTCAATTTGTTAAATTAGTTACATTTATTTATATATAAAGAATTTTTAAAATAACTCAAGGATATATTGTTACTTACAATAAATTGATAAAAACACACAACACTTCCCCTTTCAGACTGTTGCTAATTATGATGGTAGTTCTGGTGAGATGAACCAGATGTAAACCCATAAATGTGGTTCTGTTTTTTTTTTAAGATGAGTCTGAAATGACCTACAGTTGCTCCTCTTGTAGAAATTGTTTCTCAGGGATTGAAGGCATGAAACTCCTCTCAGTCACTGGAGTGAAAAGTAATTTCTTTCTCCCAAACATTTTAGAGAAAAGGTCAAGGTGTACGCTTGAGTGTAGAAATCATGTTCCATCTGCAGAACCATTGTTTGTGTCGCTTCGTCTCCGAACGAGTCGATCCTGATTTCTTAACCACCAGAACCCTCCCTGACCTTTACAGAACTTCACCTATAATGAGAAAGAAAACACTTTAAGACAAGACACACAACTTTCTGATGGGTCTTTTATGTCTTTAGATGAAGCGATTTCTTGTGTGCCTCTAAGAATCAGGTGCAGAGTCTTTATGTGCAGACGGAAAAATAAAGTGAGTGAACTCTGCAGAGTGGCTGAGGAAGCAGATGGCTTTAATAACTGGCCCAGCGAATGGGAATCTCTTTGTTTTGAAGGCAGCGTAGCGCGAGCCGCTGCAGCGGGAACGCAGCGTTACATGTGCGTTTGCTGTCGGCTCATTTGGCTCCCTGCAGTCGACGGAGGAGGCGACTGTTTATTGAATGAGAGACAGACCTCAGTCGGCGGAGCAGCAGCACACTGTGACTTCACTATTAGGACTGGTGACTGTTCTCCACCTCATTAGACACTCTGAGGTTCTCTGCGCCTGCATCTGTCCGCTCATGGCTGCTCTTCTGGAGAAGTCGTGTGAGCTGCAGCTGGAGTGAAGCACTTCTGTCACAAAAGTCATCACATCCTTTGCACTTTTTCAAAATGTTGATGTTACAATCTCAATAATTCCTCATTACCTGTACTTTTGACGAGGAAGGAAATGGTTGCACTGGTTTCAAAGTTGTCACCAATAAAAATTTGAACTGTGTTTATTTGCATTCAGCCCCTTTTACTCTAGTGTGCCTAAATAAAATCCCAGGCAACCAGTTCTATTCTTGACATTGCATCTAAATTAGATCCAATTTTTATGGAAAGAATGATGAAAATGAATGAAGTTCATCAGATTCCCTCCGAAGCTTCAAGAAAGGGGATTTTATTGCCCAGATATATGAAGTTTTGTTGCCTACATTAAATAAAACAGGAAACATAAGAACTGACCACAATTGAGAGCTTTATTATTGGCACCATAGTTTATATGGAAGTACCTTTCAACAGCACAGAAACACAGAGGCAAACTTCTAACACAAAAGACACACAAACAGAGTATTAAAGTTTAATAAGAGCAAATTGTGTGACTGGTGAGTAGTAGGAGAAAGTTTCAGTGTATTCATGCTTTTCTGAGCTTGAGCTATTTTGGCAAAACTGACTCAAACTAGAAGCAAATAAACACAAACCATTCATTATTTTCTTACTTTCCATTTATTCTGTACTTTGTGTTGATCTAACAGAGAATAAAATATGTCTCGGTCTGTTGTTGCAACCCAACAAAATGTTGAAGTGAATTATTACAGATAGTTTCACAGTGGACAGAAAGGCAAATCCTGATGTCGCCTTTGACCTTGAGTCAGTCTTTACTTTCTGTAACTTTTACAGAAAGTTTCACAGTAAGCTCTTTATCTAGAAAATGCCCTGATCCTGAACTTTCTCTGCAGTGTATTCAGTTTGCATAATGCATGGCCCTTCTGACAAATATTAAAATGTTTTCTCACTGTTAAAGATGGGACATTTTTGGTTCAGTTTTTTTGTTTGCCTATTTGTCAGATCTATTTGAGATAAAACACAGATTCTGCTGCAGGGATGCTGCTTCTTTTGGTTCCATTCAATCACATGCATGCACTCACTAAGAGCAGCTAAATCTGTTGATTTAAAGTGGTTTAAAGTGAGGAATTCAAAAATATGGAAACTTCATGCAAAAAGTCCAAGATTTGAACCTCAGACGTTCAAATCTTAAATAGTTCACCTTTTAACGGCCAGAAAAATGTCACTTTATTTTTCAGTTCAGAGAGCTGAACAGGTTTACTGTGAAATACTTTCCAGTCTAAACCATAGTGGAAAACAGACGGTTTAGGGTTACTTTGGTTTTGTTGTAAAAAGTCAGCAACTTGGAACATTACTGCCACCTGCTGGTGCGAGTTTTGACACTGCATAAACAATATTGCGTAAAGTATTCAAACATGAATGCTGTTGTGAACCTCAGACTGGAGCAAATAGCTGTAAAATCTGTTTTCTTTTTCTGAAAGTCTTGACTCGATCTTTAGATGGTTCAGAGGCAGCGCTTGGCCCTCAGCGTTTTGTAATTATAGTCCTGGAGGAACGTCCCATTTTTCCATGTTTTCCTGCTTCATCACGCCTGCTTTAGGTTAGCAGTGGTGGACTGACTGATCCAGGACTTGACAACCTGTCAAGTCTTTCATCCCTTTTCAATCAGTTGTTTAAAGGCAGAAACGCATCTTAAACATGCAGGATAGCGCGCCCCGAGGAGCAGGAAACGCTGTTTTTAAAGTGATGAAAACACGACTCAACACGTCTCAGTCAGAGAGAACAGACAAACTGAAACTGGTGGAAGCATGGGGGCCCATCTGCACGCTTCCAGCTGGTTTTGATGGACGGTTGAGATTCACAAGTGATTTATTTAAGGTAAACTGCACTAGATGAACAAAATGACTCATGCATGCAAACAAATGTGTAATTGACTGTGTTTGCTCAGGTATTTGTTCTTGGGTTCTTTGTGAAATGTGCTTCTAACCGTGCAATCTGTGTGTTCATGTAACACAGGAGACACAGGAGAGGAGACAGGAAAGACTGTTGACAAGTAGCTAATTAGCAATCAGAGCAAGGTGCTTCTGCTGGGAAAGAGATCGTTGTTTCACTTGGACACACACACACACGCGCACACGCACACACACCCACACCCACACACACACACACACATGCTGTGTCTGTTTTCCCGTGTCGTCAGGCGCTTCCTGAGCTCTTCGGGGACCTGCTGTCACTGATGTGGAATCTGTATTTAGAGCATCACATTGAGCTGTGGCAAAAGGTTATTGAGCACACACACACACACACGCACACCTGCACACACACACACACACACTGAGCGTGCAGACAGTGATGATGATGGTGATCATGGCTGGCTGATGCTGGAACTGTTTAAGGAGGGCTGCCATTAGATTTCTGCAGTGATAATGACACCCAGGTGCCGATTCCGATGAGATGGGAGCCATTTTTAATGATTTCTTCACGTCTGCAGCTGAAGCTTCCAGCTCTGAAAAGTAGCGCTTGTGTTTATTGATTATACAAATCTGGCTTCATTTTGATCACCTCATGTCCCGCTGGCTGTATATTCTGATAACATTCTTGTCTTTATGTAGAATATCAGCAGCTATTTTATGTTTACGGTTCATTAATAGATGCCTACAGGCAAATCGCTTCACTCAGCTTTAAAAATCAAAATAATTTTTCTCATAAACCATATTGGGTTCTCAAAATGATTCCATTTTACTGAGTCTGAACTCCATTCCCTTCTTTTAGCTCTATTTTATTGTCTTTTTATTGCCTTTTGTTGTTTTTATTTATGTGTGATGTGCTTTAGTTTAACTGAAGTGGCTTTAAATGTCCTTGATAAATAAATCAGGTAATAAACGCAACGAAGGGAAACACTGAACAGTCAAAACTTAAATCACCAAGAAAATGCTGCAAACAAAAAACAACAAAAAACTATTG
This sequence comes from Poeciliopsis gracilis, assembly GCA_911649635.1. Classification (NCBI taxonomy): domain Eukaryota; kingdom Metazoa; phylum Chordata; class Actinopteri; order Cyprinodontiformes; family Poeciliidae; genus Poeciliopsis; species Poeciliopsis gracilis. The sequence continues at coordinate 290,784 of CAJVRI010000120.1, forward strand.
AGAAATGTTTTTTTTTTTTTTTTTATTTTTTTTACTGCATTTAAATGGTGCTTAATGTCTTCTGAGTCCAGAATAGGTCCTGGAATATTGAATAATATTGAATAATGTGGTTCAGTCCCAAGTAGATATTTACTTTCTGTTGGTGTTGTGTAAGAAAATACTATTTTCTATTTTCTTACACATTACAATTTATGAGTGAAATGAAAAGCAATGTTACATCGAGGTTTTCTCGTCAGATTGAGGCCAGAAATCTTTTAATAGAAGCTGTCTGACATCTGGAAGTCGACTGGAACATCTGAAATGACAGGAAATCACCACCAGATCGCCACCAATTCAGGACCGGATGAGAAAGAAAACTACTGTGCATCAATCTGGAAACATTCTACTTAAAACCTTTAATAGACAGTTTTCATAAACATCAGATTTAGATTTAAAGAATTTTACACAGGTAGAAAGTTCTGAAGTTTTCCCTTGCATCTAATGATGTTAATAGGTTTATTTTATATTTTAGTTGCACAAAGACATACAGGGTAAAAATACCAGAGTATTTTGAAACCTCATTGTGTAATTTTATCTTTGATGTGAAATTCAAAACTTCCTGGATACAGCGACCGTCCAACGTCTGAGTTTCTCCTGAACTCTTCCTTTAATCTACAACTTGCTAAATGCTGCAGCTGATGTCCTTCATTTAACGGAGGGAGTTCACTGGCGACTCGCCAAGAATCAAGACCCCACGAAAGAGGCGATAAGATCATCACTAACTCTTAGTAAATTCCCCTTCAAGAATTTAGAAACTATTAGAAGTATTCATGCACAATATACCAGTAATCCTGCGAGTGATTAGCGAATGCAGTGCGCTCAAACTGCATTTCTATCCTCCAGTAGTTAACCTCGTTTCCATCTGAAGAATCTAGCGCCTTCCATCTTTTCTAAGAAAATCTGTGGACTCAGCAGACGACCTGCTGCTCCATCCCTGAGTGGAAAGCTTCTCTGGACGTCAGACGGCAGCCATCTTGGCCCGCCGGCGGTCAACGCAGCATTAACATCTGCCGCCATCAGACCTCGGTGGTTAACAGCCGCCCAGCGGACTCAGATTTTTCTGTCAGACTAATTGACCCCCTGCTCATTATGTGTCACTCGCCCCCGTAATTTTACCCCACTGATGTGGACCCGAGTCGAGACCTTTTGAATAATTAGCCTCCATCAAGTTGACTAATTTCACATTGAGTCTTAGGGTGACATTCACAAAAATGTAGTTTCCTGTGATTGTCAGGGTTTAAATTACAACCTGAGTGTTTGTAAAATGACCTGATATTGGATGCTTGTTTGTTTAATTTTCCTTCAGTCTGTGACTAATTCGGCAAACTGCCTCCAAATTGCCCTACACTGATGCTGTGATTTTTTGGCTCTATCTGCTGTAAACCCATAAACCTAATTTTTCCAGACAGGCGTTAAAATGTTCTAATGCGACAAGTTGACCGAGTGAGACAAACAGTTCATGGCTGAAGTTCTCGGCTCAGCCGCCATCAGAGGGAGAAGCAATAAATTAAGAGCTAAAAAGCTGCAGTTGGACGTAATTTAGTCGTAATAAATAATCTGGTGTTTCTGTTAGCTTAACTGAGCTGAACTGATTAAAATTAAACCAAAGACAAACAGCAACCAGAAACTGTTACTGGCTCAGTTTGGTGGGCGGGATTTCACCAGAGATTATCCAACCTGAAGCAGCTGCCGTCCAAAATATGACGGATCTGTTTTCATTTGTCTTTTATTTTCCCGAACGTCTTTATGGTGCATACGAGGTTCCACTGTTTGCTTGGATGAAGTTAACTGGAGCTGTTCAGAGCCTGAAAGCAGCCAAACAAAGCTGAGCTGTGCAGAGAAACTAAACGGGATCCCAGACGCCGCAACGCTGCAGAATCTGCTTCCCAAAGACCCGACACACCGGGCCGGGACTGCTGGACAAAAGTCAAAACTTTAAAAGATAAAATGAGCCAAACTGAGGGTTGAATCCGTCTTCAGCAGCGTGTCGGCTCACCTTTCTGCAGCTACAACGGTTGGCGGGCCTCCGCTTGTAGACGTCGGTCGTGAAGTGCTGATTGAGTTACACACAGGATGGAGTTTCAGTTTATAGCTCAACAATTCACCACAAAATCCTCCCCGAGACGTTTCTGGTGCTGAGGGAACATAGCTGCTGTGGCAGAGAAAATAAAACCGTCTGAGAACGATTAACTGGGTTTCAGTTAAACAGGGTGAAATGATCAAGTTGCAGAAATGCTTGGGCCTGTCTGAGAAGGGAGCATATTTTATTCCAGAGACGCTGTAAATAAGGTCGGTGCAGTATTAAATGTAAAATGTGACTAAACCAAGAAAACAAAAGGAAATGTTTCACTTTTTCCAAATCCTGGGAAGATCTTTGGGATTGGATTTCCTTTGTTCTGATGTCTGCTGCAGTTGAAGCTGTTCTGTTGCTGAATAGTAAGAATTATAGTTTTGAACTGTGTTTTGCAGCATTGGACATGCAGAAACTAAAGGAAACAATGTCAGTATTGTTGAGGAAAGAAGAAAAGAGAGACCGGGAGGGAAGGAAATGAGATGAGGACATGAAGTGAATCAGTCAGAAGAGAAAATATCCACCTGGCCAAAGGTCAAACTAAACACCACAGGAAAGAAGAGGAGGGACGCAGGGCTGGACAGGGAAACTCAAGAGATCCAGTAACAGCAGAAAAAAATGTTCAGATATGAGCTGAAGGTATAAGAAAAAAACTACAAACCAAAACCTTCCACTTCATCTCCTGCTAATCGTATATCCACCAAACACGAAGCATCTTCTAATCACCGATTCCCAGCGGTGAAAAACGATTTATTAGATTTTAAAAACCTTCATAAAAGAAGTGATGTGTCCTGATTTCATTCTCATATCTTGAATTCATCATGTCGAAGCTAACGCCTAAAACGTACTGTTTACATAAACTTCAAATGGTCCACTGGCCTCTGAAGTTCACCTGAGTTCGCTCCGACAGCTCTGCAGTTCAAAGAGAAGCATTCGCCCACAGCAACAGAAACGCTTACAACGGCTTCTGTTTGGTCAGATTCCTTTGAAACCTCCACACTGCAGAATGTAATGTATTATTTATAAAAACATGAAAATGGTACGAAAAACAGATATCATTTTCTTATTGTATAATAAGTTTTTATAAATCAAACTCTGCGATCTGGTGCATTGTATAAAATGTTTGGCACCAGTTTGCTTTAAATCACCTTCCAGTGAACATCAGCTCCGCTTTACAAAAGTCAGAGATGCACATTAGAATCTGAACAGCTGTTTTCATACGGCGGAGCCTCGACTATTCGCACATTTTCCTGTGGAAGGTGGAATGTGGCTGCGATTTTCAGATCTTTTCATAAAGCATATCTAAATATTTCTAAAGAAAATGCAGCTTATGAAGATAAAATAGCTTTCTGCATTGCCTTTGTCTGTTGTTTCCAAAGTAGCCAATCCTGGAGAGGCATTTATTTTCCTTGGTGCTGATTGGCTTCATAGATTAAAGTTTAAATATATACATTCAATCCTTTATGTCATCCAAAACCAGTTTGGACAGTTTGGCATCCTGTTCCTGTCTGAACCTGCTAGTCAAGAGGACTTTTATGAATCTGAAGTCGGGCTGCATGATGATATTCATGGTGAATATTTCAATGAACAATTTCTCTTCCTTGAAAATGATGTTTTTGAAGGCATATGTTTTATATATATTAGACTAAAAGTTCAAACATTGGACGGAATAAATTAGGGAAAGAAGTTCTACAAAGTGTAACTTAGTCTGTGTGATGCCTCCATATAATAAGAAGAGACTGCATAAACAGGAAGACTCTGGTAGAGAGATCAGGGCGGTCATGTTTGTAATGAGATAGCGGTGCTTCAGCTGAAAGTGGTCAGAGAACAATGGAGAGGAAGCTGCAGGAAAGGTATCAACAACTTTCCCTAATGAGCCAAAAGGAGATGAAATTTCAGAGCTTTGAGGCAGCAGAAGGATGCAGAGAATCACGCAGCGAGAGGAGGAGACGAGAAACATGGAAAACTGGAGAAAATTCAGGAAATTAGAAAAGGTTACCGGAAAAAACAGAAAAAAGGTCAGAAAAAGGTGGAAAACACAGAAAAATATGTAGATTTCCTGCACATGGTGAGTGTGGGAGAGTTGTTGTCTGGAATGCTTTGGACACCAAAAGGTAGAAGAAACGTGACATAAATCTCCTGCTTTACATAAAGGCATAAAGAAAACATGGAGGATCTTTATACACACCGTATTCTGCAATCATTTCATTCCTTTACATTCTCCACACTGAGTCTCTGAAGACGCAGAGCCAGGTCCCTTTAAGGTGCAGTTTGTGGAGCTGATGAAGGATGAAGGATAAAAGCTTTCATTTTGTTAATGTAGTCTAAAAGGTTTCACTTCCTTGTCAGCCATCATTTGGTAATAGTTGGTATTATGAGATCTGCTCACTGCCTTTTTTCATTTCTAAGAACATTTTGTGCTTGAGAGTCTGCAGAGGTACAGAACGTACAAGCTGCAAATTGACCCTGTTGCAGGTGATGCAAGTTAAAAACAGCAAAAGATCAGGCCGGGTCCTGACAGGAGCAAAGATTGCAGGTTTGCTCCAAATGTTGTTAGATTGCAGGACTGAGTGGAACTGTTTGCTTTCCCTCACTCCGCTGATGAAACACAAATGGTGACATACAGTAGATCTCTCTCTCTCTCTCTCTCTCTCTCTTTCTCTCTCTCTCTCCCTTTCTTCTTTTTATCTCTGTTTTTCATGTTGAGCCCACAATAACTGACATTAAATGCTCAATTATAATCTGATGAATGAAAATGGCTCTGGATGAGCCACGCAGAGTTCAGCGTTTATTTACTTATCAAGAAGAAAAATGACATTGATAAGATTGCTGCAGCAGTTTTAATCCTAAGAATGAACTTTATTGTTTCTAAAAGGACCAAAACTAATGAACAAATAACATCTTCTGACAACCTTAAATAAAGATAACCGAATGCAATCTGCAGCTTAAAGCATACTTGAAAAGGCAGCTTAAGTTGGGTTCATATTAGTTTTTGGTAACTAGTTACTGGTTTACCTACTTGGTACTTTGAAATGTTATAATCAACATACTTTGCTCACCTGCTTCAGGTCTCTTTTGCCTCAAGTAGTTTATTCATTGAAACCCTTTCATTAATCTCTGCTGTTACTTTATTTCAACAATTTTGATTAAATAAAGTAAAACGTCCAACTGAGAGTAAAATGGTTTTTATTACAGACCTGGTTTAGATAAACAGACTCGGTTGTTTAAATATTGTAATTGCACAATCAGCTTAAACAAATACATGTTCCATCAACACATGGGTGGCTGTAATAAATTATTTAAACACAGATTACATGCTTTCCGTGTTCAATAAAGGCTTTTTCAAAAAGAAATAAAGAACCTTCCACGATGTCTGCACATAAAAACATCAGGTTTTTCCAGGCTGAAAGGCATTAAATATGGATTCTGCAGAGAAAAAACCTGAATTGATGGGTGGACAAAAGGACAAACAGCAGAACTAATGAAAGGTCCAACAAACTTGGAGGACCAAAAAGGTCCAGAAGTTGAATTATTTTCCATACTCTGTTCTTCTTCTCTGTGTTTTTCCCTAAAAAGCAAAAAGCTCAACTGAACCTGATGTTTTTCCAGCCTGCAGGAACTCTGGCCTACAAACCTGCTGTCTTCCTGGAGATGAACTGTTTCAAAGACTCTCTGATTAGGAAGCTGTCAGCATTTCCACTCACATCGCATGTAATTAATGACACGTCTGTATGCAGCGCTGACAGATGTTTATCTGATAAACTTCCTCTTCGCTCTCCGAGGCTCTCCTCTCATGTTTGTCAATGCAACATCAAACCTTCCCTCAACCTCGGCTGCTTTTCCACTGCCACAATATTCACAGAACCTTGAGCAGACGAAGGAATCCTCTGCGCTCTGCAAGCAGTGTATCAAACTGACAATCAATAAGTTTAAGTTGCACATCTCTTTGAGCCCGGCTGTATCTCAGTAACGGGGTATAAAATCTGCGGGTATGTTTCTTTCTAAGGCTTTAAAATCTTCCCTTCATCTTTGAATACAAGATCAGAGCCTGCAGTGTGGATTTTATCTCTATCGGGGTTAGAGGAGGCTTTAAATGCTGACGAAGGCCAGGACTGAGGTCATCTTTAAAGAAAAAATCTCTTTTGGGTTTTGATATAAGATTCTGGTCCTTTCCAGGTCGGTTCTCCTCCTCTAACAGTCGTCATTTTCTTTCTTTCCTTCCCAAATTAAAGGGCAGATCTCACTTTTTTCTTTGTAGTTAAGTTTTGGCTAATAGATCTTCATGACTGTTATTTTCATATTTGCAACAGAAATAAAATAAAAAAGGGCAGAAAATGAGAGTAATGCTGGATTGGGGAAATGATGCTTATTACAACCAAAACAAAAGTGGGGATCGCAACATCAGTAGCTTTATTTTGACTTCATATAGTTAGAGAATGGCGGCTTAGAGACCTGGCAACCCGGCACCCAACAGAAAGACATTAATGATATTATGTGAAAAACCCTTTTGACAGCTTTAAAGTTAGATGTAGAGCTAGCAGTTCTTGTTCAGCTACTCTGATGTTATGATGCATAGAATAAAGAATACTTTATTCATTGAGTGCAAACCTCTCTTCTCTCTGCAGGATGAGTTTTATTATAGTGGGTTTAACTTTGTTGCATTAATGTTGGGTGGAAATAATGTAACTTAGATTCTAGCTCTTATAAAGCTTGTTTGTTAGCATAAAGTTACAGTGAGTGTTGACTCCCTGCTTATCATCAGCAGCAGCTTTAGCTTCTTAATACTCAAGATTCCAACTTGTTTTGTGTTTTCAGTGAAAATCTTCAAAATTATGCAAAGTGATATCTGTATAAAGTCCTTCTTGTTTGACTCAAATATCTATTTATATAGTTGGAAAAATTGCTTAATTGTGCTTCATATCTCTATTTGTGGTTCTCACATATTTGCTCTTTAAATGTTGCTTTTAAGCAAAAATCTCGTTTAGAAACTTCAGAAACTTGAGTCATTTTAATAATAATCCCTCCATCCTGCTAAACTGAATGCAATCCACTGTAATGTTGAGGGTTTGTATCTTTTGCATTGAACAAAAAGTGCCAAACTTTTGGCCCTGAACTTGTTGACCCTCCAGTCAGCTCTGAGCTGTTTGGTGCCCGGGTCGGAGTAAAGTTGCAAAACTAAAAATCCATCCTGCAACTCAATTCTTCAGTTGTTGAGTTCATAATATTTGATCACAGGAGATGTGCTTTTCTGTGAATCAGCCCATCCGAGCGGCAGAAGGAAGAACTCAAAGCATTACATCAGATGATGTGAGGAAAAACTCTGGGAAAACTCTGCCTCCAGCTATTTTTATATTGATGTAATGCACTTTCAGTTTTCAGGCTTGTTTAAACCCAGAGTGTCCAGATTTGGTCCAAAACATGATGAGTTTAATCTGAAGGAGCTGCTGGCTCTCTCTGCAACAAAGTGCTGGACTGTGCTGTGTTTCTGAAAGCTGGAGCCAGACTGGCAGGGCGAAGTGAAATCTGAAGACATCTGGTTAGGTTTTAATGCCACGAAATCTCAGGCTAACAATTACACTTTAAGGCACCAGCAGGAGACCTTTATTTTATTACTCCTTAACTTAATTGCAATACTTATTTGACTTCGCAATAAATTTCTTGGACAGTGCTGCGCAGTCAAGTAGTGCGCTGATACAGTCGGAGAGCTTTACTTCTGAAGACATACAATTATTTTCCCTTTTCAAGCTTCTAAAATGATTCCAATAAATCTTGAAGTAAAAAAACTTCATTCAGTAACGTGTAGAAACAAACCTCCCAGCATTTCCTGAGTCACTTTATTGGCCTCTGACGTCATTACAGAGGAATTTATCAGATGTTTTGGTTCGTTCAGGGTTCCACATTTTTCCCACCACATCATTGTAACCATGTTGAGGACTGGTCTTTGACTAGGCCTTCGCAGCTCTTTAACTTCTCAGCCATTCTGTGTTAGATTTGCTCTGGATCATTATCCAGTTTATGACTCGGCGGGTCAAACTGCTCATCTCCAGAATATGCGCTCCTGGTCGGCTCTGTGACCGGGAGACGCCCCATTCATCACCCCTCCATCTTATTGTCCTGTGATGACCTTTAAGTTTTTACAGCCTGAGGCTTGGAGAGTCGAGATGGACCTCAACATTTATTGTGGTTATTGTGATTAATGTGAATACTGCAAGCGTTGACCTTGGAGTGAATTTGCTGGGATGTCTACATCATCCGGCCTTAAATGTTTTCCACATCTGACTAATCTTCTCATCTGAGTGACGGACGTCAAATCATTTGCTCATAACTCCTCCAAGATTGATGTGCAGCAACAGTTTCATCTTTAAGGTTATTGCTGATATGTTTCCACCCGGACATTTTGTTTAACCATTATGCCTGAATAAAAACCTCCCATTTGCATTTGCATCCAGGGTCTAAGATGATGTATGAGGGTCATTGCAGATATAAAAGAAGTGCATTTTTGGCAATAAATCTCAGAATTAATTCATTCATTCATTTAAAAAATCTTCCACAGTTGAAGATTTTCAACCTCTGAAACTCAAAAAGTTAAACTTTTTTTTCCTGGAAACATGAAATTAATCCAAAACTTTCTTTTTCTTCCAAGTTTTTGATATTTCTCTGTGGAAATTGACCCTTTTTTTCTTTCCACACCATCACAAGGTTCAGTTATTAAAACACATTTGATCAGCAATCTGATCATTTTTTGATATTCTGGCGTAAAAACCATAAAACGTGGATTGAACTTTTCTCTTTGCATGGCTGTAGATGTCCAGACAGTATTTGCAGCAAGTTGGTTTCAGTTATTTCTACTCTGTTACCCTTTTAAGGCTCATCATATCTGAAAACATGACTGCTATATTTTCCACATTGAGCCGTTTACTCAAGCTCAACACCCTTCGGTTTACACAAGACTTTGATTTATTTATATTCATATCTTGTTGGGATTAAAAACACTTTTCATTTAATCGAACAGAAGTACATTTTGTGATTCACTTTCTTGGATTTGAAGACTTCTGGTATCAAAATGTTCACAAGTTTAACCAGGATTTTCTCCCGGGGCAATAGAAAAAAGGCCAGCAGGGCAGTTTGTCTCTCTGGATGTACAAAAGGGCAAGAGGTTCTTTTCCTGCGGTGAGAACTTGAGTCAATCCTGAGGAAGGTGGAGGAAGGAGCAGAGGAGTGGGGTTAGAGGTGTCGCTGGCTAATTACAGCGTCTAAGACCTCAGCCCTCATGTTCAGCAGCTTAACATGGATTAAACTGCATCCTAGCATATTTGTAATCTTAGACTTCAGAAGTCGGTGCGCAGCAGCAACCATCCACTTGCTGCAGCTGCTGTCACACTTCACACCAAGCAGGAGGAAAATGGGATCCGTTGCTGTATTGTGATAGCTGATGGCACAGTGGGAGCGTTTCTGGAGCCGCTGCAGAACGATGAGGGAAGCAGACACGCTTTGGCACTTCACTCCGCTCTAACTCAGAGGGCCGCTCTTTACAAATGTGGTGGGCAGAAAAATCATCTCGGAGCCTCCAACCTTGAGGCAGATGGGCTCCGACTTCAGAGCGCCGTCGTCTTGTTCCACTCGCTGCGGCCAAGAACAGAGAGGCGAGGCTGAAACACGGAGTCCTGTCTGCTCTCGGTTTCTGCTGAAGCCCACAGATGGTGGGATCAGAGTTTGGGCCTCTTAGCAGTGAATCCATGTTTGCCGTGTATCCGAGCTCTGCTGCTGACCAGCAGCTCTTCATGGCCACAATTTACCCAACTGGAAACGGCGACTGTCAGCCCAGCAGCGGATGCCATCGCAAAGCATTCTGGGTTCATGATGATGGTTTTGCAGGACCTGATGAGCCTCTGAAGTTTTAAACCTGTAATTTAGCTGAATGGTTCCATCCTGCTGTAACATCACTCATGGATCCACATGAGTGATGAAATTAAGATCTCACTCAGTTGGGGCGTCGTTTAGTTGTGGGAAACATTGATTATGTTTTGATTTTTCCTGGTTAGAGCTACGTTTTGTCATCCTGATCTGAGGAGTTTTTCATTGGAGCAGCTGTGACCAATCAGATGGCTGGCTTGAATTACTTAAAGCTCCTTTAAGTGTTTCCATTCCAAGGAGATTTGCTCATAGAAACCAACAGTAAACGATTCATCCCACTGGCGCCTTGCTGTGAAAACTCAGTTAACAGCAGAATTCGTCTGAAATGTTTGTCTGACTTCTGGATGTCTGAAAACATTCATTTCTGCGCAGAAACCCAGATCATCACCCCTCCACCGCCGTGCCTGGCAGTCAGCATGTTTGTGCAGACAGGCTTTGTTCGCTTTTCTCCACACATTGTGCTGCATTTGGATCAAATGTCTTTGGATTATTCCAAAAAGCCTTCAGTTGAATTCAGGTTCAGTTCAGAAATGTGAGTCGAAATGAATCGCTCTCCCATTCAGTCATGCTGCACTTTTTCAATCTGTTGTTTTTTAATAGACTGTGAATCTATGACAGTAAAATGAATCTTTCAGGGTTTTTATTTTTCTGAGTTCTGTTTGGTCTGAATTTCTTTCAGAATGATGGACTTACATTGACCTTTAACCTTTCAGACTGATGAGCCGCACGTTTTGCAAAAGTTTTTCATTTTTATTTATTTGTTTTGCCACTTGGTGATCTCCTGCAATAACTGAATAGTTTCCACTCATTAATAATCTCCCTCTCAGTCGAATGATGGACTCTAAATACTTTAGAAATGGCCTTGTAACCCTTCCCAGATTGATGAGCAGCAACTATTGCTTGTTGGAGATAATTACTCTGCCCTCCTTCCTCGGCGTTCTGCCACAGCTTCTGCTTGCTGAACCTTTGGCTTCGCTCGCTGATAATCAGTTAATCATGTGGATTTGATTAGCAGCCCCGGCTACTTATCCTCTTAATTCTGGTGGAAGCGGTGAGGCTCGGCTCCATTTTTTCACACACCGCTTCTGCTGTGTCAATGTCTATCAGGAAATCCTGCTGTTTCCAGGATGGATGACCTCAGTTGTTTCAGCAGGAACAGACTTGAAGCGAGGCGCTGAGCAAACACACGCCCTGACAGTCACGCGCCGCAGCTGGTCAGTTGTTCTTGGCTGGTGTGACGGGAATTAAGGGGAGAGAAAAGGGAAGGAATTTGGCTCAGCAGCGGCGCGACTCAAACTGGGTTTGAATTAAAGCTCCATGTTGGGTCTGAATCAGAGAACACACACTAACACACACATACACTCTCTGCAGGACCGCAGGTCAGGACCTATCTGGTTGAGATAAACCAGCTTCATGTCCACGATGGTCTTCTTGCCCTGGAATCCATTTTCTTTGGCATTTTCTTCTGTTTATATTTCCCTCTGTGGGGGAAAGCGACACTCCGACCAGCTTGGTGGTTAGAAATGTCGGACATGAACTATGCAAAGAGCAGCAAACTTTACATGAAAAGTCTGATTCTTCGGTTCAAATTGAATCACTTTGACCCGCCTGAGATAAGATTTGAACATTTAACAGCAAAAATGACAGGCTGATGCAGTTTGCGCTCATATTTGGCTCTTATAGAGCCAGACGGTTGTCTTTCAGCTCTTAAGCAGTAAAATGTGGCTTTGCTTCCTCTGAATCACATATTCATGCTGAGTAGAAACCTGTTGGCTTCACTTTGAAGTGTGACTTCATTAGAGCTCATAAATCCATCCTTTAAAGTAGAGGGCAGACAATTCTTCAGATGTTTCACTGTTGTGAAACCCTGTATGATTCAAAGTCTGTATCCAAAGCTAAAAGTTTCAGCAAATTTGATAAAATCACCTTTTGCACAGAATTAAGCAGAAGAGCATCGATCATGAGAAGTTGGCCGGTTCAGTTCAGGTTTTAAGTCTCATTTTTTAAATTCTTCTCCCTCTGATTCAACCTTCAAATGTTGCATCATGAAAACTCCCCTGGCATGTTGCAGATGTGGATCCAGATATCTGCAGCATGGAAGCTACAAAGTGACATCAAATGTAGTTCAGTGGAGGATCACTGTGCCACAGTGGATGCCACAGCTAGAAATCCACTGTGGCATCAATAGAAAAACTTTAAAAGTTTTTCTAAAGACTCGCTTTCACTGGGTTTCAACCTTTGCAGAATGCGTCTCTACAACAATGCTTCACTCTGTTTTTAAAAAATTGCTGCTCTTTGTTGCTGTTTGTTTATTCCAGGACTTGTCACTCTGTGGATTCATAGTTTTTGAAGTGTTTTTTAACTGCTTTTGGTTGCATTTAATCATTGCCATGCAGCAGTTCCAGTTCTGAACATAAAAAAAAGGACAATAAGTGGTTTCACTACAAAAAATCTAAAAAGCGTTTGGAGTAAAGTAGATATTTTCTAGCTTTGCTGTACTTGAGTGTAATGTATGAAATGTGTCTCTCTCTGCTATAAAAATGCTTGTTCTGCAGATTGAAGGAGCAATCTACTAGTACTGGAACAGAAATTATGCTTGATGTGCCGCAGTATTGGTAGAAAAGACTGAACTGTGAGCTTTTAAATATGAAGCACAAGTTTTATGGCCTGACTCCATACCCGACTGCCTCTTTTAACCACAGTCAGACAGTTTAAAGATGAAAAGGAAAATTGTCACAAAGTGCAGAGAAGCAGCGTTTCAGTTCACCAGTCCAGCTGAGGTAACCGGTGACGTTTCCGGTTCAACTCTCCTCTATTTTTAAGTTACCTGGCTTTTATTTTGTACAGTTTGTAAAAGCTTTACGCTGCTTTGCCTTTCCAGAGGGAATCAAACCTGCATCCTTTTGCGCCTAAATTATTGAAACCGTTCACTTCTTGGAGATGCAATAGTTTAGAAACTTTTTTTTTTTTTTTCAAAGAAGTGAATCAAACCATTTAAAAGTTAGGATCATAAAAAGAGTCATTTTCTCCACTTTATCAGAGTTCCTTGAGTTTCTGCTGCTGTTGCTGGAGAAATGCTATCATTTCCTCTCCTGTAATGGATTTTTCTCTCCCTCTCCGGTTGTTTATTGCTGCCGCTGAAAGAAAGCGCTTTCTTCTTCATTGTTTTGAAGAAGTCTGCACAAAGAAGTTGTATTTATTGCTGATGTTTGAGATAAGCAAAACAATCCCGTCATTAAATTTGATGATCTGCTTCACGTTGTTTTTGGAGAAGATCCACGTGAAGAAACAGGAAAACTTCCTCCAGACAAAATAAACAGGATCTGTTGAGTTTCCTCCATTCTGCCAAACTATTTTAAGGTTTTTACAACAGATCTTCCGGGAGCAAAAGTTACAATATCAACTGTAAGTATATGTAGAGTGTTAGAGTGAATAAATAGCCCTGGGCCAGTTGTTGTTCACGCGGTGAGCTTATTACTTTGATATTTCTTTCCTCTCAGCTCAGCTTGAAAGTGTTCCAGTTTGTGCAAATGTCCACATTTCCTCGTTTCCTTTTGTCGGGTGTTAGCTGCTGATCCTATGTTCAGTTGCATAAAAAGACTGACATTTCAACACAAGATGCATGCTGCCCTCATTGCCGTCACACTGACACGTAATGAACGGTTAATGTGGGCTTTGCGGCGGTTGAACTTATATTTTGAGCAGAGCTGATGCTGGATTCCCACACATGAAGAAAAGTTTATTTGTGTTTTCTTTTCTCAGCATCACTCATGTATTTAAGTTCAGATCATTAGTGTCATTTATGACTCATTATGATTCATTTCAACTTGTTTTTCCAGAGTTAAAATACAGAACAAATACTTTTTTTTTTTGTCCCTTTTGAACAAACTTAACAAGAAACAGAATTTTTCCACGTCTTTCCTGCTTAAGAAGCAGTCGGGGACCAGAGGGATGAAAGAGCAAATCAGATGATGATACGTTCTTCCTTAGAGGAGGATGATGAAGAACAGCATCACGCTCTGGAAGAGGCAGATGATCAGAGAGGGGACAGTCGGTAGATTTCAGAAATTAAAGGGTAACAGACGATGAGGCAACGTGGCTCAGAACATGATCAAATGTTTAGTCAGAGAATGGCCAGGAAGGCCTGAATGCTGTAAGAAGCTGAAATGTTAAACATGAAAAGGGAAAAGAAAGGAACTTATTCCAGGATTAGGCGGCAGCAGATATTACAGGTTTTACTTTGTTAAACACTGGATGAACATGACTTTGAGCATTTTTTCAGAACCGAAGATCAAAGAGACAAGAAATTTTAAGAAGTGGTACATTGAGAAACCAGCTCTGTTGGACTGCAGCATTTCACTCCTTACTGCCTGAATTTGTTTACAATTATGCAAAACAAAATCTGTTGCTTGGAGCAGGCACTTGTGGTAAATGGCGTGTTTCAATAGAGCATATATAATGCATGAGGTTAGCAACAGCAGACACACAAATAAATGGATCAGCTGATTGTCGAGCTGGATTTTCATTCAGATATTTTAGAGATGCTTTATGAAGAAATACAAATAAGATTTTCCACTAATTATTTGGATTCACGTTCCATAGAAAGTCAGTGACATGGTGAAAACTGAACCACAAATAAGAGGATCCAACATAAATCAAATAGATCTAACATCACAACCCAATGAAGTTCACACTCTGACAGCTAGATGGCAGCAAATTCTTTCTATTACTGATCTTGGTTTGTGTTAAAAATGCATCAATGGGCATTTAGAGAGGAGTCCAGAGTCTAATGGTAGTTTTTGATAAAGAACTAGAATCTTAAATATTTTTACCATTTTTTATTGTTGTAAACTTTGTAGCTTTGAAGTACAGTAATATAACACACGACTTTATTATAATGACATTAGTGATGTGATTGTGTAGCACTGACAATCCATCGACAGATACTTTGGATCAGCTGATATGTGATAAATTAACTGAATATATAATGTATTTTTTATATTACAGAGAACTCCAAGTTCTCAACTGTAACTCCAGAACTGATGGTTTGACTGGTTTAGGCAAAGAGTTCGGTGATGAGTATCTTGTTGTTCTTGAAGTCTACAAGTAAAAATGATAAACATGTACGCAATTCTATTCAAATTTAAGAAACGGGAACTTATAGAGCAAAATGAAAACAAATCTAGAAATTTGAGGTAAACACGATGTAAAATCTCAGCCTGTGCTTTTCTACATGATGTGTTCAGAAATGGCGTCCGCTGCGCGCCGTCCTCGCAGGCCTCAGATATTATCGATGGTTTGTGCCGGCGTGCTCCTTGCAGCTGCGGACTATTGATTCTTGTGCTTAAGCTCGGCAGCAGGTCTCGCACAGCTTTGGACTAAAATCAGTTTGTTGTGAAGCTTTTCTCTTGCAGCCTCTGCTCTCCAAACCCAGAAGAGCGTCATGGTTCTGTATGCCTTATAGCGCCAGCTGAGTGTGTAAACGGATGTTTTGCATAATTACACATTTCATGTGGGCCGCTGCGATGGTAAACCGGTGAAAAGGGAGACATATTTGAGAAGATGCAGCGGATGCATGGGCGTCCCTGTGCAGTAAATGTCACTTCGGGTTGGGTCGGATGCTGAGCCGCCACACATGGGACTCCTTCCCCGTGTTTTATGGTTTGCAACACGCGTCCTCCCTCCAGAGACCTTCTCTGTGCTACGAGTGTTCGCGGACTGAGGAGATCTGTTGCCAGATGTGGCTCCAAATGAACAGCTGTTACTCTGCTCTACAGCTGCCTGTCTTGTTGCTACGACACCCTTGCTGTTGCCGTGGTGAACAGAACTCTGTGCAACAGACGGTTTGCGTTTGGGAAATCCTGCCATGGGTGTGTTTGGACTCGCGCCCTCCCTGACGACGGTCCCCGTACCTCTGAGAGTCGGTTTGATGGGCGAGAGCTGAAATTCAACATGCTGGTCAGGTTGTGTGTGTGTGGGAGTGTGTAAACTTGCTGGCAATCTAATTAATTTCATGTCCTGACGGTGAAAGTGTGAAATTCGAAGCATTATAGGCGGATGGAGATGAAGAGAGACAGAGAGGCAGTGGCACCGTGAAAAGGGAAGAGGAGGAAATGAAATAATGGAGGTTCTGGCAGGCGGTGGACTGAGTCAGTGAATGAACGACTGGCTGATGAACTGGCAGAAAGCCACACAACAACATCAAGGCTGACAAATCCAGAGTCGTCTGGAGCTGCTCGGCTCTGTGCATTAATTCATTATGAAGTGTGAAGTCTGATTTCTATCAGTCAGACATGGAGACAAACATAAAGTGCTGCAAACCTGCACAGGACATTTCATCCTCCTTACAGACTCAGAAGACTCAGTTTGGTGATTACAATCAAAATTGTGGATTAATTTGGTCAATTTAAAATGTTGCTAATTCAAAGCAAATGCCATCTAAATCACATGTCATCCCTGAGAAGGAGATGGCATGTGTTAAGGTGGATTTTTTATTTTTTTTGTCAACAAAGTCCATTCAGACTTTGCAGTAGTCCCACATAAAGTCTCTCATTTGGATGGATGAGTAAATAATTCATAACCCTGCAGCTCCAGTTGGAAATTAACTCATTTTGAAGCAACAGGCTCAGTTTTTTCAATTTCTGCTGTTCTTCAGACTTCATCAACCCAAACCTGGAGCAATTTTCTCTCAATTGCAAACACTCAGAATAAACAAGGTCATAAAAACATAAAAGAAAATGAAATGTCTGCATTTTTAAAGTTTTCCTCCTCTGGGGAAGGTTGATTTCTGCAGCAATTAGAGCTGATTACAGAAGTCTGAAGATCAAATTAGACTAAATACATGTAATAAATGGCTAGTAATTGTGTATATAAAAGCCTCTTTTAGAGCTGAAATTCAGATTTTAAAAGCTCTTTTCAGACCCACTTGTTGGTATTGAAGTCTTCGCATAAATTAATTTACTGCAACCTTTTCGTGAGCAGAAGTGAGGAGGCGAAGTGTGGAAAAGCAGATGGGAAACCGCAGGATGTAAACAGGTGATATCAGAGCACCAAGACTCACCAAGACAGCTCCAGATGAACGTCTGTCAGAAACTCAGACATGAGCTGATAAGCTGCAGGAAGAAACATTTCTCTGAATGTTAGACACATATAGTCTAGAGGATACAATTCTCAAATATTTATCTTCTCACTACCAGCTGGAATTAAAATATAAACTTGTTTTACCTTAAAAATGAACAATTGGTGCAACAATTCTTAAAGGGACAGTAACAAGTACTTTCCAGGCACTGTGTCATTTTATAGGACAGTCAAATTATTAAGTAATCAGAAGTTTAAAGGCCTTATGTAACCTGAACATTTAATTAATGCATGCAGCTACATTTTATTTGAAGCTTCATGACTTGCAAGCAAAACACATTAAACTAATAAAATGCCATTGCGTCCATATTACAGACCTGTTGAGCTTGTCGTAGTCCAGTGGTGACTTTCTGTTGCCAATAACAATAAGAATCTATTTGCCAACATGAGCAGCAATTCTGGCATTGATGCGGTGTGGAGTTCTTTGCTTTGTAACTTAATTCAGACACAAAGACTTGCAAAAATGAATAAAGAAATAAAAACATTTCTGCCTCTGATTGGTGTATTAGTCTGATCTTCTGTCATAACTTCTGCTACACTCACCGAATGTTTAAAGAAGTTTAAAGATCTCAGCATCACCTTTATTACAGAACACTGAGGATTGTATCAGTTTCAGTAAATTAAGACAAACTAAAGTCTAATTAAACTCTATCTGCAGGGTTCTGCTGCGAGTTCATGTTTAATTAGATTTGAAAGTAGTTGAAATTTTCTAATCGTTTCCAGAAAAAGTGACAAAACTCTCATAGGTAAAAATGCTGCGATGCAGAATGATAAAGTTCACGTCTGGTAGTGAAGTCAGTCAGTTTAAACCAGGTAATGTTATTGACTCCATTCTGCGTCAAAAAGCTTTGATGCAAACAGACAGAAAATGCAAGATTAGATCTGAGCTTCATGGGACTGTGAACCAAACGCAGGCAGCAGGGATTAAAAAGCCGATTTCCCAGGTCTACTCCTAAGGTGGAGTATTATGGGAAATTGGATTCCAATCCTTTCCGGAGTCTGTGTTGGTATTGAAATACAACTCTGAGCTGTGGAATAGACTCGAGGCGAACTGCATCTCATGGAGTCTGAATTATGTCAGACATCTCTTTGAATATTTAATAGTATAAAGTTGATAAGAAGAAGCAACTTTTCAGCTTCCCAAACAGACATCAGATCTATAAAATCTGAAAGACACAAATTAAATCATAAATCTGTCAAAAGTGATGATTGGAAACCTCGCGGCTCACAGAATACCAAATTAAGTGAGAAAATTAATTAAAATTTTAACACCTGGATGACTGATGAGAACTATTTAGCAAATATGAAAAAAAAAAAAAAAGAATTTTAAATTTACAATCTTTTCTCTGTCTTATTTCTGCGAAGGATCCCTTCTGGAAGAACTAATCAAGCTTTTATGCGTTCATTTTACTCTTCATGAGTTTCATCAGATGTTTGGCTTCAGCTCCGGCTGCACTGAACACGAATCGGCTTCATCACTAAATACTAAACATTGTTATAAAGGAGCAGGACACGGCGCTCATTTTGGGATTCAGGAATTTTCTCAGACCATCAAACCTCACAAAAACTTTATCTAATAAATGCAGTAAAATGAGGCTCACATTATGAACCCTGTTTCTGCAGCTGGAGGTCGAAGCTTAACAGAAACTCTAGAGATCATCTAACTGGTCACTTCTGCTTTTTATTGATCTGCTTATTGATAGCGGTGGGCCATTCGGTTAGCATCTGGTGGCGCCTATTAAAAGACTGTTTGTGTTTTTATCAGCATCTATTGGAGTTTATCTGATTTAACTGATTAGCTTTCTGTTTTTTAAGAAACCTGAATATGTTTGTTGCAGGACATTTGCAGAATAATAATTTTCATTTACTCCACTTGCTGCAGAAAAGCTAAGATCAAAATTCTGCAAGTACTTGGACTGAAGTCTGTGTGAACAAAATCAAATGAATGTACTTCATTTTAAAGTGCTGCAGAAAACAGATCAAACATCTAAATAAATCATAACCATCTAGTATTACATGAATAAAAATGCCAAATGGAGGCTAATCATGTAAAATGTAATGATTTATAGACACAGGACGTCAGCATGAGTGTTTTTCCCTACACACATCGGTGTGTGTGGCTGAACTGTGGGTTTCAGCTGCTGAAATTGCAGCACTTTTCGCAATTTAATTTAGCCTGGAAAGGCTTATGCACCATGTATTTGGGTTGATTTAATATGACTGAGCAAACATTGAGTTGTTCCGACACCAGGCTGCTCATCTCCATCTACCATCTATTCTAATTCGCTCCTACTACACTTTCATTATTTGAAATTTGTGGGTTGCCCGGATGAATTTATTACAGTTGTTGAAGCGGCGGCGGCGGCGCAGGCGCCCACGCTGCTCGCGTTATACAGGCTGGAATCCATCTCACGTTGTTGTTCAGCGCTGCACAGATCTGGTAACTGCTTTAAAAACTACTATCACATCTGTGAGTTCAGCGACTGAGAAAGGCTGGGGATGAATTTAGCTGAGATCCAGAAAGGCTTCATTGTTCATTCAGCGCCCATGTTCTGTCCCTTTCATGCTGATGCTGTTCACAGGAAAAGCCTTGAGGAGGTGTTTTGTGCAGAGAAATATCTACAGTGAAAAGATGAGGTCAGACTAGATTAATTTCATGGTTGCAGAGTGTGGTGATAAATGTGTGCTTTTAATCTGCGCTCCATGAGTCTGAGTATGTTCAGCACGCAGAGTCTCGTCCTCTGAGAAAATCCTTGGCTTTTTCCGAGGCGACCGATTGTATTTCACCTTTACGATAGCAGAGGTAACTGCACAGCGCTGGCTGCCCCATCGTGCAGCAGATTTTTATGAAGGTAAAGGTTTCTGGAGATGGGGATCACCTATCTCTCACCGGTTTGTCTGGGAGGAAATGGCCGCGTTTGCGTCTGTCTGAGGCAGAAAATGAAACGGTGAGCGAAAAGTCGCTGCATGCCTCTGAGCCCAGAACCTTCTGTTCTGTAATTAGTTTTTCCTGCGCTGTTTTCCATCCCTCCTCCCTCACCTCATCCATCCATCCGTGCAACAGATTGCAACGGTGATTCTGGAAATCCGGTGGATCAGGCCACACACACACACACACACACACACACACACACACACCCACACACACACACACACACACACACACACCCCAATAGAGTCATATGAATGTAATCAAGTCCACAGTTGCACATGCCAGGGGTGTGTTGGGGCATAGAGGACAGAAATGACAGATTTAGGTGTCTTTATAATCTGCATGTGTGTGTGTGTGTGTGTGTGTGTGTGTGTGTGTGTGTGTGTGTGTGTGTGTGTGTGTGTGTGTGTGTGTGTGTGTGTGTTCTGATCCATCTGTACTGCACAATAGTGGCAAGCCATCTAATTTTCAGGACTTATCGTCCCAAAGCCAGCTTGATTTCACCAGCCGGTGACTCTGAGTGTCTGTGTGATTTCTCAGCACTCGGTGAAGACGAGCCTGCAGACTCAGGTTGATTCTAGCCTGCGTTTCTCTCTGCACATGTGCATCTGAGTGCATATGTTATGTGGATGCGTGTGTGTGCGTGTGTGTGTGCGTGTGTGTGTGTGTGTCCCTGGAGTTTATTTCACATCACACATCACTGATTCAGACCAACACTGCTGTCTGTGTCTCTGTTTGCTCACATTTCAGACTTGTTTCTGTTTTTTTCTGTTGGTTGTAACAGTGGAGTCGGAGTGATAACCATCATTAATCAGCTCAGCCCTCTGCACACATCTTTGTTTATTCTGAGCCGCTTCCACTCTCATTATGTAAAGTCACAGTAAAAATGAAGAAAACACTGTTTTAATTCCAGGAATTTATGTATCAAGACCAAACATCAAGCACTGAAAAAGCACAACAGATTCCACACTGTCACTGTTTATTAAACAGAGATTAGGCACAAATACAAGCTCTGTGTGTGAGGCAGACCCAAAGATTTATGGACGTCTCCAGCAGTGATCACTCTTTTAGTTTTCTGTCTGACTTTGTGTCCATGTGGAGGGATTGCTTCAGATTGGTGTCCTGATCTGACACACGTGGTCAGCCTCTCATTTGACTGCAGAATCATTTGATATAGAGGAAGTTCAGGATAAATGAGTCCAAACAGTCACACCTCCACCTCAGTGCAATGCACTTTATATGAAACGTTTGAGCCTATTTGCTGTGGGGCTGTGAATTTTGGCCCAACCTTCATCTCATTGGTCTGCAGAACATCAGGTGTGGTATGAGACTCTCATGGTATAATAACCTTCAGCGTGAGAAGCAGGTATTGATGGCGGCTGTGGAAAGAAGCCGCCTAACTGGATTGCAGAAGTGAGCATCTCCGTGTGTCGGTGTAAGAGTGTGTGACCGTTGTGACGCGCTGTGGGTGGACAGAGAGCGTGAACGAGAAAGTGCCATATAAGGTAATTCACTTCACCATATTAGCTGGTTAATTAGTCAGGCTGTCTGCCGCGGCAGAAGGCCTGCAGCCAGCTGATTACCAGACATGTTCCGACATGTCAGCTGTTATTTAAGGCTGGTGTAAAAACAGATTCTTTGTATTTCCACACAATTAAAGTCTGTGTTTTCGTCAACTAGAGATATTTCAAAAACGTCAGTTCAGTGTTTCTTAGGCTACATGACAGACGATTCTTTCAAACTAAACTGGTGGTAACTGGTTTATTCCTATCAGCCTATCAGACTTTCTCCTCCAGATCTAACTGATCTGTCATGAACCTCTAAGTGTCTGTCTGCCCTGGAGCTCTTGGAGCGTTTCCTCCCCTGGGGGGGAATTTATTGGAACATCAACTCCTGGGAAGACTGGCAGCTCTCTTAAATGTTTTCCACTTGAGGATAATCGATCCGTCCGGAATGATGGACTTCAGTTTGGGAATGGTCTTAAAGTCCCAACAGATTGATGGGTGGTAACAGTTCATCCTCTGGAGTCAATGCTATTGTCTTCCTGTCTTGGTTTTGACGTACTTGTGGGGTCCGGAGCGGCGAACTGCCAGCTCTAACTGGCTGAAAGAGGATGGACTTCCTGTTTACTATGATCTTATTCTAACAGTGTGGCGTCAGAGTGATTGCCATCATCAATCAGCCCAGGCCTTCCAGGCACATCCATTCTGTGTGGTGTTTTTTCCTCTGAGCTGTTTATCAGTCGTTATGCATTCAGATCCTCTGTTAGTTTCACTTTCTGATGAATGTTTATATGTTAAAATCTCCCAGATTAAAATCGACAGTGATTGGTAGGCGCACCTCGCCTCCTCGCGCCGCTTTGTCTCTCCAAAACAAAGCTCCTCTGGGCTTTGACCGCCTCACTCTTATCACTGCTAACATTCAGAGTTGGTTCTTTATGATTTCTGGAGGGAATTGAGTGCATTAAATCAGATTCTTTTCAATCAGCATTCTTAGGGAAACAATGGAGCGGATAAACCCGCACCTCGCCGCGCGCGCTGTTGTCAGGGCGGCGCTCCCTCAGGCAACAGTTGCTGATTACAGGAATACACAGGACCTGTGCAATTATCCGGTCCTGAAGATTAAAAGTTGAAGTTTATTTCTGGCATTATAAAAATATCAGAGCAGAGGACAGGTTTGAAATGATCCTAATGAAAGTCAAATTGAGTAGATGTTTAAACTTATTGTTGAAAGTGATTTGATTCCAGGCTTATTGCACATTTTGATATTATTGTCAGCAAACTAACAATCTGTCTCTCTCCTGCCCCTCAGATGATTTTCATCAGAGATACTATTTTACTAAGAGTCTCACTGAAAAGAAATGCTGAGAAGTAATTTTACTTTTCAGAATGAAGGAGAGAACGGATGAGGAGATGTTATGAGAAATCTTCAGCTTTTCACGTAATCATGAAACATCTTCACTGTTTGCTCCTCACAGGCAAAAACCACCTGATAAGTTTATTCTCTAAAGTCCAACTTCTTTTTTTGCGAGTCATTTAACTTTAATCATAAAGTTAAATGACTTTATCTTTAAAGCAAGAATTTGGTGCATAAGTTTTATTTTATTGTGGATTTTTCTGACGCAAACTGAAATTATGCATAAACCAATATTAATATTTAGTGGACAGACACACTTTTAACTTTCACTGTATTCATAGATCTTTCTGTGGAACATAACTACAAATTATTCCCAGAGGAATTGTCTATCCAGAGACCATTTCTAAAATGCTCCAAAGAAAATTCAGCTTGGGAATCTGTGACATCTGGCGAGATGTAAGTTGCGACGCTATTGGCTCCAATCTGGAAACACCATTTACTTTCCTTGGTGCTGATTGGCTGAACCACCAAGAGAAAGATGAGGAAGACTGCAGATGTTTGCTTCTGCAGTAGAACCAAGATGGTTTCAACTGTGTTTATTAATGCATATTAAGGCATATTTGGTGTTTGACTTATTAAACAAACTCCCAGCTGAAGACAGTCATGATCGCAGCCCAGAAGTGAAGCACATTATGAAGCATTCAGCACCAATAATACAGATTTACATTAACATGTATATTCTAGCTTGTTTGAATAATTTGGACTTTGATGCTTTAAAGAAAATCCAAAAGTTGTTTTCATTTCTTATCTCAATATATACATTCAGTCCAAATATATAAAAAAAAACACGGATGAATTGACCATAAAAGGCTCCAAATTATCTTTAACCAGTTAAAAATGAATGAAAACTTCTGATTTCAGGCTTTTAAAACCTGCTGCATGCCTTTAAAACAGTTAATTATTTCTATTATGTTAAATTTCTAATTATGTTAGATTTAATTATTGGAAAAAATGATTTAATTTCTCCCAAAAGAATCCTTCTTCCTGTTTCTAAAACATAAATGAAAGTCGTAAACTGCATGATCCTGGAAATAGATTTATTCCTGAAGCTCCTGCTACGGTGGCTGCATTAAGATGCATTTAAAAATCATCTTTTTGTGTATTTGGGTGTTATTGTTGTGAGGCGCTGCTCTGCAGAGGAACTTCATTCCAAAGAGGCTCACAAATATTCCTCCTTTCCTCTTTAGACACTAATGGGGAATTCAGATGAGAGTTCTGTGAATTCCCCAGGTTGTCACTCCATCTATCAGCATGCCATGAATATTTGATGTCCAAAACAACCCGGTGGCCCCATGGCCCCCGTCCACCCTCCTGCTCTCCCTTTAATCTCTGCTGCACATCCTCCTCCCATCCTGAATGGCCCTGCTGCGAGCCACACCCTCCACTATCTCTCCATCTTTCTCTCATCCGGCGCTGTTCTATTACTCCTTCAGACAAGGTCATTAGTTAAAGGTCTGTGCTGTAATTGTAGCGAGGCGCCTGCCTGCTGAAACACTGTCGCCCCACTGGCAGCTGCGCTCTGATTTATTCGTTTGGCGACATTTTTCGACGTTTTATTCACTCGCAGAGTGATGGAAGGAGCCCGTGGGGCCCGACGGGATTGAATGCTTATGACGGAGAGAGTTGAGATTTAGTGTTCACGCACATTTGAGCCTGTTTGTTTACATCAGTAATGCTTTTAAAAACTGCCGTTGAAAATCGAAGGAGTTGAGTGCATGAAAACGGGAACAAACAAATCATTGTCTCGTAGAAACCTTTTGCAGCTGAGTTATGCAAATGTTAATCGCTTTAAAACAAACAATGCTGACATCAGTTATGTTGCTGTTTGTTTTTTAGCAAAACTAATAAATGCTGCAGAAAATAAAAGCAGACGTGACACTGAGTGAGATGAATACGGCTGACAGGCTAGAAAATCTGCTCTGATTCATTTTGCACTTGTGTGTTTGGTTCGTTCAGATTTATCTGAGTAGGAGTTTTATTTGTCAGAACTGTTTCTGTCTGGAGTAATGAAGCAGATGTTGTCAATATAAAAAGAATCCGCAGTTTCTACCTTTTTATTTATCAGGATGTGATTATTACCAGGTTCTACGTCAATGTGGATCCAAGCTAAGGTGCAAAAAGCACAACAATTTCACTACTTATTACAAACAAATGTTTGATTAATCATAGTGAGAATTTATGGGCTGGTACGACATGTCAGCATCAGAATCGACCAATATTAGTCATTTTTTAACTCACCCGTATCATATTAACATACCAATATCAGCAACTGATGGTGATAAAATGTCATTTTATCACCATCTGAGTTTAATATAAACAGAGAAATCTATTTTTCCGCAGGATAATCACAAATAAATTTGAATCATCATTCGTAAACACCAATATTTTTCCAGACTTTTCAGGTTTAGCTTAGAAACATAAAAATGTTAATTAAAATAAACAGTCTTTCTGGACTTTATCTACTTGTATGAATATACATATATATATAAATACTTCCTGGTATTTTGCACTGCAGTCCAGTTTTGTTGCTGCCTGCTGTCATGTTGTGGGTATAAAATGTTTCCTCATATTTGAAGCGATGTATTTCAAACTTTGTTTTTTTTTTTGTTGTTTTGTTTTGCAGGTTTTTTTTATCTTGGCTTTGCTTTATAAATTATGACTCTGCAGTGAAATCTACTGTGATTTTTGTACACGAGATTAAAAATGGGTAATTATGTCAATCATGTTTCGATGTGCAAAACCTCCATTTGACAAAAGATATTTTTTCATTTTCTTACGGCTGTAAATGGCTTTTTAAAGACATTCTGAGAGGTGAGGCGGATTTTTTACAACTGCTTCTGTCTCTGATTTCTCCCCTTCCTAGTGAAACTCAAACCAGACTTTAAGGTTAAATTCTTGTTTTTAAGAGAAACTTGACATTTTTAAATCCTTTTTCTCGGATTGTTTCCAGGAACTCGGTGTTGCCACAGGAGGAAGTGCCTGTGTGTCCTTGGTGGTCAGATGACATCATGTTCAGGGCCTTCGGTGCACTGATGTCTGGTTTCGGCGTATTTCTATGCAAATCTTCACCCTGCCTTGTGTGTGTGTAAGTGTGTGTGTGTGTGCTTGCAGCATATATATGTCACGGTTCTCAGTGTGAAAACAAACTTGGACCCTGGCTACAGCTGACCTTTTATGGCATTTGAGCAAACCGAAGGCTCACATCCACAGCCTGCAATATCCGTAAAACACACAAACACACTCACCCATCTATCCATAAAATCCAGGAAGTCCTGCAGAAGCGCGGCCCAGCAGCCGGTTGGGAGTTGATTCTGCGTGACCCGCAGGGTGCAGAACCTCTGGCCTTGTTTGGGCTCCATGCGGTGTTTGTGTGCTCTGTTGGAGGGTAACTGGACTAAATCGCGTGGAGAAGTTAGGTGCTATCTTATCTGCAGGCAGTCCTCAACACCACTCCGCGTGTGTGTGTGCGCCTGGAGTGATTCACCTGCTCTCTGACTCATCCTCCCACATACTCGCATATGGACAGAAACACACACGCTGTACTCAAACAGACGCGGTTTGCTCCCATGCAGGATGCACTGTACACACACTGCTAACAACATCAGGCCGTGTTTAAGCGTCGTTACGTAACGGCGAGCTGTCGGCTCGCTGTGGCTCACAGCGGCGGCGGTGATGGAAAACAGCTGCTGCTTCTGAGCACAGTTTGGGGTCAAACGCTTTTGCTGCTTCTGTCACTTCGTTGCTGTTTTTCCATCCAACAATTCCTCACAATAATAAAAGCTATAAACCGTTTTCTTTAGGATTGAATATTTCAAGAAGTAATGCTGAGGATAATCCCTGCAGCTGGCAGGAAGCGTTTGGAGACCAATTATTCTCCACGTTCAGGAAGGCAGACGACTGCTGTACATGTTTACCTCAGGTTCTGCCCCCTGCTGGATACCTGTGTTTGTGCATTTTGTACCAGTCCAATCAGTCAGACAGCGCTGAGAACTGGACAACTGTGACAGAGACTGGAGTTTGTGGCCAAACATCACTCACCTGGTGAACTTCATTCAGTTGATGCACTGCAGTTTATAGCAGAAGATTTCGCTCTTCTTGACCTTTTCACATTTTGTCTTACTAGGACCAAACATTTGTATGACTTATTGTAGAATTTATGTAATGCATCATCATAACGTAGTGCATAGTAGTGCAGGGAATGGAAAATAATGCATGGTTTTCAAAAATAAATGCTGAATCTGGTCTCAGTGGAACCACATTTAGTAACGGCTGAAAGTCTTTTGGGGTTTTATGTCATGCAGAGACAAACATTTTTACTCTTTTAAAAGTAGCTTAAGCTCAGTTAGACTAAACAAGGAGTTCAAGTTTAAAGTTTCCCAGATGGATTTAGATCTGGACTTTGACTGGGCCATGATTATAATCTGGATGTATGTTTAGTGTCGTCGTCCTGCAGGAAGGTGAACCTTTGCTCAAGCGTTTCTCTTCCAGGACTGCCTGGTATTTAGCTGCATCTATTGACCCTGTTAGCTTTGACTAGCTTCTCTCTTCCCACTGCAGAAACTTGTTCCCACAAAATGATGAAGCCATAGTCATTTTTTCTCGCTTGTGGCAACTTTGGAGAGGAATTTCTTCAGATAGAAACTGCAGGGAATCTGGATGAGTGACCAAACAGCTCAATCATAAATTTGGATCAGTTTCTGATAGCAGAGATTGTTGTATTATTCCTTTCTGCTCCACATTTGAATCTAACCTGAGGCTGAAATTGTAAACTCTCTATATCTGCAGGATATCCAATGGAAAAACAACTTCAACCAAATGACAATGGGACGTTTTCCACACTGTTCAGTTATTTATAAGCAGTTAAGAGAGATTAGATTACAGTTCTGTTCTTGCAATCCAATCCTAATCGTAAGAGAGAGAAACTAAATATGCTGTCAGTTGAATGCAGCTATCGATTCCCGCAATTAAAAATACATTTTAACGGATGTCGCTGGGCGTCATTTGTTTTTGGTGCATAACTGTGCAGAAGAGAACGATCCTCTTTATTTTTCCTGAAATTAAATTGTTGTGTCACAGTCGGCTGCTTCTGGGAAAACGTTTCTGCACACGAGGAGAGAAAAACAGCATGGGAATAATGCTCAGTTGGACGCCACAAAATTAGATTTTTTTCCCCCTATTTTTGTGTTCTGCTCTCTTTCTAATCAAATTCACTGAAATGGCAAATATGAACTGAGTGTCTTCAGGCTGGTGACGCCATCATGTTAGGAAACCTGGGTTTGAAGTCTAAAGATGAAGCAATGAGCATCAAATCTATTAACAATTTCACCAAATATGACAAAAACCTACAAAATGTAATAACACAACCAAAAATGAAAGTGTGATCATTCAAACTAGAATGTAGTTTGATTCACTTTGATGCAGTTTAGCAAAGAAAAAGAGAAAAACGTAGCATCTCCAATCTGTAGAAGAAAATAGAAATTTGTTACAGAAATGTAAAAAGTTAAGAGCTAAACAAATCCATAAAAGAACTGAACCAAAACGACGATCAAACCTGATTCTGACCAGTTGTGGTGAAGCTTCTTTACTGGTTCTTTCTGTCAAACACGTTTTACTGGGAGCCATCATTTCGTAGTGGAGGAGATGCCAGGAGGCGGCGAACAGCCAATCAGAGGAAGGCTTTGGGAAATGCACGAGTGTTGTTGTGTTATTAAAAAAAAACCCGGACGTTCTTTAGACTGTCTTTAGATTGTTTTCATATCACATCATTGAATCAGATTCAGTGTTTCAGAAGATTCATTTTAGATTTTAAAGCTTTTTGTATTTCCAAATTGACAAAATAACACCATTCATAATTTAGAGATAGTGACATGTTGACTGGCATTGATTCATTCATTCATTCATTCATTCATTCATTCATTCATTCATTCATTCTAATATTACATGAATCCCAGAATACCAGCTGCAGAAACAAGAAGTTACTTTGCAAAGATTGTCCAGCAGGTGAAGTTTGGAGAACTTGGAGAAAGTTGGTTCTTGTGAGTTCAGGTGTGAGGCGTTTACCTCATTTCTTCTCTTTTTGTTGTGTTGTGCCTCCAAACTCTTTTATTTTAAGCTTTAGTAATAATGTCTGAGCTTTGCTGAGCAGAAACATGTCATGATATTTAACTGTGCATGAAAACATTGTTTAATTAGCCTGGAAGCTCAATCAGAAGAGCACGCTTTGTTTCCAAGGGAACAACAGAGTTTCATCCAACTTAAAAAAATAAAACCTGTAAACTGATTTTGCATGTGTTGTGATCGCGTGTTAACTCTGGAATATGATTTAGTGATTGAATGAGGAGGAAAACAGCGTTTTTCTTCCCTCCGCTCCGGCTCAGAGTCCACAGTGATCCTTTGTGCAGGAGCTTGAAAGCAAGGTGTAGAAAGGGGAATGTTTGCAGATAAGCAAAGCAATATTAGCTGCCACAATCCCCGGTAGAGCTGGTCCTGGCGTTGATTCGCATGCAGACGAGCTTCCCTCGCCCTCCTCCTCCCCCCGGTGGATTTCCAGCCCGCTCTCATCCGTGCTCCCGGTGCTCCAGCTATCCATCCATCCATCTGCCCCCGCCGTCACTCTTTCACCTCTGTCTAATAATTGCAAATAAAAGACTGGCCTCACGCAGATAAGGGACGACACTGACATAATGAAGCGGTGTGAAATAAACCCAGTTTGAAGCAGATAATGTCATTTTTTTGCAGACAGCAGTGGAACAGGTAATTGAAACGAAAAGGCCGGCCCTTTCAACCCTCCCTGCTGCGTCTCAAATGCAGATCAGGCTCTGGGATCGTCTCTCAGCTGCCTCACCAGCTAATTACGCCACGAATCCCTGAGCACCGGCATCCGGCGCTCCTCATAATGACAAAGTGCCTCACCACACCTTGTCAACTGTGTTTAAAATAGGCCATTGAAAAAAAAGGAATTAAATTGCTTTCTCCCTCCTGCTGTTCACATCTGTTTTTTTAGCCATTTCTCCTTTTCTGATCATTTTTTGCCAGCTGTTACTCTGCCTGTCACTGACCTTTTTTGCATGCATCTTGAACAGAGAGACCATAATCAGGCAGCATAAAAAAACAACAAAACAAAAAAACAAAAGCAAACATAAATCTGTATGTAAATGTATGCAGAGAAGCAGTGAACTTCTGTCATGTAGAGGTGGACAGAGATGAGTTTATCGCAGCAGAAACAGGATCAAACCGCAGAACATGGAGAACATCAAGTCAATCGGGTGTCAGGAAAACATGAGCTCTTTGATGCAGCAGCGAAACATGAAAACATGAGACTTTATTTAAGGAACGGCAGGAACGAGCCGGAGGAGAGCGATGTGCACAGATTGCTCCCATCACCTGCGAGCGCAGTCCTCAGCACGGCAGATGTAGACGCTGCCAAGGTCTCAATTTTCATAAATAATTCAGGAATATGCATAAATCTGAGGGAACTCTCCTCCTTCTCAATCTGACTTTTCTTATATTTCATGAAAAATCAGGTCATTTCTTCATGGAGGTGCAGCAGCTACGTTCAAAACACCAGAAAAGATTTTTTTTTTTTCTCCTGTTTTGTTTTCTTATCTGATCTAAAGTTGTATTGGCAGAGCTGGCCTGCTTTTAGCTGCGTCAGATTGCATCACTTTAAAGTTTAACAAACTTTAAAGTGCAAATAGTCGATTTTTAAACCAACCCACGACGAAACATTGCTTCTGTATTTCCTGCTTTTTTCTACCGTGAGCGGTTCTCTGGTTCCTGTTTTTATGGTGGACATAGATCTCTGTCTCAGATTGCAGAGACAGCCCTGCAGGAGGTGAACCCACCCAGCAGGAGCCATCTATTTGTAGAGCTATCATCATGTGGGACCCCACAGTGTGGAAACAAATAAAACTGGTGACCTCCATAAAACAAAATGTTCTAGAAACTTGGCAACAGGAAGAACGAGTCGCCATGCTGAAGTCTCATCCTCCCTGTCGTCCTTCAGCTGCTCAGAACTTTATCTCATCGATGTCTGCTGTCAGCCTGCGCCAATCTGCTGTCTCTCCTCTTGTATTTTTGGACACGTCCACATATGATGTGATTAACCTTCACATTTAGGAAGCGGAGAATAATAGTGGCTCAGACCACAACAATAATCTTCTTTATGTTTGATTTATTCATCTTTCTGTCCCTGTGTGTGTTTGAAACTCCTCTCACACTCTCTTCTGCTAAACGTATGGGCTACACAGAAACCCAGTCACTGGCTCACTCAGCTACACAAACTACATGCTGCACAAACCAGCCGTCCTCAGAAGTGATGTCCTGCCGGAGGGGACTGTGGGAAAATGAGTTTTTGGATGGATTATGATGATGTTGCAGAGCTTGGCCCTGCGCCCTGGTCTCTACTTGTCTTGTCCTCTGAAGTGTCTCTTTGTCTGCCGTCCTCACTCCACCAAACCTTCCCATGCTGGATGGAAAAGTCAGGATTAGCGGAGACGCATGGTTTCCTGGCTTTTCCCAGCCGTTTGGAAGCCGTGCTGGGATTTGGCTGTCAGAGTCGCTGCGGCCGTGTAATTACGGAGCGTGTATGGTCCAGCTCTGCTGCGGCTCCTGGGGTTTTCCAGCCAGCTTGATGCGCATCAGACGGTGCGGCGTTCAGGAACCTTCCGGTCTGGGCGGCCCTGGGTGTCACTTTGAGGCGCCGCAGTGAGAGCAGCAGCTTCAACCTTTGGCAGCAGCGAATCAATGCTCTCTAGATGATGCAAATTCCTGAAACTCTTGAACTTTGTGTTTCGAAACAGGAATGCAAACAGCTCTTGGTTTGGGTTGTAATGTTTAAACGTGGCTGTCAAGAGTTTTTTCTTCCTGTTTTTTTGTTTTTTGTATAAACAAACAGAAGTAAACTTGTGAGGAAACCTGGGAAGCTCCGGGTTTCTTCCTCTGTGTTGTGGCTCCACATGCCGCTCGGCGTGGTTCTGTTCTCTCGCTGCAGTCGGAACCGTTCCGGGTGTAATTGTGGTGGTTGGCTGTTTAGTCATGAAGGGAACAAAAAATGGATTTGACTTTCATTCTCAACCCTTTGTTGCATCTCCTCTCTTCCTCTTCAGGCTTTGCTGAAGTAAATGTGTGGCGCTCTCCTGCGCCGCCATTAGATGGGGAAATGGACAGCTGAGTCAGCTATTATTCCTGCATTGCTTTGTGAATAACGTGATAAGGTGATATTACCAAATTATTTTAATTAGTTTGAAGCATTTGGATTGACATTAAATTTAATTTCGACAGAGCTCCTGTTGTGACATTAATTGTTATTTTTCCTCTTAGGAGCGTAAGATAATAACTTAAGGATACGTGAGTGATTTATTTGTTTTATTACTTTTTTTTTTGGCACAAGATAATTAAAAAATGTCACCAAACACTAATTGAACGTCTTTGCAGAGAAAAAAAAGTCTCTGAGAGTCATTTATATGTGTTTTACTGTCTATCTGCCTTTTTATGGTTAAGTATTTATGGACTTTTTGTGAAACATAACTCTAAAAATGACAGATAATTTTTATATTTGCAGATTTGCTTAATAGAGCATATTTAAAATATTCAAAAGAAAAGCTTGATTAGCTTAAAGATCTAGCTGCAATGCTACTTGACTTGCTATTGGCTGCCGTTCCAGGAGCACCATATTTGATTTTGTCTGAATTGTCATGCAAATGTAGCAAACAAAAGTCACCAAAGAAAAAAAAATTGGAGGAAAAAGTAAGAGTTGAAGAGAAGTGACTGTATCTGTACTAAAAACATGAATAAAATGAGGCTTTTAGAAAAGGACTGTTTACCAACAGCTCAACTCATAATCACTGAGTTCCTGCGTCTCCTTTAAAAGTGCGAAGAGCCGTTTCCACATTTTCTTACATAATCGCATCTGGCCTGAAACAGGAGGGAAAAAAAACTTCCTGGAGATTCATAATTTCAGCACATTAGTGTGGGAGCAGTAAAAGGCCGTCCTCCTTCAAGGCCCAAAAGCATCACTGAATCCTGGAGTCATCAAGAATTTTCCCTGAGTTTGAAGTAAATAGCAGCGAGCGGTGAGTGAAAAGTCTCCGGGGAGAATGTAAATGCAGAAACTGTTGAGCAGGAAAGAGGTGGTCAGGCTGGAACAGGAAGCTGGGAAGGATGTGGATAATCCAGAGGTGGTGAGCAGCGTCGTCGCAGATCAGCCCAAAAAAACTCCGCAGGCTGGTAGTAAGGAGGACGGATCAATGAAACAAGTGGAACAGCACTTTTTTAGCTTTCCTCAGGGTGTGTGTGTGTGTGTGTGTGCGTGCGTGTGTGTGTGTGTGTGTGTGTAAGAGAGATGTAAGATATGCAACAAAAAGGCAGCTGCATTCAAACTGCTCCATAATGCTTCGATCTGCAGAAAGAGTTCATGCTATTTCTTCTGAGTGAACAAAGCGATAAAAAAGGTAAAAAAAAAAAACAAACAAAAAAAAAACAGTTACAAATCATTTCAGTTCTCACTGAAGTCCATCCAGCTTCACTGACAACATAAACTGGTTTCAGTCTCTTAAAGACAATATCCAACTGTCACTACACTGACATGTAGTTCAACCTAAAAGTCTATAAAGTACAATATTCTGTCAATATTTTCTTAAAGTTTTTTCTTTATTGAAATTATGATGATTGCATTTGAAGATGATAAATCTGAGAAAAATTTGTCTCAGTTTCCATTCAATCTAAAATCTCTGTAAGATTGAGATTTGGCCTTTGACTAGGACCAGGACTTTTCATGTTTTTTTTTATCCATAATCAGTTGTTGGTGGATTTACTGGGACATTTTGGGTGGTTGACATGTTGCTTCAGCTTAACTGGTTTTTACAGATATTTTCCTTCTGTTTGGTTCATTGATGGGAAATGCTGTGATGGTGAGCTGGTCCTGCTGCAGTTAAACTCAAACCTGTTCAGTTTCTCTCTTACTGTTCACCATCAGGTCTGTAGACGTCTTTTAGCATTTTACAGTCTGCTCTCTGGTTAGCATGCATCCTTACCAGACTCATAATCGGTCAGGAGCAAATTAAACTAAATGATGCTTAAAGAATGTAAAGGTTTTTTCTACATGCTGCTGATTGTTCTAATCTATACGCCAGCATAAAAGTTTAGCTATTTTAAGTGGAAACAGAAATGAGTGCATCCTAATTTATTCCTCTCTTAAAGTAGTAGTTGAAGTTCATATGAAATATTGATATGTCCATCAATCTTTCCATTTGATGGTTCTCTGCTCAAAGCTTTTCTACGATAGAAAAATCAGCCAGTGAATTTTCTATTCAAACTTTCAAGAAGTGACTGAAATCTGGTGAGAAATCTGTGAATGTGAGTCTTGGAGAAAACAAAACTTTGACATATAAATGTTTTGTGACACCGGTGGGAATAAAATGCTGAAATGCAAATAGAAAGTAAGCAGAGGCAAACTCTCTCACGGTGCGAAATAAAAAAGCAAAAGGATTGAAGGCCAGTTGCAGGTAATGTGACAGGCTGTCATCCAGTACATGCAGAGAAGGGAACGGGGCAGCAACAAGCTGTAATTGCTCTGAAATGAAAACTGTGAACTGGGAGCTGCGTAGCCCTTGGCAACAAACTGGCAGATTTATGAATAAAGCCAAAAATCAGCATACAGTTCCTGCAGCTTTTACCTCCATCCATTTCCCCGTTGTTCCAGTGCTTCCATTTTAGTCCCAGTTTAAAGGCTTTCTGAGTGTATTTACAGCTCACCTGTGTTCCTCCTCTCCTCTTCCTTCACATATGTTTGGCATCTTCCTCCTCCTCCTGCTTCCTCTGCTCCGCCTGCCCACATCCCTCAGGTCACAGGCAGAGTCGAGATGTTGCTTGTCAATAATTAAATAAGGAGGGAGGCCTCCCTTCTTAACCACCGAACTGAATTATTAACCTGACGTCTGTGTGAATGGTTGGAGTCGCTGCACACACCTCGGCTCTCAGCTGATCTGATTGTGCATTAGCCTTTGCGTATGTTTTGGCGTGTGATGCATGATATAATAATTGGTTGTCAGAGGATGATGGAGCATACGGGCCAGGCAGAGGTGGGCTCCCTCCTGCAGCCGGTGTTTGGTTTGTTTTCAGAGTGAGCTGTATGTGAAGGCAGATATAGCCGGGGAATACATGCCATGCATGTTTTATAAGGGCTTGCCTGTGCTGCCTGCTAAATGAGATGCAGGTTTCATTTGTTTTCAGTTGAGTGTGAAAATGACTGAACCATTTTTTCGTTTTTTGGAGGGGTGAAGGTTGAAATGCAGTATGGAGCCGTGCACAGGTTGGTTTGGAGTGTTGGTACGTCTGATCAGTGGTTCTATATGTGACTGCAGGCCTCAGAGGAGCTTCTGCTGTTCATGTGGATAGCAGAGCTGCATCCTTCGTCTCATGGGAGAAGCTTGATGAGGGAGTCTGTGCAGAGGCTTAATGGCTATGTTCAATAAATTAGAATGTATTAGTCATTCAGGAAGTGAAACTTGTATATAATAAAGATTCATTCCACACAAAGTGACATATTTGAAGTGTTTATCTGTTTATTTTGAGAGCTTTCAGCTAATGAAAGCATGAAGTGCTCCAGCAGTTCCTGTCGACGGCTGTTATGACTTTGAATCGGATTAAACACGATGGACCTGCTGTTGCTCTCTGGTTAGCAACAGAAGATTGTGTGAAGAACTTCAAACGGAACCAGAAGCAGCTTTGATTCTCTTTTCCACTCTTCCTCCTTATTTTTCCTTCCACTCAACTTTCCCTTATGTCTTGTTACTGGCCTCTGTGAACATCCAACTTTTTTGCAGTGATCTTTTGTGGATTATGCTCCTTGTAAATGCCAATAATAACCATGCAGGCTTCAAGATGTTTCTATATTAAACATATCTTTAATTGGTCTGAGATTATATTAAATTATTACAAACAAATTTTGGGGTTTTGATTAGATTTGGGCCATAATCATCTAACTACTAGGCCATAAACACTTGAATTAAATCACATAATTACTGATATAAATTTTATGTGGATCAGTTGATTAAGATGCAACAGATGTTACGTTTCAGGATGCGGGTTTCCAGACGTTTTAGGTTTGGTTGCTGTGAGACAAACGTTCCTGATAGTAAAAAAAAACCTGTTGCTTCCTTTCCATAAGAATCCATTTTTAACATGAAGAAAACTACCACTTTTAACACCTGTAGTAAAATCAAAAGCTTTTTTAATTACTTTATTGAGAGCTTTGCAAAATCTTTTTTTACTACTGTAAATGTGCAATTTTTATTTTTCCTACAAACAAATATATATTTTTGTTTTTTCATTGTTTATGTAAGAATATGCTGCCGCAGTTCTGAGAATAACCTTTTATCACACATTTCCAGTGATGCTAAACAAAGTCATTTATGTTTTATTGTTTTGTAAATGCAGTTATCAGATTTTATGTTTCACAAACTTCTCCATTATTTTTTATGATTTTGTTTAATGAACATTGAAGCGATGGGAACTGATTTTATCCTCTTGTAATTGGACATGAACAATTTCAGAACTTGTCACAGATCAGAACATTTATGCTTTAAAACACAGGAATGAGTTTTAAACTCCACATCATTACGGCTGAAAGAAATAATTACTGATTGTTTTATTTCCAAGCCTCCAGTTGTAAAACAGGAAACGTTTAGGGGCAGATAGTAGAAGTTGGGCCCTGGGCCCCGATGACCCTTCCTGTAGATCCGGCCATGCGTTTGCATAACGGTCAGATTTCACACCTTTACACAGTTTTCCATGTTTTCTGTCCAATTCCTCTGATATCTTGTGAATCCACAAACTTCGTTCAGCTTCAACATGTCGAACAAAACCAGAAATTTGTCCAGCATCTCATTCTCATCCCGCGCAGCCACTATTCCTGCGCTGCTGTGAATTTTAATTAGCAGCATCTGTAAGGTTTCAGAGGAGCAGCAACTGAGGGGGAAAAAGTATTTTTTACTTCAGAGTGAGGCAGGTGTCTGCTGCCAGAGTCAACACCATGCAGCAAACAGATCGACGCCTAATTAGCTTCAACAACTAGCTTGCCTTCAGCGTTTACTGATGGTTAGCGAGGCTGGAGACTTGGTAAACTTTTTTTCAGTCTTCCTAATTAAGCTCTTGGGTTCTGGTTAAGCATTTCTGTGAATCCCAGCAGATTTTAGATCAGATATCAGTAGAAAACTGCTGGATATTGTGCATTCTGCGGGTCGGAATAAACAAAAGTCAACATCCCGTCAGATATTTGCTGGAAATAGAGAAACGCTCCGTCTGATCCACATTGTTTGCTTGTTAGTTTTTCCTTTGGGGTCACAGAATTTTGTTCTGGAAGGTAATTAATGTTCAAACAAACAAGCAGAAATTGAAGGTAAACGGTGAAACTGGAGGACAGCGAGGTGGAGGACGTCCTTTTCATCAGACACGTTTAGCACAAGCATCAAAGACATGAACTTGTTTTTCTCTCTCTCTGAACTCGAACGCAAGCGAGCGACATAGTTTTCTTGTTAAGCCAGGATTCTGCATCCTGTTGTCTCTGAAGTTAAAACCCTGAATGTTTCTGTAATCAGCGGTGAGGTTTAAAAGATCAGCTTCTGCAGTTCCTGGCTGACAGGTGAGCAAACCTTAAGAACTGGACACAGCATGAAAATCCTGACCTTTGACTCTTCATATTGGCTGCTTTTCAAGGCTGTTTCCATGAAGGCATGTATAACTGAAATGGTTCATTGACTGCTCTCATCTTGTGAAACATTTACTGATGAGGCAAGACTTTAGTCTGAACCTTAACAGACGGATTCCTTCCCGTTAGCAGCAATAATTCCTCCCAACATCTATTTGAACTTACAGTAATTAATATCTTTATAAAAAACATGGCTGCCATGACTACATTTGTTATTTGAGTGCCTTTGCAGTAAATTAACAGCCACGGTGATGCATGGCGAGCTCCCGCTGATTGTTTTTCTGCACACAGAGCCGCTGTAGCTGGCAGGCTGAGCGCCTTCAAGGTGATGGCTTTGTGTTCCTGAAACGAGCTGCCTTCACATCCAGCGTTCTCCATAAGGAAGCCCTGTGAGTTTGTTTCCCCTCGTGTCAGTGACTGAATAGGAAGGAGCAGATTGCACATTATCAGTTTCCTTTGCATAAGAAACAGAAGAAATCTGAGTACAGATCCAGCTCTTTAAATTGTTGTCAATGAAAATTAGAAAGTTTTCCGCGGCCAGCTCCTCCAGGAGAATCCGACTGCGTTCCCAGGCCAGCAGAGAAATCACAAAGTAAGACTGATAACTGCTTTAGCCTTGTAACTAACTCCCACAGACATGCAGTTTGCTGCAGCAGCATCCGTACCGAACGTTTTTCTTATTTGTCATGTTACAAACTTCAACATGTTGGGATTTTACTCCAAAAACTAACACTGATGAAGTTCAGTCAGGTTGGATGGAAAATGTGCGTGAAAATTCATTTTTAAGTCTTGCCTCTGATTTTCAGTCAGATTTAGGTTTGGACTTTGACTAGATCAGGAATAGCTGTGTGATTAGGATGTTTGTTGCGCTGGAATACAGTTTTTTGTATGCAGAAGCAACCCACAGCATAATGCCACCACCATCATGTTTCATCATCAGGGAGATGCATTCAGTAGACTGTTTTAGGTTTCATGATGTTTGCATGCAGACCAGAAAGGATCCGTTTTGGTTTTATTTGACCAGAGCCGGTTCTTCTCCAAACCTCTGCTTCTACAGTTCTGAAAGTTGGGAGCACAAAATGTTTACTAAATACCTTCAATTAATTTAGAAAATTCATGTCAAGTAGAATATTTTGACAAAATTACATGTTGAAAGATACAAAAAAAAACAAACCTGTTCTGTAGTGATGATGGTGAATGCTTCAGTCTCTTACAAAACTTCAGGCAGGAATGAGGATCTCAGGTCTTTCACTGCTGCTAAGTGTCAGAAGTTGCAAAGTTTGGGAAGCTGAGCTCAAAATGGCCTCCAGCAAACTTTATGCAGGACTTCTGATCACAATGCTTTTGTTCTCAGGACTCTTTCATCATGGCCAGAAATTTGCAGTCTGACAGTTTTCCTATTAACGGACTCTTCCACATAAACTCTGCTGCTGCGTTAGCATGATCCACTTGGTTTGTTCTCTGATTTCCTGACTTGTCAGTTTAGTTTTGTAGCTGCTCCATCGTCTCTCCATGCTGGAATGAAACCTTGAACACTGAGGATGTTCAAAGACTGGGATATTTTTTTTAATAACCTAATCTGGCCTTGAACTTCTCCAGAACTTTCTCCCTGTCTTGTCTGCTGTGGTCTTTGGTCTTCATGATGCTGGTTGTTCTCTAATGTTCTCTAACAAAACTAAAAAAATATTAATTAACTCTTGCAGTTGAACTGGATAAAAAAAAAATACACACATCACTTTTCAGACTCTTTGTAAAAGCTAAAAAAGTAAATAATTTCCTTTACATTTCTAAGTTACTTCATCGTGATCTGTTTCTTAAAACCCACTGAACTCAATGAATAATCTAGATATGAATGTAATACCTTCACTAATATCTTTTAAATTGACTAAACTTTGTGTGCAGCTTTTGTGCACAGATGCATTTTGTGTCAAATGTGCACGAACTCCACCAACTCCAGAATGAACGCTTGAACTCTGACCTCATCATCTTTTAAATCCTCACATTTTTTCACTCCTCCTGCCTCATCACTGACCACCAACATGATGGTCAATGCTGCACACGCATGCAGACAAAAAGTAATGCTCCAAATGTCTCTTTACACACTTCATTTTCCATCTGTCACACAAAAAAACCTTAAATCTCTTTTTAATTTTCTCAGTATGCTGCTTTTATGAGGCTTACGCAGACAACCAATCACACTCTCTCGCTCACACACATCCAAGCTGTCCTGGCCTCAAAAGGAGACAAATGATGAGAATGAAGTGGCATAAAGGTAGAGATAAAATATGGGGGAAGAAGGAGACGCAGCCAGATGACGAGAAGGCAGCCAGAAGTGACACAAAAAAAAGATTGATATAATAAAAAGCTATAAAAGACATAAAGCTGAAGGAGAGAGATGGTGAGAAACCGCAAATACAGGAGCCAGTGAGAGAAGAAGAGACTGATAGTTGTGAAGAGAATGGATTCAAAGAGATTTATGGAGCCAGCGATAAAAATAAAGACTTGTCAGAGAGGCAGAGTGACAGAGAGGGAAGCTTGACCGACAGCTGTGAATAAAAGACTGACTGGGGGAAGAGATGGAGGCGGCTGAAAGGCTGACACTGAGAACGGCTCGCATGGTAAAAAAGCTCAGACTGATGGGAGAAAGTCCATTGGTTGGTCCATAACGCTACCGTCAAAAGACATAAATACACGCCAAAGTGCAAAAAGATTCAACCTTCTTTAGCAGCAGCAATTCATCCCTGACTTTATCAGGATCTCATATCGATGTGGAGACTCTTTGGTCGGCTTTCTTTCCAACTTAGAGAAACGCTGAACTATAAAATCTGCTGGAAAATCCAAATGACTCGAGACAAACAGGGAAAACACGAAACATACATAATTACAAAGCTCTGCTCAATCTGCATTCATCTCTAATGTCACCGTACTCGAGTTATGATGTGAAGGTTTAGAGAAACCCTTATATAAAAGCAGTTTTTATTCTGCTTATTTGATGCATGTGTATATAAAAAAGAGAAATCTGGATACTACACAGTATCCACAGTGTTGGTTTTAGGGAAGACACAAACTCACTGCTTTGGAAAGCAAAGAAACATTCAACAAATGTTTAGTGACAGCAGGGAGATTCAAAGCAAGAAGTCAACGTCCATAAAAAATGCAGTTTGTGTTCCATGGAGGGAGCGTGTGCGTGCATGAATTTGTGCAGTGGATTTATGGAATGGTATGAGCAGAAATGTTTAGGAAAACATGGAAGAGGACGAGTTGCAAAGATGCTAGAAGCCAAAAAAAGCAGCATAGTGATCCTGGTGTGGATCACTAGGTGGAATTAAATGATGAAGCGTTGTGTAATGTGATTTATATCAAGTATTTAAATAATACGTATTTGTACATCTGAATTATTCTTGTACATAGTAAAAAAAAAAAAAGCGGGGTTGTTTTGCTTGTTGGTGTTTGTGTTGACCCTCAGCTGACTGACAGACTCCTGCAGGAAGTTTTTATCCAGCTCCAAACCATCATTCCTCCACCACCGTGCCTTAATACATATGAGCTGTTCATGCTGTTTTCCTGCTGGGCATCATGAATAAAAATATTCTCTGCCAAGAGCTTTTTAGTTTTAGGCTTTTTTTTTAGTTCATACATGACCTTCTCCTTTTAATCTAAACTTTTTCTGTGTTTTTCTGTTTGTCCTTCCTTTAACTTTAATATTTACCATCTTAACTGAAGTCTTTAAAGTAAGATGGAGTTGTTGTTTTTTGCCCAGTCAGACAGTGGGGTGAACTTTTCCTCACATCTTCATAGATGCAGCTCCTCACTTCGCTTCATGCATAAAACAGCCTCCACATCAGAAAGTGTCCCCTGGTTGTTTTGTTCCTGTGTAGAAAGTCATATTTTCATCTTCCTGCATCTCAATAACTGGTTCTGCTTATGAACTTGTCAGTCAACGCTTCAAATGTCAAATAATGTAATAACCCACTGATTTGACAGATGGAGGAGCAAAGGGTGGAGAATTGTTGCTTCGCCTTACAGTTCAGCATATTTCCATACAATATTTCAGCTCATAAACAAGAAATAAAAAAGTGCTCTCCTGAGAGCTGGTGTTGAGGGCCAGAAAAGGGCTGTAATTATCCGGGTCCTGCTCGTAAACATGAGGAAAATGAAGCAGATGAGGGATAAACAAGGCATCTGGCAGACTGACTCAGGGTTCCTTCTTTTATCTGGGGTTCCAAGGTTTATTACAGCAACCCAAGTGACCATAATATCTCTGCTATGAAACTCACGGAAATGAGTTTTCTCAGGAAGCGAGTCTGAACTCTGTCCTCACAATACAATGCTAAGATGAGCTGCTGCTGCTGCTTTGCATTAGGAGAAGTGGGTTCAGGTGAAGGGATGTGATTAAGCTACCGCTTGGCGCTAACCTGCTGCGGAGGTTTTTGGGGCGAGGCCATCTGAAACCATCTTCAGAGTGAGGGTGTACTTATAAATATTTAATGTTTAGCTGGAGCTATTAAAGTGATTCCAAATGGATGCAAACAAATTGAAAGCTATTCACACCAGGGTCAACAAAACATCCAACTGACTCCATTTGGAGTTCAAAAGTATTCATACCCATTAAAATTTCATGCATTTTGTCACACAGTATCCTAAAGGTTGATGGGTTTTACTGGTGGCTTCCACATATTTTACTGGTGCAAATCTAGAGTGTTGAATACATTTCTGTATTTATTCTGATAAGCAAAAATAAAATCTTCCTTCAGAAGTTCCAAAATTAGTAAATGTCATGTAATTTAATGTGAAAATAAATAGCCTGGTGATGGATGGATGGATGGATGGATGGATGGATGGATGGATGGATGGATGGATGGATGGATGGATGGATGGATGGATGGATGGATGGATGGATGGATGGATGGATGGATGGATGGATGGATGGATGGATGGTTCGTTCGTTTTTCAGCAGGACTACAGTCTTAATCTTACACCAGATTAAGACTGGTAAGATTAAGAATGGTCCAGTCAAAGTCCAGGCTTAAATCTAATTAGGAATCTATTTGCAGGTTGTGCAAAAGTTTTTTGACTCAGAGTAAATAAAATTTAAAAGGCAATTCTACTGGACATTGTGTTGGTCTTCCTCATAAGTCCAATAAAGATACACTGGAGTTAATGATGTCATAAAACGTGAAAAGGTTCGAGCCGCTGCAGAGCAAGTTGCAGCACAGGAATCCCAAAGCAGCTCAGCTTTTCCGAACTTTGGACTGAGGTTAAGTTGGCTGTTTGGGATCTGACCGACTCATGCGGTTCACTCTGCTCACAGCGCCTTCAGGAGGCAGAAGCAGTGTTGAATGTGCTGAGTCATGGAGATGGAGCTAGCTGCTGTGTTAAGTGTTTCACTTTGAAAGAAAAAAAATGACAGCTTTGGAAGGGAAAAGCTGTTTTTCTAACTCCTAAATTGCACTAAATTTCATAACTCAGCTTTTAGACGTTCTGGGCCCGGTTCAGTCCTGTCATGAATTGTGAGGCGCAGACACGGGGTGTTTTAGCAATTGTGTTGAAGTTTGATTGCAGCTGGTTGGCTGCCTGGTGCACCTCTTCTCTGAGGCTCCATGTGGGATAGAAACCTTCCTGTCGCTGCATCCAGCACTTTACAAAGGATCCGGCTTGACAAGGGGAGCCGGGCTCCTCTAACACCATAACGAGGTTAACCAGGATGACCAATGTGTGTGTGCAGCATTTGACTCTTGTTGTAAAAGCATAAATAAAGACTAATGATGATGGGGATCTGTAGGTTAATGTCCTGAAGAGCTCACC
The DNA here is from genome assembly GCA_911649635.1 of Poeciliopsis gracilis. Lineage (NCBI taxonomy): Eukaryota > Metazoa > Chordata > Actinopteri > Cyprinodontiformes > Poeciliidae > Poeciliopsis > Poeciliopsis gracilis. The sequence continues at coordinate 334,305 of CAJVRI010000120.1, forward strand.
ATTAACTGCTGTAGATCTGCTTCACAGCAGAAGAAACTCATCTGTTTGTGAGTCACATCCCGACTCGTTTTACCTCCGTAACATCGCTGCTGCTGCTGCTGCTGCTGCTGCTGCTGCTGCTGCTGCTGCTGCTGCTGCTGCTGCTGCTGCTGCTGCTGCTGCTATCAGATTAGGGCACACAAATTTCCATAAAACAATTTATGACAAAAAAAAGTAATTATGATGAAGAAGTGCTCTGAGTGTTCCCGCATGTTTCCATCAGCTATGAATTAAAATAAAAGTCGTCTCTATTCTTTCCCGAAGCCTCAATTAATGGCCATTGAATGGACAAGATTGCTCTGCTTTAGCCTCTAGCTCACTAATAAAACAATTTAATCATAAATCATTATGATATATTATATTAAAAAAAATGATGCTCGTTATTTTATAAAGTCTGTAAGTTCACATGCAAACGATAGTGAACGTTTATATTCAGCCTTATTAATTATCCGTCCAGTTTGTCATGTTTTTTACACTCATGGGTGAAGAGCTTTGTTTAGGCACTGATCTGGGGAATATCAGCCGCGAGCTGCAGAAAGGAAATGTAATTATTGACTATTTGTTCACTGTGCAACGAGAGCATGATGTTCTCTTAAAAAGACAGAGCAGATCCGGTATGTATTGTTTGTGAAAAGCTTGTTTAATTATGAAAGATCCAAAATACAAAGATAAGATGACAAGTGCTTCTCCAGCTCAAGTGTTCCTGACGCAAGAATACTTTTCTTTGTTAATTAATTCTTCAGACTAAAAGGTTAAATAGAAAAATAAACTGAGAATTACAAGAATTGATATGTTAAAATATATTTTTTTCCATTTATAAATCCTGCAAAGCGTATCTGTAGACGAGCGTCAGCCCCCATTGTTCTCAGACAGGATTAAATGTGTACATATGATGGATAGATAGGAATAGATCTAATAACATATTTTCACATCTTATATGAGTTAGAGCTTGTTGGTAACAAAAAATTGTCAGCTTTTAGATGCACAGGAAAGTGTTTTTTTTTTTTTCTTTCACACCATAAAAAACGTTTAAGCAAATATTGTAAAACTGTATTTTCAAATGAATCTGTGTTTCTGTAGGTTTACTATATATTTTTGATTCACATTTGAATAAAAAACTACATTGTAGGTATATATATAGACAGATGATGTATTTATTCAGTTGTTTTGCTTGTTACAGATAATTGGCAGTGAAAGAAAACATACAATATTTATTTTTCTTCCAGTAAAAAGAAAGAAGTGCATTTACAAAAGAGCTGATATTCCTCCCAACAAGCCAGAAGGTTACAGGAGCAGGTCCTGAATGAGGGAGATGGGGTTAAAGGTCAAAACAGTAACAGGACACTTTGACCAAAAATGATGATTAGATTTGACAACATAATTGATTTTAAAGGCTGTAGATGTTTGCAGAAGGTTGGACTCATATTATCTTTAAATATGGCTGTATAGATGTTCAATTATGACTTAAATTTAATACTTTTGGAGCAAAAATAAATTTTCTCGGGTCTTTTAAAGGTTAAAAAGGAACAAACAAACCTTGTGTTTGGTTTGTCTGACCTCAAGGTAAATGCATATTCCTTTTCTACTTTAAATTATATTTAATTCCAGATTTCACAATAAACATTTTATCGAATGTATGTCGTTACAAAGGCTCCTAATTTCTTGAAATGCTCTTGCACATCTTTACCATGTGAACTTTACAGGAATTTGCAGTTATTGCTCTGTTTTTCCCGTGGGTGTTGTGATGCGTGATATCAGGCTTTAAGGAGAAGTGAAGGATTAAACCGGACTCATTCAGTTTGTTCCGTAATGAAAGCATTTATAGGATTTTTTTGTTGCACAAAAATACCACAAGGCTTCTTACACAAGGACTTTCTTTTTCAAGAGCCCAACCAGGATTGTGCCTTCTTTCAGTGAAATGGGAGTATGTGGGTGATTGCTCTTCAGAGAAACTTCAGAGAAAGTCAGAGGACTTGAAGAGAGAGGAGATATTATGAAGAGTGGGCTCTGAGGAAAGTCAACGATGAGATAGGCTGCTGCATCTGAGGCTGTCCGACTCAGGGCTAGGAGCAGATGAAAGTGGAGGAAAAATGGTGTGAGGGGCACGAGATGAAGAGGGAACATTCAAAATGATGTAGATGAAAGGAGCAGAGTGGGAGACGGAGAGTATTACAGGGACAGAAGGGTAGCTGAGAGAGGAGGAGAGTGGGAGGGTGCCCTTGACAAAATGTGGAGGGAGGAAGGAAAACAGAAAACAAAAAAGAAAATACAGAGGAGAAATGGGAGGAAGAGGTGGAGAGAGGAGGAGAAGCAGAGACTGAAGACCCTGAGGAAGGCGAAGACTAACAGTTACAGTATAAATGGACATAATTTCCTTTTTCACTAGTAGGATTATCTTTTAATAATGGTGACCAAACAACCTGCCACAAGTTTTAGAAGACTTCCTTTTTGAATTTGGAATCTGGCTGCAAAGATTGATCCTTGTTGAATCACAGGAACATCATATTAGTCATTGTTGAAGTCGTAAAATCTAGTTTTTGTTCCGCGTGTCGTGTCTGTGCAGTCTGATTTCCTGGGAAAGCAGAAATAGGGCAGTAGCTCTGCCGCCCACTGCAGCAGTTTAGCTTGTCTGCCCTGAGGCTGATAAGACTGTCAAACCGGGAGCAGAATATGGTGACATATTGTGGGAGTCAAGAGGCCAGCAGACGGATAATAAGAGGCACAGTGAGTTGTCCAAGTGAAGGAGGTTAGTGAACAGCAAGGGTGAGGAAAATGATGGAATGTGTTGCAGGGAGTTAACCAGAAACACCTGAGGAAACCATCCATTACATCCTTAACAGAAGCTGGTTGCTTTTCCAGATCATTTCAGTATTTTTGTCTTTAAAAAGCAGATTTTCTGTTTAGCCTCGTCATAAAGATGCATAAGAAACTAGAAAGCAGTTCCTCCCAGGTCACTTTTAAAAGAGATGTGAAAGTCATTCATTCCTTTAAAGACATTGAAGACTAATTAAATTTTCTAACAGACAAACTCACTATGAATTCAGGTAATGAATTGCAGCCTGGGATCCTGTGAATCTGGAAACCTTCACTAATCTCTACAAGTTTTCTCATAAAGTCAAAACACGAACTGTACATAATGTAAATACTCTGACTAATGAGGCTGTTGTTACACTTTGGATGTGTCAGGGTGTAAAATGTAACATGTTAAGAACATTTCTCACAAATTAAATTAATGCTAACACCATGCCAGAGATAAGGATTTAAGCGAAATGGAGCTTAAACAGCATCAAAGCTAAATGAGCTACATGAGGCTACAGTCTGCAAACTCTGAGCCTGAAGCAGAATTTCACTACTACATGTTAGTAGTTGAATAACAAGGTGTCGATAATAAATAGGTGTTGATTTATAAAGCTTAAAAGGAAATAGAAATTAGTGAAAAAAACAGCTGTAATAGATGGTAAAAAAAAAGGCCAAAAGTTTCAAAATTCGAATGCAGTCGCCTGGTTGCAAAACCCAGCAAAGCAAACGAGTAGAAGGAGAGTTGAAGGTGTTTAAACGGGTGATAGCAGCTCTCTCTTATTTTCCTATTCTGTTGAAAAAGAGGAACACCTGTCTGGAGTTTGGACCAATCCAGAGAGGACTTGCTCCGTGTCAGGCAGGTGGTTCTGATGTTCCCGTCCAGCTGGGCGTTTCAGGAAGTCGGACTGATTCCAGGAGGGGAAGGTATTGGGGGAAAATGTTGAGGGAAGTCAGGAGAGAGAGACACAAAACAGAAACAGGAGGACGGTGGATGACAAGAAATCAAGATAAAGAGGTGGAGTTAAAGTGGGTGGGGGAGGGGCTCTGCAGACTGGAGCTGGGATCAGTCTGCTTAGTGTCTGTCAGACGGACAGCAGAGAGAAACTGCTGGAGGCTCTCACTGTATGCATGTGTGTGTGTGTGTGTGTGTGTGTGTGTGTGTGTGTGTGTGTGTGTGTGTGTGTTTTACTGCTAACACAGGCTGTCCTGTGTGCGTGTGTGTGTATTCTGTAGGTGTTTACACCATAGAGGAAGTTAGACAGAGCCATAGCAAGGACAGCCAGAGATCACTCAAACACACACGCACACACACAGAAACCAGGCTATGGCAGCAGTGATGGGTCACTCTGTGCGACCATTAGATGTGACCCGGATACCTGCAGAGATAATAGATTTGGAGCGATCTCTCTCTCTCTCACACACACACACACACACACACACTCACACGCACACACACACACACCGCCAACAGACGTCCCTACTCCTAATATGGCAGCGCTGTCATCCGAGCACAGGGAGAGAAAAGGTTTCAGTGTATGAATTTAGGGTGAGACAAATAATCCTGGCTTTGAATTGAATTGTATCAGGAAGGGAGGAGCGATTTCGTCCTGTGCAATTTCAGACAATAATGTCCCGGTACACAACGTTCTCCCTCTCCTCCAGGCCTGAATCAATTTCTTCTCATTTATCTTCCCTTTTAGACCAAAAAAATGTTAAAAAAATCCAGGCTCTTCTTTACTACTTTGTTTTCTCTCTGCTTCTTCCTCACATGAATTTTCATCAACCTGTTTGTTCTCATCCGTGTTTTTTTTCCATCTGACTTTTTTTTCTGCTCCCATCTTCTTATCTTGATGTTCTTCGGTTCACCTCTATTTTTACTTTTCTTGTTGTTTGCTGTAACTTTTGCTTCCAGTTGCAAATGTTTCTATTTGTTTGGGGTCAAACAATGCTGACCTGAGTGCTGCAGTTTAATCTGTCATGTTCCAACAAGTTACACAGATTTTTACACATTGAACACATTGAAACATTTACAAAAATCTTAATTGTGAACTTGTCTTTATCACCTTTATTATCTGTTACACCTCAGTCAATACCAAAACCTTCCCTTAAAGTCATTTAGTCATTTATAAATATTTTCAGGGAGTTCTAGGAATAATAGCACATTCAGGGAGACACATTCATAGAAAGTCTTAAATTAAGGTGTGAGTAATAATGACATACAAATTTTTCTACTCAAAGTCTCGACTAGAATAAGGTAGAGGGTCTTGGAAAGAGCTAAATATTTTTAAAAAAATCACACATAGTTGAAAATGGTGGAAATAAGAGAGGAAGATGAAAAATATCTGTTTTCTTCTGAGTCTTTCTGCAAAAATTCATGGTAAAATTATGGGTCCATTGAGCTTTTCACTTTTATGCACAGTCATTCATATTCTGGCAAAATTAGACAGATGTGCCCCAAATTCAAGCTTAAAAAGAAACTGCAGTAAAATGACAAATAATTGAAACGTTTTCTCAGGATTTTCTCTCAGCTTTTGTATGAAGGTGTTAAATCTGAATTCCACAATTCTTGGTTGAATCAGTTCGTGTTTCCTTTTACCTGCTGCTGCTGTGAAACATTACTGGACTTTTCTTCCCTGCAACATGTAATCTAAGATTCCTGTCTGTTGTGACAATTGACTGAATGAAATGAGAAATTCAGCCTTCCTGTTGCATATTCTGTGCCCAGACTCTCCATGCTGCAGTTTATTCTCTAATTTCACTCTTATGGACACTTTGGACCCATTATCTGGCCGAACCAGATCTCTGTCACTGTTATTTGTCACCTGATCTTCTCGTATTAATTTGTGTTCAGCTCTATAATCCTGTTATTTGCCACTTGCTTCTCACTCTGGCAGAAATGATTAGTAATTAGGGCTCAGTGCTTGGCTAGCCACATTACTCTCATCTTGTGTTTTTTTTTTTCTAAAGAGGGCTTGTTAAAATGGACCCATGTCGCTTTGAAATGAAATGAGCCAAATCCGCCCCTATTGTTGGATTCTGCTGCAGCAGTTCTGCCTCTCAGCCACGAGTCGAGGAAAAATTAGGGACAAATCTAATCTGATCAAAAAAGCTCCTTCATTTGTGGGGATTTGGGTTCTTCTTGTGAGTCTCTTCAGTGGATACTAAAGTGGATAACATTGGTATTTTTATTAACAGGTAAAGAGGAATCGATGTGAATGCTGCATCCATTTTCTGAGTTAAGAGCAAGTGGAACGTGGATTAGTAATGAAATTATAACTCGTGTCATTATGAAATATGAGATAATGAATTCAGAAAAGCACATGAATATGTTTCTGACGGTGGTTTCAGACCAGAACTTGTGAAAGACAACACAGGAGCAGCGCAGAGTGATTTTCTTGCAGTGAGGCAGATGGGAGTTGGAGTTCAGATGTCTGCACATCCTCACTAATGGGCTTCTTAAAGGGCAGCAGAAAGTACCTGCTGCTGCTGCTGCTGCTGCTGCTGCTGCTGATGGAGCCATTAACAAGTAACGCTCTGCACCGGATACCAGAATGGTTTCATAAAGAAAACCAGGTAGGATGGAAGCCTGGAAAATAACACATTATTTATGCATTTACTTACTTTGTAAAAAAAAAAAAGTATTTATATAAAGGAGCTGAAACCACAAAAACTCCGTCCATTATGGATGTTTTTTTTCCTGTTTGACTGAATATAGTCGACTGAATGACAGCCAGGAGTCGATCGTCTGCAAAACGAGTCATCACCCTTCCACCACCGTGCTTTATGTTTGGGATGTATTTTTGATGGTTTTTCTTTTGATACTGGTTCCAGGAGTTTTGTGTTTCTTTCAGTTTCATTTTCATTTCAACTCCTTTTTTCTGTCTTGCAGCTCAACATTGATTATATAATTTACACAGTAATCCCAACAGAATAAAGCTTCATAGAGGCAAATAAGGTGACGAACACAAACATCTGGAATGACGTGCACATCTGACATGTTTCACACATTAACTGTTGTATTAAATGTCTTTCGCCTGTGAATAATATTTATTTATCTTCAAGTAGCTCAGAAATGGTATCGATGAGCCATTGCAGATCGATGGGCAATGTCAGAAGGTCATGACGTTTTACAGTCTCGGGTTAAAACACCTTAAAACAACATACTTATGACAAACAGATTCTTTTTTTTATGCTTTGTGATATGCTCCATTCAATCTGGCCAGATATCAAATCTTCCTATTTTCCTTTAACTTCCTTTTCTTGGTTATCTGCAGATTAAATATTGGAGGATATTTAATTATTTTCTTTTCAATTTTATAAGTACAAAAGACCAATCTGTGATGTATTTGGAAAGAATGAAAATGAACCATATTGACAATAGAAACATTTGCTTTGCTGAAATAATATTTTGATTCCTTTGTGAATTTTCAGATTTTCTTCCTCATCTTTGATGGTCCAAATCCCGCTTTGTCTCTGCTGGCTCTTCCACCAAAATTAGGCAACCATCTAATTTGTTCACAGCTCCATCTCGTCCTTCTTGATCCTTTGCTTTTTTCCTTTTGATGAATCTCTCACTGGCCTTTGATCTCTGCAGCTCTCTGAGTGCGTCGAGTCGTTGAAGTACGTCGATTGTTTGAGGCGTACGATGGAAGTGCACACACAAAGCGTGCTTTTAAAAAGAAAACTGACAGAAGGTCGGATTGACTGCTGAGCTGGCACGGCTCCTTTAACTTTTTTGTCCTTGTTGACAAAGAACACAATCACCTCTACTCAAACACGTGACACTTCCGATCTATACATGTATTTTCTCTTGAATATATGCTGTAAAGTAGAAGCTGCAAAATCTGAATGTGTTTGAGCTTCACTAGGCGCCTGCTCTTTACTTCAGCTCCTCGGCTGGAGCTCTTCCTCTTGGAGGTTGAAGTGAATCCCAGAGCGATGAGGCTCCGCCCTCCTTCTGATGCGTTAGCTGAGGAGACGTATGCCAACATGCAAGGCTGGACTTTTATCAATAAACCACCTATTACATGTCCAAGTTTATGTCAACCAAAACAGCAACATCTTGGGAAAAATAATCCCAGAAAAGTGTCTGGAGCTGCTTTATGTCCTGAATTTGTTACTCATTTCAAGCCTTTGCAGGGGCCCCTCTTTGAGAGCCGAACTTTCAAAGTTACCTGGGTTCTGTTTAATTCCCAGCATGGCTCCTTTTTTAAACTTCAGACCATGTTCCAGCTTTGAAGGATGTTCTGGGTTTCACTCATCAAAGATATGCAGTTAACTCAGGAATTCTGCTTTGTGAGAAAGGCCTCTGGACATAAACCATCAAATGTTCACTCTGCACCTCTATGTGTCGGTGCCAATTTTAAAGGCAGAACAGCAAGAACACGATGAATCTGTTGCATGTTTGTTTGACCAGAACATGGAGACAATCTAAAATGTCTCTATTGTGGAGCCACATGCAGGATAAAGCAGCTCCGGCTTGATATTTGCTGTATTTTTGGAGATTTGTTTCCTAAAATCTTCCTTGGCTGCTCCCTGGAGCATGAGGAATTCATTCTGCTCGTGAGGATGTTCCCGTTCGTGAGATTTCACCAATGCTGCAGCCGCTTCAATGAATTATGACCATGTGAGGCTACCTGTCCCACAGTATGACAGAGAAAGTTTCTGAGTTTTTTTTAAGCGGATGAGTCAGAAACGGAGCAGGAATTGCTGTTAGGAATGTCGTGTTCTTGAGCTTTTGGTCATTTATTTCAACTCTTATTTTCATATCTATTTATTTGAGAGTATTATAGTGACCTAACATTTTCATATTTTACATTTTACTTTAAACATGGTAGATATAAATGGCATACATATATGCATAAAAACCTAACTTCTAAAAAGAACCAAGTATTAGTACAATGATTTGTTAAAATAATTTGGAAAAAATCAATTTTCTGAGCAAAACAAATATCCTAAACCACAAATTATGTCACCCAACAAATCCCCCCGGTGAGACAGTGGCTTACTCTGATGAATAATAACTTAAGAAAGAAGATAAATAGCTTCAATTAGAATATTTTTTGTGCTTTATGTATTTATATTTATGTCAGTCTTTGACCTTCATGTTGTGAGTCTGATATTTGCTTTGGATTTTACATTTGTTTCTTCACTGGCCCCCAATTAGCCCGATTTAAAGACTTCCTGGCTACACCCCTGCTCAGCAGCCTTAAGGAGCTTTTAACATTAATATTCAAGCGTTAATATCTCTAAATATATTGAATATAACACAAAATTAGAACTTACAGGTTAAAACCAGCAGGTCTGATGCACATTAATAAATATCATAAATGATAAATATCAAACTCTTTGTTCTGCTGCGCTGCGTGTCTCTGCGTTCCCATTTCACAGCCTGACCACGAATCATTTAAACTTCATGTCATTCTGGACAATCGTTCTGACAGAACGTTTTTAGACAAGCATTTTGGATATTTATGTGGTCATTTCAGTCCAGCATCGTTTAAGGAGCTGGATTTTGTTTCTTGGTCAACAACCTCTTCGTCTCGTTTGCTGGTTTGAGCCTCCGGTTGTACCTGAGCATCGTAACCTCCATCTGAGGGGAACGGCCCGGTTTTACTTCCAGATGTTCTGACACATCTGAAACGGCTCCAATGGTCTTTTTCAGTTTGTATAAATCTGGAGTTTACTTCCTCCGATCTTAGATATGGTGCATATATTTCACTCTGTGTTATTTCACTCCATAGAAAAAAATCTTCAATAAACTGAAGCTTGTGCATCAAATTCTTGTTTGTATGTGAAATGTATGTGACTGCATGTTGAAAATGTTTTTCATTGTTTCAAACTTTGTGCAACTTTGCCAGAACTGTGCATATGAAGCTGCCACTCCCCAGTCTATGCTTGTGGAATAAAGTTGTTTTTAAAACTGTGCTGCAAACATGGAGACTACGACGTCGTGATTATTTCTGTCAGCTCTTACAGGAATCTGTTGAAGGCTCTCCATGATAATCTGCCCTTTAGTTTCTAATATTTAGCTCAACTGCGCATCTTCCGCCTACTCATTACGAATAGAATTGCGTTTGTGTGGAGTGCCATGGCCTCAATGTCACTTCTGAAGATAAATGTAGCAGAATGTCTTCAGTTCTCTCTTTGCATCATCGAAAAAGATCTTGATTTAACCTGAAACATCAGAGGTTTTAACACCAATTACTAGTGATTCAGCCTCGACTTAACAGATCATTTACACACTGCATCTGCAGGATGGTGTTACTGCTGTTATCATGTGGGTGAGTGAACGCTATGCATCTATAAAAAACAAAAAACATGCTAAGTTTTCAGAAATAGAACCCAGCAGGCTTCCTGTGCATGGAGCACTTTCGCAAACAATGCAGAAAGGTTTTATGAAGAGGTTTTATAAACCCACGGGTCGGATTACTTTCTCAGCCCACAGTGGGCTATAAAATACTTCAATTTCAGTTGGAAAAATAAAAATCAACATACCTGAGAACCAGTGGGCTGTCAGTTGATGACATGGTAACAGAAAAGCCACCCACAACGTAAACAAACCAATTACTGGAGCTGCCAGCTGCACATTAACAGAGCTCTGACGTTAAACAGCAAAACTTTCTTCAGTTTCTCTTCATTCTGAATCAAAAATTGATTCAGAATATGCATTGTACATGCATATTCTGAATATGCAACAATGATTATGCATTGTTCATGAGATGAAATTGCAGATTACGGTGCAACTGAGATTCTTTCCACCTCATCTTAAATTCTCAACTGAAGGTCTTACTCCTGCAGAACACATAAAAGATCTGCATCACCACTCACCTCTTTGTGTTTTTCCATCGCAGAGGCAGCTCATAAAAGAAGCTTTAAAGTCACACTAGGGACAAAATCACACTGAATATTTAGCAACAAACCACAGTGATTGCAGGCAATGCTTCCTATTTTGCAATTTTCTCTTTAAAATCTCCCTCAGATGTATTACTAGATGGTTGTAAACATTACAGGCAGGAGAATATTAACCTGGGAAGAACGATAGTCTTGCCTGAATGATCAGTGGAGTTTCCTGACCACAGATCTGAAATGTCTGATTTTTGAGACACCTCTGCTAATCTGAATAATTGTTTTATGAAACAATATTCCTTCATTTTGTGCTAAAACAGAGTTTTAGAGCACTTTCATGCATTTTCATCAAAACAAATCTGATGTTCCAATTTGTTTTTCCTGGAGCTCATAGGAGTCAGTTTTTGAGAAACTACTTTGCATATTAAATCATGAGTTTGGCATGTTGGTGAAGAGTTAGCAGCCTTTAGGGTTTTAACGTAATTATTCAATTAGTCTGTGCTCTGGGGGGATGAAACATTTGTTTGGAAGAAATTTTCCATCTTGGCCATTGACTAAAGCAATGCCAAACGTAAAAAGATACGCTTGTTCTGCTTTTATTGGACTAATTCTTCTTTAATAGGTGTAAGCATTGACTTGGAATACAGTTTTACTCATCTGAAATAAAAGTAATAAAACCAAGCTTGGGGTTCCGAAGCTGAATTGCTGCACCACTAAATTCAAGACAATAACTGAAATTCTCTGTTTTTGTTCTAATGGCTTGAATGATGGTTATTGGGCTTAATTTGAGCTCCATTAGCATCATTGTGGAAATTAAAAAAAAAAACTAAAATCCTCACACGTTCACAGATGCCAGGAGCTTTTGACTGCCAGCGAACGCGACGCTTTTCTCTTTTTCTATCGCAAACCAAAGCCATCGTCGTGACAACTAATCTCCTCTTTCTCCTTTCCCTCCACCTCATTGTTGATCAGTGGCCTGTTCCTGTAAGAGCCGCGGCAAAATGCGATGATTATGAGCTGTCAAATGCCAATTACCGGTAATTCATCTCTGCAGTGAGGGGTAGATGAGACAGTCACTCGACAGCAGCCGTCCTGCAGCTCTTCCTGTCTAATTCATGCCACCTTTGAACAGTTATCTGGATGACATTAATGGGAGATTTGAATGGATGCTGGACTGTTTATAGCCTGTTCCTTGTGTGGAATACGTCAAAGCTTTGTGGTCTTCTGTTTCCAGGATCACATTTCAAAATGAAGATGAATTAAATGCATCACCAGATAATCATGTAAGAGATATTTTTACACCAACAATGGAGTGGATGGCTTCCTGTGTGTGAAGGTCAGAAATAATCTGCAGAGCATCTTGCTGGAGTTATGTTTGTCAGCTGGATCTTCACTTTTATCCTCCCCCACTCTCACCTGAAACACTTTTATTCTCCTAAAGATCCACACAACCCCTGGGATCAGCGACTGAAACGTTCTAACAGCACACTCGTATTGATGGCCTGGAGCTCCGTTTAAACCTGATTGCCCGACGATCTCCACAGCTGTTTCTCGGTTTAAAGGTGCCACGTCGGTCGTCAGCCTGCAGTTACTCCTGACTGGTAAAAAGCTGCTGGATAGAGATATGATGGAGTCAAATGATTGCACGGCTAACCCCCATGTAGCGGCTCATTCTGCTGAGGCAGACGCCGTTTTACTGCTGGATGAACACAGAGATGTGATGGGAGGAAAAGTAGCCCATCCTGCCACTATTGAAACTGAAATGGTCTTTTCTTTTAGCTGAACAACCAAACTACCAATTACTTTTCAGGCTTTATAGTGACTGAAAAAGCATCTTAGATGGGAAAACACGTGTTTCTCATCCAGACCTTCTTTAACCCACAGAGTCGTTTTCAAAATTTTCAGATTGTGCCACAAACTTTAAAGCATTTTTGTGAGACTTTAAACACAGTGATGCATAACCAGACTGATGGAAAAACTATAAAATTATTTCATTTCAAAAACAGAAAAGTGATATGTGTAGACATATTCAATAAATTAGAACATCATTAGAAAGCTTATATTTCAGTAACTCCATCACTAAGTGAAACACAGACAGATTAATTCCATGCATCCTGATGTTTTCAAGCTTTTTGCTCTGTTAATTATGATTTCTGCTGGCAACTAATGAAAACACAACATGATTAGAATATTACATCACCCTAATAAAAAGCACATTTTCAATACAGACTTAATGGAAACATTGTTTATGTATATTCAGATTTATTCAACGTGTCTCTATATTCTGTCCCATTTTCTCCTGATGCACATAATTAAATTGATCTTATTGGTAACCAAAATTTGACTTTGTGTAATTAAATCTCACAATTCCAACTGTTTTGTGATGACATCAGAAGCTTTTTAAACTTTAGTGAACATTTTTTGCATGTTTGTGTGACATTCTCACAAAACTATAATTCTAATAAATTAGCAGAACCTCTGAAGCAAAGAGGTGGGAGTGTCATACTGTGGGACCACATGAGGGGAAAAATGTGCTGAAGAGTTGACACGCTGAATTGTATCCATGGCAACCCAGATGCCTGAGGATACAGCAGAATGAAAACTCCTAAATGCTTCTGCAGAAGCTTGGCAGAAGAGGAATACTGCAGTCTGATAACCAACTGAAGCACGCTGCCAAAACTCACACAAGAGTTTCTGAAGAGAGAAAAAATCTGGCCAAGAATGTTGCCTGAATGGAGTCCAACTGAACACCTTTGGGCTTTTTTGTGGAGATGGTTGCAGCTGAACAGCAAAATCCATGAAACAAACGGATGTGAAGCGGAAGAAATATTTCAACACAAGGCCCCTGGATGGAAGTCTTTTTTTTTCTCCACAAATTTGATGCAATTAGTTGGAGGAACAAATTGAAATCCTATGAAATTCAGTGTCCATTTAGATGCATGCTAGACTGCCTGCTGTAGCTTCAGTTTGAGCTGTTAAATCCAGATATTTATTCTTTTCTGTCATTTGACAGCTGCTGGAAATCACCCAGATACAATCTGACACAAGTGACATGGTGACAGGCTGACAGGGGGGAAAAAACCCTCCAAAACAAAACAGCTGTGCATCATTGCCTTCTATTAGTATGTGATTTGGATGTTAATGTGGATGAGTGAGCACCCCATCAGCATATTCCTCCTGTTTACACTGCACGCCGTCTACACGGGAAGCGCCGCATAAACAGGCAAATGCCACAAGCCTCTAAATGTCAATTAAGTGTGATTCATCTCTCCGGAGCGTAGGGAGGCAGGCAGAGTATGGCCATTCATTTAACCGCCTCCCCTCTTCGACTTTCCACTCCGTGTAGCTGAAGCTGCAGCGGGCAACCGTAGAATAGGAGGCAAATTGTGGGATCATTGGGGTTATAATAGAAAAGAATTGAATAGATAAGGTTTATTGAGGTGCATTGACACCAATTTCCCCAATAGCTCGTCGTGCATATGTTTAACCTTCTTTCTGAAAAGCATGAAGGCAACCAGTGGATAGATGTGATTTTATTTGACAAAGATCCTTCTTCCAATAATTGTCTTTGTTGAATTACAGACTTCAATTGTTAAAGCTGAACGACGACAGCCACTGGCTTCATACTGAGAGAAAAAGGGAAAGAGTTTCCATCTAGAGTTCTGCACAACAATCATATAGAGTCTGTAAAATCTATATTTGGGACACGTATGAGTGACGTTTGTCATTGATATGACCTCTGCTGATATACATTGTGTTCAGTAGACTTGGTAAAGTAGAGATGCTGCGGTTTATTTTTTCACACTGCGCTATGCCAAACGATCCCAAACTTTTGTTAACTTGTTCCCCTCCTCACCTGTGATGGCGCTGCACCAACAACTGCTGAAAGAAGCAACACAAAAGCCTCTGAAAAAGACACTGAGCACAACTTCCTTCTTCATGAAACATAAACAAAAATGGAATCAGATTTTAGTGATAGCAGGATTTCTTTTTCACCGTTGGTAAAAGAACACGAGCCATTTTTCTCTCTGCTCCTAGACTTTCCCTGCGCTATCGTTCTTTTCCTGATTTTGGAGCAGTCTATGGTCCTCTTGGCAATCACATATGCACTCAAACCGCACCAGAGTTCACTTCAACCAAGCTGAGGCAGAGGTTTGTAGGCGGACCAACATCAAAGTTCAATTACGAATTCACACCTGCCCAAACAAATCAGACTTTCTGGCCAAGTGAACTGGATTTCAATTAAAGTGGTGGACTAAACAGGGCTGGTGTGAAGGCACCTTTAGTTTGCCTCTAGCTTACCTGTTTAAAGGCTGTGCTAGGTTTGCATGGGGAATTGTAAAGGTAACAGATGTGCTGAAGCTTTATCAGTCGATCTGGTCTGCAGTAGTGAAGAGAGAGCTGAGCCTGAAGCTGTTTCAACTCTACCCCATGGTCAAGAGATATAAATTACGTTTGGAAGATGGAGCTCTAGATCAGCTGCTGTCTGTGAAGCTCTTGATGTCCCTGAGAACGGCAAATCCAGCGGGTCAAATTACCAAGAAAGACAGGGAGCTGGAGCAGCCAACACGGTCTTTCTTTCACTGTGGGCATCATTGTAGAGGATGGAGTAATAAATCTCAAATTATGTGCAGAACCTGTAACAATGTGGTAAGCCATGCATTTTCAAACTGACTGTGTTTAAACAAGTCTAGTCCAGGACTCAGCTCTTTTTTCTGTAGTTGGTTTTGCAAATGTTCTCCCCTCATTTCTTGCTTAGCATTTCCATCGAACCCTTCACTTTATTCATTTTCAATCCCAAATGTCCAGGAAATTGATTTTTATGAAATGACCATTTTTCAGTGAAAACAAGCATTAGTTTGGATCTCTTTTATAAGAACAATGTTTTACAGCTGGTTTGGTATGAATCCATAAATAATAGAAAACCTTTCTATCCTGATCTTGTTCTGGAGTTTAGTTTAAGGAACTTGATCGTCTTTTTCCACCTTTTAACTCTCATCCCGTTCTGCTTCTTCTTTTCGACCATTTTCAAATGCACTTCCTGGTCCTGAGTTTTCTCTGCCTACAGGCTCTCCCTGCCTTAGTCATAACTTTAACCCCTTTACATTAATAAATCTTTTTCCTCACTTTCTTTTCATGCTGTTATTTTATTCACTGCATTTATCAGTCTCTGTAATTTCCTTCCTTCCAGCTTCTTGTACACTTTTCCTGACTTTTTACTCCTTGATTCTTTTGAATATTTAATATCTAGCTGCTTTATTTCTCTTCATTTATTCCCCACATTACAGCACATTTTCTCTTATTATTTTTTGCTATAAATACATTTTCGACATCTGCAAATAATCTGAAAGTTTGTGCCTGCTTTTGTGTTTCTGGTTGTTGTGGATTTTCATATCAGTTTAATGGGATTAGCAGGATTTATGTTGATGAGTTAATTGAGAAGAAAGAGGAAATATAAAAAGCTGATGCAATCTTTGTTCTTTGTGTAAAATCTGGTTAAAAAGTGAAGGTTTGATTTTATGTGTTTGTGTGAATTACATGGAAATGGGAGCGTTATTGCCCCCTCAGGGTAAAGACTGAGCTTCATTGTCTGAGTCGGTCTCATCTACTGACATTACGGTGAGATGTTCTGATTTATGCATGCAGCAAGACCGCTAAGCATGCATATGACTTCACGGTGAAAAAAACCCCTCATTCTTCCACGTAGTCACGCAGCTACATGCATGCCGTAAATCCAGCGTAACCCGGCATCGCCTGAGGCACATGTGCACACTTTTTCTTCTATTTTCTTTGTTTGTGTGACTGTGTTTTACAGCTGATTTGCCGCCTAAATCCTCCCCGGCCCGTTCACCTCCGTGCAGCTGCTTGTAACTTATTGTCCTAATCAATCCCTCGCACACTAAGAGGCTTTTTCAGCAGAACCACCCGGGGTTAGCGAGCAGTTAGTGAGCGCTTATCCCCCTTTCTTGCAGGGAGAGCGAGAGGGCCGGCTCCGAGCAAGAATTTTATCTTTATAGGCCCAGAGGCAGGCTGAGAGGGGAGCTGCAGGAGAGAGAAGCCCGGTTGGATTTGTCCGGGTCTGCAGAGGGTTGGGGCGGGGGGGGGGGTCTCCGCATGAGGTCAGAGAAGCAGGGTGAAACAGAAAGTAAGCGCCCAGAGTTACTGTAAAAGTTACTGAAGTGGGAAACAAAAAAAGGGATTTGACTGTCATCCTCAAACAATGAAAGCCTCCTCAGAAAATGTGGCTTTTATTCTCCCAGATGCTGGCAGATTGTTGGACCGGATCACACACACAAAGGATTACAACTTTTCTGTTTTCCCCTCTTGTTCCTCCTCTTTCTTCCTGCTTTTATTTCATTATCACTTTGAGTCACTTTCTTTCTTTGTTTCCTAATTTAAAGTGTAACAAGTTCATTATGGTGCATTAATCTTAGGAAGTACACACACTGTGTTTCTGCAACATGTGTCATTTCCAAACAAAGGGCAGAGGCAGCAATTAGTTTTGCTGGTTAGAAATTTCCTGAGGAGGATTAATTCATAAAATTATGAGCTATTATTTAAAGCCAGCAACAATTAATGTCAGATTATGATAAATTTATTTAGCACACGGTGGAAACACAGAAAAGAAGCATTAAATGTGATTGGTGGCACTTTTTTGACAGCATTCACCTGAATATTAGCAGAACTCCTCTAGATCAGATTTATTTTGCAATTCTGTCAGAACTGGATTAGAAAATGTCGAGTTCTGACTTTAACAGGAGAACTGTGATTCTATTCTATTTTTTACAAACTCAAAAATAAACTGATGAAAAACCTTAAACAGGAAGACATTTCGAGTATTTGCATTTTACTGATGGGTCATAACCAACTTGAAAGCGGAGGTTTAAAATATGTATCTTAAGAAATAATCTGTAAACAGAAGTAAGAGAGATAAATTTAGAAGTACATAATTAGTTAGCCAATTATTTATTTATAGATCATAATGTGAAGATTGTTTGTAAGACAGGTATTCTGGGCTCCAGTAGGGGGCGGTACTGTACACTAAAGGGTTCTTTGCCAACCGCCATTAATAAAAGAAGAAGACTTGCTGCGCTGTCAATCATTTGTTGCTGTTTAATGACAACTGATGGTGCGCTAAAGAGCCTTTCTCTCATGTTTTGCTCTCCAATAATGTGAAGGATTGTTCTTACGTTAATTTGACGGAGTTTGTCGTTTGAAGGAGCCAGAGGTTTCTTTATTTTCTTCAATGGTTTTACGAAAGTCTTGCTGTTTTTTGTGACGCTACTTCCGATGCGCGACGAGGTTTGTCTGATTAAATTTCCCTGATTCTCTGCGTGAGAAGTTTTACACTCCTCTCATCTGTAACATCTTTAATCGGCCTTTAGCGAAAAGTACTGGCACAGTCCAAACGTTGGCTCTGTTCTGTAGTGTAGCGTCTGCTTCTCTGTTAGCAAACGCTGTTGTTGTGGTCACCTGACATGCGCATGCGCTGATGGATAAGTATGCTGGGGCGGATTATTTAGTAGAGCGAAATGCTGAAGCGGAGTGTTTCTGTCGGCCTGCTGCTATCGGACAAATGAAGTCCGATAAAATCCACGGTTTTGCTGTATATCGGACCGATTTCCGATACTAATACTGGATCGAAGCACCCCCAATCACTTCCTGATGGAAGAGAGAGACTGGCAAGGATCTATCCATGGACAGCTATTGTAAATCAGGAGGTTAGAGTAAAATTCTCCATGTAAAGCAAAAGATGGCCTAGTCCATGAAGACATATGCAGATCGACCCAAATTTCTCGATTCTGAAGCCCAATAACCAGAACAGAACATCTGCAAGAGAAGAGCTCCGATAAAAGAAAACGCATCTCTGCAGTCCAAAGATTTTAAAAGTGGGACGAAGTTTGATTTTCTGACAAAAAACTATAATCTGGATGTTCCCATAGGAGATTCCACTGGAGGTCCATCGTTATCTGGAACTTTTCCTTCAGTCACACAACGGAGCTGCATGTTAATCAAGGGAGTCACTTTCTTTTTGATGCCGTTTCTGCTCAAATTTAAGCACAAGGGATACATTTTCAGCCTTTTTCTAAACTTGCTCTTTAAACCAGATCCTGTCAAGCTCTGAGACTCTGACTTCTTGCCTTGCTGCTCTCTTTAAACTCCAGGAAGTCGACTTGCCTATTTGTTCTCTGTGAAGTTACGTAGGTCCGTTTGACCGGTGCTGCTCAGCAGAACTTTTCCTGCTTGGGGTTATAAGCTGATTTTGCTTTTGCATCAAAAGCAGAAAATCCCCAAGTGGCGTGGCGTTCCTGGAGGCTCGCCCCCTAGCGTCAGCCCCCTGTGGGTGATTTTTACTGTAATAAGCAGGAAAACTGGCTGAGATGCTCCTTGAGGCTTGTTGCTAAACATTTTTATCTTTAATTAAGTTATATCTCCAGTCATGAGCAATATTCGTACTCTACTCGTCATTTTCAAATTAAGAATTATATTTAGAGAAATTTTGCAAATCCTGATTTTCCCTTTTCTCTTGCTGCAGGTGTCGTTGCTCAGAAAGTGCGGGTGGAGGAAGAGTTGGAGGCTTATCCCACAGAGTCTGTTGATCTGCGCTGTGAATTCGTCGATGGAGGGAGTTTAACCAAGCTCACACAGGTTTGCACAAAAAACCAACACTTTTTGATTAGCTTTGAATGTTTTGACTTTGATGACTTTCTAAAGGTTAGAAGAAGGGAGGACTGGATTATTTTGGGTTTAAGATTCCTCCGTCTCCCAAAAACTTTCAAAGAATCAACAATAAACATGGTTTTCTGAAAGTAGATTGAGCTTCTGTTGAAAAGAGTTTCTTTTTGTACAGGTAAAGTGCAGATTTTTATGGAAACCTGAACAGCCTCCACAGCAGAACAAAAGCTGGCTCTCAGAGGCTCCAACAAATGGGTGGGGGGGATGAAGCACCAAAGGATGACTGGAAAACATGATGATGGATCTCTTTTTATAGCAGTGTTCACACAAAGCAATTTTTCTGTGAATCTAAGCTTTTCTCTAAGGATTACAAAAAATATTCTTTCTTTATTTTGCACTTTAATGCTATTTAATCTGAAAGTGAGTTGTGTTATTATTTGTATTCTGCCGTCTTTTCCACCAACTATCAGAGCATCAGCTATAATTAAGCAAGACTTTTCTGAACATTGATTTGTTTTAACGATTTCCACATATCATTCTTTGGTACAAACCTCTAATCATTCTGGGATAGCATCATTTTTCAAGATTTGACTTAAAATGCAGGTTTAATGCAGGTTCGACTCTTCTATGATTGCCTTCCAAAAGGTTGAGTCTGTTGTTGTAAATACGTGTACACGTTTTCCGGGTTTTTGTAATCAGACACTGATGTTGGAGGAGTAGATCTGGCTTATAGTTTGTTCTTTTTCATGCGAAAGGTTTTCTTTCTCTCTGAGGTCAGGACTCTGCCTCTCAAGATCTTTCACATCAGTCTCGCTTGCTCTTTCTGTGCCAGCGCACAGTGATAGTTGGAACAGGAAGGAGACATCCGCAACTTGTTGGCACACAGTTGGAAGCTTGAAATTGTTCAGAATGTCTCTCTGTGGAGAGCCAAGCTAATTTAAACCAGACTTATGCTTTGGAATACCTAACGGAAAGGTGCGAGTCATGACTCCACAGAGCCCATCTTCGCTGATCTAGAATCCAGAGCTCCACTGCATCCAGTGCTTTGTGTTTCACTCGGATGTTTGTTAAAGCGTCTGTATGCCTCGCCGATCATGAAACTCAGAAAATGAGTGATTCAGATGGGACACCCAAAGCCTTTGGAAAAATAGAGTCAAATTAGTAAAGATTTGGAAATTCACTTTGTTTAGATTGAATTACTTATTTTGTCAGCATATTTTAAATAATCTCATCTTGCACATTGCAAAAACACAATCGTTAGTATTTGTGGTCTAGTTTCTTGTGCAAATAATTTCGTTTTGCCCTATTGAAAGTGTGCTAGCTTACAAGTATATTTTCAAAAGAAATAGGAGCTTTTTTAGATTAATAAGTCTTCAATATTAATAAAAAACCCGTTCCACTTTTTTCACTAATAACTAAACATGTTCCCATGTTATAAGTGAAATTAGTAATTTTTTTTCCCCAATATGAATATTAAGCAATTAACGTGGAACAAGTTCCTAAAAAGTTACTTGTAAGTTTTGTCTTATTTCAGTTGTATTAAGATATTTTCACTAGAAACCAAACAAAAAATATTTGGTGACGTTTATTCATACTGTAGATAGTTCAGTCCAATCTAACAGGAATTCACACAAAGTCAAATTCAGTTTGATAATGATGACAGCTATAAATCCAGAGCAAACCCTGATACAGTAGAGAGAAATGACTGTTTTAAGAGGACCAGGACTCCAGCAGAACCAGTACCAGTCTCTGTGTGGATGAGGCTCTAAGCATTTCAAAAGTTGGACAGAAAAACAACAGAAATACAGAGAGAACAAGGAGTATCAACCTACCAACTATATGTGGGAAGAAAAACAAAGAACCTTGCATTTGCTGAACTTTCTGCCTACATAACAGATTCATATCTGCAGCAACGTTCTAATGAGCTGCAGACAAGAAATGAGAAGGAAAACGGCAGCCTTTGGCATTGATGTTACAGAGTTTTTAAAAAAATCATAGGGAAATAAATCTAATCTAGCAGATGCTCTGCAGAGCTTCTGTTCTACAGCTTAAATAAACACGCCCACACCTCCATGGAAAGGTGCCACTAGTTGGTGTTTTGTTCAGACGTCCTCATTCAGCTGAGTGAGTCTGTGTGTGCAGCTACCTCTGCTGCTAAAACAAACAGCTGCTCTGTGCTACGGACAACAAAGCGGTCCAACACGTCTGAGTCTGTTCCACAGGTCAACTAAATAATTGCTTTGGTCAACAAAACATGTTTTATAAACTTTATATTAGGCCATTAGCAGGCTCTGTTAACACATTCAGAAATATCACTGATTACATGAAGTTCTGGAAATAACTTAGCATTATTTATGTTTGTCTTGCATCACAAATTTAAACCTTAAACATCACAGGGTTAAATGGATTTACATAAAAACATCCGACGTCAGATCGTTATAAAATTACATAAACGATCCTCTGATTTCCTAAGTTTACTTTATTTTAGATTAAATAAGCACCAATTATGTAAAAATAAACTACAGGTACTTTCCAATAAAAAGATTTATACCCCAAAATATGAATGTCCAATCCTACACTGAAGTTCAGTTCAGTATATTCTCAATTGTTGTAGTTACAATGGACTCCCAGTATTTACAGGAGCTAACAATCAAAAATACCTGCAATTTCCCAGCTATATTTTAGATATGCTCTACAAAAAAACAGCAGTTTACTGCGAGTAAATTGAAGTTATTTTCTGTACAAAAATCCACAAATGCTGAACTGAATTGGTCCCCATACAGCGTTTTCTATCCGCGGAGCCCAGGTGGTTATATCAGGTCATCTCCATTACAAATGTATGCAAAACTTTTTGTTATCCTGCAAAGGTTGTAAAATAGTAAGAATTTCGCAATTTTAGTTTTTCGTTTAAATGAGAAATTGATTAATATCACAAGTGGATAAGTCTGCTCACGCAGTAACTCGCATTGTCCAAGAAGGCAAAAAGCACTTGTATGAATTCACATGACTGGTTTGGTGCAAAAAACTGTTTCCATTACAGTCTTTACAATTAGCCAGAGGAATGCCATATTATAAAAACTGACATTAACTTCATCCAACAATCTGATATTAAAGATGCTGCTATGAAGGGATAAACAAGGCAAACAAATTCATTCTGCAGGAGCTGTCATGGTTTTCTCTCACTGTCTGTCCATTTTGAGTACATTTCATAGACTACATAAACCGCCGCATAAATGAGCTGTTTGCTTGTTCAGATGGATCTTCAGGGATCTGCTGCCCTCAGGCTGCTGGTTGGAATCAATAGGTAATTTGCTCACATATACAAAATCTGAAATTGCACATGGATTCATTAGTCCTGTGTTTTATTTTTGCTGCAATCAACAACTGAACAGGGAGTCTTGTCTCCTAATTTGAGATGATATGTGGTGTAGAGTCTGTATCCCTGTTTGTATCCCCCCTCTGTTTCTGCGTTATTTTCCCCTCAGATGTCATTCGTTTAGATGTTTGCTAAATGTGTATTGATGAGCTGTATTCCTTCTCCTTCCTGGAGTCCCATTTTAGCCAATATTCGGCTGTCTCTTTGAAAACAGCAGAGAAAAATGAAATCAATGTGGGAAAGCATCACAGTGTTCTCCCTCTGGGCAGAGTCTCTGCAGATATCGATATTTGTCACAATCAGAAATCTCACAAAGAAAAGCTTATAATGGTCCTTGAGAGGGAATCTGTAAGTAAAGCAAACCTTTCATTCAGTTCCGTAAAAGATTAATTGCCCCTTATCAAAAGAGTTTTTTTTGTTTTTCTTTACCACTTTGGCTAATTTTGGTGCTTCTCAGTAACTTGAGTGCCATCAACAATTAATCTGTATGAGTAATTTCTTTGAAAAATAAAAAACAGTTCTGTTGTTTTCAGTGAATGTGGAGGACATGTGGCAGGAAGAGCAATCTGAAAAAGAATCAGTAACGCGATAAGATGCATCCATCCAACATTTAGAAGAAGATGTCAGTGAATACATGTCAGGTTCTTGGTGTGAAAGCAACTTTTCCATCTTTGCTTCAACATACCTGAATCAAACGAGTAATTAATGAGCTGGCGCTAGCAAAACCTGCTGACATGGAAAGAAAGTAATTCATCCATTCAATTGAAGTGTGTTGGAGCAGGACGCATACAAAAGTTGCAGGAGAGTGAAACTTGAGGGTTGCAGTTACAGACTGTGGATCTCGTGTTTTACATTATGCTAAAACGGAGAGATGGTGAGCTAATATTAGAATAGCTTATTCCCTACTTTTGTCTTTCTCATAACTGAGGTCAAACCCTCATATTAGAATTAAAGAGTATGCTTTAATTCTAATATTTACATGTTTTACTTCTCAGAGTTCTGTAAAAATTTGCGTGTTTGTGTTTTCAGTTTCTCAAGATACTGAAACACAAACAGGACAAGACTTTTATTTTTGTAATGGTCGACTTTCTTTGTGTCCTTTTTGTTTCCAAATTAAGGTGACAGCAAGTGTAAGGCTTGCTGTCACCTTATACAAGTCCTAATTCTGTTTGAACGCTTCAGTTTATATCAGTTTTACCTGAACTTGTATTTGCTGCTGTACTGAGCTGAGATTCAAAGTTAGAAGTTATTTATGAGGTGGCCACATCTACATTAAATAATTCTGGCATCAGCCTTGACTTCTGATATTTGAAGCAGAGGTACATATTTTCAGTGATTCCTCTCATTTTGTTTATTTACAGAGGTGTTTATTTACAGTAGTTTTAACTTCGTCCTCATGAGAAAACACACACAGACATTGAAACACAGGAGTCACCAAGTCACTCACTTGTGATTTCTGCTTAAAGAAGCTGAAGTTTATCCTGGAGTCATTAAGTTCAAAGTTCTTAAAAAATGCAGCACCACTCTGTATTGTGTTCTCCTTAATGTTTGCACACAAAATTACAAATATGTCCCAATACAAATCTAACAATATTAAAGTGACACAAATGTCCCCATTTGATCTGCATGAATCCATGAAGCCTTTCTGTTCTGTATCATGGTGCAGAAAGCGAAGGAAAGGCAGGTTTGGTAAGTCTTTCTGTTTATACTGGATAAATAAACCATTCAGTGTAATTTAGTGGGAAATGTGTCGCTTTAAGCGGAGCCACTCGATGATGATAAAGTAGCAGCTAAGAGCTTTTTACTCTCCACCTCCTACACATGTAAACATAAATCATTGGATTCTGACGTCAGCTGTCCACACTCTGAAACTGACTCTGATCTACAGGCGACGCACGGCATCAAAATCAAAATAAATAATAGACCATAAAATGGCAAAACGTTAATTTAGCAACAGAGGTGGTTGATGAAGCTTCTTTTTTTTTTTTAAACAATTATGTCATCCATTTAGATTTCCTATTAATGTAACATTTTCATTTCACAATTTAGTAAAACTGATTTTTTTTTAAACAAAAGGTTTCATTGGCTCTAGTGGTCTGTATTTGAAAGTAGTTTGACAGGAAACAGGGCACTGAGAGAGGAGGAAGGCTTGTGGCAAATGTCACCAGGCCGGGAATCGAACCTGCGACCACCACCACCAGAACTAAGGCCTCAATACGTGGGTTGTTCTTTACGCTTGTGCTGCCACGGCGCCCCGAAACTAATATTTTTAGTCAAGGTTACTATAACTCTGTTTAGCTGGGGAATTGGTCTATAAAATTCAATTTAGTCACTGAATAAAATGTTTCGTTTTAAATGTGATTCAGTTGTGTTGTCCTTGTTCTCCAAAGAAGACCGAAAAGGCCTGTTGGCATTTTTTATTTATTCATATTTAACTATTTATATT
The DNA here is from genome assembly GCA_911649635.1 of Poeciliopsis gracilis. Classification (NCBI taxonomy): domain Eukaryota; kingdom Metazoa; phylum Chordata; class Actinopteri; order Cyprinodontiformes; family Poeciliidae; genus Poeciliopsis; species Poeciliopsis gracilis. Next base: position 359,489 of record CAJVRI010000120.1, read on the forward strand.
TCCATTGCACAGCAGTGTTTTTTTAACATGCAATGGACTTTTATTCTCACTCTACTTCCTTAAATTTGCGCATTAACGTTCCAGTGTTTGTTAACACACTCTGCTCTCCCAGGTATCGTGGATATGGGAACCTGTTGATGGCCAAAGGGACAACATTGCTGTGTACCACCCAACCTATGGACAGAGTTTTCCCAACGTGGCCTTTAAGGATCGAGTAATTTTTCTCCAAGACAATCTGAGGATCCCGTCCATAAGGATTAAAGACCTGCGCATGTCCGATGCTGGGCGCTACACCTGCGAGTACGCTACGTACCCGTCTGGAAACGAGCAGGGAACCACCACGCTCATAATGCTCGGTGAGTCCTCATACCAAAACACAAACAGCTGTTTGCGTCGTTCATTTATGGATAAATATATGTCAGGGCCACATGTGAATGATTAAAGCACTAAAATCCTCCACAGGACTTGTACTTTCTGTCAGCGGAGCTTTGGAGAGGCTTTGAAAAATTTCTTTTACTGTACATCTCTCCTCTCCGCCATCTGCTTATCTTTGTGTTTTAAAACAAAATGGTTCCCAGTGGACCTGAAGTCAAAGAAGGCTAAATTTAAAGCACTGTCAAATTTTCTCTGGGTTTATCCTGATAACATGCTGCATAAAATATAAGAAGGATTTCCTGGAAATTCTCTTTCAGAATGTGAAGGAAGATTCTCAGATAATTTGGGAAAATGTGTTGATCTGAAATGATCAGAGGGTAATTTGGAAGATGAAATAACCTGCAGGTGTTTTATTACAGAACTTCCTACTGTATCACTTATACGTCTTATATGAAGATTGCAGAGATTCAACTTCACCAGCATTTTGTCTTCCTCTTCCTGTCCAGATATTTAAAATGGATATGCTGTTATGAGTTTTTGACTGGAGCATATGTATTCCTTCTGTCTTTGGTGCAGTCTGTCAGATTTGCAGCATGGTGAAAATAAATGTTTCTGTAGCCTTTTTTTATTACACAGAGATGCAAGCTTTCTTTTTAAAGGAAGAGAACACAGATTTAAAATAAAACATAATTTTTTATGAATCTGTTCTCCACTTTAATACCCTAAATATGACAGCAAAGCAAACAGTTAAACATTTTAAAAAAAGAAAAAGATGTTCTTGCACAGTGAAACCGTTTCATCCCAACACACGTGTGCGGGGAGCTGCCTTTACTACATTTCATCCACCAACCAGGCATAACATTATGGCCACCTGCTTAATGTTGCTTTGGTCGCCATTCTCCTGCCATAAACAGCCCAAACCTGTTGAGGTGTGGAAGCCTGTGGCCCCCGAAGGTGTCCTGGAGTATCTGGCACCAGGATGTTAGCTGCAGAACCTTTTGCTTCGGTCCAAACAACAGAGGCAGTAAATTACAATGACAATGGAGACAATGCCACTGCGTCCCATGATGCTCTACCCAGGATGCTAATGTGACTCAATCTTGAAAGTAAACCACCAGCATGCCTGTATTTTTAAATTAGCTAATTTGTCCAGTCAGTTCTAAATGCTTTGTGTTTAAAATAAATGTTAAAAAGACTGGGCTTTATATATGGGAAGCTTTTATTCACTAATGCATATCTACTAAACAACTAGCTGTAACTATTTTTCACTTTGTGAATAGGAATATATTCTCACTCCTTAAGAATGACCTGATTGTTGCTGGTGACATTGTCGTTTGGTGTTTGTTGAATCAGAACAAAAACTTTTTGTACCAATATTTATCTTGTTTGAATTTTTAATACAAGTATAATAAAATTATTTTAAGCATTTAGTAATGATACAAAAGTCTGCCTTAGAAAGTGATGAGAAGTTGGATTCAAGCCCCCTTCCTGATTATGAATACAATACTCTAACAAGAAGCAAGTTTCTTTAGGCGATCATCTGCTCCAACATGACAGGAAACTGACAAGAACCAGGACAGAAATCTAACAGGAGAGATTAATGAAGAGCACAAAGCAGCAGAGCAGGACCTCCTGCTAGAAATGTGAAGAATGACAATGTGGCACGAATCGTCCAATGGTTTATGGCAGCAAAGCTAAAGGGATGATTCAGGGACATAACAGACAAGTTCCATTATAATAGAAAGAGCAAATGTGACCTGGTACCAATGGCAGAGAGGATGGATACTTTAACGATTGAAAATGTGTTTTCTTTCATTTTGCACAATTTCAAAACCTTCAGTGCCTTAAAAAAATAAATTCATGAAAGCAAATATAGCACATTTGAATACTTAAAGTGAACAATATGTGTCGAGGAGCAAAGTTTAAGATGCCAAGTGCTTATTCAGTGTTAGCTTTTACCCTGTGCATTGTCAGTTCTCAGCAGACTGCAAAGCAGCAAACACTTGACGGCAATAATGGGAGTAGTAGAAAAATGCCACTGAGACTGCCGTCTTTGTGGTTTCAACTGAGTGGGTGTTAAAAGGCGACACATTCTTTTTGTAATCTTAGACGGCTTTCACTATTTATCCATTTGCCTTGTCCAAAAGAGAATGATGCCAGAGTTTTTTCATCTAAAAGAAAAAAAAAAAAAAAAAAAAAGAAGGCTTTGTGCTTAAATAACAAACTATTCATTTTGTTGTTTCACTGAAGTGCTGCATGCACACATTAAAAATTAGTCCTGGAAGAACAAGAACCTCCTACATTCAGCACTCTGCAAAAACAAACACTCTAACATAATAGAGCCTGAGCTGAATAGACAGAGGAGTTTAATATTCTCTAGATGCCTGATGCTTTTATTCATCACTCATTCTTCAGAGATGGTATTTTGAATCCTTGTTTTCTGTCTTGTTGGTTTATTTTGCAAGAGAACATATTATTAGTAATTTCTGTCATTGAACCATTCGGTCAAAAGGTCTTTTTATCTATTGTAAAGAGCGAGACGAGATCTGTTTCAAATGGAGGCTGTGAATAAATTCTTACCTATTTTTCATATTAAATTCAAGAATATTTTGTCTCATATATAATGTCAAGAAAACCAGAGATCATCCCACTTCCCCATGCTGGAGATTTTAATTTAACAGTAACAATAAATAAAGTTACCTTAAAAGTTACCATCTAGACCCAACAATAGACTTAAACTTCAAAATATATCTGGTTGTGTGTGTTGTTTTTGTCTCCTGCAATCGTTCCTTTAATTATATGTCTTTTTTCTATCTAATCATAAGAAATCAATGTCAGACAGAGAGATGAAACAGAAATAGCAGGCTTCCTGAAAAAGAGGAAGAGGAACTGACAGGAGGGCAGAGATGATCAATGCCTTATTTGAAAACAGATTGTGGAACAACTTAAACTTTTCAAAGATTGTGGAGGCAACAGACATAGGAGGACCATTGAGCAACCCTGGGTCAGTAGCACAGACATCAGGACTTAATGTCTCTAAGACAAAGATGGATATCCGATCGTCTATCCAAGCAGTCTGTTTTTTGACCAGCTTTCCAGGAGTGTGAAAGTTGTTTTGACGTCTGTCATGGAAGAATTGGCTGTTTTCTAAAGAGAATAACGTCATATTCAAAGGGTCAGCAAGTCGGAGGGATATATGTTCCAGAGAACTAAGTACACAGAAGATGCATTTTTTTGTTGTAGTTCTGTAAAAGGAATATGGAGATATTTTCTGGCTTATGCACAGAAGGATCTGGGCTAAGCCTCCCAACTGCTGTTTCTGTTGGCACGAAGTGGAGGCAGACTGGGAAATACCTGCTGGAAAGCTCTGTTGTCTTTTTGTGTGTATCTGAGATGGTGCCAAACTCCCTGAGACTGAACCTGGCCCGACTGAAAGCTTTTGGCAAACTGAATACCTCGAAGTCACCGGAGAACAGTCATATTCTATCTTCTTGGAAATGCAGTCCATATGAGCCAATCACATTAGACCCCACGGCTGCTGGAAGCCAATCATATTACGTTGTATTGGATATTGAACCATGGGCTCCCTGATTGTATCATGACTTATTTTAGTATGAATACATAATCCTAACAGCACTTATTGGTTAGAGCAGCACAGCCAGCCAATATTGTTAGCTCTTGTTGGAGTGTGAATTTTAAAAAATCTCTGGCGTGGCAGTGATTGATGGCATATCATCTTGGATGGGGACCACACGTAATAAATGGCAGCCAAATATATTGCATCTTATTGAATTTAGCGAAGCCAGCAAGACAGAAATATGATTGCAGGTGAGGGTGAGTGGAGTGCATTAGAGGTCTGGTATATGTGCGTTCGTACATCTGCTGTTTCAGACGAGGGTGGGAATGTACATTCAGGTGAATGGGGGTAAGCTGACTTCACTGAGGGGTAATAAATGGTGTTTTTTCTCCTAAATTCTTTCAGAAACTATCCTGTTTGAATTTATTAGTTTGGTTTGCTGGTTGAGTTTCTTATAAAGCTGTTGTGGCTGAAGGTATTTCTTGGTGTGACCAACGTTTCCTCTAAAAACAGAAGCTGTTGGTTATAGTTGCCTACAAAATCACAATCTGGTAAATCTGAGTGAACTCATAATGCAGAAGAGGTTTTGGACGCTGACGCCGATGAGGCACAACATTATGATCACTGGCAGAGGAAGTGATCAGACTTGAGCAAGTTTGACAATTAACCAAGTTTTTACAACTAGACCACTTCACCAAACAAGCCCAACTCATTAAATAAATCCTCATGTTGTGGGCGGCACTCAACTCGCTAAATATATTATCAATAGGGAGACAATGAATGGATAGCACATCAAATGTTGTATCCTTCAAAGTCTTGCATCCAATCCTTTGTGATCATGATTTTGCACACAATTTATATATATATATATATATTTCAAGCAAGATAGTAGTGTGAAATCATGCATAAGAACAAGGAATACAAAATACATATTTTTGTACCACAGTAATCTTAACATGCTCGAAATTGCAAAGACTGTTGGAAGTTCGACACACTGTAAAGTTTTAGCAGTCATGAGATTTTGCTGATATGTTTATATTTGTATATTTAGACCCATTTCACTGTGCCCAGTCAGATCTTTTCCAGCAAGAAAGTCATAGAACGACTGGCATTGGAACGATGTTGTGCCCAGTCAGATCTTTTTCCAGCAAGAAAGTCATAGAACGACTGAAAACCTTCAGGATCTTCCTGGTCAAACTGCAATGCATTCAAAGTAGATAAAGATCCAGAACTTACAGGAGAGACTACATATACCTGGAGACATCTTTGGTTCTCCCCAGAGGAAACCTTTATATCAAGGTTAAAATCAAACCTTTTCTGATATATTATCTCAAACAAGTCCAAAGCAGTCGGAGAACCAACACATGCACAGGACAAAATGTAAACTCTGTGGAGACAAACGGAGGCCAGAATTCAAACCCAGGACCTTCTTTCTACCGACTATCCCAACGTGTAGCCTTTTTTTAGATTTTCAAATTAAATTAGCTAAATTGCTAGCTTCATTTCACAAAAAATGTCAGTATCAGAGCCCACCAGCAAATAATGCAATAGTAACATTCATCTTGTTTTGTTTAGTAGCTTACATCTGAAATAACCACAAGATTGAAAGCTTATGCTCATGAAAGGAGTCTTAAATTGAAGATAAACAGCCTTTAAATGTGGGAACTTTGGATGCTTTTAACATCAGTGCGGCTATTTTTTCTTCTTGCATGTCAAAGATGGTAAAAATTATTTCTAATTAATGCCTTTTAGACACTTTGATGGTTCATGAGGCTTTCTAAATTAATCTCAGGCCCAAGTTATTGTCTGGTAAAATTTCCAGAGGCCAGTAATGAGTTGTCAAAACATTATGCAACATTACGATAAAAGATTCCTGTAATATTGAATATTCATGTGTTTTTGTACACTGACATGGAGGGCAGACGTAAACATATGTTTTCATGACAACCTGTGTGAATGTGTTCAGGGAAGTGTCAGGCTGAGAGGAGAGTTTTATGAACCTGGGCAGCTGCTGAGACGGATTCTAAAGCCTTCGCAGGATCTAGAAGCATGTATTGATTTTTGACGATGCATTCAACAAAGTAGAAAATAACAGAATAAATCACCTGACCGCCCTTCATCACAATACACCACTGAGAGATGCCATGTCTAGAAACGGAGAGAGGAAGGAAACATCAATACGTGTCCCCAGCCTTTTGTTTGATCTGCCCTGAAGACGCGGCCCGCTACAGGCGCCACACGTTGATCAGATTTTCTATTTAAATGATCCTGTTCTTCTGCATGACTATTTTTTATTTTGCTGAAACTGCATGGGTCACATTTACCAGCTAACATACAGCCAGGCTCATGGGTTGCTGTAATCTGATTTGCTAACATATCAGTTTCAATTTTAAGAGTGACACACCAGCGCAGCCCACTAACCCAGAGGCATCAGGGGAGGAAATGGTTGAGTTATCATCAGGCCGAAGGTTCAGCTTGTCTTTACCTGGGAAATGCGTTGAGCTGTTTTCTCTACCAAACCGGTGTCTTTATCAATGTTTTTATATGTATTTGTGATTTAATAATTTGCTTCCTGCTTAGTTTTAACATAAATTATGTTCTCATAATGTTAATAATTTACCTACTAATTAAAGTGTTTAGTACGCACACATGATTTAGCAATAGATGGTTTACTAACTATGCGGTGAGTGTTCCCGGTGAACTGCTGCCTAAACTCCATATTTTCTGGACTTCAACATGTTTTACTGAAATCCTGTTTCACATCACAAAATCTTTCCTCCATCAGTGGAGAAGAAATTCTAAATGTTACCATGAGTAGCAATGTTACCATCGCAAATTTGAATCTTATTACGTATTTCTTTACATTATGCTGAATCTACAGTTGTGAATTGGCATCACTTAAATAAAGTTTTAATTATTGCCTGTCAAGTGATGCACCTTTAGATATTTAACTTTATTAGATGAATCATGTCATATTAACCATTTGTAGCATCATAGTCTGTACAAAAACCTCAGTGGTAAAGTGCATTGTAAATATTTTCTTTCAGCAAATGGAGTTTTTTTTTGTTTTTATATTCCAGTTAGTGATTTATGAATCACTCTGAATAAACATGTGGCAACAATGGGAAGGAAAACGTCTCCTTTACAATAAAGAATCTTCCATATCTTTACAATATGATGTTTTGGATTATTTTATAATAATCTAAAATAATAATAATAATCTTCATTCTATTCTGTTTGAGGCTGAAGTAAAGGGAGATTGTGTTGGTTTCTAACTGTCATTAACTATGTTTACACTTGTAGCCACAATATCAACAATCTGACATAGTCTGTAACATGCATTTAAAATAAACTCGCATGATCAGTTGTTGTTTTTTAATGTATTTTCAGACTAAATAAGGTTATAACCAGGCTTCCCACCTGTCAGTGAGCTCTGTTTGTTTAACCTAATTGCTGTGCTGATATAACCTCAGGCTGAGGTAAAGAGTCGAAGCTGCTCGATTGGATGCAACGTCACGAAAAGCATCATGGACAGATTCTCCTGACGTCTTTAAGCCTCCAGATCAATCAAAAACCATTCAACCACAGTTTTTTTTTCTTTCATCCTTTCTGCTCTGACTCTTTAGCTGTATTTCTTAATTTTTCCATCTCACCCTGCATTTGTTACATAATTTAATTACAGCTTTGTCTCATTTCTATCAATTTCTCATGTCTTTTGTTAGTGTTCTTAGTGCCGTACCCTCATGTAGAGACAATTTCTGCATGTGCTTTTCTGTTGCAGAGCAACTCTGAAGTCACCTACATACAGGGTTAACAAGAAGGGCTATAAGATGGAGTAATAAAATATTTGATAATAAATTCAAGCAGTAGTGGGAATGTAAATTTAAAACACTGAAATTGTTTCTTAGTCGTAGATGGACAGATGGTGCCATTCCACTGTTCTTCTTATGACACTGATTCACTTTACCACACTCCAGAATTTAATTATCTCCAATAATTGCAAGTCTCCACCTTGGCGCCGTCACTCATCTTGACAAGAGCCTCACAATAGCAGTTCTGGCTTATTTTAAGTCCGTACCCAGAAACAAGGTTGAAATGTTTCCTCTCCATCCATGACGACTCGCTGTCCTGTCACCTCGGCAGACGTTTCAGTCAGCGAGGTGGAGCCAAACGTCTGGACTTTGGCAGTTCTTATATAAGAACTCGACAAGATTGAAAAATGGACAACCCCATGATGAAACAGGGGCCAATCTGCGCAGCAGGCAGCAGCTTCGACGTGTCATTGATGCTGGTATCAAAGAAGTGATACATGACACACAGCACAAAGCCAGAGGCGAGGTTCTGATGTAGAACTCCGACCAGAGTCAGAGCTGCAGGTGATTGACAAGCTCACATCACAGAGGCAAATTCAACCGTCTTTTCCAAAATACCAGCGCAGCACAGAGCAGAATTAAGAAAAAAAATCAAAATGACTAGGATGAGGAAGGTTTTATCATCTCATTCTGGGTTGGATGAAATGTGGCTCCATCAATAAACTATCCAATTTAAACTGCTTATCAGCAAGCCGACAGGCATATTGACTGAGAGCCAAAGTTCCTTCAGAGTACCAATCTTTTAGTGATTATCTGTAACTGCTCCAATGGTGCAGTCACTTATGAACGTCACTGAATTAGGATACCATTTGAAAAGGTGATTTATTTAGGTCATTTAATTCATAAACTCACAAATAGCTTCTTTACACACAGAGTGGTCTACTTCTGCTGTTTATGTCTGTTTGATTCTTAAAGTAGATCAAAGTTCAAATGCTGATTCAGAACAATTCTAAAAATATGTATACACAAATATTCTGTTTATGTCATGACCCACACAATAATGCATCAGGATGCTGCTGTATCCCAGTATAATCACAGAAGGTTTAGCGAAAGTAAAAAGTTTGGTGAAAAAGGGTAAGCAGGAAATAACAGCTATAAAGACCTTGAACATTTATGAAATCATGATAATTATGAATGAGAAATTTGCTGAAAAAATAAGATACTGGGGGTCATTCAAACAAGCTGTTATGTCCAACCATAAATATGATCATTTTGTTTTTTTTTTATAAAGATAGACATCCATGTGAAACTTGCTATGACCTGAGATTGTGAATTAATAACAATCCAGGGTTGGAGACATAATGTTTTTTATGAGACAATAAATACACAGTTCATGTAGAGGGCATTACCTTATAAATAATAAAAATACTGAAATGTTTCCTTCAACTATCTCTCAAAATATAATGAAGCAAGGTAAAAAGAGCATGAATGCTAGGAAAATATTAGATGTTTGCCAGTGTTTCACAATGCCAAAAGTATCAATACTGGCTCTAGTAACCAGGTTATCACTGGTTCATTGTCAAAAGGAAGATGATGATGCTATTGGGTTGGAGGTCATTATTAAACCAATAGAAGCTTCATTAAGGCCTCAGCAGAACCGAGGCTCATTGCCCCATATCACACCGCAGTGATGCACAAAGAGACGCAACCAAGTTATGAGCGCAGACTGTACAGGATACGGACGTACGTTTGTGTCAAAAAAACATTTCTGTTGGTCTGATCATGCAACATTCTACTTTTAAGATTTTCATCAAGAATCATCAAAATTAGGCTTAAATATATCTATTCCATGCTCTAAATGTTTGAGTTTGGTTTTTAAATGAAATGAATGAAATAAAAAAGCAACTTTTTGAGAATATTCTAATTACAGCTGCAGCTGTAAGTTTGAGACACCAGATGGTTGCTGTTCTTCTTGCAGAGATGAGACAGCCTGTTGGAAATGTGCTTCCACACACCTGAGTGACTCGGATTAATCAAAGTGAAATACTCCTATTTGAAGGAACTATTTGCCCATACTTTATATCAACATGTAGGGAAACCAGGCTGTGCAGATGCCACTTGTTATACTGTATGTTCTGCATCAAATATGAAAAGATTAGTGAGGATACAGAGATGTGTGCATGAATAAAAAGCAATCCTCTCAGCTCTCGTGGCTAGTTTTAATTCAGGAACTCTAAATATATGAGTTCTAGAGAACATAATTCATACATTTGTGTCATTATATTTGCATTACTGAAATGCTGTTTTTACCAGTCAGGACAGATAATCAGTTTCAGGTCTGAAAGCTGAAACTTTCAGCTTTCAGAAATTCTTTCACGGCAAGAATTTCAAATTGTCGTCCAATTTCCAGACCCTGACACGTTAATTAAAAATCCCAGACAGGTTTTTGTCATACAATATGATGTCCAGTCGCATGGCAGACAGCACAGACAAACAGATTTCACACTCATACATTCACATATCAGACGCCAAATTTCACAGAACTCAATATGAGTTCAGCGTAAACAAACATGGCTGACTGTTGACTCAGATGGCTATAGTTGGTGAACTATTTTTAACAGAGAAAAGGGACCGTTGTCTCTGTCCACTGGACTTTCCGGTGCGCAGTGGCATTTGTTTTGTCTTTATTTTGGATTCCTCTCCATGTTTCTGTCACGTTCAACAGGTTGTGTTCTTGTTTGTCCTCGGAGGAAACCACACCCTGTGAAATCGAGTCAAGATAATCCAACATGTTTAATATTCACCATTTTAAATCAAAGAGATCCCAAAGTCCATTTCAAGCGTACCAGATCTCTGTTAACACGCCACACCCTTCAGAAATCTCTCTTTAAGATCATTTTAAGAGCCATCCCGATAATCAGGGCATTCTTTAGACTGTCAGAAAATTGGCATGAAGGTGTTGCTGTGTGAACCAGGCATATGGGCTTTTCACTCTGTGGGTCATAATGGTAGAATAATTTGTCCTGCAGCTTTACTTTCCTGACTGGAGGATTTCTAAGGACCAGCTGAGAACTGTTTTGTTTTCTCAGGCCTTTATGTCATGATTTTATCTTTGTTATGCTTCTTTTTTCACTATGTGCATGCTGGTTGTGATTTTTGCTGTACAGCGATTTTGGACTTTGATTCAATAAAATGTGCTTTATAAGTTAACTTTACCAACTTACTAGAGAATCACTTTTTGATAAAAATCTTCTTTGTTCAACTGTAACACTTCCAGAAGGTCACTTTTAGAGGAGCAGGTCATGTTTGCACAAAGAAAACAAACCCAAACTGAACTGGCAGAAATAACAGCAGCATTTTTTCCTTTTTGCTCTGGAGTGTTCCTGTGTTCCCTTGAAGGTCATCACTGTGAAGACTGTTTGCTGCTGGCAGACAGCTGAACTTGATGTGAGAAAGCGACCATTTATTTTTGCCCCTAGGAGCAAAGCGGTGTTATTTGATCATTGTACTTCACTTTCAAACAATCTTTTGTTTTAAAATATGTTTCATTCGTCTTAATAGATTTGTTTTATTGCAAATACATATTGTTTAGAGGCCCTTTGAGATCTCAAGATGTAAAAGGCATTTGTAAATAAAATGAATTATTTAATTTATTAGCATAAGAATAGTAGGAGGAATACCAATAATGATCTCATTCAAGATTTTCCCTCCACTACGAGATTACTGCAGAGAAAATAAATAAATTGTTGGTCCGTTATTTTAAAAAAACACGGTTAAATAAAAGAGGAGTACACTGTAAATATTTGGTGGTACAATAACACTTTTTTAAGTGTTATTGTGATATGGCATTAAATTTCCAATTTTATTTTCTGTTGTTATAATTATATTGAAACTTTGTTGGTGCATTGGTGGTATTTTACAACTTTTATGCCCCAAGACGATTGTAAAAGTTTAATATTTACTATATTCATTAATTGGTTTTGTAAGTTGGTTGTAAAGTTCAACTTGGATATTTCTTGTGCCCTTTTATGCAGCGTTATCAGTTTGCTTTGTTGTTTTTTGTGATAATAATAACACATTAGTTTAGTATTAGTCAAAATCATGCAATATTTCTTGATTTGTTCTTTGCTAATGCAACATAGAGAAAGTATAAATGCATTGAAACTGATGACCTTTTCCTCTTTCTCCCCATCTTTTCCTTTCTTCCACCTTTCTTGACTCTTTTACACAAACTTCCTTTTTCCTTCTTGCCCGTTTCTTGGTTTTGGACCTTGTTGTTCTTATCGCCACGGTTTCCCTTCCCTTCTTTGCTCCCACCTTCTTCCCATTTTCTGCGTCACCAGCCAAGCCCAAGAACTCGGCCAAAGCCGTGACGGTCCAGGCTGGCAGCAAGTCGGTGATGGTGGCCCACTGCGAGGCGGCGGACGGGAAACCGGCCGCCACCATCAAGTGGCTGGCGTCGGTCGGCGGCAACCACTCAACCACCTCCACGAACGGGCCGGACGGCACAGTGACGGTTCGGAGCGAGTACAGGCTGGTCCCAACGGCGGAGGACAACGGGAGAGAGGTGACCTGTCTGGTCGACCAGAAGACCCAGGACCGGCCGTGGACTGAGGTTCTGAAGCTCTCAGTGGAGTGTAAGTCCCGTAAAACAAACACTCATGATGTGACAAAAACACAGAGTCGTCTCAGAGGCAGAAAACACACAGATCAGTGCTGCAACTGACGAGGAGTTAATGCCTCACATTTCAATTAGAAATGCACCAATCAACTTTTTCACTTCCGATCTTTTAAGTTGTAAAAACTTGACAGATTGTTCAGTTATTTATTTTTTTTTTTTTTTATCAAAACATTCACAGTGAATCACATTGACATTCAAACTGCCCATCAGACTGTGGGTAGCAATGACACATAAACAAAACCATAAACAAGTTATGTCTTCATGCAGCAGCATAGGAAGGAAATGCTTCCCACTAAACGTCCTGCTCATCTTTAATGGGATGTTAGAGGCCGATTCAGCTAGAGGCCGATTCAGCATAAATATGAGAGAGACATGGGTGATAAACATGAGCTGCATAAATACACGGGAAACAGAATGCAACCATGCATATATAAAGAATGCCTGGTTGCAAAAACATGAAGGGCAGAATGTCCCAAAGCTCAGATTGATTTTAAATTTAATACATTTTTTTCTCACTTTTGATTTTTGGAGGAAAGGTCGACGTCCTCAATTGTTCTTATTGAGATTTTTATGAGCTGCGGTTAGAGAGTTCTGCTGTCTGGAGCTGTGATGCAACATGTGGACACATCATGAACTCATGTCTTATTTTCCTTCATTTCTTCCTTCTACCACAAACATTGTGTTGTTCCAAATAAAATGGCCCAGCAGCGGAATGCAAAAGTATTTGCACCTCTGGACCTTTCCAGAATTTTCCTAAGTTAGTCACAAACCTTAAAGTACTTCGTCTGGATTTTATGTCACACACTAAGACAAAGTACCACGCAATGTTTTTTATTCTTAAATAAAAACTGTAAAAGTATGGCTTGCATTTGTACTCAGATCTACAGACTTATTTTTGCTCAATTATATTAAATGGAGATCGTGTCTGAATATTAATGTTTAAGTTTCGCTACAAACCGTCAGATGGATTTAGGTCTGAACCGCACCAACAGATGGAAATGCTTTGATCTAAAGTGTATATATTTCTGCTGGAAGTAGTTCCACAGCATGATGCTACCACCACCATGTTTTACCACGGGGATGCATGTTTGTAGCTTTGTTTGTTAGTGGCTTACCTGGAAAACTGAAAAACTTCCTTTTGTTTGTTTCAAAACTTCCTTTCTTCTGAAATCCTCGCACCTGAGCTGTTGATCTTTGCAGCTCCCCCAGAAACTTTTCCTTGATAAAACAGAAACCTTAAAACACCAGGATCATTATGTGACGGCAACTAGTAAGGTTAGGGAAATGTTTGTTAAAGGAACCAGAGGAAAAATTCGCTCTGAATCACGTTCCACAATCCAGAGCATTTCACTAATGGACAACTTAATTTATTTTATTGTGTTGATAAAATAAATGAGCTGTTGTGTAGCCAACAGTTCAGCCACACAGCCATCACAAAAACTGCACCAATATTAAAACAATTAAACCGCATCTGTCTGTGAAACAATTAACAGGAGCGCACTGTGAAAGTGATCAAAAACGATCCATTTATTTATTGTAATCAAGCACAACTTTCACTTCCAGACCCTCCCACCGTCACCATCGACGGTTACGACCACAACTGGTACGTTGGTCGCTCTGACGCGGTTCTGTTCTGCCATGCCACGGCCAACCCTGAGCCCACCACCATCACCTGGACAACGTAAGCAGCACACACTCCACATCTTTACAGCACAGATTAACCTGTAAAGGTAGCAGATGGACAAATGACTGTGTCCTCGTCTTAATCCCGTTCCAACTTCCTGTTTGGTTGTTTCCAGGGCTTCGGGTTCGCTGCCGGACACAGTGGTGGTGGAGCAAAACAAGCTGACGGTGAGGAAGGTGGACGACGCCGTCAACACCACCTTCACCTGCGAGGTCAAGAACAAGCACGGCGCCAGCAGGAAAACGCTCACCACGTTCGTCATCGGTGAGTCCGAACAAAACCATTCAAACACACAAAGACGGCGTAAACCCCAAACCCCACATCTGCGGTTTCTGCAGCGCAACTTGATGCAGAAAAACGTTTGAATGCTCAACATGTCATCAACCCTCCCCCACCACTCACACACACCTGCACACATGCATGCAGATTTCATTTTTGGAAACTCTCACATGCTGGGATCAGAGCTGATCTGACCGCTGTGGGGGTTCTGATCTGTTTGCTGCTCGCTGTCAGCTGGGGCCGGCGGAGGCTTTTGATTGGCTATTTCCCCACAGCAGGGCCAAATTGCTCGATTAGGGCCAATACTTGTAACTTTTAAAGTGAAATCTATGTGCTGAAGTTTAGTCTGCGCAGGCAGAACTCAGCTGGAGGTGATTAACTGTGAAGGAGGCCGTTATCGCACTGCCTTGGCCCTGCAGTGGACGCTCCGGTGTTGGGATTGTTTTGGGATTTCTACATTTCTCCAAAGGGTTCAAGTTGGTGTGAGCCAGTTTGCAGAGGTTTGCTTTTCTTTCTTACCCTTTTCCCACCCTCCCTCCTTCTATACAGCAACAAATACATTTACTAACACGTTCCTAAAGTTCTTCATCTCCTCTTTCGTTTCCTGTTTCATGACGTTTCTGGAAGTAGGGCTGGTTTTGCTCTTGGGGTTTGACCGTTGCTGTCTTGGTTGGGACTTTCTTTCACAAATTGATCAAACACATTTCCACAAACTGAAACTCTCCATGATGAAGGTGTCAGAAGTTGTTGATTTCTCCTTGATTTGTTTTCAATGTTGCACTCAACAGCTTCTCTATTGGTGAAAATCCTTTTCTTTGTTAGAGGAATTAGATGGATTATCACTATATTGAGCTTCACAACAAGACATGATTAAAACTAACATATTTTCTTTAACCAAATGACAGCGAGGAAGCTACATTTAGAAAATCCGTGGGAAATCTGAGCCGCAGATTTGAATTGTTCTTTTGCAGAAAACAAAGCTCCCTTTCAGCCGGGCGGTGCTCTGGGTGTGTGGGCGGTTCGGAAGTGGCTTAGCCGCTCCTGTTCTCGCTGGAAGCACAGCATTGTGACCGACTCAGAGTATCACCAAGTCAATGCTTTCCTCTTCCAGCACATCTCAACAAAATCCCTTTCAGACACATGTAAAACCCCCGCTCAGTCCATACACAGGCTCACCCAACACTTTTAGGGCCTTGCAGAAACAGTTTTCATCTTTTTGTATCTGAGATCAAGGCCAAGCTTTGTGATTCATCCTCCTCTGTGCTGAATGTGTCGTCTGTGTTTCATGGCTTCTGTTACAGTAAGTAGATGTTATAAAGTGAACTCTGTTAAAGAAGGTGAGTACCAGAGGCGGTGGGTTGACCCAACGCTTTGTGTGTGAGTGAAGATGATAAAAGGAACTGTTGGAGTAAGAATAACTTGATTTGTGCTGAAGTCAACGCTGTGGCATGTTTCTGAAACATGCACTTCTGAAAAGATTTTCTTCTGAACACTAACCAGTAAACTGCCTTTCTGTGCTATGATAATGCATTAACATCAGACATTGTAGATGTGGATAAAAGATTCGTTTATCCTCCTTGTTTGGATGTAATGCACAACTGACTGACGGCTCACTTCACGTTTGGGGACAACTCTTCACTGTCATCTTATTTTAATAGTTTAAACAGGAAGTGAAATTTGGTCCCACTTCGCAAAAACAACTAGCATTATTTAATAACTACTGAATAATTAATAAACCTGTTATTAATCAAGCTCTCACATCCTTCTAGACAACTGCACAGTAGCTTTTAATTGCATGTAATGAGATGAAATAATGAATCACAGCAGCTCATTAAAGTAGCTTAGAGGCTGTGAAGACCTTTGATTGCTACTGAGTAATATGAGCGAACATTAAATGTTTATTTAGCAGCTGAAAGATGCACAAAACTTGTAGATATTGTGTCCATGTACAAGTAAACAGACCTGGTTAGTTTTATGGCATTAGTTGTGAAGCACCAATCATGGCTCTGAGTTTTCCTGTTTTATTCAGTCTGTAAATTCATCACCGATGAGAATCAGATTGAAGGTTAGGAATTTATTAGGTGCATAAATGTTGGTGCTATTGTTCGCTCTTTATTTTCTGTTGGATTTTCTGGTTTTGTGGTTTTGCTTTTGAATTGATCCTGGAATCCAGATTTGAATAATCTCCCAGTACTGATATTTAATTTTTTATTTATTTTTTTGTTTTATTTTTTTTCTTGATTTTGTATATTTTCACTTAAAAAACCCCCCATCACCAATATTAGCTCTCTTGCTACATGTGATGCCGATTTATTGAGCTGTATTTATATTTACCCGATCGATCAGAATGTAATTTGTTTAAATAATCATCCAGAAACTTGTTTCTGGTTTTTGCTGCATCGTTAACATTCCTTGTTTCTGGGTGTTCTGGTGGATTTCAGCTGCAGTGATGATCTGTATGGCTATTGTGAGCCGTCCCACCATTTTGATTCATATTCATCATTTTTTTGCATTGGCTCAGGAGAAGTCCCAGCTCTCCAGATGGCCAGTCTGCCACTGGTAGTGAGTCACAGTGAGAACACATCATTTGTTTCACCTTTCCAAAGGATCAGCAGCATAAGGCTGAGTGACTCATTCAGACCTGCCAACAGTTCAGCCACTAAATGCATAAAGGAAGCATCTTGATGGTGACACACGCTTCAGTCCTTCATGTCAGCTTTCTTGGATACAGCTTCTATTTATTTCCTTCTATGCTCAGTTAAACACCACAGAGAAATGTTGGCACAATGAAGAGACACTTTGGTATTTTCTCTGTTTTATATGTGTTTTGTTGACATAACAAACAATCACAAGATTTTTTTTCTTGACAACCATCAAAGTATCACGAGATTCATCTGCTTGCTTCGTATAATCACAACATCCACTTTATATCTAATGTGATGCATTAAGATGCAGAACATTCGGTTTTACTGTCAATCTTCTGTAGAAGCAGAAAAATGAATAGTCGTGTATTTGGAATATATGGTTTTCATGTTTTTTATGGAAAAATTACTCACCTGGTTATGGAAAAGAAGAAAACAACAAATGATGACGCACTGGCTGTTGAGGTTCCTGTTCTGAAAACTGGAAAGAGGTAAATAATAACCTTTCCAATCCATTTCGGTACAATAACAACTAATTCTGATTTCTATACATTCAAATTCTGTTCAAATTATATTGAGCAGAGGTGTCCAACGCACAGTTTGGGATTCCTTTTATGGCCCTAATAATCATTACTGTGCAGGAAGTTGATGAAGTTGATCTACTTTTTAATAAAAATTGGTGTGAAATTTTCACTCTGAACTAAAAAAACTGCCTAAATTGGAAACGCATTTTTTCTCAGGTTCTTCAGATTATGAAAGACTTTTACTCTAAAGCTGACTTGGCTAAATAAAGCAAGACATTTTAGGGGTAAATCTGCAACGTAATTGATCCATTTTTTGTAGAAGTTACACTATTTGTTTGTGCATCTTGTTCGTTGCCAGACAGGTAAAAATATATAGATGTAAAAATGTTAAAAATATCATTTTTGTGACCCACAACTACCTTTTTGATCCCACAAGTGAACAGTTTGGACACTCCTGATGTAGAGTCAGATTTGGTAAATCAGTGATTGCAAAAAGAAAGAAGAAAGTTAAAGGACTGAGAAAGGAATAGGATTAGATCAAAGTCTCATATGGAATAAAACTCTCATCCCGAATAATCCAAAATGTCCTGGACACCCTGAGGATGCAGCGATGACCTGTTGCTATCGGACTGCTGGGCCGAATTCATCCGAGTTTTATTCAATCCCGAGCAGCTTTCACTGGGATTACACTTTACGGTTGCAGTTAGACCCTCTTTGCAGGAATCGTCCCAAATCTCCTTTTTGGGTGTTAAACCTGCTCTTCATCTTCTGTTTCTGAACTTTCCAAAGACTCTCCCTTTCTGCCAACTACTCACACCTAAATGGAAACCAGAACCTCTTTGTTAGCCATCTTCATGTCAATTAATAAGACAAACTTATTCAGATGATTCTGTTCCTATCAGAAGAGTGTACTAACCCTTATTAAAACTGAAAGGACACGACTTAAACCATGTGAGTCAGATGGATTGTAGATATCATTAAGGGTCTGAGGATGAAATCATAAGTGTATCTTATCTTATTTCTGGCACTGAGTGACCGCTAGCAGAAATTGTTGAACCTTTTTACCTCACATACTTTCTGCTGCTTCAACTTCTGAGACACGACGTTGTTTTTAGAATGGTGCTTTTTCCGAGGTCAGGCACCATGAATGTATCGAGCCAATTACCTCAACAGAAGACACGCTTCGGATGAGGGAGAAAATCATTACCATTGACCCTTGGACAAACACACTCGGCTGCTTTAAAGGTCAGAGTGGTTATCTGCTGCCGTTGAAGCCGCAAATGAGTAAAATGTGGCTTTAGCGCACCTAAAAGCTGCTGAATGCCGGAACAGGAAGTGACTTTATGTGGGTTTTTGTTTTGGAGCTGGCATCCTGAAAAGCGTTTTAAACTATTCCTTAGACTGACTCATCTTTTCAGCACAAGATAATCAAAGTTGTTTATTAAATCATTGAACTACAATGTTTAAAAAGTTTAGATAAGAATATGCTTTTGAAAAGACTGTTATCTAAATCTCAAAAACATTATCAAACCTTGCATTTAGCCAATGACAGACAGGATGAAGCACTTTGCTCGTGTAAAGTCAGTTTTTCTAAATTATTTTGTTGAACAGCTAAGGGAGGAGATTGATCTGATCTTTTCACACCATACAGCTACACCATAGTCACACTTCTAACAAATATATAAAAACATTTTTTTTAAATAAAAGTTGATCTGTAGTAAACGCTGCTACGATCCGTTAGCGGTTCCTCTCTGTTCTGTTACATCCTCGATGAAATCCTCGCGCCGTCTGCCATTTCTGCTGCCGTCAAGGAGTCATCACAAGTCACAACTCCACACGCACACACACACACACACACACACACACACACACACACACACACACACACACACACACACAAGCCCCCATCAGACCACAGAGCAGCACAGTAAGACAGGCTGATGAGAAAGAAGGATGGAAAATGGTTGTGGAAGGAGAAGTGGATCTGAAGGAGGGGATTTGATGGCACTGGGAGGCATTTTCAGAGGCCTAATAAAATGACTCTCACTCACCTCCATATTGTCCATCTCTCTCATCCATGCTGAGCTCTCAGGAGTAAGTGCCTCTGTAATGCAACAAGAAATTTTAGTGTTTTTGCTGACAGGAGTGAAATGTACCCTCCTCCCTCCTGTTCTGCACAAACTCCCCCCACCTCCAACCCACACCCCATCCGTCAACGTCTGCATCATGCCAGCTATGCATGGCTCGCTTGGTTTCCACGGCGCCAGCTGGATCTGCCCAGGGCAGCGTGCACATAAGAGTGGAAGAGGTTGCTGGCAGGGGAAAATAAAATAAAACGATTGGAGTGGAGGACAGGAGGGAGTGGTGGTGGGCAGCGGGATGAAGACGGTGATTGATAATAGTGAGTGTTTGTGTGAGGGGTGGGGGCGGGTGGAGGGGGAGATGGAGAGGTTCAAACACAGGGAGCAGCAGGAGGAGAGTGGACGAAGGGTTTCTCTAAAAACCGTGATGACTTCTGGTCGACTTCGTAAGACTGAGCTGGCAGGAGGCTGTGACCCTCTCTGTCCTCCACCTCTCTGGCCGTCACTCCACCCCCTCCCCTGCACAAGAAAAGCCTTTTATGGGGGAGTCCAGCTGGCATGGGGCTAGCGGCTGTGTTGCCGCACACATGCATTCACCCCCTTATACACACTCAAATGCACAGCCGCAGCGAGACGGACGAGTGGAAAAGCATTTCCTGGATCGCCTGCAGCAACTGAGATACATGTCCACTGGAAAGACACGTACTCGCTTTGAAGACACACAGACACGCTGTGCTTCACACCCGAACACACACACTCGCGCACGCACACAAGCTGAACCATGCAGAACTGTCCATGAAATAATCAGATGATGTAGCCATGGGGAGGAAATTCTGGCTCCGATTCTGTGCCACAAAGCCACAGCTAAACTCAGCACCGGCCAAATCAAACACAGGGAGCAGGAAAAGAGAAGGTAGTATTTATTTTACACAAATGAAGTCAAGTCACTAGCTGTGTTTCCATTGTCATATAATTGCTCAAATTGGAAATAAGAAAGTAAATTTGCTCAATTGAAACAGGACAGTTTTGAAAATAAGATTTTGCATAAAAAGTTTTTGTGCAGGGATGAGATGGTTGGAATGAGTGTGGGTTGCAAAGCTGCAATAGAAACACTTTTTGCATGACACGAGTCGTGATCAACAACCAGATGTTACTACTGGCTGAGAAGACGACAGGATGGGTAGGAGGATGATTCACATGTGAATTGTTTGTCCGTCATGTGAAATAAAGTAAAAAATTAATCAAGCTTTCTCTATCTGCCGTGTGTAGAGTTGCAAAACGTTCCTCCAAGGTCACCAGAAGAAATTTAAAGGTGGTTTACATGCATGCCCTGTGGAGGCCATTAATAAACACTCATGCATTCCAGACGTATCGCTACAATAAATGAGTAAATTAGTTTGGATGGTGATGAATAATAAAAACTAGATGTAAAACACTGCCACAGACACCTGGGCTTATAGCAGCAAGTGGGAGGAAGCTGTAATTCAGTCTGAAGATTCTGCTTTTTACACTTCGGGCATCGTCTGCCTGATGGCAGCGTTTTGAAGAATTTATGAAGCAGCCGAGCGTCCTTGATGATCGCTGTTGTGCTCCTGCAGCGGTTTTGGAAGATATCTTGGACAGAAGGGAGGGAAACGCCAATGATCTTCTCAACAGCTCTAGCTTTTCTCTGTCGGGCCTTTTTATCTGACATTGTGCAACTGAGAAACCACACAGACAAACAGAACAGAGTCAACCACGCCTCTGTGGAAAGCCCTGAGGATGCTGCTGAACAGTCTTTGCTCTTTGTTTGCTGAGATGTTGTTGTGCCTGATTAGGTCTTGATTTACTCACCAAGGAGCCCGATTTTCTTCACATTTTGTGGGATCAGCCCTTTTGCCGAGAGGAGCATCCTCATCCAGTGTCCAATGAAAGTTCATGTTCATCTGCTTCATTTGGGCTGCTTGGCATCACATTGTTCACAAACTTTCAACTCCTGTGTTTTTCCTTGTTGATCCTTGACATTGATTTCTTGTTTCCATTAATCAATCTTACCACGAACATATAGTGCATAAATATATTTAATTTAGTTGCAAAATTATAGTTTTTGTGTAAATAACGTTCACATTTTTTACCAAAGGGAAACAGAATAATGATCAGCCAAGTTTTTTGTGATTCCTGCAGTTGAGAAAATTAGTGCAACAGATCCCATAAGCCTATTTTTAAGCTGAGGGAATCTAGAGTTTTTCGCTTCATTTGGTAAAATGTTTCCTGATGTCAAAACTTTGGCTGAATTAGTGTTTGTAATTTCAGTCTCCAGTGTGGCAGCAGACTCTGAGACATTTGATTTTGCACAAGTGGTTTTGCAATTTAGATTAAAATTCAGATTTTGTGATATAATGAGGAAAAAATATCACAAACTATTTCTAAAGTAGCAACACAAATTCAGCGATTTGATTATAAAATCCTGGAGGGATTGAAGGATACTGGTTTTAACTTTTGTGCAATTACTTAAATCGATAAGTATGTTTTTCAGTGTACCAATTTTATAGTTGATATTGGACTGATTTTCCATAAAAACCTATAAAAAAGATAAAAATGATAATTAAGTTTCGGTCATAACAAAGGTAAATATAACATTTCCGTTGCTTTCCTCAAGCTGCGTTTAAACATGAAATGAAGAAAATTATGGGATGATGACTGTGATTTCAAACCAGTGTAATTGCCTGACTACCTAGAAAGACGGGAAATGAATTATAAACTGTCTCTGAACTCTGGATTCTTTTGCATGTAAAACTGAGACAGAAGCTCATTTAATTACGGCTGCAGCTCTCTGCGGCTTCCTGCTTCACCGTTGCTACGATAACGGACAGTAAAACAGCCTGTTTAGACTTCTCATCTAATCTTTAGGTCATGATTAAGCAGATTTGGTTTCCTCTTGTGTGGGTCCCTGATCACAAAGCTGTAGCATCGGGTGCAGCAACAGGGCCTCCTGCGGATCATCGCCTTTCCATCCGGCATCGTTTAGTTTATCCTGTGGAATATTCATGCTCAAAGTTAAGCTGTTTTACAAAAGAAAAATTTGAATTAATTAGAGAAAGCTTTGTTTACCTAATTTCTGTCTCTGTGGGGATCTCCCCGTCAGACCTATTATGTTATTTGTTTATTCTAAGCCTTTATCACAGTCTAAAAGATCCTGCTGTTCCTTTTTCCTACACATTATTATCTTCTCTGCACTCGGCCTGTTGGCGCTCACAGATTTCTATTAAGTTTTTTTCCATCAAAAGTTGCTGCTGAACAGCATGAAGTGTTTATTTGTGGTTATTAATATACAAAATCACCTGAAAGTGCCATTGTTCTTAACGGTTCAGGTTAAATTAGGATGTTGGGTCTCATTTTAAGCTGCAGGAATATATTCTCATGTTGCATTTTCACAACAACTAGGCAAAATGTCTTCTGGCAGAAGTGAGATGACGTCAAACTGCAATGCATTCACAAAGGGAAGAAGCTTTGACATAATCGATAAAAAGCAACTCATTAAGAGAGTCTGACCTCACAGCTGATGGGCTGAGCAGAACAGAGACGGACAGTTGGGGTCTAACTTTATTTTGTGTAATGATGAAAAAAAATAAGTTTAAAAATGTTGATTAATCATCGAAATTTCCTGGAACAGTATTGCATTGAAATATTTTCATAATATTGAGCAGCCCTAATTTAAATTGATGAATAATTTTGGGCTTAACTGTTTTTCTCTCTGCTGCACTTAAAAAATTAAGCGAAGTAACCATGCGGGACTGCTGATTACTGCTGTTAGTATTCAGAGGATGGCTGGAGAGTCGCTTCAAATAGTCCGAAATAGCAGCTCGGCTTTATTTGACATGTTTTCTGCTTAAATAATGAAACTTATCAGGAAATTGCTAAAGTTTGAAGGCAACAGCATCTGGAAGTGGTGGCAAAATTGTTTTTGCAACTCACTGCACAAAGCATAGGTTAAAATTCAAAGATAACTTTATCTAGCTGTAAAATTCCTTGATAGGAAAATCTTCATCTTCTGAGGGTCTTTTTGCAGGAATGCATGGCTGAAAAACCTTTGTTTTCCCTCAAAAACATAGAACTTCTGACTCAGAAGCTCCATCTATGCAGAAACAAGAACATCTGACTGGAACTTTCAGAAATCACATGGAGTTGTCGGCTGCTGTCCTCCTCCATGTGACCGTTGGTGCTGTGGCCGCACAGGGGGAACATCTGTTGGGGAGATAAGAGCTGAGGCGAGGGCCTCCAGGCTGCAGCTTATCGCACCCACAGACATGAGGGGAATACAGAAGCCCACATCAGAAAGGGGCATGAAGTGGTCCACATGGGGAGATTTGAGTTTTAGGAGGTCAGCAGGTGGAGAACAGGAGTAACTTCAATCTTTTTCTCTCGTTCTCAAAGCAGAACGACTGTATGGTCAGTTCATCACCAGAAACACCAGCACCAGCCAGTGCGAGTCTTTACAAGATTAATACAGTTTATTGATCTGAAATTGGAACAGGTAACAGTGTAAAAATAAGTGACAAAAAATAGTGTACTAATATTTATGCATGTATTGTTTTTGCTTTTGTTTAAAACCAGAAACACAAATTGATGTAGTAAAAATATTCATTATAATCAAAAGTTAAACTATCAGCTTTTTTTGGTCAACATGTTTAAATTCAGTGGCATAAGTAGCACATATTACACATAACATGTCTACTGCTCACCAGGACCACAGCTTCTGCTTTTCTGCATGTTACTCAAACATGGAGCATGTCCCCAATAATACTAATCTAATGCAAAACTATGCAAACATTCTGTCTACGATGGTGAAGATTCACCTATTTCTGGATGCCAAATGTTTAAAACTGAAAGTAAAACTGAAGACATTGTTTTCTCTATTTTTTATTTTTTTTTTTATTTTTAGATAATCAACTTGGGTGACCTGAGAGTATTGAAATGTCGTTAGATGATCAGTTTGTACTTAATTCTGACCAAGAAAATAAATCCTTGATGGCAATGTTCAGGCAAGAAATATCTCCTCTGCTCTATCGTAGTTGAAAACTGATTTTCATTCTCCTAATCCCAATATACATGCACTATTCACAAAAGAAAACACATATTGAGTGACACCCATATATGTTTTGATAACCTTTTAAAATCTTTTTATACCTTAGTAAGGGAAATCATTCCATGCTGATTTTTGATGCTTTAGACTTCATTAACATTGCTTCTCATGACTGCAAAATCTGTGCTTCTGTTTCTTGCTTTTGTTTTATAAAATTGAAGATTTATTAAAACATATTTAATTCAAACAGAATTAACTTCATTGTTGCATACTTTAGATTTTTGGATTTTTATATATTTTTCGAACAAAGTAACACGCTTAGACACTTAAAAAAGACAAAGTGAAAAATGAGGAAGCTGAATTTTTTCCCCAATGGGAAGTAATTTTTTTCTTTTACAGTTATCAAATTACATTTGTTTGAAGACTAATTACTCCAAAGTGATGCTGCCACGAGTCTCCTGTGTGGAAGCAATTAAAGTGCGATTTAATTGTTGTCTGTGTTTACTTTAGATAAAAATGAGAATAATTATTATTTTAAAATAGTTTTACATAAAACTAAAAATATATATAAGAACTAAGACTCCTAATTTGTGAAATAGTAATGTTTTTATCCTTTTTTGACGAAGCAGAACTTTACATGAAATCATTTTTTCTTTATTTGTCTTACTTTTGGTAAGACAAATATCACAAGTCTGCAAGTAAATGTGAAAATTTAACTTCAGTATTAACTATGAATGAAATTAAAATGAAAGACAATGAGGTTGTAAGTCTCAAAAATGAAACCTTGTTAGATTTAGTCCTTTAGTTACTCAAGATGCATCAAAATAACTCATTGTACCATTTTCAGAGCATCAGGTTTGGAAAAGTATAACAAAAACAAATTAGCATAATTTACAGAACGGAGTCATCCATTTTATGGAACTTAAACAAAAAAAAATGTGTTGGAAACGAAGGAGTTTTGAAGAGTCCTGGACTCACAGAATGAAGTGGAATTGTTTCTAAAGTGTCCCTTTGCTTGGTTGATTATTTGCTGGGAAGAGAGCCAGGCGTTGGTGTCTCATTCGAGCAGCCAGAAGTGGTTCTCTTCACAAAACACTGAATGCATTGTGGTGAGATGAGAAGAGTTTCTTTCTTAAGTTGCAGATACAGACAAGACACATCGTCCCTTTTTTAAAATTGCTATTAGCATTTCTGTTTTCTACTCTGGAAGACACAATGCATATTGTTGAGGAATCGGTTTATGCGCTCTGCCTTGCTGAATCATCAAAGCAAATGGAACAAATTACTAAGCAGGGTAAAAATGTAACATTGACATGAAGAGCAGCAACTTAAATGTCTTCTGTTAAAATAAGTCAGGTGTTGAAATAAAACGAGGATAGTTTTCCTTTCTTATAGAAAGGAAATTAACCAAGATTAAGCTACATGTTTTAGAAAGTTGAGCTTAAAGGAGAAATTCAGAAATTCAGGCCTTATTCTGACCTGACCTGAGCTGCAGATGTTGTACTTTAAATGGAAAATCTCTGACATCTCTAACTCATCATCTTCTAAAACAAAGCCCTTGATGACCATCAGTGTAAAAATGGCTACAAAACCAAGTTCAGAGGTCAACTTTAAACTTACCAAATATAAAAATAGTAGGTCACAAAATACAGCAGACTTTAAAACAACTACAGAATCAAATCTAGAAATTTGAATATGGACTTCTTGAAAGAAAATATGCAGAAACCCCAGAAATGCAAGTCATAGTTTTGTTTTGATTCAAATAAAATAATTGTGAAATGACACAACCAGAGCGTGGAATACCTTTTAAAAATGAATCCTGTGGTTCTCCATTGTTAGTTACTATAGAAACCTGATGATCCTACACATTCGATGCTTTGTGTCTCCTGTCAACATAAATTCCGTGAATTCCTTTTCGATTCATTAGTTCATGGTTCTGAATGTAATGTAGCATTTATTTTGACAGATTCTCCACAGTGAAATTGTCTCCCATGGAGACGGCAAAGAACAAGTAAAGGTGGATCAGACAAAGCGGTAACGATGCCTGATCTCATAACAGAATGTGAAATTTGGAAAAATAAACTGAACAGAGTGACATTTTGACGTAATTTTCTTCCTGATAGGGATTCAACTTGTTGTTTTAAACATTAGTCATTTGAAAGATGAGCTAAGAATCGGTGTTGGTGTATAGATTAACACTTTCTCTACATGCAAAATCTATTCCCACATTTCCAATAGAACTATATATGCTTTGAGGTTTACATTAAAATTAACAAAGAACATCTTGATTTTAAAGTTTGCATGTTTAATTTAACAAATTAAGCATCGTATCATATTATATGAAGACTGCTCTTCTCCAAACATGGAGCTTTGGATATGTTATCTAATATAAAATAATCAGTATATTCCAAACTTGTTCTATTTTCACTGAGTAAATGTCACATTTTAACTATATTTTTTTATGTTTGGCAGCTGTATCATATGTTTCTTTGGACTTTGGACTCTTAAAGCCCAACTTCACTGATTCCAGCATGTTAGATTTTAGTCTTGTGTATTTGCTGCACAGGCTATAAATAAATTTTTTTCTCTTGTGTAACAGAAAAAGTTGCACTGAAAATTTGTTGAGTTTTTGTTTATTTTTCTGGTCAATGAAATTGATTTCTCCATGAGGTTGCTGGCCAGTTTTGAAGTTGCCAGCTTGATATTGATGTTTTTGTGGGCATTGAAAACCACTGGAAGCCTTATAGTTTGGTTTCCACTGCTGTTTCTACAGAAACTGCTCAAATAGGTCTGTGCTGCACTTGATGCTTATTTTAAACAATTTTAAAATCAGAGTTTGATTTTGGACTCTGCATGTTTTCTCTACACTCTCATCCAGCTGCCCCTAGTTGAAGAGAGGTGAATGATTGGTATATAGTATTAATATTTTAAAGTCAGATACCTGCCTCTCTGTGCTCTGTGGTTTAAATATTTCACATTGGAGGCTGTGCAGTTCAAACATCAAGATTTCAAGATTTTTCTTTTTTTTTATTCATCAACTACAAAAGAAACATGAGCTCACTGATAGTCGAGCCAAGCCACGGCACCGCTGGTTTCAATCAGGGTGAGGCGGCATGTGGGTGACCCTGAGATGCATAAACGGGAACACGCTTATATGCTCATGATGTACTGTTCTCATATCCCCTGGGATGCCTTCCGTTTCTTCATTTCTCTCCATTTTCTCCACTGCTTTTCTCCCATCCGAGGCCAAACTTCCTCTGCTGTCGTGCTTCAGGCAGAATTACATGTCATAGTTCACTAGAAGCATATAGAAAAGATTGTATACATCAGAAATGTCCTATAGAGCCACTGTGCTTACAAATATATGTTGCATGCAAATTGCATATGTGATGCAGCTTGCATGCAACAAACACACTGCTTCTGCATTTATGTGCAGATTTCTGTGTAGGAGTATTTTGACACTGGACCCATGCAGACGCCAGTTTCTCAGTTAAATTACAGGGTCAGATGTTGGTACCTGTAGCTAAAGCTTGGCAAGGGAGCGGTTCATGATTACCTCTGTGCTTCTGCTTCTGCTGCTTCTGCTGCTGCTGCTGCTGCTGCATCCTATTTCAATGTTAAAGGGCCACTGTTGTTCTATCTTTATTTCACCGCATCCCATTTCGGGACACGTCAGGTGAAGGGAAGAGGCAAACAGATTTTTGCACAAAAACAAATAAGCAGACATGGTGCATTCAGAGACACAATGGTCCTGATCCCCAGAAGGAGGAAAAGCCTGCAAGCGCAGAGAAATATTCACTGAACATCAATCTGTGGTGTCAGCTCGGTCACATTTCTCATTTCTCCGTGATCTCCTTCCAGTCTGCATCAGAAAGCCCCAATAAACTTCCCCTGGTGAGCTGTGTGTTTATTAGCATAGTGAGATGTGAAAGTGTCTGCCTACCTTCATTTCTTTCTGTTTTGTTTTTTTTTCCCACATGTAAAAAAAAAGAAATTTATATCAAAAGAAAAATGATCAGAGCATCAATATTCACTTGATTTATTAAGCAGAAGTTAGTTCATATGTGGAGGAGAAAATGCCTCCTGTTCCATCCATGTTAATATTTATTAAACACATTTAGTGAAGATTTTCATTTCATTCATGCCTGACAACTTCCAAACCTTTAGAATTAAAAAAATCTCTGAAATAGTTCCTGTCTGAACAATCCCAAAAATAACAACATACCGTACTCAGACATAAAAGAATTTCAGCACAGAGAAAAAACTAAATTACTGAAACGAAAGTCCAATCAAGAAGCTCCAAAAATCTCGAATATGAGTGAAATAAAACAGATCTGCAAAGAAAAGTGGATAAAAATTTTTTATGTAGAAAAACCAAAGACTATTTGTAAGGAAGTAAAAAGCAGGTTGGAATGGGGTGGATGTAATCCTGCAGACCAATGTTGTCTTTTAATTAGCCAGAAGCAAATGTTCAGGGTCAGACTGCTATCAACATCTACAGCTGATCCACTACCAGTTGATCAATGCGGAGAGGAGGAGGGCAGGTCAAAGGTTAAGAGGGAGGAGCGATGGGACGCTGTCAGGGTGGATTTCTGAGAACAGGTCACATGAATAAAAGCCTTGAGACCAGTAAGAGGAGATGACAGCGGAGAGGAAGTGTTTGTTCTGCTGCTTCACTGACGGTGTCTTTATTTTTTTAATAAGATGGAATAAAGTCTGCCTCTGTTTCCCTGCACAGATCCAAACTGGGCTGATGTCTGGCTGCTTCATGCAGCATTAAACATCGAGCCAGAAAACCTGATTAAATCTTGAAGCTTTTTTCTTTTCTTTGTTTACTTTTTCTTATAAGATCTTGACCAAATTTGAAATTTCCAGTCATATTCTGGAATTATGTGGCGATAAAGGTGCTGATTTGTTTATTACTTTGCAGTCATTGTGCTAAACTCTGAGTATAATGAGATTGTGAGTAAGAACGGCTGTGTCTAAGAGTAAAGAATGTGGTGAGGAGCTTATCCATCAGGGAGGCGCTCCGAGTCCCCGCTCCGTTGAGGTTATCCAGGAATCTGATGAGGATGGCTTCCAGACGTCTACTGGGGGCCGAGTTTCCGGAGTGTCTCACCAGGTGGAGGCCTGGGAGGCCTGGGAGGCGGATCCTCTGAGGAGATGGTATCTCCGATTCCTGGAAATGTCCCGGTTCCCCGTGGGAGGAACCAGAGATGGTCCCGTAACCCAGTCGCTGATAAAAGCCACTGTTTTTCACTTTACTGTAGACATTTTTACTTTGTTTTAGTTGAATTGATTTTTAAAAAGCAAGCAACAGACCTGGGACAACAGCCAGTAGCAAAACAGCAACTTTTAGTCAGTAAGAGAACAAAGAACAGCAGTTTGTGTTAATGAACTGGTTACACCCAGTTTGAATGTTAATTGAAAGACTGTGGGAAAAATGTTAAAAACAAAAAACAATTAAATGATACAACAAAAAGAGACTAAACATCTGTAAAAAACTATGTGGCTAAGATTTTACAATATGCTTGAAAAATCCGTCACAGATAAAGGAAAGCTGTAAACACCAAGCAGTCATCAGCTCTGTTGATCAATGTTCCAGTTATTAATCATATGATGAGTTTTTAGCCCTGATTTAAAGGAACTCAGTATTTCAGCTGATCTGCAGTTTTCTGGAAGTTTGCTCCAGATTTATGGTGCATAGAAGCTGAATGCTGCTCCGCTGTGTTTGGTTCTGGTTCTGGGGATGCAGAGCAGACTAGAGATGCATTCTGGAGATATTAATACCTGTATCAATCTCAATATTCTAGATCAGGTATGAGTGCCTGATAAGCTTGTGAAGCTAGTGTTGTGTTTAATTGTGCTCTGCTGGTGCATAATGTGTAATTCAATTCATTTATGTCTGTGTCTAAAAAAAGAAACTGATACTAAGCCCCAGATATTGGTGTTGTAGGTGAAAAAAGTGGATCAGTGCATCCCTAGAATCTGAACTGTGACGCCGTAGAAAGACTTGTAAAGTGATGTTAATAGATGTTCTCCATCCAATCAGACTGAACTTCAGGCTGTTTTGCAAAGAAAAGTGTGTAAGAGTGTCCACATTTGCAAAGCTGGAGATATAGTTTGAGGTGTGAAATGTGACGACTTAAGTTACATGAATAATTTTGCAATGCGCTGAGATTACTTTATGAGCAATGTGAAGAGGGGGGATGATTCTGCTGCCTTCCTGCTTAACATTTTCATATTCCTGATCATAAGGGAGTGAGTGAGCTGAGAAATAAGAGAGCAGTCTTAATCCTTCTCCCTCTTTGCTTTCTCTCCGTTTGAAATGAAAAGCACACATTTGTTCAGTTTGTTCTTTCTTTCTTCTTTATGTGGCCCTTCAGCTCCCCCTTCCTCCTCCACACATCCCCTTTGTCTTTTACTCGCCCCTTATCCGTGGTCAGGATTTGCTCAGAAATGACTCACCCAGCCACAAATCGCCCATTTAGGAGTGAGGGGGGTTTAGTGGAGCAGAGGGAAGGGGGGACTCTGAGATGGAGATGAATTGAGTGAGAGCGGAGCGAAAGGGATGGAGAGAGGGGAGCGGGATGGTTTTTTTCCACCCTGGTTGGCTTCCTTGATCAGCACCAACAGCCGAGGTCTGGATCCAATCAGCTCCCTGCATTCAGCCAGGCAGAATAAGGGAGAAAATGTTTCTGACGGCACGCACGCACAGACACACGTACAGTATCCAAACAGGACACACGCCGACCGGCGGCTGTGTTGATCTCTAATAGAGTGCAGGTGGGGCGGGGAATCAGGAGCCTGGACAAACGGCAGATCCTCGTACACATATCTGCTTGTCCTTATATATTATCCAGAATTTACCCGGAATTAATGAAGCCACCGACATGTAGGTGTAAGCATCACAGTAATTGCACGAGCCTCTGCATCAATAATGTTCATTAAACTCCTGAACCCACTTGAGCTGACAGCTCGGTGCGTGAGTGTGTCTCAGCAGCGCAGCACTCGCAGTTTGGTGATGGATCACCGCAGATTTGCATTAAATGCTTCTTTATTTGGACACGGATGGTTGGAAAAGGACGATTTCTTATTAATCATCTCTGCCGGTTGCAAGTTTCAGAGCTGCAGAAGATTAGAAAATCAGTACATCATCCATCTCACAACTTTATAACTTGAAAATGTAATTCCTTTGCATCACTTTTGATTGTTTGCCATCAGTCCTAAAAAAAAAAATAAAAATCATTTTTGCTTCCAATCAAGACAACTCTGGAAACTGCTGGCAGTTTGAATGTGTGCGTGTTCCTGCTTTAATATGAACTAATCACAAAAAGTAAGAAAATGTATGTTTTGTTGATTACTTTAATAATCTTGAACCCTTGAGCCATTTTTTTTAAATTAAACATAACTACATTTAACCAAGCAGCTTATTCTGCAATTGTTATTGGATTGAGTTATTGGCATGTTGAGAAACACAGCATAATTGTTTGCAATTTAAAAGTTTATTAATTTAACAAAGAAATCCCAACTGTAACTGCTGGTCACCAGCTTGTTCTCTCACTGCTGTGAGATATTTAAATCACAGGAGATTATCATTATTCTTGGTACCAATTAACTTCTGATATAAACACATATGTTTGACATACTGTAACAATAGGTCATTTCTTGTAGAAAACAAAAACAGGTTTTAGGTGTAATGAAACCCCTGTGCACAAGGGGCAGTAGAGCATTTTTGCCAAATGCCTGAGTTGAGACCATTTTCTTCTGTCTTGCAAAAACGAATCACAAAAACAAAGCAGAAACTATCAAAATGACCATATGTGTGTTGTGTTGACATGAAGCAGTTGTTTTAAATATGGCAGGTAAAACACAGCATGAACTGAGAAAATGACATAAAACCATAAATGTAAAATATTCAAATAACTTATTAGCTGTTTGGTCTGACATTGCATTGAAAATGAAAAAATTAAACATTTTTATCAGAACTTTATGACAAGAGGGAGTGACGTCATAATTGCATTGCTAAAACAAATTTTTCAATCGTTTTCATGCTCTGCACTTTTAAGTAGTTTCACTTTTTAGCTGCACAAATTCTGAGTTTTTCCGTTTTTATTGCTTGGTGATGGAACTGAACCAGAACTGCTTGGATGAAGCCTTCCTGTAAATATCTAAGCTAAGTTTAAATATTTACTAAACTTTAACTTTTTGACCAAATATATAGAAATTTAAACAAGTTCAAACAATCTTCAGCTGGATGATTTGGTCTTGCAGCTCTTTGGACTGCTTGGCAGATGTGTTAGGCTTGACTCTATGTAGTGAAAGCTTAGCTATTCTTGCTAAAATATGTAAATGTTGGCATCCAAACTTAATTGAAAGCACTATTGAAAGTTCACTTTCAGTACAATTTTAATTGAAAGATTTTCAGATTTAGCTTTTTAGATTTTTTCCTCAATTTGTGCAATAGAGTTCTTGTTCTGTATGGCAAAAATGACATCTGATGTGTTTATGTGGTCAGGCAGTGAGATCAACATTTTAATTGGAAGTTAAATACTTTAGAAAGTATTTATTATCATGGTTATATGCTCAAACTTCATATTGAACTTTAGCCTCAAAACATCTGTTTGAAAAAGTAGAAAGTGTGAAATGCTCATCAAACATAACGACATGAATGTTCTTTATCTGCACAGTGCTTCAGCTCGCTATGCAGATGCCAACAAAAACAAGTCATGTGTGAAAAGTGAAAACCAGGCCCAGAGGTTTCCAGACCGGATCTGCTGCCAGGATTATTGTTTCTCAATCAGAATCGGATTCGACACAATGCAGGCTGAGATTTACCCCGGATGACCTCTTTACTTCTTTAATGCTGCCTGAGCGAAACATTTCTGCCAAAACCCAGCAAAAAAGCTGCTAAAAAGACCCCCTTTCCAAGAAGCATGTGGTTCGGTTTATTAGGCGAATTCTCCTACTCAGGAGCTTTATCCAAGACGTCTAGGCTGTAGGTTATTTATTCACTTCAGATGAACTTGATAGAAAGCAGTTTCTCCTCTCTGGAAGGCAGAGTGTTAACAAATTAAACCCATGGGAGTCTGCAGCCTGGACAGATGCTTGGCTGTTGCTTCCCATCTCCTCAGAGAAAGATTAAATTATGGCAAAGAACACCAAGTGTAAAAGAAACAGAAATTCTGTTTTACCCAGTAATTCTCCAACATGATGTCAGTTTCCAGGAACCGTCCAGGGAAACAGCCAGTTTTGTGCTGCATGGCATGTGTTTTACAAGCTGCAGTTGTCCTATAATCACATAAAAAACGCATAGCAAAGTTTAAATGACTTCAGTGAAGGAAACAAATCAGAGGTGTTATCGCAGCTTCACGTAGAAGTCTAGATTGTCTGTAATCACAGGCCACCCAGCCGGGCCAGTGGGTGCTCATTTTTACATTCCCCATCTAGCAATCTGAGTTTGATCAAATCAGACTCAGAAAACACTTCCACCTCCCCACTCACAGCCTCACCTGTAATAAAAAGGAAAGGCTAATTAGAGACATGTTACCGGAAAGCCTGACAGTGTTAAAAGACATTCAGAGACTCCGAGGCTCTCATCCTTTTCAGGTCAAAGCACTCATCTTACAGGAGATGCACATTTTCACGGCATACCTAATTATCCGCAGCTTGAGGATGTCACATAATCACACACACGACGGGAGGAAAAGAGAAACATGCAAAGGCCTTGTCTGAGGAAACGTTTCCATCTGCATCACCTCATAAACATTTTATTGATGCAAAACATGCAGGTACGTTAGAAGGTCTGCAGCTGGTTTTGTTCCAGATGAAGACCAAAAGCCTAACAATTTCACAGAGTTTCACCAGAATTACTAAACCAATACAAAGTCTGACATTCAACTTGAAATGTCCTTCATTAAGTTTTTATCGTCATGACTTTAAAGACCACAAGCTTAATGCAAAATACTTCCATCCATCTTGAACTTATTTGAGGTCGGGTCAAGGAGGTAAATTACTTCAGCATCACTCCAGCAACACTTTGAACCTTATTCTGTAAAACCTGAAGGCATTCCAGCGAGTCCTGGTTCTGCCTCAGGGTTTCTTATCAGTTGGACATCATTAGAAAAAGGGAATGCACTCAAGAGCACACACAATATGTGAATGTTAAGTGGACTGCTGCAAAAGCTGTAAGTGGACTACAGCGCAAGGCATTCTGGGTAAATGCAGTCAAAACAAACACATAAGTCTAGCTCTGGATGAAGAGATGCTTCGTGGTCTTTTACCGAAGACAAAAGAGAAATTCCACAACCACTAAAATCTAAAGACATTCCTTTTTTGTTTACATTTTGTGAAGGAGGAAGTTGCATTAAGTGTATTCTTCAGAGGTTTTTACGTTGTTTTCATCAGTGTTTCTTGGTGCAGCGCCACCACAGGCGAGAAGGGGAACAGGTTGCTCACGGGGTTTGATGCAGTGTGAAAGCAAACCGCTCCACCTATAAATCTTTTAGTTTACAGCTTTCTTTCTCTCACCAGTGGAACTTCGCTTAGTAATATAACCTGCATTATCAAGTTCAAAATTCTCAGAAAATGTTGCCAGTAAAACTAACCCAGTGTTCCTCTGGTTAAATTGATAAAGTTTGTTACATATTCAGCAATTAGGGCATCAGCTAAAATCTGCCAATTTAAAAGCTTTTATCTAAATTGGAATATTTATATATATATTTTTTTAATAATGACCTTCTGTTGCATGAATGTTTCACTTTGCTGCGTTGTCTTGGCTGTGTTAAACCTGAAGCATTAATGCAGCATCTGCAAAGTCTTTCAGTGTTTCAAGATTGTAATTTAGTGACAGACTTTATTCTGTTTGGCTGTAAATTTAGGTTTCTGTCATGTCATTTATTTATACTAGCTCAGTGTATGCAATAGCATACAAAGCAGTCTTAAATGTGTTATCCATTCCTAACATTGTTACAGACCACATGTTAGCTGTTAGGTGGATTTCAAGCCCAGCTAAGTTGTCCACGTCTCTTATTCCCTGTCGCTCACAGTTTGTTTGGTCCAAGTACTAAAAATACACCGTTCCAACTTCAAAATGAAGACATTTTATAGCGGAAACCAAAGATATTCATCTCTCCCAGTTATTTTAAGCCTCACAGAAACAAATGTATTTTATGTTGTGGATGCAAACCAGTCTGGCTTTCAGTATCAGTTCTGCTGTTTAAAGTAGACTTGCTTGCAGTGTGCAATATGAACTCAAACCATAAGACAACCGTTAGTCAATGTTCATGGGCTGGAAATCAATGCTGAGTCCTGTTGGCCCCATTTTGTTGCCTTGCTGTGTGATTTTATGACTGTATTTTACAACCGTACTGTTAATCTGAGCTCTGTAAACTTGCTGGCTGGAGTTCATTCCCTCATAAGCTTTACATTTCTGTGGTGGCGTGTCTGAATCTGATGAACATTTGTTTCCATGTCGGCGTAAAATGCAAACCAGTGTGCAGATATGCAGTCAGGAGCTTTTCAACAGAGTTGAGTTGGTCTTTGTGCCACTTGGCAGCAACCGTCTGCAAAGAGAAAAAAAGGCATCTTATTTGGGGGTTGCAACCTTTTTTTTTTTTTTTTTGTGCATGCCTACTTCAGGCAGAAGGGGTTTATTAAGGCGAGTGGAGCCAGGAGTTGTGTAGAACGGTTGTCTGTTTTTGTGTTTAAATGAGTCAGTTATTGAGTGTTTGTATGAGAGACTGCATGTGCAGCAGCTGGGTGCTAACTAAGCGCAGAGCTTGAGAGGGAAGTGGAGAGGTACTTGCATAACCCCTGAAGTTCAGAACCCCTGCAGGAGGCAGTAAAATGGAAAAACTTAATTAGACCTAATGTGTGTGAATGTGTGTGCACAATCGTGCTTTCTTTCTTTCCTAACTCTTGCATGAGCCTTGTTTTTAATCCAAGTGTGTTGTATTCTATTATACATTTTGCATCTTGCGTCCGGTTTGTTTACTTCCCCTGTTTTCGCGCTTTCTCTCTCTCCCTCCCTCTCCCACTTTCTCCTTCCCGTCTGTCTGAGCCTTTTAGTTCTCATCCCATCTGCTTGGTCTGTGTCAGAAAGCATCCATTTAAAATCCAAAGTCTCAGAGGAGAGAGCACGGGGAGGCTCACTGGGCCGAGAAAAATGCCAAAAACAAGATGCTTAAGAAGTCGTTTTGACTTTCCCTCTCCTTTCATTGCAGTCTTCTTCTTGTGTGGTTTACAGTTTAATTTCTTTCTTGCGTCTCTCCGTCGTTCCTGACCACCCTCTGATTGCTTCCTCACTGATGAAAAGTGAGGAGCCAGTAGATGAAAAGCGGTGGCCAGAATCCCTGATGAAGAGAAGGAACTGAGGATGAATCAGACGGGAAATTTCCTCTCTCGCTGTGGCATCGTGGGGTTGCATGGGGAAATAATTGAGATTGTCATGGAAACGGCAGTGCTTAGACATGTGCGTGTGTGTGCTCAGAGGTGAGTGTGTGTCTGCCGACTTTCAGTTGTGGGGTAAATGAAGTGTGTGTAAAGATCAGTGATCATCAGAGGGTAATTTAATAGACTGTGTGTGTGTGTTTTCATGTGTGCAAGGTTGTCTGTGTCATCAGGGGTAATTAAGCAGAGTGTGTGATGTACAATTACTCTGTCTGGGTCAGAGGTGTGATACAGATGTACTCTGAGGCTTCTGCTGTCTTCAGGCTAATAGGAGCTTTTAAGAGCTCACTGTGCTCATGTGTGTGTGTTGCTGCCAGAGAAGGTGTGTGTTGGAACTACAACAAAACAACAACATTTAATGAGTGTTTCTGTTGTGTGTTTCTGAAGCTTTCTTCACGTTTCTGTGACACAGGTAATTTTTCAAACTATTTTGGGGTCAGCTGTTTGGCAGCTCTACACTTGTGAGATTATAGTTGTTTCAAAGAGGAAAAACTATTTGGGTTTTTCAGAGAATTTGATTCTTTGTTGGTTGTGATGCTCTCAGTGGGATGAATTCTTCTTGTCTGAATCTTCTCTGTCTCTTTTTGAATAGTATTTGTGCTACGACCCAGTCACTGTCAAAATGCACAGTCAGAAAACAAAGAGTACTCTTGTGTCTCTTTGCTGTCAGAAATGCAACAAAACTCCTTTTGTTGTTGTTGGAATTCTGATTTGAGAAAGTTTGAGCTGAGTGAACAGCCCTGAGTGTAGTTTCCAGTCTGACTGCGCAAACAGAAATTATGATGAAGGTTGCTGATGTAAACTTTGTATTAATACTGGACGGCTGTAAAATCTATACGTCTGTTAGTTTGTTCCGTTTGTGTTTTAACCAATAAAAGTAAGATTAATATATCATCGGCTTTTAGTAATTAGCAATCCCACGGTTTCCTGACCTACATGTTCCCAATGCGAGTGTGACGTCATTCCCAGCTCTAAGCTCCAACTTTTGGAACAAATCAAACACTACAAAAACACAAAATCTCAATTAATTTTATTCTAGTTTCTACTGCAAATATCTTAGTACTTTTGAAGTAAAACAAATCTAACTTACAAGTAATAGATGTTTGTATTATGCAAATAATTTAAGACATTCTTCCTATAACTAGTATTTTTTCATCAATATTAAGGAATTATTGACTTAAAACAAGTTTCTATATCTTGTTTAAAAGTTACTTGTAAATGACATTGATCATATTTCATTTTGATATCTGAGCTGTAAACTTGAACACAAATACTTGGCAATGTTTTGTGCTTTTGCAGTGCAGCATTAGCATCTTGTGAAGTTGCAGTCTGAGCCTAGATTGCAATGTTTACATCATTGGGATGATCATATCCACGACATATGTTTTATTTTTTTAATTATGTCATTAAGTCCTGTCAGAAACTTGTATGCACTAGACTGAATTGATACCAATAAATCGGGATTTGCTGCATGTGAAGTTTGAATTTCTTTTGTTAAGGAAACTTAAAAAGCCAACATGTGGATTAAAGGAGGAGGCAGATCATTCTGAACCCAGTGGTTATATGTAATGATGTTAAATTGCACAGGAACAATGTTGCCATGTTTACCTGAGAAACCTGCTCCTTCGACTCCACTTGAAGAACTTTTATTCCACAGTTCCCACTGAGCCAGGTCAACGTGTCTATGGCATAAACACCTTTAATGGGCGTCATGCACTTGTGGCCGTCTGATTTAGAAAAAACCCAGCATGTAACTGGAAAAATGGCTCTGTTGGTTTGCTTTGTCATCCAGGAATAAATGCTAATCAGATTCAGACAGGTATTGTGGGAGTGTTAACTTGTACCAAACTGTTTTAAACCATCTCTAATAATAAAGTTTGCTCTTTCAACATTTCTTTGGTTGTACCAGTTTTTAAACCAGAATGGTTTTGTCCTTTAAAGTAACATCGGCTCTAATAATAGAAATAAATTGAGCTATTTCGATACTTGACACCTCTCACTACCCATTTTTCATTTCTGTTCTGCATTACTATCCGGTTTTAACATTTCTACTTCAGTTTGTTTTCTCTCCTTCTGATTCGTCTGTAGAACAAACTTCTAGCATCAATAAATCTGATTGTTTTCTGAATGTTTGGGATCCTTGTTCTGTTGATGAACCTGTTTCCATCAAGCTTCAGATGATGGACTGATGTCCTCACTTTGACTCCATAATACTCTAATATACAGAGGGATTAATGGCTGACTCAGTGACTAAAAGGAAGGTCCTGTGGTTACAAAACAAGCCCGGATCATCATCCGTCCACCTCTGTGCTTCACAGTTGGTATGAGGTTTTCTTCCAACATGGTGCTTTGTTGTAATGATTTGTCTGAAGGAAGTCCAGAAGACTTGTGGTTTGTTCAGGTTCAACTTTCCAGGCCTAAGTTGAGTTTAGATGACTTTGTTTTCAACCACTCTGTGTTTTTTTTATTGTTGTAATATGTAATTAAGAGACATGATAAGAATCTTAGAATGAGTTCTTGCTTATTTTATGTTGTTTTGCAGTTTCTCTGAACACTCTGGGCTCAGATGTTATGTTGAACTGGCTGGGATGTTCACTCCTGGAAGTATTAGCTGTTTTAAATCATGTTTTCAACTTCAGTTTGTTTTAAAACGGCGTTATGACCATTGACTGGTCCATTGTTGAGATCTGTTTACCTCCGTTTTGAGTTGAAACACACCGTCATGTTCCAGAACAATTTTTATTGAGGTAGTCACTGCGATGATCAGGAGGTTTTGGCCTGTGAAGTCTGGTACTCATGAAAAGTAAACATGTTCATATTTTAAGCTACAAAGTTTCTTGCTTTGCACTTGATAAAAACTTGATTTAAATCTTTTTATACTGATGATGCAAATACTGTTGTGCAGAAGGTGAACACAAGAATTTGTGAATATTTATCACACTGTTTCATCTCTTTGAATTAAGGGCATGTGCCTTCAAAAGGGAAAGCTCGCGATGCTTAAAGGCTAAACAAACACAAAGTAGTTTGTGAAGAATGATTTTGTGTTTATTCTGCGCTTCAGTCTAACGGTAGTCGTTTCAAATTAAAATATTGTTTTTTTTTATTTCTCTCCTTTGGGTTTTAGTGCAGTATTTATGTGAACAGATGTGGTTTGAATGATGTTAATGTATTGATGGCTTCCCAAGGAAAAAGGTTGTTTCATCTCCTGGGACTTTCGCAGAAAATCTGGAAGCAGCAATTTAGATGCTGGAAGCTAAAAGAGGTGCTGACCTTTGGCTTATCTTCTAGTCTAAACCTGCTAATAAAATCCATCATAATTATGCATTTAAATCTCACTACAGGGGAAACCTAAATGAGAGAACATATCACAAAGTGTCCTCTCTCAGATTTGTATCTGACTCGAGAAAAAAATGTGGATTATTTTGTTAAATTCCTCCGTCTTTTTTAGTTCTTAGTAATTTCAACATTACTCGACATCCTTGACCGAAAGCAGCATTTAATTGGAGTTGGTCCTCTCTGTGTTGGTGTGAACTGACGGTCTGTGGTGTGTTTTCATGCCCGACTTCAAAGAATAAAAAAAGTGTAGAAAAGAGGAAGAGAGGCGGAGAAGAAGAGCTTCTGATTATTCAGATTTGGGTTTATTTTAGTTTTTCACGCCTCTCTGAGGCTGTTTGTCCGTCCCTCTCAGCCCTAATTCTTTCCACCTTGCTTCCCCACATCTCAAATCATCTGCTTTAGATTATCCCAACCACTGCGAGTGGAGCCGAGTAGAAATGGGTAGTTTTCACGGGTCTCTCGCTCTCCCTCTCCTCTAATCTCCTCCATGTTCATGACACTAATACAGAGACTGATCTAAGCCCTCCTGCCTCTCTCTGTGACATTTATCACTGTGCTTCTTAATGCAGCCAGCCTGCCGCTGTTGACGAGAAATAAGGATGACAAGCGTGGCCTATTTTCTTGCTTATGATAGGCTCCTCTCCTTTTGACTTTTTAGGGGGGAGTATTCGCACTGAAGAGTGTTTACTAAAGTGTCTCGCAGCATGGTTGACAAGAATTTGACATTAAACTTTGATCGTAAATCTGGCATTTTACTGTCGGCACTAAACTGGGATCCATTAGTGTCTTAGATTGTAATAAATGATGTCGGATAACGCCCTCATAAAGCCTGCATCTGTTAAAAACATCACTAAACATAACATCCACTTTTGCTATCCTTGTAAAGCATTTACATGCTATATCCGGTTTTGATGGATGATAAGTGATGAAATTAAACATTAATGCGTTCATTATTAGAGTGCCAATCAATATTTCTTTTCTTTGAATTAATGGAGTGGAGATGAAAAATGTCCACACATTGTCAGATTTCCCCTGATATGTAAAATGTAATATTAAATGAATTGAATTTATGCAGCCTTTTTATGACAGTGGCTCAAAGACCTTTCACACATGAAGGCTGAGTTCACACTGCAGCCTGACGTGACCCAATTCCGATTTTCTTGGCGTAATGCGACCTGTTTCTGGTCTTTTCATGACCCAGGTCGGTTTCCTCCCAAATGCGATGCAGGTCATTTGGGTATCCGGTACGTATCCGATTCAAATATCCAACCTGAACGTCACTGATACTCGACAAATGTCACTATTCTGTATCCTGATATGCACAAACAGGAAGAAAAGCAACAACCATGGCAAACTGTGATGAACATTAAGTTATTAATTCGCTGCCTCTGGTTGGACAACAGCTCCAAATGTGTGAGCTATGCTCCACCGTTGGCGTCCAGGTTTACTTCTGAAAACACTGAGCACTTCTTCTTTTTATGGCGGTTGGTAAAACACTGAGAACAATGACAGTATTGCGCCCTCTGCTGTGCATGCGGGTCACTTTCAGGTCATTTCCTCGTTCGCATTGGCGGACACATACAGGTCGCATATATTTGGAAATCTGAATCATTATCAAGAAAATCAGATTTGACAAAAAAATTGTAATTGGGTCACTTCAGGCTGCAGTGTGAACGCAGCCTAAGTCTGCTTTCTAACACCACACTCACAATATTCACATCCTCTTAGACTCACATGCAGGTTGGTAGGCAACTTGTGGTTGAGATCGCTGGTCAAGTGCACTTCTAAAGATGAAGGAATAGACTAGATTTGAACCCAGAAGTTTCTGACTTCAAGACAGCTACCGAGTGGCTTAGTGGAGAAGAAACAGATGGTACAGATTTAGCAGGAGACAGCCGTCAGAGTGACTAGTTAGTTTGGAAAGGCAGGAAAAGTTCTCAGGGGAATGTCAAGCTGAAGGCTAATTAAGGGAAGGTGGGATAACAGCAAAGCTAACAGGCCAGTTTCTAAGCTAACATCTGGACAATATGGTCCCTAGTCTAAACAAACAGCGAGCAAGAGGCCTTTCTCTAAGCTAACTGCATGTTTATTGTTTGTTCTTTGAAAGAACAGCTGCTTAACATTCAATTTCAGCTCAATTCAGTTTATTTATGCTGTGCTAATTCATAATATGGACCATTTTCTATGCTCATATTTGCCATCTGATATTCTTACAATGTTAATGTCATCATTAACACTGTAAGTAATCTTATTGCAAAAAGAACATAGGTATAGAAAATAAATGTTTCTGTTTAATTTCAGGGGAGACATGATTGCTCCTCGTTGTAGAAGATAGTTGCTTTATGCATAATTTTACTTAAAATATGAGCAGTCATTAGAAAAATGGAGGAAAATTCTCTCTGCCCCTGTGAATGACCTGATCCATTGAAAAATGAACATGCCAGCTGTAATGACCTTTTTAGGTGCATTGTCTCTGTAGCCTATACAGAATAATGGACTTTTTAGCACTTGATTAACAGAAGGATGACAGCCACCAAAGGCCCTCTCACAAAAGGCAATTATTCAGCTGCCTCTCTGTCTCCCAGGCATTTGATAAATGCCACTAATGCCTAAAATATAAATGGCACAATAAAAATAAATATCACTTTGGCCCACATGTTGTGTTTCAATGCCAATCTCTAAGTTTGAAAGGAGGGGAAAGTAGGACAGGGAAAGTTGGATTCATCATCCTTAGTACATTCTACCACTTCAATTGGATACAAACACTGGCTCCTAATTTAGCTATCATATCCTTTCCCCTGAACCTCATCTTGCTCTCACAGCCGGTTTGTGTCATCCTGGCATCGTCTTCCCATATGAACCGGCAGAAAGTGTTTTAAAACCAACCAGCCCTCTCCTTTCAACTTCACTCTGTATTCCCTCCACCAAAAACCTACTCAGGCTTCCTCTGCTGTCCCTTTGCTCTGCTCCTCTCTTCTTTCATCTGTTTTTCCCTCTGCACTGTCAGAATGAACAATTTGCATGAATCACAGGCTCTCAATCCAGGCCCAGTTGTAGTGACATCCCCCTGCTGGTTTTGTTAGCATAACCACAGTTTGCAGCTCCAGAGAGGTCATTATCCAATGTCCAATGTGATATCGCTGAAGGAAAACAATGTCATTCACATAATGCTGCTTCTCTTGCACATATACCCTAATAGCATCATTTCAGTGAACCTTAGATTGCTTGATTGGCGTCCATGGCTGCGTTTTCCAGGAGAACTGGCAGAACCAGGGAGTCATTTGCATAAAAGAAAAAGGAGCTCAGACTTGCTGCTGTTCCGCTCTCCTGTAAACCTACAGCTTCTGCATGTAATTCAGCTACAAGAAGAAAAAATGACAGCGTGTAATTGCATACTTAAAGTGGATGTGAAAAGTTCACACAGCCACGTTACTGTGGTTGGTGTTTGTGACATAAACAATCATTCTGCTGATAGAGCTACAGCATGCAAAAGGTTTCAAGGACTAAATGATATCATTATACATAAGTGTTGTCATCAATAACCAGCAAAATTTTAAAAGAGTAATGTAACAACAACTGAAAATTTTAACTTGCATGAATGGAAAAATCATCAGAAAGAGGATCAGAGGTCAGGCAATTCTGACAGCATTTTTATCCA
Organism: Poeciliopsis gracilis; assembly: GCA_911649635.1. Taxonomy (NCBI): domain Eukaryota; kingdom Metazoa; phylum Chordata; class Actinopteri; order Cyprinodontiformes; family Poeciliidae; genus Poeciliopsis; species Poeciliopsis gracilis. The sequence goes on from CAJVRI010000120.1 coordinate 403,650, forward strand.
CTGTTAATCATGTTCTGCATGTAACAAAATCTGATGTATTCTACATTTGTACAAACTAAGAAGTTGGACGACAGAAACTTTTCCTCCAAATGTAATAATCCAGGTATGGCTAAAATCTCAGGGGTAAAATTATGATCTGATGAAACCAAATACTGCAAGAATTTCAAGGCACATTGAGTTGTTTTCCAGTTAATTGACCTGGACTGTTAGTTATGGAACAAGAAGTCATGAACAGTTATAATATCAGTCAGTTTTGACCCAAACCCTTGTAGTGCAAAAGCAAAAGAGGGAGGGGTTTATTTGAATCACCTGAAAATGGTCGTGGAAGAGCAATGTCCAGTCGCTGTCAGTGTTAGATATTTGGAAAATGTTGCTTGTTAGCTGATATTGCATGCTAAAATATGAGATGTTAACAGACTCTTTCCAAAGAAAACTCAACCTGAATGTAAATGGAAAGGAGCTGCAGCATAGCAATAATTTATGTACACACCCATGTAAAAATGCTATTGGAGCTTTTAGATTTTGTTTCAGATATTTTCCCTGTTGGAGGTTTGTTTATGTCTCATCAAGCATTTACATTGCTGAAACCTGGAGTTCTACCGGGTGGTGCTCACGTTTTAGAGAAACTGTGTTCTGTGGTTGGTTTGATATTGTCTTTTAGCTCTGCATGAATCTGCTCGTCCAGATCAACATTATCTGAGCCACATGCTTTTTTTTCTTTCTCATTTCTACTCAGAATCCTCCTAAAAACTGCCTGGCATTAGCCTTTCTGCAGTGTGGACTTGTACCTGTCAGTGAGGTCTGGAGGGGGTCCCAGGTTAACAGCAGGTGATCATTTTACCCAATGGTTTGACTAGCTGACCGTTAGAGAGAGAAAGCCAACGACAGCAGAGAACTGGACAATGAGAGGGGAGATAAAGGGCATGTGGAGCGGGAACAAATGGGAGAAAGGGAATTAGGCAGGGTCAAACTGGAAGGGCTTGGGGATGTTAAACAGTTTCCAGGCACAATTGTGCTCATTTCATTCTCCTCAATTAACACCTCACCTCTCTGTTCTGGTTCTGCTTCTGTGTCTGTCTGTCACTCTGCTGGACCGAAAACCTTTCATCCGTTTCAGAGACAAAAGAATAAGGTCCAAAGCAAACCTGTGTTCGCTGATGTTGTACGCTCGACTTCATTCTTGTTTCAATATTCAACTGAAACATGAGTGGAGAAGCAAACTTGGCTCACACCAACCCACATTTGAAAAGGCTTTTCCCCCCTCCAGCTGCCGAAAAAAGCAGGGAGAGGGCAACAAAAGGGGAACCGACAGCTGGACAGACATAAATGTAGAGCAAAATGTCTGCAAAATGTCGCACAAAAAGCAGCTGGGAGAGTGAATGAGTCCCATTCAGCCTGATCCCAGCAATGACTGCACCCTCACCAAGGGATTACACTGAGAAGAACATTACCACACACTTGTAAGAGGATTGTAACACACGTGCTATCATCACCACTTACAATAGAAGAAGAACTACAGCCATCAATTCCTTCCTTTTTCTCTTCCTCCACTCACTCCCCCATTTCAACCCCTCCATCCCCTCTGCAGAAGCCTTGGAGGATCCGTCCAGTGCCGGCGCAGTGGCGGGCGCGGTCATCGGCTCCCTCCTGGCCCTCCTATTGGTCGTGACTCTCGTTGTTGTCCTCCTGACCCGCAGCCGCCGCCAACAGAGGCGGGGCTTCCCCAGCAGCGGGGACTCCGTGGCGGCGGGCAACGGAGGCAGCAACGGTTCGGACTACGGCAACAAAGCCCGCCTGCTATTCGCCGGATCCGGAAACGGCAGCAAGAACGGAACCGGGGCGAACAACAACGGGCCGGTGTACACGTACCGGGAGGGCTGCGACGCCACTGGGACCCTGACAGAGAAACCCAACAGCTACCACCACCACCTCCATCACGGCCCAGCCGGAAACCGGCCGACCCCCCATGACATCCTCCTCTGTGGTGAGATGGATGAAGCTGAGAGGAGGAAGTTTAACCTGGATGACAGCATCGAGGAGGAAGACGAGCGATACAATCGATTTGCAGGCGGCGGGAGCGCGCTGCCTCCAGCGTATCATGCCCACAGAGGTCATGGCGGCGAAGCAGAAATGGATGTGTACCTCGACGACGACATGGAGTCCCAGAGGGACGGCTCTGTCATCTCCCGGACTGCCATTTACGTCTGAGGATGTGGAGAGGAGAAGAAGGGTCTGGGAATCAGAGGATGAGATGGAGGAAGTGAGGGAGTTAAAAACAACTTCCTGTGCAGCTCTAAAGTTCAAATCGCCTCCATTAGCTCGACACCTACCTGCTTAAACTCCAACCTGACTGCAGAGTTGCCATCAGAAATTTCCTCTACGCTTCACAGTTCCTGTATATTACTATCTAAAGAGGACCACGAGGACAATGAAAACAGAACGAAGTTGTTGTGATGCTTGTGAGGCAAAAGTTGTGCGCTGTGGCTCAGTTTGTGACCGTGTTAAACTGTAACCAGGGGAGACTTGATTCAGTGTAAGTCAGAAACCTTAGTGGACTCTTGACGCTACGCTGCTAATCGCTACCTTCTTCTCGCTTCAGCTTCGCTGTGTGATTATGTGCAGAGTGACTCCAGTGTTTGTACTGTAAACGTTACCAGAAATCGCAACTAGAAACATAATAAACATCACAAAATCACCCAGATTGATGTAAAATGTTCAACTTGTTAACAGCTTCTGTGGATGTTGCTGTTGCTCTTGTGACGAAACCTGAACCTGAATTTATATCCAAAAAAAAAAAAACTCTGAAAGACTAAACTTGTCGTCCTGGCAACAGGGAGAGACTCCTCCTTAAACGGCGAATGGCTGCTCTACTGGGGCTCGCTCCCCGCGACACCACCTGGTTTCCCGATGGGAGGCGCTGAAGTGCGGGGCCCCATGCTGAGTCACATGACAGACTTACCAGTGTGTGCTAATGTGTGGCTGGCTGTGGTGTTAATGATGTGCATCATCCGTATATTGGGCGGTGTGTCACTGTAGCACAGTTGTTGCTGTTGTTGTTGTAGATGTTGTTGTTGTTGTTGTTGCTCTTGTGTAATGGTGTTGATCTTGCTTGGAAAAAGATGCACCGAGAGCCTTGGGGGGTTTCACAAAGTTTCACGTTGAGTCTGTAATGACTCATTAAATGAATAAAAAGTTCCTTTTCTTTGTTTCCAACTCTACTTCCTTCTTTTTGTTTTACCTTCTTTACTTTCTTCCCACTTGTTTCCTTCCTTAGAGGACTGCTCAGTTGTTTTATGTTCCAGTTTTATATAATATGTCATATTTTTTCTCTAGTTCTGCTCCATGTTTTGAGTGAGATATTCATCAGCATTGATGGAGGTTATTGGATGTCATTTACCTCTTTTTCAGGGCCTTTTGAATGTTTTAGGGTCTTTTTCTGATTATTAATTATCCAACATGCATTTATGAATATTAAAAAAAAAGAAAATCTAACAATTTCTCACTTACACAATGTATTTAGCATATTCAAGCTTTGTTAGAAATAGTGAAGATGTAACCTTACCGAAGGCCTCCAGTGCAGTAATGAGCCACAACTCCAAGTTTAGATCAGAAAACGTTTTGGGGTGACATTGGACACAAACTCACCGGCCTCTTCATTAGTCACACCTATTCAGCCGCTCATTAGGACAGGTAGCAAAAAAAAATGTGTATAACTCCTACGCTTAGGTGCAATATGATGCATAAAATACAGATTTAAGAAATATCCTATAAGGTTTAAGAGCTGTAAGCTTCTTCTGTTATTACAAATGTATCTTTTGAAAGTCAGGGCCTGAAAATCTGGAACACTAAATTATCAATGTATGTCTTAAAAGCCAGAATGATTTTCTTCTTCTTTTTTTTTTTTTCGTATCATATTTTCTGATTAACAAACGTTGAAGACATAAATGTTTTAAGACACAAGCTCTGCAGCTCTGATTGTTTACTAGAGATGAAGCTATGTGTTTTCCCATCTTTGTGTTTCAGGCTTATTTGAAATGTGTTCAAATGAAAAACAGTTTCCTGTTTCTCTTGAGAAATTACAAGTGGAATGTAGCAGTAAATAAAGCACAGCAATTTATGTGAGAAATATAATGCAGTAAGTGAAGACTGAAGTCTCCGGAGATCAGGTGTAAAAAAAACATTTCATTTGAGAAAACATTTTAATTAACAGCTTGTGTGAATCATTTTTATGTCACTAACGGTGAGGTGACCCATCCAGGAAAACCATCACAAGACGGAAAAAAAGCCGCTTGGAAGAACGTAGCCTGATTTACACACAGAGGGAAGGTCACAGCTGAAGCATTTCAAACCACAGACAACTCATTAACTGCTCAGAAAAATGAACCCTAAATAGAAAATATCTGGCAAAAAAACCTGCTGTATAAAAATAGGATTCACAACTTTTATTAAATGAAAACTGGCAGAGGCAAATTTAGTTAAATTAAGTTTTAAAAAATCTATTTTAGAGCATTTTAGATGCAGCACACAGTGTAAACTACACTCAAAACGTGGCAGTGCTCACTTTATTCAAGGTCAACACTGTTTCTAACTTGGACAGGTCAGAGGCAGGAGCTTCCATCAAATCTGCCGTTAAATCTGAACTGATCTGCAGCACAAGCTGAACAAACACTTTGTTTATTGCAAGTTGTTTGTTGCGATTAACAAAACACTGAAATAAAGGGTTTCTGCACGTTTCCAAAACTCAACGTTAAATAAATTTCAAAATCGTACTTTTAACTTATCAAATCACTTAAACAAGTTAGATATCATTTCCAACTTCAGTCATTTTTTACAGAACTGTTGAAGTCCCTTTTTCCAAGCTTAATCGTGTTTAATGTTCACCGCTGATGGAGAATAGGACCATGAATAAGGTTTTAACTCCCTAAACAAACTGCAGCAAGGCGTCAAATTTTATGACAATATCTTATGTACCATCATAAAAACAATAAACTTTATGACATAAACATATTTCCAGCTTCTTTTATTTTAAGTTAACTGTATGTCAGTGAAAGTATGAAAGCCACACAAACACAAATATTACTCTTAAAAAACATTTTAAACAGGCATCTTAGGGACACAAGATGCATAAAGTATTGCGATTTGTATCACTAACCTGTACACAGTATTTGGAACTGCAGTGGCGTCCCGACCGTCCAGACTTTCCTGTGAAACTGCAAATGATTTGTGGAAAAACTGTATTTATGGATTTTTTTTTGTAGATGATATCTAACTAAATACCTAAACACTATCCTACTTCACATGCTATTGGCGGACGTTTCCAGAGCAACCAATCTGGGATCCCTATTTAATTTTCTCGGTCCTGATTGGCTTAACGCTCAATAACAGAAATAAAGCAAACCGCCAGTGTTCTGTGGTAGTGCAGGCGCCACTGTGCTTATTAATGCATATTAACGTATATTTGGTTAGAAGCATTTTTAGAAGAGATCTAAAGTATCTCTGTCTCTGCTCCTTCATTATTAACTATAATCATATAGTTAATGCCTAAATTTCTCAGCTTGACCAGAAGAGTTTTGTTTCTCAAAACAAAACTGTTAAACATCCGTTAGAAGAAGGAATGAATGAATGAACTAAGTTTTAAATTTACAGCCCAAATATAAGACTTTTAATAAATTTATAAGACCCTGCAGAAGCTCTGTACTTAAAACGGTTTTTCAGTTGTTTCATCAGTTTCAACATAAAGAATAACAGAAAAAAAGGGAATTTCTAATGAATGTTTTGATCTCTCCCTTTTTACATTCTCATGATCCACTGTACTGTATGAAAGAAAAAAGTATTGTCAACATACTATAGCTGTTATTCCTCAACATGAACTGTAACTACTCTCGTGTGGGTTGGAAATCTGCAGTTTTGCTATTAAATCAGGAGCTGAAATGTTTGGATTTTATATTGATTTTTTTCTGTTATAAAGGAAAGCTGGTTCAGCTCTTCCACCGCCGAGCAGTTCCCTTGTTGCTGATTGATGTTGGACATACTGTGCAATCTGTTGTTCTGTAAATGAGACAGTTGATCTGCTTTCTTACTAAATATTTCAGTGGAGACTCTGCGTACAGCCGCATCATTTGTCTGCACAAGCTGCCAATTATGTTGAAATAACTCGCAGACAGCTATAGTGTAACTTCAGTTCTTGCACATATTGTGTTTATTGTTTCCCTACAGAAAAAATGGGATGTGGGGTTTTATTTAGGACTCTGTGGGGTGTATCCATGCTCCAAGAATCAAATTTTTTCAGTAACTATATGATATTGCTCTGAGTATAAATTGAGACAGTTATTTCTGTTTTGTTTACAGTGCAGTATTATATTTAAATGGAGATATTTTTGCTATAGGCTTTTTGAGGGCTCCATGTGACTGTATCCAAGATCTGGTCTCAGCATTTTGTTTCTCCAGGGATTTCTAAAGGTAATATTAAACTGGGATCACAAATTTGGTGTCTAATTATTCCCAGAGTCTTGTAGCGTGGAAGCACCCTCAGCGAGAAAAATCTTCACTGGTCATAACTTTCTGTTTCAGCACAACCCAGTTTCAATAAAAGAGAAGCATTTCAAAAAGACTCTGCAGAGAATCTGGTAATTAATTATGCTGCTCTATGTTATCAGTCCATAAATACCAAACTGCCTCAACTTTCCTCCTCGCTGCACCTGCTCTGATTTGCTGTGTTTAGCTTCTTCAACAGACCTGCCACAGGGACCTATTTCTGGTTCTGCAGACTCTACACAAAAACTGTACACTTGCTTTGTCACAGCATCTTCAGTTAAATCCACCATCACACCTGGATGCTCATTATGTAACGCTCCGCAGACTGTACTGTGCAGTTTGATGCATTTGCTTAGAATAACACTGTCATGTGCAATCTGTGTGTTTATCATGCAGTTTATTCCAGAGGCCTTTCCATTACATATGCAAATACAGGTTTGTTTCAGCCAAATTGAATGTTTAAAATGTTAATTAATTTTAGATATTTAGTTGGAAAAGTTCAGATGAAGAGAAGGGTTACTGGAAAAAGATTAAATAAATAAATAAATAAATACTTTCTTTTTAATTCTGCATTTGATTTCAGAATTGTGATTTTCCCCCCCCCCCCAACATTAAAGATAGACTATCAAGAAACAAAGTCAGATTTATGACTTTTAAAAGTCTTTTGAAGTCAAAACCTCAATTATATAATCATTTTAAACATCTGATGTTTATAGTGTCTACTGAGAGATTGAAATAATGTTATTTAAAAGAATTATTAAATAAAAAGTTAAATGTTTTGTCCCTACAGTTATGGATAAGACAGCTGGCCTGATGGCTGTTCATCAGAAAGGTCAAGTCATCGTTATGCAACCTGACCCCTTCATGTTTAGGATGAATCTAAATATATTCTGAAATATTAACTTAGTTAATATTAGTTTTACGATGATATTTTTATCTGAGTTGGACATGCATTCTTTCTGTCTTGGTGCCATTTGGTATCGGGTTTTTTCTGCGCAATGACTGCAGTCCGTCAGTCAATGACAGTCAAGAGGGAAATTCATGGTTTTCATGTCCATCTGCTGTATTTCCATGTAAAGTCCTGAGATGTGGGTCTTAAACCAAAAACCAAGATTCTAGATTAAGCATCTGAAATGTGTAATCTTTGTAGGAACTGGTTAAGTTTGTTTTAGCTGCTGCTGGTTGTTCATCAAATTGAGTTGGATTAGGTGGTACAGGAACGGTGAGGATGGAATGATGAAGACTGGAGGGAAATCATACCTTTTGTTTCCTGATTCAAGATTTTCCAAAACAAACTGGAAGGTGTTGCTGATAGGAAAGTTGTTCTGGTTTTCCTGTTCCTTCTCCACCTAACCAGATTAAAGAGCAATATTACGTAAAGGTTTTTTGTTATTCTGTTATTCTGTCATCAAAAACACAACTGGAGTGTTGCTTTGATTCTTTCATGCATGTTTGAGAAATCCTTCACTCCAATCATTTAGCTCTGGAAAACACCTGGTTGGCCGTTGCTCCACCTTCGAGACGCAGCTCCTTCTGAGTTCCTCTCACTTCCCCCACTCAGTTCCTTCAGACTAGCCAGCAGCGATTAGCAAACACCTGGTGAAACTGCTGGGCTCTTTATAGGAACTAATTCTCAAAGCAATGCTGGTAAAAACTTCATTAAAGGATTAATAGAGCAGGAGTTTTTGAAGGTGTTAAATTACAAAGTTAAATTTCTTTTAAGTGAAATTTGATGTATGTAGCATTTTGTATAACAACTAAAGGTAAAATACATATTTGTGCTATAAAATGGCTCCATGTGCCTGGAAAATACATAATACAGCCCCTTTAAAGGAACATATCGCCTAAGAATCCAGTAACAGAATATAAAATACTGTTTGAATATGTTAGAACATGTTTGATCTTTTTTCACACCTCATGATTCCCTTGTATTGATTTTTTTCCCCCTTGCTGTTCCTGCGGCCAGCTGAAAGCGGGATGTGATAATTACACGTCTCCCTCTCTGATCTTTAGCTCGCCATGGCGCCTCATGTCGCATGTGCCGCTGGAGGCTGCTCTTATGAGCCCCACCCCTGTAGAGTCATGTCCTTGGCTCTGTGAGTGTTGGCCCCCTCTCCATGCAGAGCGCTCAGTAACAGGTCAGTTGGCTCTGTCAGAAAGGAAAAGAGTCCAGAAGGGAGGGGAGGGTGGTAGTTCTGCGCTCCATCTGGGGAATACCAAACAGGCCGGGAGAGAAAAGGAGACTTTCTCTTCTCGGATTAGAGACATGGAACCTGAAAAAGAGCAGAAGCTGGGCAGAAACTGAAACCATTTCCCCCGCAGAGAGCAGAGAAGACAGCAGCAGTTAGCTTTTTTTGTGTTTAACCCACCTGAGACTGAGTGCGTCTGGAAAAACTAAGTTATCAGCCTCGGATCCAGGAGTTGAAGACGGCCAGATTTGTAACTTGTGAAGCCCGATCTGTTGGCTGCAGCACAGACATGACAAGGATGTGAAAAGGAGCGAGATATTTTTCAGGATGGGATTTAAAGCTCTAACAACGAAAGCTGGAGGTGGAAGGGAAGTCTCAGGAGTATTTCCGAGCGGTATTCCGGCCCTCCACTTGGAGATTGGCTGCTTCTGCCCAACAACAACTGACAGTCCTTTTCAACCAGACCAATTAGTGAAAACAGGGCTGTCCTGTTCAGCTTCCCTCAGCTCAGCCTATCTGCGACAGATCTTTTTAATTGTAAAGAATGTTCAGCAGTTCTCTGGAGACTTTTCTGAAGGGGGGTGCATAGAAAGGCGTTTTAAAATTCCCTCTCTCTTTGCTTCAGTTCTAGCGCCCAGCACAGGCTGTTCCTTGCATGTTTAATTCAGCAGAAGGCATAAAAGTGCTGTACATTATCTCTGCTTTGCTCTGAGGGGAGGAATGGAGGGAGGGAGAGAGAAAGGCGGCTACAGGAAGAGGCTGGAAGAAGAGCCCTGCTAGTTATCAAGAACAACTTTTGTTGTGAAAGCTGAGCTTCGGTGCAGCCAGCGAGGAACTGCTTCCAGTTTCACGGTTTTTCTCCTTTCAATCTTCTGAGCTGTGTGTTCATATTTTTCTGTAATATCTACAAATTCAGTATTTTTTTCTGTCTATCCAAGTTAGATAGACAGAAGGCCAGAGGGCCAGTATTATGTAAAATCGATTGTTTTGAGCTATACGTTATGTCATAAAGTTACATATAACTGGAGTTTTGCCTTGATTCTTTCAAGCATGTTTGAGAAATCTTTTAATCTCCATGGCAACCATTCAGCTGTGCTAAACACCTGGATGACCTGAAGGTCTTTTGTGCATAGAACAAGGAGAATGAAAGTCTTTTCTCAGCTGAGAAACTTTATGCTCACAAACAGTAGATGCTGTGACCTCAGTGGTTTTACACAGGACATTATCCCATGGTGGTAATTATCAAGGCCTTTTTGTAAAGAATGTTAAAAAGCTTTTTTTTCTATTCTGCTTTGTAGCAAAACATTAGCATCAAAGTAGATTTTTTTTTCATGTAGGAATATAAGATATTTCTTTCAGCTAGATGACTGACTAGTCAGCCATAGGTAGAAAAGGAACATTGCTGGAACTTTTATTAAGTTATTTAAAACTTTAACATATTTTGATACAAGCAACCAAAGCATTTTTACTTTATATAAATAAATTCTCTTTGAAAGCCTTCCTGATTTTTGGTGGATACAAACAAAATCTTAGTCATTTTGATCTGGTTTCTAGTGCAAATATTTTAGCACACTTAGACAAAAGTAACTTTAAAGTAACTTTCCAGAAGAAAGCTGAAAAGTTCCTTGATAGTGATGAAAACATTCTTGTTCCACTGGCAGATTATTTCATTCATAACAAGATCTTTTTTCCTATGTTAAAGTGAAATGATCTGCCAGTGGAACTAATATATTTTCATGAATAGTTAATAATTATTGACATAAAACAAACATGAATATATTTCTGAAAACATACTTGGAAGTTAGTTTAGTCTTCCTTAAAGATATTTTCATTAGAAACTAGACTTTAATTCTCGGTAAGACTTTATGTTTATCTTGATTGTATCGTGTGACTGAAGACGCCTCTAATTTTTCATCAATACTGAAGGAAATCTTTTTACTTGTTTTTTTGGGTATTTTTTTGTAAAGCTTTTGCTGCTTTGACACATTTTTATTCAGACAGCTGAGCAAGAAATGGAGATTCTCCTCTGCTCCAGGGCCTCTGCAGCTCCCTGAGAGACGGAGGGTGAAATAAAAACAGAGGTTGTAAAGATGTGCTCCCTCAGCTCAGGAAGCCATTAGCAGTGATCTGAAGTAGCGCTGGTGTCTGTGCAGCAGGTGTTGTGGTGAGTTTGTTTTTGCTCTATCTGGGGGATTTGTTTGACCTGAAAGGGAAAACTAAGTGAAATCCACACTAGAAGGGAAACAAAGTCCTTCAAGTTGTAGAACATTCAGCTGGAACCAAAAACTGTATCAACATTAGAGTCATAAAATCCACCTTGGATATTAAGGCATTCTGTCTTCTGCTAATTTGATCAGAGTTAAATTGTTTCTATAATGCTGGAGAGTTTTTGTCCTCAGGTTATTTTTATGAGCTGCATATTAAATAAAAACAATCTGCAGTGTATTCTATACTTCAACTGAGAAAAGGTGATCTTTGCTGTTTTACAGACATCTGGAGGTTTGTTTAGATGCTATTGATTCTGCAATAATTTATAAAGCTTCACTGAACCCAAACTATTAGGAGATACCCTCCACACATATTGGAACCAATTCCCTTAATAGTTTACCTGCCTTGAATTGCAAGTAGGACAGCAGTTAGTCTTCTCCACCAACATTTCACAAGACTGAAGAATACAGAGAGGCCTCTGTGACCATTCTTTGTGAAATCTCGCTGTCCAGGCTTCTCTTTCGCTCATCCTGAGGGGTTTCTATAGGATTCAGGCCAGAGGTTTGAGACGGCCATGGAAGACTGTCTGCTTTGTGTCTATTAAACCAGCTCTGGGTTTACTTGGCCATATGCTTTGGCTCTTTATCCTGCTCAAAGACCTATTGACCATTATTGGTAGGTTTCTGGCAGACTTTATTTAAAGCGCAAACGTGCAAATCCCCACTTTGTATGTCTTTGTTTTTCCATTTGGGTTTCTAGTGCTTCTTGAAACAACCCAAGCACTAAAAACAAAACCTTGATAGTTTAATGTTAGTGTTTTTGGGTGTCAGGAAAATTAGCCATTTCATAAATGTCCAGAGTGTAAATCCTCACCTACCAATGTGAGCATCGTCTGCTCATAACTTAGCAACCCAAGGTGAGCTCTAACACGTTTGGTCAGCTGGTTTTACTGCTGTATGCAGCGCTGTACACAGTGCTGTACAATGGCTGCTGGAAAAGTGATTGATTGTTGACTTACCATTCAGAAACCACTTGCTACATTCTTGTTTTTATGCAGAAGGCTCTATTTCTGCTTTTCAAAGATGTTTGGTTTTACGGCTTACCTGCCTTACTTGGACAGCGTTCTGTTTTTTGTTTCCCATTTTCTGACTACAAGAATTTGTTCTATTATTGTTAGCCGCATTAATAAATCTGAAATAAGTAATTTTGTTTAAAAAAATCATTTCCAGCTTGCAAAAAATGATAAATATCAAACTTTTGTGTTCAAAACTATTTGTACCAGCTCTGTTTATATTTGCACCTCTACCAACTGATAGGTTGAGATTTTGCTTCCTGATTTAATCACAATTCCCAACATTTCAGTAAGACATGTTCTAACAGACGCGGTTTATTTGCAGCCGAGCAAATTTGAGTGACCTTTGACCTCATTAGTGCAGCTGAAGCATAGAAAACCTGAAACATCATTAAGGGTTTCTTTGGGGACATGATTTCAATATCTTATTTTCTACAACACTGAAAGAATGCTGAGAGTTTGTAGGTGCAGCGTTTCTCCAGCTGAGTCGGACTTTGCTGGTGGTGATGGAGTGAGAGGTCACCTCTCCCAGTGCTTGGTGCTGGAAGCCATGGCTGCTGACACAACAGGCACAAAACAAAAACAGCAGCGAGGAATTTAACCGACAGACACAAAGCTCCTTCTGAGCTTCTGTGTCTGCAAGCTGATTTTAATTGAAAATAATCATTTGCATTTTATTTCATTCCAGCAGATTCTACTTTCTGAACGGTTTGCCTGAAAGGTTTGCCCTGCAGTCCTCCCATCCATCACGCTCTAATGTCTTCATTTAGTTGGTTCTTTCTAACTGAAACAATTAAATTTTAATTCACTCCTCATTCCGAAGGCATCTCTTTAATGAACTGGATCTAAACATCACTTTGTATCCTTTACAGAGTGGCAGACAGTTAAAACATTCACTGGATCCTCAGTGTACATGGCACAGCATCAACCGATACAATCATGGCAGCTGGGGAGGCCCGCTTTCATCTGCACTAATTGACCTTAACGTTTGACTCAAGAAAAAAGCCGATAAAGACCTAATTTGTTCATTTTGCCAGTGGCTGCAGTTTTAAAGCATTTATCTGCTTGGCTTTTATTTCCTCCTCCCTTCATGACCTCAGCGCTCTTTCCTGTATTGGCCGACCTCTGCGGTGATCTGGGAGGATCTGCATTCATGCCGTGCCAAGAAGATTTCTGCATTCTTTCAGCTCTGACATAATGTTGGATTTTAGATGCAATAAAAACTTCTTTGTATGTGTTGATGCAAGTCTAATTATAGATCTGCTTTAATTCAAATGAGAGACTAAAGATTTCCATCTTTCAGATGTAAAGTCTGGCTTTGGATTGAGTTGGTCATTTTCTTCAATTAGAAAGAAAAACTGCTTAGAATTACAACTTTATACATATATGTATTTCTAAAATGGTTACTGACACAAGTAGGCCTGTTACAATAAGTAATAAATCAATAATCTCTTGACAAATTAAAACAAACTCAATAATTTCCTTTTGCTTTACTCATTGTTTTTCTGTTTCTACCAAAACGTGGATGCTGTAAGTTTTCAGTCTGTTGATTTGGTCTCAACTAAACATTTTTTGAAGGACAGTTTTGTTTACAAATACTTTATGATTTATTTTATTTGTTGTTTTTGTTTATTTATTTTGGATATTTAAAATGTCTTAGTGTCATTAGAATTTAAAGGTTTAGTGATCTTTGAAAACGTGTTCTTGTATTATTGTAGCATTACCATTAATTTACTTGTTAAATGTCTCAAAACCATAATATGTAATATTATTGCAATAATTTATTGTGTAATTTCTCATCCAGTGACATTTGTCATTGTGACAGACCTGACAGAAGTAAAGTCAAAGAAATCGTCCCAGTCAAGATATGTGAAATAATGTGGAATGAGACTTTAAATGAGTTCAAATTTAAAATTTGAAAAATAAGTGTCCTCCTCTAACATCACAGAAATCAAATTGAGTTCATGCAACCTGTTTTCCAAATCTTAAGTTGCATTTTTCAGCTCATTTTTTATGCTCTTGAAAATGCTGCAGCGCTACACCCTTAAACCCAAAATTACCAACTTTTCAGTGGCAGTTTGGTGAAATGATGAATGCCTCTCACTGAGCTGAAACTCTTTAAGTGCTGCCTGACATTAATTTCTCTCTACCCCAGATAAGGAGTAGACAGAGCTCTTTCCTGGGTGGCAGATTTTGCAGCTGTCTGAGTTCATTCTTCTTGTCTTAACGCTGCACTGCAGCAGGGAAGTTCAGGTCATCGCTGATGATCGGTCAGATATTCGGTGATCATGCTGCTTTTCCTGCTGGGAAAAGTGAAGCGGATTTCGGCGGTGTTTTTTACAGCTGAATGAGCACATCACTTTTTGTCCGAGAGCAGAAAATATACCATAAATCTGTGTGAGCACAGGTTTCTGAGGTGGTAGATTTATTTTTTTCAAACATCTTCTACCGTTATGGTCGAACAATCCTTTAATTTTAATCAGCGAAAATCAACAGAATTATTCATTCAGCTGTTTTTAAATGTTTCTGGGTGTGTTTGGATTTTCAGAGCAATCAGTGTTTGATTGCAATCAACAGGTCGGTGACACCTGCTGGAAGTTTTTCTCGCTGCAGGTTAGGATTTTTCTGTTTTTTGTGTTTTTCTTGTTACGTTTCGTTGGAACTGTTTATTGTGATATAGGGAAATTGTTGGAGTTTATGGTTTTCTTAAGCCTTTTGTGTGCTTTATTTACCAAACCAACATTTTTTTATGTAGGCTGCCAGTTTGACGTGAAGGCAGGACTCCTGTCCTCTGTTTGAAGAATATTATGAAAATTGTACTAACTGTGGAAAAAATACAAAAATTAAATTAAAAGTACTTTATTTCTCCCAAAGGGAAATTAAATGTTGTAGCTCATATCATTTGAGTATTTTCACAGAGCTGCTGTGAAAAGTGAAGCTGTTGGAAGGAAGGTTCTCCAGTAGCAGACAGTCCTGCATCTAATCTGTAGAGGCCTCTGACTGAAGGTTGTTGCTCTATAACAGTTTGATGACAGTCATGACATGCAGACCAGACACTGTCCACTTATTGGTCATTGACACATTCTAAATGGAAAACTTGGTAATCTTTTTATTTAATAATTCAGGTCACAATATTATTAACATTTGTTAACATTCAGAGTAGAGGCATATACTCTGATTACTCTTTTCTAAATTATCTAATATAGAAAAGGTTCTGGTTGGATCTTTGAATTGTTCATGTTTCAGTGAAACCATCTTATTTTGTTTACGTAATTTTGACGTTTCATATCTTTGTCTCGATTGAACGCTACATTTCTGACTGTTGTATTTGGTGCATAAATCAAAATCCAGCTTTAAAAAAGTGATTTAGTTTTTATTGAGGCCTTTTTAATGTTGTTAGTTTATTGATGACAGAATGCGATAAGGGTTGGCTTTAAGCTGGCTCTTATTGTTTCCATGGATTATCTGCTGTGTGAATTTTCTGGTTTTGCTACAAAATTAAGGTGAATGATGTTTGTAAATGTTGATAAGAATCATTTATGTTAATCAATGAATGCCCAGGATCAGCAGATTGGTAATTAAATTACGTGGATAATTTTGTCTATCCAGATAGTAAGTTTGCTAACTACATTTTAAGTTAGGGTAATTTTACTCTGTTCCAATTATAAGTATCAGAAATAAAACCCTCCTTATAATTTCTGACCAGTTTTTTGCACAAGTCCATCTGAATTTCAAAGCTTTACCTGTGATAAAGCCGCAGGGCGTCTTCACCATCACCTTATTTTTCCCTCCTTCTTCAGATTCTGTATTGGATTGAAGTCAGAACTTTGACTGGACCTCCCCAAAATATCAATATGCCTTTCAGTCACAAAAACCATTTTGCTAAATATCATCTGACAGAGATGTGGATAGTTTGGTGTTTAGCTGTTGCTGCTCGGAGACGAAGCGTCAAACTCAATTTTACTAGTTAGTAGAACATTTCATATGAAGCCTGAGCAGCGCTTGTTAGCTACGGTTCAACTCGCACCTTGAGTTTGACGTACCTGAGCTTGTTGTCTGTTTAGTTCACTGATGCAGCCTGTCAGTGATGTTGCTGCAGGTTTAGACATTTAGCCTGGAATCATGACGTTTTAATCATTTACTGAAAATCTGATGCAATGGAGGTGATGCAATGGTTTGTGTTAGTTGTACAAAAACTGCTTCATAACAACAGATGTTTGACGTTTATGAGTTTTAGTCTGAAAAAGAATAATTTTCCTTACTTTCCATTGTGAATCCAGTGGAAACCTAATCAGAGTCTGTGACTGTGGTTGTTATCAGGGGCTGAAACTCAGTCCTGAACTGCAGACTGGAAAATATTAAGCTGCTCAGCACAGATTGCTGCTGGAATACTGAACACCATAAGAGCTTCTTATTCTTCCCCCAAATATCTCCAAAGCTTCTTGCCGTCCACTTTACGCTTCACATACATATGAAAGAGGAACCTTTTAAAAGTAAGAATCATTATTCCTGTAGATTTTTTCCCTCTCCATTTATGACTTATGTAGTGTTGTGATTGAAGCTGCTTCAGTCTCGTAGTCATTGTAAGCCACTTTGAATAAAAGTGGTTTACGTGAAAACCTTGCGGCAAAACAAATTATCCCACTTTAAATCTGGAGAGAGGATATTTCTGGAGGCACACGGTATAGTAATCAGCGGATTGAGTTTGCAGCGAAGTTGGCAGAGGAGAAACTGGCTGGTTTTATTTGCAATTCAATCGAAGGAGAGTTGAATTCATTCTGCAAACTGTAGAAGATGTATTTTTATTCTCCAGAATGAGACTGAGACTTTTCTTCTCCACTGACATGCAAAGTAATGATATACAATTAAAAACATGTTTTATTACATGAAAAATGTGCAGGTATTGGTGAAAACTCTGAATGCTTTGAATGTGTTTTTTGTCTTATTCTCATAATATTGAGGGAAAAATTTCCTTGTTAAATTGCTGTGAAAATATGGAAACGTTAAAAATTAAGTAATTTTCACATTTTATGAAGAAGCAGTTTTCCAGATTCTGCAACTCAAACCGTAATCGTGTGTGAATGAAAGTGAAACTAGCCGCCCAAAACCGATAGCCGATCACAGCTAATCCATAATTTCATGATAAGGGGCAACTCTGTTTTTACTCAGTCAGGTTGGTTTGGGAAGCTTTCTTCCTGTTCTTCCTTTCCCATTATTTGGTTTTAGAAATCATTAACATCTGAAACATTTAACTATGACATGAAAGCAAAAACAGAAGAAATCTGTCAGGTGACAATGATATACATGTTTTTTTCAGACTTGTATAATTTTATTACCAAAGACATTCAGTGTTGCAGAAATAACCTTTAATACAAGATAAGGGACAGTTTGCTAATTAGAAATTATTCAATTACTTCTCTTTGTCATGCAGCATGTGTCAGAAGATGAAGCTGCTCCCGAAGTAAAAAGCCCCTCCAGCCATTTTTGTCTGTCTCCTGCTGGTCAAAAGCGAGCTCTAAAAGATAATTGAAATCGTTTTGGATTAATAAATGCCCCACTAGTTTAGTGGCTGCAGCCATTTATTGCTGTCTGGAGGTTTAAACCCATCCTCTCTTCCCAAATCCAATTTTTTCAAATTGCAGTTTTCATATCAGCACCAGCTGTTTCATTCTCTCCCGGCTCCTCCTTTATTCTGCTTTCTGCTGTCAAGAGAACGAGAGAGAGAGAGAAACAAGGTGAAGGGAAATGAAGGAGGGGGAGAAATGATAATCAACATTAAACATAATTGTTACCATTTTACATTTTATCACATTATTTCTGAGTGGTCAGAAATAGATGCCCTAGTTTCCTTATTGTCTCTTTATTCTCTTACTTAAAGAAATCATTTCCTTTTTCATTGTCATGGGAGTTAACTGATATTCAAACATTTGCTACACATAAATTATTCACATTTAAACTTTTTCAGGAAGCATTAGAGAGGGAAATGCTGGTTACTTGCAAACTGGATCGTCAAAGTTTTTTCTGCAGTAAAATGAAGATTTCATGGTTTTCTGAGGAGACAAAACCTATGGAGCCCAATTATGATTAAAATTTAAAAATATATATTTTTTCTTGTTTTCTGCCATTGTAATTTCCCCATCATTTCATATTAACTGAAGTACTTTGTAACTTGAAATCTCCATTATAATTATTCATCAAGGCCAGTCAACGTCTGGCCAAATCTATTATTTTCATGCATATTTATTCATGTGCTGATTCATGTCTCCTGAAATACAATAAACTACCAAATATTGCATCCTTTACAATTCTGATGATATTAGACAAATTGGTATTGTTATGGTAATTACAATTGAAAGCTTTAAGTATAATTAGCTTTAAATATAAAACCAGACATGAATGGCTGTGGTCTGTTCTGTTTATGTTGAAATGAAAGAGATGAATCCTTTCACTGCCACCATCTGGTGTTGCATTAACCATTCACATCAGTTATTAATGCAGAAATAACTTCTTGCGTATGATTCCTCTGCTACGTCCTTTACTTCACTCTGTTGTTTGCAATATTTACACCCAGTTATCATGTTAATTTATCTTCTTATATGACAGTAAATCAAGGCAGTTTAGAAGGAAGCGCATCTACAGTCATGAGATTCCTACAAAACCCCAAAACTATTGTTATATTAATAACATTTTAATAAAAATCTGGCAAAATCATTTAAAAATGATTAAAACATGTCAGCTGAACTATAAAACAAATCACACTGCACACACACACTCCAAACTGCCTTTTCTATTCATTGGAGGTAAGAACTCGGTTTAATGCGTTCCTCACACCTGAGGTTGTTAGTGAGGAGCATTCAGGGCTGAACTGAACCTGCAGAAAGGCTGCAGGGACTCAGCAGCTCCTCAGAGGGACGGCCCTGTTCTGCTCTCTGTGGGGAGGCAGACAAACGGCCTGCAAAAAAAGGCTGAGGACCCCTGCTTTGACAAAGAAGCAGATTTTCTTAAAGAGTGCAACTTTTTTAATCCTAAAGTTTCCACTTCACGAACATGATCAGCATTGCCAGGGGTTCTGGATGTCACTATCTGCTGACAAAGCTTCAGTTAAAGGGGACGTATAAGGCAATATTCACATGTTTTTATATTTCCATTTGTGTTTCAATTGCTTCTAAAAACAATAATGGGAATGAGTTAATGTGTTTTGATGTCTGGGAAATGAACCATTTCAAAAGCCTTCTGAATGTAACGTCACATATGAGGATTTGCTACCCCGTTACCTAGCAACCTGAGCAAATGTTCAGGTTGCTAGGTAACCTGAAATGTTTGGTTAGCTTCTTTTACCGCTTTACAAGGAAAAAAAACAGTTGTTGATTTACCTACCAGAAACCTCTTGCTGCATTCTCATTGGTTGTGCAGGAGGCTCCACTTCTGCTTTTCAAAGATGTACAGTTATATAATTGCACATCTGTTTATAGCCATTTTCATGTGCGTTTGCAAATGTTGAGTTTGGAGGTGTGGCCTGCAGCAGCTTATTTGGATTTAGTGACAAGACGCTCAAAATACACAGAACTGATCAGACTCATTATCTAAGAAGGATTTTGAGTATAGGAAGTGACGGGTCACCTTTTACCTCTGATTCTTTATTTGTTCTATTTTTCTTCAAACCACATGCTGCCAAATCTCACTGATGAGTAAAGAAAGTGAATTTATAGAGTTATGCACCGTCACATGAACACTAAACCAGTTTTCAACATTTCCTATGACAATGAATATTTTTTAGTGCTATTATTCTGAACTTCCAAAGTGTAAAACAGGATATATGTTTCACCCAGTCGGCTCCGTGTCAGATAAAGTTATGTCTTAACATCAGCGATCTGCAGTATTCATGATCTGAAGATGACTGCATCATACAGACTGTCTGCCAGGAACATGTTGACGTCTGTCGACACTTTTTGTTCCTGTATGGAAATGTTCAAAAGCTTTGAATAAAAGCAGAATCTTTCATAACCAGATTCCACTGGGTCTTTAACCTTCGTCTCATCTCAACTGCTCCCTCTAGGGGGCGCCACACTGGAGCATCTGTCTCCATCTGTACCTTCCATCCTCCTCTTCCTCTTTTCCTCCCTGGCAGAGCTGGAATTTCTCTTCTCCATCCTCTCTGACTCGTCACCTATCTTGTGTTCTGCCTGTTGCTTTGGTTGGCCGACCCCAAGTGCTTGAACTCATCCACCTTCATGCTTCGAGTTCTACCGGATCCAGATCTGAAATTAAAAAGTCAAATCGCTCTGACAAGCAGACTGTTGCTAATGCAATAAAAACAAAACCCCATGGTCACCACCTCAAGCTCCGATCTGTTTCCGTGTTCATGCTGCATTCCCCGCTGCTCACAGAGAGCTGGACGCTTCACACACACCAGTGCAGGGTGAGCTGGTGTTTCACACACACCAGTGCAGGTTGAGCTGG
Organism: Poeciliopsis gracilis; assembly: GCA_911649635.1. NCBI lineage: Eukaryota > Metazoa > Chordata > Actinopteri > Cyprinodontiformes > Poeciliidae > Poeciliopsis > Poeciliopsis gracilis. The sequence continues at coordinate 424,113 of CAJVRI010000120.1, forward strand.
AGTTTCACACACACCAGTGCAGGTTGAGCTGGAGTTTCACACACACCAGTGCAGGTTGAGCTGCAGTTTCACACACACCAGTGCAGGTTGAGCTGGAGTTTCACACAAACCAGTGCAGGTTGAGCTGCAGTTTCACACACACCAGTGTAGGTTGAGCTGGAGTTTCACACACACCAGTGCAGGTTGAGCTGAAGTTTCACACACACCAGTGCAGGTTGAGCTGAAGTTTCACACACACCAGTGCAGGTTGACCCTGGATGCTTCACACACACCAGTGCAGGTTGAGCTGAAGTTTCACACAAACCAGTGCAGGTTGAGCTGCAGTTTCACACACACCAGTGCAGGCTGATGGACATCATCCCTCAGGAGAGCCTGCCACGCCGTACCTGCAGTAAAGGTTTCCAATTATAAATCACATGTGAAATTTAAAGCATTGTTGGACTTCTATACATTTTTAAGTTTTAGCTTATTTTATAATCATTGCTGTTATTTTCTTCTTTTTTTTTACCCTTAATACTTTTTCTTGCAATCTAGAAGTGTTGTTTTTTTTTTCTGGATTCACACTTTAGCCTTTTGAAGTTTTTATTTTATTTACTTGGATGAATTCTCACATAAACTTCACTTAAAATTCACATTTAGTGTAATTGGAGCAAAATGGCAGAAATGTTCCTGTGAAATGCTTCAGGCTAACTTGAAAGATCTCATCAAGATTTTTTTTACATACTTGGAGGCATGTGGTCCTATGGCCTGACGTGATTAAAGTCATTTCTTTCTCTCGCTTCTAATGTCTTCAGTTTTCATTAGTTTTACAGCCACAGTATCAGAAGTCCAGATATTGCTGTACAGTTTCTGTATGTTCGTCGCGTTGGTCCAACCTGAAGCAGACTCTTCCTCTGGAAGTTAAAGAAGTCTCACACTCATCTAAAATTTATCTCCACAAACACCTGGTGCTCTGCTCACCACTTACTCACTTTTTCTTATCTTCTCCAGGGAAAACAATCCTCCTTCTCCCTTCAGGGTGTTTTTGAGGGTCTGCACTAAAATGCAGTTGCTCTTCCAGTCAGCACAGAACAAACTTTCTCATTCTGCAGAAACTACAATTACTACTATTAGTCCAGGAGTTATGCCAAATAACCCCATGCAGAACTAAACTTAAGTTATATTGTAATCATGTGTATCATGGTAAGTATTGGGCAGCATTGGCTTATAATAGATGTTAAAAAGGGAAATTAAATATAATTTGTACAATTCTAGAAAAATACAAAAATTATTTATCAAAACTTATTTAAAGCCAACATTAGAAAGACAAGAAAATGTAGCTGCTGAAACATGGAAAGATAAAATAAATTTAATCTTTCCATGTATCAACACTTTTAAAATGCTGCAAAAAAGGAAAAATGGGAAATGTGAATTAGGCATGTTTCTATTGACCGTTGTAAAAAATAAATATGAAAATAACGTTATATTACGAGAATAAAGACGTACAAGAATAAATTTGAAATAATACGTGGATGAAGTCGTAATATGACTTTATTCTCATAACACTATGACTTTATTCTCATACTTTTATTATTTTTATTAAATGTTCCTACTGATCTTAATACTCCATTGAACAAATCAACCAGGCTAATTGCAAGTGCCTGTTTATTACAGGAAGTACCTGTTTGTTACAGGAAGTACCTGTTTATTACAGGAAGTACCTGTTTATTACAGGAAGTACCTGTTTATTACAGGAAGTATCAGTCCAAGCTAGTTTCTGAGACGGACCATATGGAAGGTTTTAGAAATGTCTGAGTTTTGTGCCTCTGGTACGGAACAGTGGCTGTAACAGGAAAAGCTACGGATGAGTTAATTTACAAAAGTATTTTTCTTTTTTTATGCAGTGAGGATAAAGTTTCTTTCAAAGTACATGTTTGATTTTCAGCTCAAAGGAACAAGTTCACTTTCTGGTTTTAGCCAGTAGCTTTCGCTTGTTCTCCCTCGGTAGCTGAAGCGGCAGATGGTGGAGAGCCTGGTGTGACAAGAAAAAGAACATCACTGATGGAAGAAACAAACAGCAGATACTTTACTGAAAGGTCTCCAGAGTAGGAAACTGATGTACGACTGGCATTATTATCTAATAGATGAAAGCTGCACAATCTGTCTATTTATTACAACTGTGTGTAAAAAGCTGATTTTTATTTAGGGTCTTCACTTCGCTTCCTCGGTGAACAGCCTTTTGTTTTATTCTAAATAAGCGTTAAATGTTGAGAATTCTTTAGATGTGGTGTAAAAACGTCACATCGATGTTCAGTTTCCTCTGACACACAAAACGCTCCATGAAGCTCTTCAAGCAGGTTTCAGAGAAATGTATTCAAAACTGAAGAGTCTTAAACAGCGAAGGGAAGGGAAGTGATTTTAAACAACTCTTAAAATGAGTGAACAAAAGTGTTTTCAAAATCAGCATTATAGGCGTGAAATAAATTAGATATTTAGATGTTGCTGAGATTTGGTGTAATTTTTAACGATACTGTTTGTGCATTGATTTTATCCTCAAAACAACAGTAGAATTAGTTTGCTGTTTTTTTAAGCCTGACTTGCTGTTACTTGAACTTATCACCGTCACTCTTTGGCGCATTGCATCGCCCTCTACTGGCCCAGTATTTATTTTCCATTGGCTTTGTTGCTTTTTTTGTTGAATTTCCACCAAAACCCTCAGACATTTCAGGAAAAACTGTTCAGTGTTTTTTGAAAAATTTGAAATTCCTAAGTTTGAAAAGCCTCTAAAATATTTCCTGAAACAACTTGAAGCTCCATATTCACTTTCTGGTTTGAAAGTTTTTTCTAAACTTGTTTTAAAAGTCCAACATTTTCTTGAAAAAACCCTGAACAAGTTTTTGTTTCTTTTCAAAAATATTTCTATAAATTTTTTACTTTAATTAGTCTGAACTTTCCTTATTATTTCTAGAATAATGAGATTTTTAGCAGAAATGTACTTCTTTATATCTACCATGACCTGTTCTTCTTAATCGGTGGAAATTGATTATTCAGTGAAGAAAACTTTGTCTTTTTCTGGCACATTAAACCAGACCAAACTCTTCCCAGGTTCTGGAGCAGCAGGATTGGTTATTGGACCTGCAGAACATGCTGGTTCTGGAAGCAAATCGCTTGCAGAGAGCTGTGTGTAGCTCACAGGAGAAGCAGGTGCAGCGCCGGTCCGGCATTGAAATGCATCTGACTTTGCATAACTTTTAAATGAGTGAAGCATTTTAATAAAACTTACCAAACCAATGCAGAAGACAAAGGAACGGGCTGTTTAAAGTTTTCAGGTAAAATGAGCCTCAGAGAAGAGCTCTGCTTTGCAATCTGCATTCTGTGTATGTGCATCTTCTCTGGGTGGGGTATACCACACAGCCTTCTGCGTCTTCCTCATTATTCCTCCTTTCATTTCTCCCTCTCCCCACTCTTTCAAACACAAACTGGAACTTGTTACCCTTTATTCTCCTCTCCTGTTAACAAGGACAAGATTCCTGAGTGCATTCTCCTTCATAGTTTTGTCATCAGTTCCTTCTCTCTCCTTCTCCTCTGCAGATGAAAAGAGGCTCTGATTTCTGTCTGCAGGGGTTTAAACATACTTTCTGATTTCAGTTCATGGTGGAAATTATTCCAGAGAAGGAGTTGGACCACGGCTGTCTGTTGGGAAATGGTTTAGAAGCAGAAACGTAAAATGGTTAACATGTTTAATAAATTTCTGTTTGTGTCACAAATCTTAATAGAAAACAAGAATAAACTTGAAAATTCATCTAAATGTAATGGATGAGATTTTCTGGAGGTAGTTTTAATGACATTACACAAAACTATGTTTACAAATTGTGAAATAATCTGAAAAATATCAGAATACCAACAGGTAATACAATTTCAGCCAAATAATTATTTTAAAAACACCATTAAAAGCTTAATTAGGTCTCTGCACTTTGTATTCTTCCTGCTTCTTTTCAATGTTTCACTAAAGGAAATTAAGCTTGTGGTGTGAAGATATGATTCCTGGTTATGACCTGATAAATATTCAAAAACATTTTGATTTAAACTATTTTCTTTCACATTCTCTCATCTTCCAGTGTGAACCTCATACCTCAGAATGTCGGCCATTTTGTCTACTTGGGTTTAAAATCCCACTACAGTTCAGATGCCCAAACTCTAAATCACTCCCATTACAATTACTGAACAAAATATAACACCGCAGACCAAAAAACCAAAAGAGATTTATGGCCCCAGAAGGTTCTGGTACTCAGGCTTCATGAATTCTTATTATACTTTATATTTGAGGTGTAAATTCCCAGAAACGGAATCGCCATAGCAACCAGTGACGGACCGTTTTCAGGCTCGGTGTTGATGCTCCTCCAGACACAGCAGTTCAATCTTTGATCTCATCTGATCAGAGTGCATTCTTGCAACTTCACATTTCAGATTTTATTCAGGATTTTATTCTGTAAAAGATATGATCTCCAGTTTATGTTCACCAGGTTTTGTTGGTCTGTCATAAAATCCCACAAAGCAACATTAAAGTCTGAGGATATGATCAAATGAAAAAAATTCAGATAATGTGAAAAAGAGTTTTTTTTGTTTCTTTTCAGAGTAAAATTAGCATTACAAGTTTTATTTTTTAATATTATTCTTAAAATCAAAATCAGAAAAATATTCTGCAAGGTATTAAATTGTGTTGTTTTGTTAAATTACCCAACAAAAGTCTCTAATCATATAAAAAATATACTTTTTACTGTTTTTCATATGGTATAAAATATGAAAGGAAAAGCATCAAAGTGCAGCTTTTATCGTAAACCTTTCCGAAGCCTGATTAATGGCATTAGAAGCAGCCTCAGTTCTGTGTTTTCTCACTGCGTATCTTTAATTAAATCTTTCCAGTTGACTCAGTTATTTCTTTTGAATGATTCATTTTGTTATGAAGCTTGAATGTAATCAGAACAATGGAACATTTGATGGAAAATTTCCAGAGGTTTATGGTGAACTGAGCGTAAACTGAGGCTTCGCTGCGGTCTGCAAAACTCGCACCTTCATCCTGAACCAAACACACCTTCACCGCCGCTGTCATCGATGCATCTGAAATAATGCATTCTGGTTTTATCACTTTCCCTCGCTTCTCCCTTTTTTTCATTTCAAATCATTCCACTTTGCCCCAGTCACAATATGTTCTAATTCAAACATTATTGGATCCGATAACAGGGTTGGTTCTAAGACTGTAGGAAGGTCTTTAAAGATTTAAGTGTCTCTGGTGAAAGGATTTTTCTTAAAGAATAATTCCTTGTAATTTTATGAGTGGAGGAAAAATAGTTGATGACTTTCAAACTAATATGTCTGTCAAGTTTCTTCCAACTTTACCATTGTGCTGCTGGAAAATGAGTTTTTGAAAGAATGTAATGGAAAGAAAACCTCAGCACCAAGCAGGCAGAATCATCCAAAGGATAATGTCTGCTTCTGCTTGATCTGCTGTGAAATGTACTATTTGTTATCTTCAACGCTTCTGTTAATGTTTTCTAAACGATGTTTTTGTAGAATCATACTCCAGCTGCTCTGAAACTGTTTTTTTTGAGTGTTGGTGGGTCAAGAAAGCATTTGATGTTGGTCTAAACATGAAGAAATTATGAAGATTTCTGTGAAACTTTGAGTCAGTGAAGCATGCAGGGCGGCCATTCACTGTGTCACTCATTGGTCATTTATCGTCATCAATTTCTTATAAGAATAAAAATCAGTGGCACTTTAAAAAACGACTGTCCTCATCCTCAGAATTGATAGTTTCACTATTTTCTCCAGTCTTGGTTTAATGAAAGCGTGAATAAAGACCATTAAAATTAAAAATACAGTTATCATGTGGAGTTTAGCATTGATAATGGGAATGTTTTTCAAAAGCAGTATTTGTGTTTGTGGGGCTATAATTGCTGTGACACAGTCAGAGGCAAAACTTACCTGAAACAGAAGCAATACGTAGTTTTTATAATCACTTTTATTGCAGAATAACACAATAAAACTTTAAGTCCATGTAAAAAAATCACCTATTAGCTGTAGATGTAAACCGTGTTCCCGTTAAGGGAGCCACCCCTGCATCCTTTAGATCGCATGACGATGGCCTGATGTTTACATTCTCCATTAGCACTGATGCTGCACAGAGCTTTGTGAAAGGCCATATTTTCCATTTTATTTCCATCCTGACGCTTTGCTTCTTGTTTTTTCACAATTTCATCTCAGCGGTGAGCCCTGAACATGTGTCACAAACGCTTGGCTACAAAATCACTCCAATCCCCAAAAAAGCAAGATAAAAACAGATAAAAGTGAATCAGTGGTGGAATAATAATCATGGCTGATTTGCGGACGGCTTACCTTTTGTATTTACATCTCTGATCCGTCAGTAACATCAGGGAAAGGTGTAATCCTTTAATCTCTCCTCTTCCTCGCTGTTTCTGCTGCCACGTCTTTCCTCTGCGTTTTTATCATTCTGTTTTAGCTGAGAGCAGAGGAATGTTTTTAATCATTCGCTTCCTGTTGTTGCTGCTGTGATTCTGATACTTTTTTAGATTCAACATATGAGAACTGAGGGGTCTTTTGGACGAACGCTGCAGGGTGCTGTGATTCGTTGCTGCTGCTTGCAGCTTGAAAAAAACGGTTTCATTTTAAGTTTAAATGTCATTTTGGGACTCATTTGAGTTTTACGGGTCGTGTTTCCTTTTTGTAATTTAGCGCCTATTGGAGTCATCCACCAGATACTGCAGAACTGTTTTTCTTTTTTGTGTTCAACACATACAAATCTCATCAAATGCTTTTTTATATTTTATGTGTTTTGGTTTTTCTATTTATTGATCTTTAAAATGGCGACTGCTCATTTTCCAAAACACTTCAGCTGAAAATAGAATTTAATAATGAATGAAGGAACAAAGCTCAGCTGGAGCAGTTTGCTTGTTCTCTGTGTTTTCAGTCCAGGTTGGTCAGGAATGATGAACACATGAACGTCAGTCATTTTCTTGTGAGCCTCTGTTTATGTTAGCTCATTAGCTAAGCACTCAGGCAGGTCTGCAGATTCTGGATTAATTAACAGTCAGAATTGTGTTCACATCCAAAAGTTACTTTCAGGTTAAAGTTGCATTTTAATACCCAACACTATTTTAGGGAAAACTTCCAGACAGCAGCATTTAAAGCTCTTTATTCGGATTAGTCTTACGGTTCCAGTCATATAAATTTGAGTTATTTTTCTTTTTTGTGTTTGTGTTTTTGAACTGATGGTATAATCTGCCCTAGAGAAATGTCCACTTATCTCTTAATAAAAGCACTTCATCTTTGCTTCTGTTAAGGGATTAGAAGAAAGGAGTCCAAGATAATCCTTGTGTGGATGCAATTAGCCTGTTGCAAAGCCACTCAGATGTTGTTTTATTCTGAATAAAGGAAGAAAGAAAACAAGTTTTTTAATTCATATTCCACCTAGCAATATGCAGCTTACTATTTCTTAGTTTAACTTATTTCAGAGATGCTAATGTCAAATTGTTTTCTGGTTTGTTGAGTCGCTGTGGGAAAACATTGTTTTTCCAGCTTGGCAGAAATTTCCGATTTTCTCGACTAGAAAAGTCTGAGGTTATTTTCACCAACCCTGACCTCCAAAACCAACATGAAAAAACTGCAACTATAAACATTTATTTCTGTCAGTTGGATTTCATGAAACCTTTTCACATTTCACACAAGTATTTTTTGCTGATTTTTATTTTATTTTTCACATACAAACATAAAATGCAAAGCAGTAGAGTTCGCTCGCTTGCATTGCTTCCAGTATTTTGCTCATCTACGTCTGTTTTTCTGACTGGTTAACTTGGATCTGCTGTCGTTTCCTGATCCTTGTTGTGGATTTAGAGCTAAATGGAAATCAGCTGATTTTGCCACCAGGACTCGTTTTGGGGTAATTGTCTGCTTCAGGTTCAGCTGGGAGTTTTTAAACGATTCTCCACTGCAACGCTAACATGAATAGATCTGTTTGAATCAAAGATCATTATTGCTCTCAAATCGCTCATATTGACTTGTCTCTACTTATGAGAACCAGTAAAGGCAACCCAGGCACCATCAGAGGCATTTATATCTACTTTGATTACAGTATATTGTCTCCGTCTGCTGTCCTCTGAACAAAACATGTTTAAAGAAATCACCTGTTTCTCACATGACACATGCAATTCCTGCTTTGACAACCCCAATGGTTTAAAGTCATGTTTTGTATCACATTCTGCTATATTTCATTATATTATTGTAGGAGTTGGATAAAAAATAAGAAATTCAGTTAGAAATCCAGTTCACCTCTGCTTGCAAATTTCAATTATTTTTTTTAATATCATTATTTCCATGGCTTCTTTAATGGCTGCTGCTTCTCAGAGTTGCATTCCTGCACATGTTGCTGCAGGATTTGTTTCACTGGTGATGATCGTTTTACCAGCGTCAGCCGGATCTCTGCTAGTCTCCAGTTTTTGTTGTGGAGCTGATTAAATTCTCAAGTTCTCTTCCTGACATTTTGGCCTATTTCTCATTATTTTTTTGTATTTTTCCATGACGTTACTGTAATAGTTGAGAGGTTGAAATAAAATTGCAGTTGTTCCTCCATTTACCTCATGTTTGCATTATTGTATAAGAATCTCATAAAGTCGTAGCATCGCCATCTGGACTCGCCCAAATTGCTGAAGGCATCATAATCTCAGTGTAATAATCTTAAAAATAAGCGTGTTTGTGGTGGGTTGCTCACGGAGACATGAACAGCTGGTTTTAATATTTAAAAATCATTTTCATGTAAACATAATTATCCTGAAATTCTTGTTGCTTCAGATGAATGCAAATATATTTTCTTGGGACGTTTGTTGATCTCGACTCGAGGCTTTTCTTCCAGAGGCACCAAAGCGTGATAACCACCCACTTGTTGTTGCATCAACCTTAAAAAGAAACCAAGAAATTGAAAGTTATAAAAAAAAAATTCTTCCAACCAGAGGCTAAAAGCACTTGCTGACATAAGCGCCATAAAAAAAACAAATTGAATTTTTGATTTTCTGCTCTAAGTCATGTGTGGGAGTGTGGTAATATTTGTGTCAGTGCTATTTTTGCCCTTCACATGTGTTCACTAGTATGTTTTAATTAGCTTCTTTTGGCCATATGTGTGTGTTTTACATTACTTATTTAATGAACGATATTAAAACCTGATGCCTGCAGTGGTTTTTCCTTTCACCTCATAACCAGAGGTTTGACTTTAACCGGGCATCTGGTAATTAAAAATCCTCCCAAGATGAAAAATAAGCGGAGCACAGGTGAGTTGTACAGATTAGACTTATTAAAAAATAGGAGAACAGTTAAGGAAGCTGAAACAGACCAAGTCCACGGCGGCTCTGATGAATCCACTGGGGTTTTTCTCCAGCCTGCCTCAGAGACCAGCTTTCAAATATACGTTTATTATTTCTGCTCATTTCAGTCAAGTGTATCCTTGTCCAAACTCAAGTGCTCTTTATGAAGAAAGACAACAGACGGTCTGACTGAGCATCGGTTGGCTGCTACGGTCAGATTATAGTGAACCATGTGAGTTATGCTTTTCTTTCTGATCTAATTGTGCGCTTTAGCTGCAGTGATGAAGATGTTGTCTTGAGTAAAGATGGGTTCTTCAAGGTTAAGAGAGAGAAAGGAATGGATGGAGTATATTTTTGTGTTGCTGAGGAAGAGGAGCGTGGAGCTTCGTGCCTTCGGGGTGATCTGCTTTAATTCACCGTGGATTTTACACGGGAACACTTGTTGCTTGTTTGTGTCTCTATCTGGCCTCCCACTCTGCTTGCACACATGCACGACTCAGGAATGTTCTCAGATTGTGAGATTAAAACCAGGGATGTAGGCGTTCGCTGTTGTTCCTCAGGATGTGTTAAAAAGTCACGGCTTGTTACCAGGATCAAAGCTGTTTGATTTATTTCATCATTTCATGGGTCTGAACCATCATGCCCCTTTTTCTGCACTTTTTGGACCGCATCTTAATTAATACAGGCTGGGAAAAAAGAAAATGTCCCCTCTTCGTTGCATCATATTTGCTTCCCTGCTTCTGTGAATTATTTTTTTGAAACTCTTTTTAAATTAGGTTACATCTACTTGTCAGTGTTAAAAATATATCTTCTGGAACAAGGGGAAAATTTAATCAACGTATAGAAGTAGTATTGAGTCATTCAGGTCACAGGAAGGTCTTTCACTCAAATCAGTTCAAGTGAATTAAAGACATGCCTTTTAGCAGAGTCATTAAAAATTTACATTTTCTAAATAATTAATTGATTGATTTTATTATCCAGAACAATTAGCAGCTAAAACTGAACTGAAAAACGTCAAAAGATCGATGCATTTCTTACATTTCTTCATCCAGTTGTTTTTCTTTTGTACAAAAAGTATATATTTTTTATAAAACTGTAGTCAGTTTTCTGAAAACCAGAAGCTTTTTCTATTATTGTTGATGGTTTTCATCTACTTTATGGACCAATATAGACATGTGATCATTTCATTCATTTAAGTCTTTTAAAGGCAGCTTCTTATTGGAGAAAACTGAGAATCAAGTTTTACTTATTTGTGAAACTTGACTGTTTAGCTCTGACTTTAGTTTAAATCCATAAAATCTGGACTTTCTGTGTTTTTTATGCTTTTTTTTTTCAAAGTGACCACAAGAAAATAGTTTTAAATGATTCAAATTGACTTTGCTGCTCACTCCACAATAACAAACCATTTCCTCTAGCCACAACTGTAAACAGGGTAAGAAACTGTAATGACTTTAAGCAATGCACCTTGTGTGAGAACATTTTATAACTGGTAGTTTTCTCTTTTGTCCTAGTAAATCGAGAGCAAACTGAAGGTCCAGGGGCCAAATCCGGCCCCTATGACTGTTTATCTGGCCCTCTAGGCTCCAGATAACAGTCTTGTGCTTAAATATTATTTTATTTAATTTGAATACGACCACGTTACATTAATGTAATCAGTATTCTTGTCAACACGTTCTGCCACAACAAGCCAAACCGGGACACATCATGAATAAAAGAAGAAAAACATCATAAATGCTTGTATTAGGGAGACGCAGTTTGGATCATTTGCTTCTGGTGTCGGAATGAAGATCAGCCCACAGATCAGTCCATCAGCATTCAAAACAGGCTACAGCGAAACTTTCCTGCATTTAAAGCATCTATAAATAATGCAGAAGTTTTAAAGTTCAGAACCAACAGCTAAATTTCTAAATACCTGGGGATGAGGAGCCGTGTTCATGCTGGTCGATACCAACCAGATCCACGGCGTCTCCAGGGAGGAAGAGGAACTGGCATTAGGGCATTAGGGATGCATCGATGCATGAGTCCACCAATGAAGCCCTCATATCTGACCGGATCAGACAGAAGCCTGGATGAAGCGAAGGGGACACAAAGTCCTGTTGGGAATTTCACCCAAAAAGTGACTCCGAGACCAACATCTTGTGACAGATGTAATAAAGATTGAGCTACAACCGGCAGCAACTCCCAGACGACTGAAAGATAATCTTATGAAGTGAAATGTAGCTCCAACACTAGTAGTGAAGTCAGGACAGGCAGCAGAGACTGATATAAAAACACTCACAACTCCTGCAAAGTCCTTGAAGATTTCTAACAGTTTAAGTTCTCAGCTGGGTGCAGAGTTTGCATTTTCTTCTTCTGGGATTGTTCATTTAAATTAAATTTTAATTATTTACTCACATTCATCTTGAGGTCGTCCCAGTTTCCCTCTGAGTGTATGTTTAACTCTTTCTGATCAGATAAAGCAAACAATAAGGACCTTTTCTCCACCCTGATGGTGGAGATTGCAGTCGTAAAAACTTTGGGACCCAGAATGACCCAGTCAGAAAGTGGTGCAGAAGTGGAGCATCTCTGAGGGGGAAATGAAACGAGCTGTGCTCTTAAATCCCCTCTCAAATGAATCTGAGCCTTTAGCATTCGGCCAGGAAGTAAAAAGAAAATGCCCCGGCTGCCCAGGGCAGATCCCTGGACAGGCTGAAGACGCTTTAATCAGGTTCAAAATTCAGGGTCAGATATTTCCATCTACAGTTTTTACATTATGTATAAGATCCGTTGATAGTTTGTCACAAATGAAAGTTTCTTAAAACCTTACAGAAAGAATTTGAAACAACCATAAATGCATCTTATGCATTTGGTTCTAACTTTCAAACTTCTAATCATATGAGTGTCTTTAAAAGAAAAAAGCTTTTTTACTTCAAACCTGGGGATAAAAAGTTGTTTTCACTTTTGTAAATGTGGCTCAGCTAAATAAATCTCAGACTCCGATGTGGATGCTCTCACCTCGGCAAAGTACAGCACAGAGATGTGTGAGCATGCAACTTTTATAATAGTTTGAAAAATTGAAACTGGTGAAACAGCAGCAGAGGGAAGCGATGGTTTTTCTAACCAGAGGGTGTTGCTGTGAAACCTGGGCTGTAAATCCTGCTATTCTTTCACCTCTCCAGTTTGCCCTCGGTTTTCTTCACCTTCGTTTCCTCCGGAGCCGAGGTGATGGCGTTTGTGATGATGATGATGACTTGATGCTTCCTCACCCCTGCAGACGCTTTCTGAATGTAACCCAGCTGACCTGCTGAGCTGTGATCGCCCACAGAACAGGCTGGATGTGGGCTTAGACCCACACGTCACTACATGACATTCTCTTTATTTTAATCACACTGGAAACATCTCATTATAAGCAGGTGAAATAAACACTCAGGGTTTCTGCATCTCTCCACCTCTCATATTTAAGCTCTTCTGCATTTGTTACATTAAATGTACCTGTGGCTCTCTGAGAGCTGAGATATGAATAGCTTTGTAAAAAGAAAATATGCATTAACACAGGTATGATGTTCCGAAATCATTTTCCCTATAAGAACACTTGAGGGAAGAAAACGAGTTAACTGTTTATCCGAAATGTCCTCGAATGCTGAATAGGAGCGTCGGGTCTCTAAAAGCAGGGAGCAGTTCATGCCCTCCCATCAAATTTGTTCAGCTATTAGCTGTAACTAAAAATAGCAAGCAGCTATGAAGCTTCAGAAAAGATTTATGCTTCTAATATCATGTAATTCGGTATATTCTGGAGGTTTTGACTTTATTGCAATTTGAATGCAATTCGTTACTAAGATTCTTATTTTCTTTTCACTGTTTTTGTCATTTTCAAACATTTTTCTTTCTGTCCCTGTAAAACCTGACTCCGTCTGCAGAGCCTTCAGAACAGAGGGGTTTTTCCAACGCATCAGAACCGTTGAGTAATGAAAAGGTGCGATGGCTGCAGACTCGCTCTTCCTCCTTGTCGAGCTGCAGAGGCAGCAATTTGTTTCTGGTGCAAACAGACACTTCACCTTCTGCAGGCGAAACTATACTTACAGCACTTTGAAAGATGCATATTCCAGTAAAAATACTGGGTTTCTATTTAAACAGTCATCTGCTGCACCCTTCACAATTATTGGCACCGCTATACCTTCCACACAGGCTGTACTTTGCTTTCTCCTAATATTTCATAAGGTTGGGGAGTAGAGGGTTTTTTTCCTTTCCTCTGCTGCACATCAGCAGGAGATCTGGGTTATTGTCTCCCGTCACCAAACCAGCCAGAAGGTGGTCTGTGGCATTTAGGTCTTAGGACTGAGAGGAGTCAAGATGGCAGATTGTGTTTTTGAAGAACAATTTCTGTGTTGAGGACCCAGTTTTTCAGTACAGTCTATGCACCTCAACAAAGTTCCCAAAGCCCACAGCATCATAGATCCTTAACACACTTAGGGTCCACATTAGAGGCTTGTATCTATGCAGATAGAAAAGCTAAATCTTATTGTGCATTCACACCAACCCTGATTAGTCCTCTTTAATCCAAGTGAAGTTCATTTGCCTTAAAGGTTCGCTTCGTTTGGTGAGGTGTGAATGTGTCGCCAAAAAAGCTCTATGTTTATGTTTGGACAGAAAAGACTCATCATTGCAACACATTTAGTATCAAATGGTTGCCATAGCGACATACTGGCTACAGCTTGCCATCATTTGCTGCACTTTCTGTCATGATTTGCGGCAGAAGAGATGGAGAGTAAGACACTGTGGACCCAGGTTGAGATGATAGAAGTGATGATTTAATGATGAAAAACACAAATAATCCAAAAGTCCAGGCAGCACAGAATGAGCTAAGGCTCAAAACTGGTAACTATAAAAAGACATACTGACGGAAGACAAGAAATCAAAATGAGGCGAGGACCTGACCAAGAACAAGGAACTCAGGAGGGTTTAAATGCACAGGGAGTCACTGAGGGGAAACCAGAAACTGATGAGGGGGCAGGCAGAACACAGATCTAACCTTTTGGAGATTTTTTTAATCTCATTCCTTTTCGGTCTCTTTGGGACTTTGGGAGTTGTTTTTCCCACCAGCGTCTGGGTGAATTTAGGCCAACCTTTAGACATCATAACATTCTGTTTACCAGTCTATTTCTTTTCATAATGCAATTCGTCTGAGTGTCCTTCAATCAGTTTGAACTTGGTTTTTTCCTTTGATCTTCTCTTTGAAGTGCTGACCCATTCCTGAAAGATGAATTTCCTTCAGCCAGACGGACCTCGGGCCAACTCGTTGTTTGTGCACATCTTAATCTTCCACCTTCAGTTATCTCACCAGGAACATCGTAAAACTGCTTCCTGCACAGATTCACTGGAGCATTTACTTCCATCCCCACACCAAGTTTTATCTTTAGACCCAGAACTTTTTATTTTTATGGTCAGGATTTCAGAAGGTCAGAAGATGTGAAGTCTGAGAGAAAATGCTGGACATGTTCAGCAGAACTTTGGAGAGAAGAAATTAGGATTTGTGCTGATAAGACTCAAACAGCCTGCATTGTTTTTACTTTCTTGTTCATTTTACAGCATTTTTAAATATACTTCTCCAGTATGATTTCACCAGCATAAGAAGAAAATGAAATGCTTCAAGCCTCAACTCTGCTAATATTTTTTTTATTATTTAAACAAAAGTTTGGAGAGCAATGCATGCCTCCAGTGTGAACTTTAATCACACCGGTTTCCACTTGTCATGTTTAATCAGGCTGCAATCTTCCGGACGAGTTCTGCACATCCCACCCTGTTAACACCTACAATTAGCCATAAATAGTTAATGAAACAGCACTCATAAATGCCAGCCTACATATGCTTGTCACTCTGCATGAGATGCAAAAGCCAAAAAGGCAGAAGAAAGGCTGAACTGTTGGGAAAATAAGGAGTTTCTTCTGCATGAGCAACAGAAAAATGTGACATTTTGTGGCTCGATAGCAGTTTATGTCGCCGCTGAGAGAGATCTAAAACACTTATTTCTGCTATGAAGTGAGAATTGGTTTGTCCAGAAATGGACTGTGTGACCTGCCATTAAAACAGCCGGCAGATATCTGTGAAATATTGTTGCAAAGCAAGTTAGATCTGGTCCATTTGCTTAACACCTTCAGGTGATTGCACTTAATTGGATTCACAACTCAACAAGCTGCAGAGTTTCTAAAAGATGCTGAAATAAAAAGAAAAAAAGGGAATTTAATAGCTGATGGTTACAGGGATGCTCAGAGAGTTTAGCACCACACTTTCATCAACTCTGGGCATGTACAACTTCTCTATGAAATGGTCATAATTAATGCAGCAGGTTCTCAAATATATCTGGATGTGTGGCTCTTAATATCAGTGAGGAGTAAAATTAGAGCTTCAGATCTGTCAGTCTAGCAGAAACAGACAAATTTACTTGATTAGGAATGGATTATTTAACATATGTAGGTGAAACGAGATAAAAACAACAAAACCTTTTTGTGAATAAATGCAGCATTAATGACCTGAGAGACAAGAGAAGCAGGTGGTTCAACCTTCTGTTAAAGCACTTCGTCTTCTTCTTCTCTTCTTCTCATTTGTTCACGGTAAATCCATGCTCCACCTCTAAAGAGCTCGATTCAAGCCAAACACGTTTGGTTGCTGTTGGATATGTGACTAGAGCAGTTTTTCTTCTTCACGCTCCAAATATAACTGGCTATTGGCGTAATAACAATTAATGTAGTGATGAAACAAATCACTGCTTCACTACTGAATGTTTGCAGTAAAATGGTGCAGTACAACCTATAAAAATCTGAACTGGTTGATAAAAATGTTATGTATGTGCAAATCTTCATTTGAGGAACTTCAAGCCTTCTGCTGTTGAAGGATGTTTTTCACTTTCAACTCCATCTTTCAAGACTAAATTACTTCTGCAGAAACTTTGGACTTATTAAATATTATAGAAACAACTGTTCATTTGGAAATGACATTTCAATACTCTACAGGTGTTATTAAATTAATCTAGTGTGGACCATGCACTCAGAATCTTTGCATAATGTTGCACCAGATAATGTCACTACAGGTTTTTGCTGTTATTACTTATTTTTTCTTTTAAACCTGCTAATAATTTAAATTTTAACTTCCTATTTTAATTAGTCAAACAACCTAATATGCATCAACACGCAGCTAATATCTACAATCTTCTATTCTGTCTGTTATTTGGGCTGCAACCAATCAGCACCAAGGAAAGTGAATGGTGCCTCTGGATTGGCTGCTTTGCAAACACCAGCCAATAACGTGCGAGTAGATTTTCCATCTGTACAACAAAAACACATGAAATGACCGACGAGTCAGCAGTGTTTAGTCGCATCATTGTTAGAGTGAATCAGCCTGTCTGTTGTATTCTGAGCCACAGAGTCACAGTGCAGAGATGCGGCTTAATTACTCAAATTACAGTGTTTGTCTCATTATTTCTGCTAACATGTCTTAATATTACCAATCTCATTAATGAACTCTGGTTTCAACAACAGGCAGAGTCTGTTAATGACAACCCTGACCAGAGATTTTGACCCTCTGATTGGTGTGTGTACAAACACTCTGAATCAGAGGCCAGGTTAAAACAAAGAGACAGCAAGCTGTAATTGTTCCAACTCTAATGCTACTGCTCAAACCCTTTTATTGTGTGGTTTCAAGTTAGGAACAAAAAACAACTAAATATTAAATATGGCACTTATTAGAATATTTAAATTATGACCTTCCATTATTTTAGTCGACATGAACCTGCCTCCAGCTCCTGACGAAAAGGAAAAGTAATCAAGTTCTCAGGTTCGGAAAATGTCTGCTTGTTTTTCTGCTTTGTTTTCAGGTCCTGGTTCACATTTCTGAGATCTTATGCATGTGGGAACTGACAGCTTGATATATGCAAGCATTGAAGGTAAAGAACAATCAGTCCTACTGGACGCTGTGGAAAGTATTATGTCCAAGGTTTTAGGAGCCAGAAGTGTCAGAATTCAGTAATAAATAATTTGCAGGACAAACTTGATCAGAAACGTCTGACTTCACGAGATGCATTTCCATTACAAATGCACTCAAAACTTTGTCAATATTCCACTGAAATAAATCTTTTTTTTTCTTTTTTAAAAATCTTCATTGCTGTGTTTCCAGTAGATATGAAACGCAATTAAAATCAAAAATGAATTTGTTTGCTCACGTAACAAGTCATTAAAAGCGTGACTCGACATCATCCTCCAACTACGTCCTGTCTCCTTCTCCTTCTTCTCCTTCTCCTCCTTCTCCTCCTTCTTCTTCTGTTTCTTCGTGGTTCTCACCAGAGGCAACATCTGGTTGTTGATCATGTGACTCATGAAAAAAGTGTTTCCATTGCAGTTTGGTGAAATAAAACAGTTTTATAAGGTCACCTCATTCTAGCGTCAAAACCTTTTATCAAAAACTATTTTTTGGTCTAATTGGCAAACTTCATATTTTAGTGTCTGATTCCCAGTCAGTTCATGAAGCAGTGATGAATCAATGTTGACTGTTTGACCCTGTTCAGCAGATTATTGGTATTTATAATTAGTGATGCAAATAGCAGCAAAAGCAGACACTGAGTTAGTGATGAGCTTTCTGCCAGTCGGTGGGGTCATTCGGTCAGTCGGTCGGTTTGGGCTGCAGAGATGAGTTCAGCTCCGTGTTCATCCTTTTATTCCCTCCTGCATTTACCTGCCGACTTTATAACCTCAGCCGTTCAACATTTGTTTTTCCTCTCCCTCTTTTCTTCCTTCCATCTTCCTCATTGCTTCCCTCCTTCAATGTTCATTATCCAAATAAGCAGAATCTGCACCCACCTGCATCCCAGCTGGCGGCTCTCTTCCTCCGCTCCCCCCTCCTTCCCTTCCCTTCCCTTCCCTTCCCGTCCTCCTGTCGCTCCTCTTGCTTCTTTCTCCCAGCGGAATGCTGTTGTTGTGTTTTGCTTGTCACAGCAGTTGAGCTTCTCCTCACCTGTTCACAACAGGTCCAGACAAGGGAGCAGGTGTCTGCTGGAGTCTGCTGCCCAGTGGCGTGTGTGTGTGTGTGTGTGTGTGTGTGTGTGTGTGTGTGTGTGTGTGTGTGTGTGTGTGTGTGTGTGTGTGTGTGTGTGTGTGTGTGTGTGTGTGCATCTGCAAATATGCAGCAGCTTTGGAGCTATCAGGCTAAAACGGAAAGACAGGAATATTTGCACACAAAAAGAACCTGACCTGCTCACGACCCTTTGACCTTTTTCATCTTTTATGTGAATATCTGTACAGATATATTCTTGTCATGTCATAAAGACCACAGGCTTTTCAGAAGCTGCTACCTAAATTAAAGCTAGCATGAGTTTTCCTTTAGCCATGCATTACGACATGAAATAAATGTAATACTGCAAACATTCAGGCAGCAGCAGAGAGATGAAAGAAATCTACCTTTACCTCTACAAAACTCTGACTAACTTAATCTACACAGCGTTTATCTGTTAGGGACTAATTTAATAAAAAACATGGCAGCTGATCTCGTCTGATTTCTTGAAAGATAAAGTGATATACATGAACTGAATTGAATATGATTTTGTTTCAGATTAGTTTAATTTCTAAAACATTTTCGTTCTTTTTGGACTCCAATCACAGCTGGACTAAACGTGTTCCACTTATTTCACACCAGAGCAGATAAACTGACTGAACATTTCAGCCAAACATTCGTTTGTCACTGTGGGGAACTTAAACTGTTCCCTCATAATATATTTAGTGCAAATTTATTTTCTGGACAAGCAAACCTCTAAATATTTGCAGATTCTAGCAGAAAGTTCATGAAAGGAAACCGCTTCGGTTTGAACCTTTAAATAAGAACATTAACATAAAAATAATCACATTAGTAGTACTTAGCTGCCCTCCTCTGCTGTTAACACTAATTTCTGCTCCACCACCTAACACTTCCACACACACACACACACACACACACACATCCCACCATGCTGCCGTTCCCGGACTGTAATCCAGTACAGCTTAGCGGTGAGTTATAGCCCATTATTCCCCTGCTATACAACAAGCTTCAGACTATGGAGGTGGAGATAGCTAGCGCTCCTCTGGCGCTCAGAACTCACACCAAGCTTATTTTACCTCGTGTATGAGAGTCAGTCAGCGAGCGCCTGGCCTGCTTATCGGCGTATGTATACGTGTGTGGAGGAGGAGGTGAGAGTGCATGCGTGTGTGTGTGTGTGTGTGTGAGAGGGAGCATCCATCCCAGAGGTGTCAGAGTTATCTCCTGAGGCCAGAAAGAAAGAGAGAGCGACGCGGCGAGCGCGGGATGGATGGATGAAGAGAGAGAGGTGAGAGAAGGGAGATAGCTGAGAGAGTTGGCGCTGTCATGGATGTGCAGGGAGGCGTGTAAGACACGGTCAGCGTGTCAGTGGCCGGATCTTCACCACACTTAACGTGAGAGGGACACACACACTCAGCGTGACGCTCCATCTTCCCCTCTAATCTCCGTCCAACTGGTTTCATCTGGCAAGCAGTCAGCGGTCTCAGGAGAAGCCAAATGAACTCAGCTAAAAACATTTCTTTGACATTGACTTCAGATTATACATCGACCTCATGATGTCTCGACGCTTTCACTGCGAAAACACTAAATCTTACCAAGACCTGAGGAAAGTGAAGGTGAACTGAAGTCACAGTTAGCGGTTCATCGGTTTTTCTTCAAATAGTGGAAATTAAAGGCAAAAGAAGCAACAGGCATTTTTTCACTAAGAATAGTTTTTTCAATGCAGAGAAATAAAACCTTGAATATTTTCAACCAAAGCAGCAACTTTATCACCAAGCAGGACGGATACAAGTGAACCAATAAAAGTTTGAATCAAAACCTTAAATAACGTTTTCTGTTGTCAGTGCAAAGTTTGGGTTAAAACAGGAACCATGAATGAAACAGATGAGCGATGATGCATTGATGCATAGTAGCTTAATGTTTACTCTATTTATATGTTTACACACATAAATACAAAATCTTACCAAATACTTTGTTTCTAAAGGAAATAGTTCACTTCATATTCTGACTCCAGTATCTGAATCGTCCTTCCTTCGTTTTTGGAGGCGTATAAAAGGAAAATGTTGTTAACCTTCATCAGCTGAGCTCTGGCTGTAAGACGGATTGAAAAAGCCATGAAATATTTTTTTATTGCAACAACATAATTTCACATCAGCTTTTAATTTAAAAGACAAAGAAATCAGTTGGTTGCAAGAATTTCTGGGCCGATTTATCATCCAGCAAAATTTGCTTTCTCGACGAGAGTGGTTGTAGTGTCTTGTATTTTTCTAAAGCAAGAATGCAGTAGCTGCCAGAGTTGTGTGTGTTTGTGGCCTGTGTGTGCAGAGACCTCGGTGACGTGCTCCTCCCTGGCATCTCCTGCCTTCCTGGCTTACAGGAACAGGTGGAAAAACAAACAGTGAAGGTACACAAACATCCTGCGCCTGTTGATTTCCAGCCTGCTTTCTGGTCAGCGGTGCAGCAAATCTAAACAACCATCTCAAATGTCAACATTTATCCGTGTGTATTTTCAATTCACGCTCTTCCAGGCACATTTCAAAGCGCTCGGCTGGAGATTACTTATTTATATTCACCGAATCGCCCAGTATTTGAGATGTCCCACCACATAAAACAGGGAAAGATAATTACATGTCTCTCTGTTGGTGGAAGGGTTCTCGCAAATTTGAATATTTTTCATCCAGATCCCAAATCACCCGGGCTGTAAATGTTTAATTAAAAATGTATTTATTTAGATGTTCAAGCCTAATGAGGTATAAATTAACTTGTGCCACGCTTTGATCAAAACAGTGTTCAAATATTTGCTTTGAATATTGAGTGAGAATGACTTCCTTCCAGCGAAATATTATTTTCTGCTTAATTTGCAATGAAATCTGGACAGAAAAAGGAAATAAGTTCCCGTTCTGACTGGGAAAAGCTTTTTCTCTGATGATATTCGTCAGAGAAAGACGGAGGCGTGTTGGGTTTCTGATGAGCCATCTGCAGAGACGTCACCGGGTCAGTCGGTGCCTCAGATACGCCCCAAACTTTGGGCATAAGGTGAAACATTAAATGTGCTTTAAATGTAGGATCTTTAACAATCACAATGTGCCGTCTTGTTGGTTTTAATGACGCAGAAAATATGAAGCGCTCATTAAATTCAGTTCCAATCCACTGTAGATTTCATAACATCTGCATGCATCTAATGCATCAAAGCTCCATTGATATGAAAGTTTATCTCTCAGCCAGGATGCAGTGACATTCAGAGGCTTTTCAGTCAACAGGATTCAGGACGATTTGAATATGAGTACGAAGCAAAGATGCTTCATGACTCAAAATCATTTTAAAAAATTTAAACAAATATAGAAAGGCTTGCATCATAAATTCAGTTGAAACATCTGTAATACATCGATATCCTCATTTTTAGTAGCAGAAAAATATTTTTTTAAGGAGTAAAAGAATTTAGCCTTCCTAAGCTAGTCTCATGGTTGCCATGGTTATCGTAGCGTAAATATGGTGAATAAAGTAAAAATAACATAATATTACAGAATATAGAACTGTATTGGTCATATGTAGCTAATATTGTGCTACATATATATTGCCTATTCAGATATCGGGAGGCTCGAGTCTCAGGAACAGTTTTATTTTGTAAGATAAAGAGTGAAAGGAAAGTTTCTATCAGCCTTTTTCAGTTGATAGAAACTTTGACTTGGTCCTCATTAACTGAAGTTTTGAGTTGGATTTGAAAAAAAAACCTTTTCTGGCCAATGCATTAAAGTTTTAATGTTTATTGAAAACGTCTGCGAGGCTCCGAGCGGTCAGAGGGTTTCAGCATTAATCCTCATAACCTGAAGCTTCTGTGGTACTTTGGATGCATTAGTTGAACCTTAAATTATACAACGGCTGCTGCATATTTGTGTTTTACACATATAAATTATGCAAACTCATAGTTTCGTAGTTTTTCACTGAGAATCACTGCCCACACAGAGCCTTCCCTGTGATTTGGGTTTGTATGAAAACCAGCAGAGACATAAAAATGTGTGTGTGCTGACTTTGCAGTAAAGCCTGGTGGTCCAGTCGTTTCTTTGTTGATGTTTTTTGTTGTGGACCTCCAGTCTGGAAAAGTGAGAACCATCATTTAGCTCTCATGTTGTTAGCGCTCTCCAGAGCAGATGTTTGTTTTCCACTTCTTTCGTCTTTAAATGTTCGGCTTTCCCATCAGAACCATTTAAAGCCGTCCGCTCGGCTTCTGCCTTGTTGATGAGGCATGTTCAGCCTTGCGGATAAATGGGAGCAAAAATTCTCACTTGCCTTCTGAGTGCCAACAGAAGTTCAAACTGTTTCAATCCCAGCACAGCGTCCCGGGAGCCGCGGCCCAAAGTGCTGGAGTTGTTCTGCGTTTTGTCCACTGACTCACAGGCCGCTGCGGCATCATGGTGGCGAAGGAGGAAAAGCTCGCAGCGTTTCTTCTGCAGCTTCATCAGGCATGCTTTGATCCATTTGAAATCCCCAGAAAAAAAGCTCCTTTTTTTAGTCCCATTTTCATTTTCAGTTCTCCCCTTAAAATTATTGTGTCCTTATAAAATTGTGTCATATTTAAATTCATTTTCTCCCTTTCATGAGATGCGCGACTCCCGATTTGTTCAGGCGCCGCTGCCTGGCCTATATTGGCTCTTACGGCTTTATGGCGGCTATTTTAGTTATCTCCCCTGCTGCTCTCTGCTCGGCTTCCCCTGGGCCTGAGTGCCACATGCAGCCCTCGCCGCCAGAGCAGAACCGTGCAATAAATACATGGGAGAGAGGGGAGGACGGTTGATCACCGGAAAGACCCATCTCTGGGCTCTTGGTTCACATAAATGAAACAATCTTCTACGCACCCGGTGATGTGACACAATGTAATAACAGACAGTCTAATTATGATTCGTTTACTCATGAAAAACTGAACTGGAAAACAAGAGAACAATTAAAGCGCTTTTGTCAAACTGCTTATCATTCTTTAAAATAATTACAATGCTGGGATTTAGCATAATTAAATTCAGCAACACTTTATTTGAAAGGGTGTGAAAGACTGGCATGACTGTCATAAACATGACAGAACTGCTGGGAGGAACATGCAGGAGCCTGCACGAACGTCTGACTGTTGTTATGAAGAGTCATTAAGTAGCAACACTTAGAGTGCAAAGTTGCACTATAAGTTGGCCAATTAAAGTGTAAACGTTGCTTTATTTGGTACATAATGACACTTTTAATGCAAAGTTACAGTAAAACTTGTAAACATGCATTGAAAGTATCACCTTTGCATTCATAACAGTGACAAACATTCATTAAGACTACTTCATGCATAATATCAGTCTTATGCAAAACCCTTCAAATCAACATCAATATTCACATATTGATATTAAAATATACTTAATTATGCCATAAAAAAACAGAGTCTGGTTAAGTTTCTGAAAATCTTAACCAGATTTTCAGAATATTTAAAACTTCACTGTTTGGATTTGGTGTGAAAAGTTTTCTCAAAGTAGATAATATTTCCAAAGTAAAAGGAAAATGGTGCTTGATTTTTGAATTTGAGGCATTAATTTGCATTCATTGTTGGAGTAAATAATGTAGAGACTTTTCAACTGCAAGTTTTGTTAAGCTGCTCTCTACCGGTTCACCGCAGCCGAGACTCAATGCGTTATCTGTTCAGGTTTTCATGGTTCAGGCCTCTCTGTTTCCAGAGGCAGAACATGATGAAGCACCACAGCAGGAAACCCCTCATAAAACATAAATACCCCAACATTTATGTAATAACTTAGATCAAACCAGCAGAATTCAAAACGTTGCCAAACAGAACACCGAAGTGGCAATCCTGAAAACGCAACAAGCTGTGTGTGTGTGTGTGTGTGTGTGTGTGTGTGTGTGTGTGTGTGTGTGTGTGTGTGGGGGTGTGTGTGTGTGTGTGTGTGTGTGTGTGTGTGTGTGTGTGTGAGCCGCACACACACACACAAATCTTCAACCTCTGACATTTGAAACCCATTCCTCTGGATGTGATTCGGTCTAAAACTTCACTTCCTGGCTCTTTTACCTATTTCTGTGAGCCGCTTTGGTTATAAGTGAAATGATCATTTATAGTTGACATAAACCAAGCTTGTCTTATATCAATTGTGCTAAAATAGTTGCACTAAAAACTCGTCCAAAAATACTTGGTAGGATTTAGTACTTTTACCGTGTCGTTGATCAAACTTTAATCTCTTCTAATAAACGGATTATAATCTTTTCTCGTCCAGTAATTATTTGCTGTATCATGTTCTAGTTTTCTTTATCTTCCTTCCTCTCCGTTTCTATTCCTCCTGGTTTGTCATGTCTCCTGACCTGGCAATGGTACACCAGCCTTATCGCCATAGCAACCACTAATCTAGCAGGCCTTAATTGGAGCTCGTTAATGAAGTTTTAGTGATGAGAGCCGAGGAGATTTATGAAGCAAGGGAGGCTGAGGCAGGGAAAAGGGCAGATGGGCCTGGGAAGGAGAGAAAGCAGCGGGTCAGACGATGGAGGCAGAGTGTGGGTTGTTGGAGAGGTAGAGGAGGAAAGTAAGGAGATATTATTGTTTCTAAGAATAGATCCTGGAAACTAAAGCCGGCGCGATGCCGCGATGTACGTTACTGCAGGAAAGTATTCTCCCGCCTCGACTGCAGGCATCCTGTGGCTCGTTCAGTGGTTAATCCACCGCTTCGCCGCCCTCGTCGTTCCTAAGTGGCAACTTCCACTATCCGGCAGAACCCCGGGGGAAAGGAAGCGAAAAAACGAGCGAGAAGAGAAGGGGAAGACAAACAGGGAGAGGAGGAAGTACAATACAAGGAAGAGAAAGATTTGCATGAAGTGGAGAGGAGGATCATGCTGACCACAGATGCAAGTAGAGGAGAAGGATAAAATGGAGACAGAGGTGGAAAACGAGATAATCACTGATACATGAAGAACAAGAAAGAGAGAGGAAACAAGACAGAGAGGCCAGAGTAATGAAAGGAGGAGAAGCAAACAAACGATTGGAGAAACGGGGAGTAAAGGACAGACGGGGAGATGGAGCGAGAGAATGGCTCTCTCCTCAGTTCACTGGATTTCTTTCATGTTTCCAACTCATCATCTCCGCAAAGGGAATCAAAGATGAAATGAATAGCATGATCCGAGGAGTGTGTGGGCGGACTGGAGGATGGGTGTGTGTTTGTGCTTGTGTCTTTGTTTGTGTTGTGGATTCACGGTGCCACACGCCTTTCTCTGCGATGAGAAGGTAAAAATCAGCCTTTAGAAAACCCAAAGCTGGATTTGCTGCTCCAGACGAGTAAAAGCAGGTGAATTTAAAAGCATCAGGACGGCAGATGTCTCTTTATTGGATTCCAGAGGAGACGGAGAGTTCTGGCCATGAAGACGCTGAAGATCATGTTCCACTCAATGTCATATCAAAGTTTTCCTCCGCCATGTTCTGCCCTTGTTCTTCCCGTTTAACTGACTGCACATTACCCGATTTATTGCTTCAGACCCAACAAGCTTTGATATTAAAGCTTAAAACTATCTAAACCGGTTACCTGACAGTGACATAACTCCTTCACTCCAAGGTCAGTCCATTAGCCAGACTGAACCGTGTCAGAGCTTCACTAGGACCGAAACATGACAGCCGTTTACCTAACATGGCAACACTCTACCTGGGATAAAACGAGACAGTACTTAACTAAAACTCACTGTGTTTTACCCAGTTTGAACTAAGAAATAACTCTACTTTAAAAGGACTGAATATAGACAGGCCTTTACTGTGAACCAGGACAAAACTTTCCTCCAATGACAGTACTTTACCCGAACTGAACCATGTCAGTACTTTGCCTGAAGTAAACCTGGACAGTCCTTTACCTGGAGCGGACCAAGAGAGTACTTTACTAGGATTGGAATAGGACAGTACGTTGTTCTCTGTCCAACTCAAACATTACTGAACTTTACCTTAAATGAAACAGGAGAGAACTTCACAGCTTTGTTCTTGTCTTGAAGCTGAAGACAGAAATACCCAAAGTAAGATGTATACCAGATTTTATTTTGCTGCTGGATCAGTGTTTCTCTATTCCGGTTCTCAGGGACGACAGACAAGCGTCTGATTAACAGACGTCTGGCATGCAGAGACTGTGCAATCATTTGAATAAAGTGCTACAGAACAGAAACACGTCTGCAATATGAAGGGCAGCGGATCCTGGGGAACCACTGACCACAGAAAAGATCAATCTAACATGGACTCAGAGTCACGTTTCTAAAATATCCCATTTATCAGCGGATGAGCAGATCCATCCATCCTGTTAGTATGAACACAACTTTCTTTTCTTTATGAATTATTGTTCTGTTGCCAACTAAAATACTCAAAACTAAGACAGTCACAGAAACCGGATCCCAAACTGATGATCAGAGATTCAGTTCAAAAAGGTCATTATGTTTATAGTGGAAGATAATTAGGATTTAAATGGCTCCCTGCTGAGACTAAACACCAGCCAGTGCATTAGGATCCCCAACGCAAACATAATCTTAACTAGAAACAGAAATTTGACACCAGCAAGTTGCAATGAAGTTATTTTAATAAAAATCTTCACTCTTTTCTCTCAGAGCTTCTGATTTAAGCTCCTAAAGTCTCACAAAGGAAATATTTGCATTAATACTTTATTGTTGACAACATGCACAGAGCAGACAAAGTGATGATTGAGGTTTAGCAGCAGGTTCTGACTGAAACTAAAACTTCAGGAAATAACAGTTACATTCATTTCCAAAAATAGACGGTACCATTTAAGTTCATAAAGAGATAATAATATAAATAATAATATAAACTTTCTGAAAGGACAATATAGAAAACTCTGTACATTTTAGAAAAGCATCACCTCATTCTGATCCAGAAGTCCAACACCGTAGAAAATAATCAAACCTCAAAAGTGGTGGATCGTAACTATAGAGCTTCTTGATTAAGTTTATGTATTAAAGATTCTTATCAGTCTCATTAATGAAGTAAATTATTTTCCTCATCAGTTTCAAAGCTATCAAAATCCGTCTAATGAGGTTTGACCATCTGAAGGTTGGAACTAATCACAAATTAGCTGTGGGTCATTTTAAAAGATCACTTAGTCCTAAAATAGCAGAAAAAAATCACAACTCCAATTAAGAGTATTTTATATGTATTCACGCCATTTACATAACGTGTTTATAGTCATAAACACCAAATGTAGGCAGCTGCAGACTCTTCATCTGAGATTATTCAAAGTCAATGAAACGTGATGAAGGCCAGTTTTAACCGCGCTGCTCAGAGGACTGAAATGTGTGTCGGCATATTTAGACAAAATGTCAGATTTTAGCATTTATAACAGAAACGTTTCTTATAATTCTCGGATAATAAATTTCTAGGAAAGTATCTGAAAGATTCAGATTGCAGGTTGACTCGTAATGCAGCCTGATCCCTAAAAGAAAACTTAAAAAAAAGGTAAAATGAAGCAATGATTCATTCCTGCTGAGTAAAATGTTACGCATTTCTGGAAACAATATGGTAAAAAGCTGATTTCTGATCTAAGTTCAGGGGATAATCCAAAGAAAGGGAAATGTTCCATCTGTCAATAGTTAATTAAACAGTTGTTTTGTGTTTCTACGTATATCTTGTTGCTGTTATATTAGATTTGTTCATTTTTATTACTTTTTTCCTCCACTGAGCAGCAAAATGAAGAAAAACATTGACGTGTTGCTCAGGAATCAATAGTCCATCTTTGACTTGCTGTGATATTTAAAACTGGTTCAACCAAATGGCTCCTGCTCTGTTTACATGACCCTTCATTGGCTTTATTAAAGGACAGGAGAGAGGGATGAGAGACGCAGAGCTCTCCTTCCTCCTGCCTTCCTCTAATGTCTCCTCTCTTCTTTCTTCACCTCCGGTGTCATCTCTTCATTCATCCCCATCTGTCTATTTAACCAGGATGGATGAAGTGAAGCAGCGACAGTTCAGCCGCTGCAGAGGAAACTCTCACCTCTGCTCACGCAGCTGCTCTCCTCCTTCCTCATTCTGTTTTCACACTCCTTCATTTTAAAGAATCTCAGCTTCAGCTGCGCTGACACGTCGTCTTTTTCATAACGCTCGACGTCCGGTGCTTTCTTCCTCTGTTCATCCGTCTCCGCCAAGGTTATGTATTTGCTCCTGTCAGACCTCCAAACGTCTTCACTTGGATTATAAGTTTCATTTCCTGTCCATCCATTCATTCACTCATCTGTCCATTCACACCTCCATCCGTCCGATTCGACGAGCCGCCATCGACTCTTCTCGACCCCCGGACAACAACAACTACTACTCTATTTTTCTTGACTTATTTTTTCCTCATAAATGTCATGCAGATCTGCAGCCGGTACCTAAAGAGAGAGACTCAGAGCTGACAGAATTATCTCGGGCGTCATAAATAGATGACTATTTTCAGTGCATCTTGTCAAGAAAATTAGGAGTTGTTTTCATAATTTGCATCCCATTAAAAATGCTGTTAATTTGTTGTCTTGAGGGTTTCAAGGTGTATCTGAGAGGATGATCTGTGGTGAGATGCCTCCTCTCTTCACACCACTCATCTCCCTTCAGTAATGCGTTTCTGTCTGAAGCACAGTCTTTTCATCTGCAGCAAACTTATTCCTCTGTCGATGCTTTGCAAAGCTTAGCAAGAACATCAGAAAAGGTTTTGAATTAATACCTCACTAATCCGCTGTTTACGATTCCAACAAACTCAGATAATTAAAATAAAACATTTGTTGTTGTAATCAACAAATCAAATTAAATGATAAGGCTCTAAAATGTCTGGGTAATCATAAAAACATAGAGCGCAGATAAAAAGCTTGTTTTGGTTGGGTTGAATTGGCAACTGGAAGATTTGATGTAGTAAAAAGGCTGAGAGCCAAATGACTGATTCCAGTCTGGATTTGTTTTCTATGTTTTGCTCTTAGTAAAGCTGTCCTCAATCACACTTTTGGTTCTGGATGGTTTCATTGGTACTTTTTCCACCATTCGCAGTCTTTGTGCCACTTTATCAACCTGCGGTTCCTGAACTGCTTTCAGACCCATTTTTAATGTGTTTGTTTTTTCTTTAGATGCTCGGAGATCTGCAATATCTGCAAAAATATATTCTATTCTTTATTCTGTTTTCAACTATATGATAAATTTGTGTGAGTCACTTTGCTGTTGTTGCACAGAAATAAAGAATAATTCTCTTCTATTCATTTCCAAATGGCTGGTAAAAGCCTTGAAGGACCTTGGATGCTCTTTTTTCACTAAATTCATCTGTGAGATTTTAGCATTTATTAATGTTGATAAATTAGTCAGCAGGTAATTCCTCCCATAATTGGATATGTTCAGGGCTTAGGAAAAGCATTCAGGAATAAACAACGACTTTTATCTGAATCGGTCTTTGCACAACTAGAGGAATGTTTCAGTGACACCTAAAGGGACCAACAACCTTTGATTTATCAGTTTTATGTGCTGAGATCAGATGAACAATGTCTTGTCAAATGGTCTGATTGAACAGCATCTGTATGAATGCATTTAACAAAAAGCTGTACTTGCGTTTAAAATGTTCCCATCAAGACACGATTTTTAATGCATTGTCATTCTTTGAGTTTTGTTCACACACACTGTGTGTGCATATAGCATCTGCTTAGCATCATGCAGCAGGATCCAGTCTGCAGGATGTGGATTTGGTTTTTATGTATTCAACACTTTCAGTGACAGTCTTCTCTCTCTTCAGGAAATTTGAATTCCATAAATGATTGAGGGTGATTTTCTTTTTTCTTTTTTAGCATTTTCAGCTTTATGTTTTTATCCTTTCAGCCTAAAACATTCAAATATCCCAATGATTCAAAGTATTAAGATTAGATGAGATGTTTTTCATAAAATAATCCTGGAAAGTAAGAACTCTGCAGGTGCAACAATTGGACTTTTCTTTAATATATTGCTAAAAAATCGCTGGTTATATTCTGATTGAAATCATTTCAGTCAACAGTCAACTGATGCTGTCAACAAGAGTTAACTGACTGCATCATCTTGAAAACCTAACAAACAGGAACCTTATCCAAGGGATTAAAAGCAGATGGTGCTGAGTTCTGCAGTCTGACCAGCATAATCAGACTGCATGCCTCTGGTTATAATCCGAGTGACTTTATCACCAGAATAACTTGTTTTATGGTAATATGATGCGCTGTGGTTGTATAACGGTAGTGAATGGAAGCAGCTGAAAGTCACTTGATTTGTCCAGGTTTCTCTTAGGGGCGTTAAACTATAGTAGAGTAGAACTAAATTTAAAAGCGATTTACTCTCTGAGAGCCGATAATTAAACTCTCATTCTTGAGCTTCAGACAGGAAGAAAAGATAATATTGCTGCAACTAATAACCAACGGTAAAACAGACATCTATCATTAGAAAGGTCTATTTGTCCGGTAAACCAGTGCATTTAGTGTTTTCTTCTGGCTAAACACCACATCATCATCTGCATATGGCTGTACATGGCATCAGATTTCTTAAAATTATTTGAAAAAATAAATACAATTATTTATGTGAAACAGAAAATAATCATTCTTTATAATCAACTTTTTGTACTTTCAAGATTTATAAATGTTCTATATCTGAATTATGGTTCTCAGCCTGTAACCAGGTGTGTACATTACTGAGTCTCATAGTTAATAATATGCTGAAAGTTAGTTAGTTAGAAAGCCAGTAAATTGATCAGTATAACAGATAAAGTCTGTTATTCCCCTGAAATCCACCAAAAAGAACTGATCATGGTGTTAATATTAAATTTGCTCACAGTGTTGAAAAGTCGTCCTGCCTACTTCTGATATTCATTTTTTGGCTGTGAATGAAAAAACTTGTTTTCATACCCAGGCCATTTTGATGACACACCAGCGCCATTCTTATTGCAAAGTGCCGGCATGCTGTGTGGAGGCTTAATGCTCGTCGACACGGTAAATAAAGGACAAGAGCCTGAACAATCGATGAATTCTCCAGCTCTGCCAGAAAGAAAGCAAATGATAAACTGCTTCTTTTTTCACCAGATTATGTGTGATTTAGGCTTAGTGGGTGTTCAAAGCAACACATAAAAAAAGCTTTCATGGAAAAAGCATTAATCACCTTTGTTTTTATCAAATGGCAATGAAAAACACAATTTTCATCATTATATCTCATGGATTATTAACCCCCACTGTGGATGATATAATAGAGATTTAAATCAATCCTCCTCCACCGTCTAATTCTCCTTTTTATCGTCTTTTATTCGTCTTTCCCCTTCCCGATTGACTCCTCTGGTTCCTCCCTAACCCTGAACTAGACTGAGCTTAGCTCTGTCACGCACCGCCACTTCTTCATTTCATCACTCCATCACTCCATGTGCCCCTCCACAGATCTGGGTATTCATCTGTCCATCCATTTGTCTGCTCCTTTTAGCCTGACAAGTGGAAATGACGAGAAGAGACAGCAGGGAGAGCAGAGAAGATCAGAGACCAGGAGAAGAAAGACGAGGTAGATCCTTAGGAAAGTGACTGAGGGGATTTAAGACAAAAAGAAAATAAAGGACGCTGATAGAAGATGGAGAAGGAACAAAAAGAGCTCAGAGGAAACACAGACAGTTACATTTCCAGCTTTAAAACAATAGCAAGGTTTTATCAGAGACTTTTTTCAATTTTCCAGAGAAGGACCAAGATTTGTTTTTTGCTCTCCAGTCACTTTGTTGCTGACGAGGCAACAAAACAGCTTCTAAAGAAAAGTTTAGCTGTCAACGAGTCCTGCAATCTCCAGATTACCCCCCAATAATCACTCTGTAAGGGGATCATTCACAGCTCAAAAGCCTCATTCATTTACAGCTTAGCAAAAGTAAAAATCAAGTACTGAAAGTCACTGTCCACATTTTAATCAGACTATTTTTGCAATAAAAACTACTTAACCGAAAACTCTTAACCTGTAAGATGGAAATGTCGCCATTGGCGAAACATCTGAAACCAAAAACACTGAAGTACAACAAATGATTATATTTATACTCTGACCCATACTGTGCACAATTCATTCAATAAATTAGATTAAACTGAAAACTGTTTAACCTTCATATGATTATTCTCAGATTGTCTAAATGCAGTGACTGTTGCCCCAAGGCTGTTATGAAATTTTGTCAATACATGTCATGACAAAGTCAATAACCTGATTCTGTTAGAGTAGATCTCAGAAAGCTTTCGAAATAAATTCACTTTTGTTCTTTTTCCTTCTTAGTATCTATTTGGGTCAGATCTAATATATAAGATATTTAAAAATCTCCCTTAGGGTTAGTTTAGTATTTATTTCTCTCTGACTGTATAAAGTCTCTTTCTGGAAGTGAGTATGAAACACTAAGACATGATCAGACAACAGATGCAGTCAAGCACATTCATTCATGAGGCTCAAACATGAAGGAAAAAAAATCCCTGCAGTTTCTGAATGGGATGCTGCAATTAAAGTGTTACTTATGTGACTTTGGGAAATAAACATATTTAACTTGTTGCTTTTCATAAAGTATCCTGTTAGCATCTCATATTTTTACAAGCAAATCCACCAAAGATTTCTAGACTTGCATAAATTTGTATATTTTACATCTGTGAATCCTCTAATTTGAAGAATTGTGTTGCAGTATTCCCATTTGTTGGCTTTAATGGCCCAGTCCTAATTTTAACAGGAGACATTTTCAGTTTTTCTCATTAAACTTGTGAAGTTTAATCCATTCAATAAGCATGTTTTATTAGAACTTGGCTATATTTTAAGGTTTTAAAGCATCAGATGAACCTAATGAGCAGCAGCTTTGAATGCTGAGTATTCTGTTGCTTTAATTAATTAGTGCTGCAATTCAATTTGGTGTTGAGTTTCACCCGGGGCCAGAGGTTAACAAGGCCTGAGGATAAAACTTTATTTGAAATTTCTCACAGTGCCTTTTGGGGGTGAAAGCAGCAGCAGCAACAGCAGGATGAGGAAGAGGAGGAGGAGGAATCTAAGTGAAAGCTATTTTACATTCTGCCCTTTCCTCCTGAATGCAGCCACCGTCCCCTGTGGGCCGCCGCAGATGATTCATGATAAGTCATGACTGGGAGATTATTTCCAGTGTGCTCAGGGTGCAAAAGCTGAGATGGTCTCCGAGTAGAAAATCAACTTGTGTTGCTAGTGTGCAGCAGAGGAACATATTCTTGTCTGCCTGATAGTATGTTGTGGTCAGCGACAGACGGCAACAAAACGGTTTACCTGAAACTACGTGAGCCAAATTAATTCCTGGGTCAACAATAAATCCTCTGAAGAGCACAACATTTCCTTTAAAGTCAAATTGAGACACGAAAAGGTGACTTTTAGAGAAATGCATTCTTTCTCCTGTCTTGGAAAATTTTAAATTTGACTTTTCCTCCCTGGAGACAGAGACTTAGAGGAGGCGAGCCACTATAAATAGAGTGAGGAGATAAAGAGGAGTAGTGGAGAAACAGGAGGAAGCGTGTACCTGTTTTTGACGGATGTAGGGTGAAAGGCAGAGAGAGTGGGCGGCCGGCCGACCGGCCCCACGGCCCCGGCGCTTCTGGGTAATGACCACTGATGCGTAGCAGCCTGGCTGTCATTCTCAGGGGCCCGGCTCCATTAGAGAGAAGAGAAATAGGCCTCGTGTGCTTGTGCATGTGTGTGATGGTGTGAAGGTGCATGTTTCTGCACAGCCAGAGAAGCTGTATGCTTGAGAGGATCTGCTTCCATTAGGGAATAACCTATAAGACACTGGTGTGCAAATTTATCTGCAAACACGTCGTATGCAGAGTCAATTTCCATCTGGAAAAACAAGCTTGTATTGCTATGTTTGAGTCTTCTGTTTGTTTAAAACGTGAAGCAGATATGTGTGGGTGAATGATCCATGATGGGACGAGGGTGTTTGCCCACCTCATAGTCCAGTGGACTCGGTTTGACTGTGGACCAAAATTCTAACATTTCTTGCATTTTCAGCTCCTGCAGTTTGCTTTCACATCACACAGTATCAAAGTAACAAAAACACTTTGAAATGCCAGGATTTCTCTTTAGTCTTTGGTCAAATATGAGCCATTTTCCCCACTAGCAACAGACATGTGTTTGTTTGTTTTGGTTGTATTTACCCAGAATGCCCTGCTCTGACGTCCACTTCCTGGTTTTGGTGCGGTTTCTGGTCTGCTTGGTGTTCTCACATGCCGGCACCAGAGTTCACTTCAACCGAACTGAAACTGAGGTTTTAGTTTCGGTTTGTTATTTACATTCATTCGTCCCCAAACAAATCAGACTTTCTAGACTAACAGAGGTGAAATGAACAGGACTGGTGGAAATGGACCTTAAGAGGTTAAAACATTTTTTCATATCCAGTTTTTATTTGCCTCCTTTCACTTTTCCAAACACAGAGATGCACCTGCAGCCAGAATGGAAGGAGCCACTTTGCTTTTTGGCAGAGAACTGATGGGCCAATCACACCTGTTGGATGTCTGTCTCATCTGGAAGTGAAGCTCTAATATAAATCTCAGAGTTGCCAGAGGGGAAGACTGTGATGAAACCTCAACACGGCTGAACTTTAAGCTTTAAGGGAAAAGGAACTGCATAGTCTGGTTTGAAGTTGGCATTCATACCAGGCTCTGAGCACATTCTCTTGACAAAGAGGCGATTCACACGTCCTTCTAACGTAACATTTGCACAAATCAAACTAAGGAAAACTAACACAGTGTCTTTAAGCAGCAGCACAATGCATTCAACGTATAATCTCAGTTCTGTGAGTCCCCTACTGCTTTTAGTTCTGATTTAATTCTTCATATCATAGATTCAGGAATAATTTTCTGCAACTTCTGAGATTATAATTATATTGACATAAAAACTTCAAACAATTGATGCAGATTTATTAGCTGAAAACCCCATTAGACATCCAATATTTCTGTGCTAGCAGAAGATCTGTGGAGGATGTTGGAGTAGAGAACTGGTCATGAACTGGTCATGAACTGGTCATGAACTGGGCATGAACTGGTCATGAACTGGGCATGAAAGATACTCCAACCAAAAACTAGGACAGTCTTAATAAAAAGCTTTAAAAATGTGCACATTTTGTCAATTTAATACACTTAGGATATGATGCAGTCAGTGAAATTATTTACACTTTCTTCAGTATAGTTTGATCTATTTGATTTTACAAAGAAGCTACAATATTGTAACAACGCCCCACCCGGAAGAGATTTATTATTTTCTTCTGAACTCTGCAAATACGGGTGGAAAAAGTCTTTATGTAGCACACATCTCACTCTGCTGAGGATCTTTGCAGCGTGATGAGTCTCTCCCAGGCGGCTGTCGGTCTGATTGAGAGCTGAGCCTCAGCAGTAGACCGGCTGATAGAGTCGGCTCCTTCCTGCTCCTTCCTGATCCTTCCTGCTCCTTCCTACTCCTTCCTGCTCCTTCCTGCTCCTTCCTGCTCCTTCCTGCTCCTTCCTGTTCTGTAAGGAGAACACAGGTTCCCTCCTGGATTCTTACCACATTCAGTGATATTCCATGTTTTTCTGCATCTATTTCACAGATTCTCTTCACATTTTGTTGTTCTGCAAAACGTGAGACAAGCTGAACTACTTCAGCAAAATCATCTGTATGTTTTTATATAGCTGCTAATTGTTAGCACCTATACAGAACAGGTGTTAATTGGACACCTGGATGTAGTAAATGGCTCATTGCCAGGCATTTGAGGAAATACTATGTGGTTTCAGTGAGTCTAATTCAGGGTGAATCCATCTAATATCACATTTTTAATATTGGTGCTTGTTATTCAGAACCTGTTGGGCGACACGGTTCACTGTGTCAAACCAGACAAGCCCTTTAGAAAACCTGTTTAACACTGATGTTGGTGTTGCAACAACAACCTCAGACTCCACTGAGCACAGCTTCCTTCTTTGCAAAATGTAAACAAAGACGAATGTCACATTTTAGTGGCTGAAGGATTTCCCTTTTATCTTTGGTAAATGATGGAAACAGATTCACCCACCAGGATCCTGACAAACCCTTGGCTTCCCTGACAGCTGCCTCCTTCCCCTTTTCCTGTTTCTGACCTGAAGGCCCTAAAATCCATGTCTTGCTTCCCCTCTTTGTCACACTGTCAGATCTGTCTGACCTAATTCAGTTATGCAGTCTCAACATTGTACACTATGACCCAGGTCACCATCAAGATTTTATAACATCG
Source organism: Poeciliopsis gracilis (assembly GCA_911649635.1). NCBI lineage: Eukaryota > Metazoa > Chordata > Actinopteri > Cyprinodontiformes > Poeciliidae > Poeciliopsis > Poeciliopsis gracilis. The sequence continues at coordinate 460,699 of CAJVRI010000120.1, forward strand.
CCCTCAAAGGGTGGCATGTTCGATTCTTGCATGACTTTTTAAAAAATTGTAGCGTCTTCCGGGTTTAGATGCAACATTCGAACAGCATTTCTCCTCTGGCTGCTTGTTTCTGTGAATCAGTCACCTTTTCATGCTGCAACCCTCCAACCTTTGCAAATCACTCTGACCTGTCTGAATGTCTCGCTCTGTGCATACATAAGAGGTGTGTTGTGACGTCCTATTGCAGTCCGTACTGCACATGTGTGTATATTTATATCTGAGCTCCTTGTCTTTGTGAAAACATGCATTATGGAGCAGAAAATCTCTGCTGACCTGTCAGTCAGACACCAACCTTGGGCTGACACAGACGGCGGCTGATGTAGTGCAACTGTCCTTCACTGTGCCACATAATGGACTGAAGTGCTTTCCATTTAAATCAAGGCTTCAGGGTATTTGAATTAAGTTAAATCTAATCAAAGGAAGACTCTGGGGAAATCTTTACTTACACACACTCACATTCTGAAAAATGATAAATCCTGGTGATAGATCTGCCTTTGCAGGGGTGTGAACCGTAGGAGCTTTTCTGGTTTATGTTCTCTACATGTAAGATTCATAACTCTCAGTTTTAAAGCCTTCTAACCTCCTGCACGAAGCTTCAATGTGTCCTTGAGGATGAACTCTGTTGAAATTTTTAATTTTGCCCAGTTGCTAATGTTTGTCCGTGACGTTTGTAATGCAGCAGTTTGACGTATGAAGCTTTCCAGATGTTGCCCGCTGTGAACAACAGACCTGTGCTGTGAAGAGAGAAGCTCTGAGCTGACGCAGGCGTTCAGCAGGTCATCAGGCGCTTGGTTACCAACTTTCCTGTATTTTAAACCAAATTGAAGTGTCCCATATGGAACGTTTTGTGTCCCGTATTTCCCTGCAGCTTGTGATTTATATTTACAAAGACTACATGGCTCTCCTTTCATTACTTACCTAAACCAGATGAAAGAGGTTTAGCTGGTAGAAATCGCAGCTGGGCTTTATCTGCAGACAGCTCTTCAGGCCAGAGTCACAGCTAGTTTAAAAAATGTTTTTTATTTATGACAAAATATACAAAGACAGAAAACTCTGGTACTGAAGAAAAGAATGGGAACAAAATAATCTTTGGGTTAAACCTGTCAGAAATCAAAGCTTTTTGCAGTTAGGAGTTTTCAGTTGAACATTGAGGTGAGAACGATTTATCTCAGCTGTTTACGTGAAACGTAATGATAAATAAGTAATGTCCTTTTGCATAAAACTGCAGGCTGATATTGGGTTTTACTGTTTATGTGCTGCTTGAAGTTCCTTTATTGCTTTAAAAAACGTCCTTCTGTTTACTGAGGACATTATCAGCTGAAAACATGTTAGGAGAAATAATGAAAACCTTTTGTTGTTTCATCAAAACAACATTTTGTTTGTTCTGGAATCCCCCAGGATGAACTGGGATTCCCTTCTGGACCAGTTGCCTCTTCGTCCCAGTCTCAGATAATCAGAGGATGATGGAGGGATGGTGACATGAAGCTGAGCTGCTCTTTGTTTGGTGTTTAAATTTATTTAATTCCCAAATAAATAAACGATAAATCTGTACCGGAGTCTCCAGTATCAGATCGGTCCAGTCCAATCTTTGGTCTCCATGTTTACCATAGTATGTCCACCTGATCTTCTGCCTGTTTAGCTTTTCAGCCTGCAAGATTTTTTCCTATTGAACTGTAGATTTCTCTTATAGATATGTTTCTATTATTCATTTAGAGTTTCTCCCCAGGCTGGAGGAAGAAAAATGTCCCTGCAAGTTTTCTGCACAGCTTTTAATTTCTAAATGAAAGCTTTCCAATCTGAGACAGATTTTTCTGCTGTTATTAAATAGTGAGAAGCAGCATGAAGTAGGAACCCTCGATGGGTTATGTTTTTAAAGGCGTGATTCCTGCCTGGACCTTTTCACTCAGAGGAGACAGAGCATTTCAAAGGAGCTGACCCCATTTAAAAAGCAATTGGTGGAATGAATATAAATCATGCTGGTCCCTTTGTAAAGCACCGAGCCTTTGTAAAAACTCTCCTCAGTAAATGGCGACAACCCTGAGGACACCACAATGTGTGTTTTTCAAATATTGAATCTGTGGCAGCTCCACTCTTCAGAGTGGTCACATTGTTTAGGCCTAAATGACTCGGGAAGGGCCGCATGAAGAATTAATGGCAATTACATTTACGCTGCACAGAACAAGCCAAGCATGAAGAACTCCTCACAGAAGCACTTGAACCAATGAACTGGAGTTCAGTCAGATGTGTGTTTGCATGTTAATGTTTAAAACGCCTCTGTAGATCAAACGTATTTATTTCTGCGGTGACTTTTCACATTAAAATAGATTAACTATCAGAAACACACAGAATGTTGCATTTTTAATCACACTTTGGCTCTTTTATCTCCACCACATGGTTTTGTGAAGCTGTGTAATTTTTAAGCTTTAAATTCCTTGTATGCAACGTCTGTAACTTCAAATTCATAATTCTACATATCTGACTTTTCAGCATGGATATTTATCCAGATGAAGATTTTATATTATTAATAAAGATTAAATTACTACAAACAAATTAACATCTTCTCATAATTTTGAGTCCTCAAGAGCAGCAATCCTGCAACTGTTTGATGCATCTCTCCTGCAGCACCTGAACTCCCTCATCAGCCTGGCATTCAGCTCTGCAGAGGTCTGGTGATGAGCCATTCATCTGACTCACATGTGATGGAGAACAGATGCATCCAAAGGTTGCAGAATATCAGCTTTCAAAGGCTGAACATCCATTCCTACTTAAAACCTATTCAGGTTCAAATATGTATGTTTAGTTTTTATAAACTTAGATCGTTTTTACCCTTTTGAGTTCATGAATGTGACAAAAAGTTTGGACACACTGGAAGCATTCTAATTAGAAGAGAGCTGGACAATAAATCAATAACAATATGTATCGCTACAGAAACCTGATCAATCAATAGATAATCAGATTGGTAGAATATTCAATCATTTCAGTGAACCCCAATCCAGAACTGCATTCTGGGAGATGTAGGCAGAGGAAAAGCTTAGCTAGCATCAACTCTTTGGTTACCTAGCAACAACCTGTCGAGTAACTTGCGCAGCAGCAGTTTAAGGTTTTGCCTCATAACCCAGCTAAAACTCCCTTTTGACAATTTAACTTCTTTTTTGTTGTTGTTTAAATTCCTTGATCATCTTTTACTGAACATCCAGTTTGAACATATAAAAAATATTTTAAGTAATTAATCTTTATTTGTTTTGTTCTGTTTATTTTTCTGACTTTGAAGCTCGACTCGTGACCCGGCCATGACAAGGGAACCAGTAAAGAGTAAAACATGTAGATTACATCTGCAAGGCCTTCACGTTCTTAAAGTGCTTCACCTTTCATGCTCCTCAGTTTGTCTCCATTTCTGTTTGATTGACAGCTGAGGAGAAAGAACCCGCCTCTCACACACACACACACACACGCACACACACACACACACACACGGCAATACCGTGCCTTCAGTCCGAGCATCGATCAGCTCCCTGTGCTTCCATTTTCCTGACCTTACCTGCCTCCGTCCCGTGATGCCTGCAGCATGTCCTGCCCGTGTTTAATGGTGCATCTCAAATGCAACATGGCCGGTTTGTGCTGCATTCCCACCATCTAAATGTTCCTGTCTAGACTTCAGGAACCATCAAAAAGTTACACAACCCACTTTCAGAGTGAAACTGAGAAACAAAAAGAGGACAAAGCTAAATCCACACAATCATCAATCATTTTATGTAATTAAATTTCATAAAAAGAAAACCGAACTTTGGAGGGCTTTCACTTCCTCTTAGTTTTCTGATTTTGCATCTTGCAGCCAGATTTTCTTGTAATCTTTGAAAGATGTTTGGTTCAATCATTCTCCGGCTTCTTTAAGGGTTTCTAAAGTTTCTCTCTTTACTTGATTTCAGTCCAATTCCTGACAGAGAAAGCATCTCTGTGCCTGCAGTCTGCAAGAAAAGGAGACGGTCAAGAAACAAGGAAATGCATCATTCTTTGTTTAATCATCCACCCTATTCCAAGTTTTTGGGAAGCAACTTGTTGAAGCTAAAAGCTTAATTTTTGTTGGTTTGATTTAGTTTTAAAAGATTCAGCCAGAAAAGTGGGACAGACCTGTGGTAACAAGGTCTCTCAAGATCAAACTTCAAACGGTTTCTTTGCTAAATTGTAAATTATAGTGCAAATGCTTCACTGGTTCATGTGAGACTATGAGCATTTCATGCCTGAGTGACCTAAAGGTCAACGTTAAAATGGCTTAGAGTAAAAAACGAAATTATTCTAACGATGTTCCATTTGACAAATCTGAAAAAGTCCAAACAACACACTGACTTTTGATCAGGCTGGGAAGGATACCAAAAAATCTGTTTGGGTTTTTTATAAAATGGGACAGAACTTGATCTCTACATGGAATTTGGTATTTTAGGAATTTAACAAGTGCAAAAAAGTAAAGCTTTCAATCTTTTTTAAAAACACAGCCAATTTGTTTTCCCATTTTGGGATATTTTCTCTCCCTGTGAATCTCCCCTCTTCCTTCAGTCCACCTCATGTTGCTCTCTGACCTCTGACCTCTGCTTGGTCAAAATTACAGCTTTATCCTGTAAGTCATTTATTTTTCCTGAATGGATGCCTGTCATTTTGTTTCTTAAGTTTTAGTTAAGTCATCCTCTAAATCATGTTTCATATTTTAATATTTCTCATATTCTCGATTATTGTTTGTATCAGATCATCTTGTAGTTTCACACTACTTCCTTTTATTTTGCAGTCAGACTGAAGGATATGAGATGAATAAAGTTAACAGTGAGAGAAATGACATAAACTTGTCCAAGGATTTAAAGCCAGTAACAGTGTCGTGTCTGGCAGTCGAGTCACAAATCAATAAATACGCTCTTGATTAAAACCAGTAATAAGAGCTCATTTAGCCTCTGAAATGTGCGAAAGAAAGTCTGATAACTGCTTTGAAGTAATGATTTCTAATTTATGCTAATGGTGCTGCTTCCACAGACCCGCCTGGCGTTTTCATTCCCTCTAAAGGCTGCAGATGCAGAGTTGTCCAACGCTGCTGCTTTCACATCATCAAGCCTTTAATCACTGCTGTTGTTTTGTGTTTTTTGCTCTTCAAAAGGTTAAAATTGACAAGCAGGAATCAGGTTTGATGTGGATCTTTACCCACCATAATGATAACAACCGTCTATTTTCTATTAGCAATTTGTTTTTGCAGGTCAGGTCAGGTTAAGTTATGAAGGTTGGTGCTTTTCTCCACAAGTACACCAGTTCATGGTAAAGGCATTTGACGAAAGTCTTATTCCCACAATGCATTGCATTAGAAGGTTACTCATGTTTAGTTGGAACAAATTTCAGTGAATAAAGAAAGAATTTCACCCCATAGAAATGGGATCTTGTGAGTTTCCAGCAGCACATATTTAAACTGTGCATCAAATAAACACACAAGTCAGAATCTGAGTTGTTATTTTCTTTGGTTCTGCTGTTTTGGTCTGAACCTTTCTCAGAGAGAAACATCAACACGACTGAGCTGCTGCTTTTCAAACTCAAACATCACTAAAATACTGTTCACAAGAAATGGAAAAACAAACAACTTCACAAAATGGACAAGTTGCTGCAACTTTTCATACACATATAAAAAATGAAAAGCTGTTTCAGAGACGAGCAGCTTTCAGTAACAATCCTTCCTGAAGGTTTTTGGCGTCTTTCCAGCCTGATGTGGTTTGGACTTGGAAACATTCTTTCATTGTTTCATGTGTTGTTTGATAATGAACTCTGACCTGGATTTTGCCATCTGAATACAGCTGATTTTGTTGTTTGGGCAAATACAAGACAGAGAAAACATTCAAACTTGTTAAGATAGAGAAGAATTAGCACAAATAGGAACCGGTACGTTTCAATAGAAATCCGGTGGGATCAGTTTACCAATCAGCACTGTTCAGACCATGCCAGCTAATTTTAGGCTTAAAAATCTATTTACCTTATTTTATATTTATTTGTGTTAATTTATCTGGGGCAGCTTCCAGAAAATATTTAGTTCAAAGAGCAAAACTGCACCAGATTTTAGCTTTTTTTCGGTTTGTATTCCCAGCGGCAGCAGCAAAAAAGACAAATGTCGACTTGGAAAAGCAACCAAACAAGATTTAAAAAAGAGAACAAAGCATTTGGCAGATTTGCCAGCAAAAAAAAAAATCAATTTTATTGCTTCTTTGGAAAAATATTACATAATTTGTTTTCAGTTCTGCAAAGAGCTGTTAAGTCTTTAAATGAGGAAGCTGTTCAGCAGATCTGAGCTCATTATTCAAATGTTCAGGAATCAGATCAATTAAATTCTTAGACATTAATTTGAATAACTTTGCAGGTTTATATTTTAGTTGCTGTTTTATTGTTATTTATTGCAGTAGAGTCGTTTGGTTGTTTTAAAAATGCAAATAAATATTGTCATCAATAATAAATTATAAAACTACAGACTTATTAGTTTATAATAGCTTAAAATATGTGTTAATATAAATCATTATGTTCCTTTTATGATGATGGGGAACAAACAACTTCTCAGCATTTTTACTACGGATTTTTTTAATGCTCTATATTGAAAGATGCATTTTTATGCATAATAAAATATTTCTACATACATGTTAGATTTTATGCCTTCTGAGCAGGAATATTCTTATTGTTTGCAGATTTTATAGCAAGACAGAAATCATGGAAGCTCTGAGTTTGCTCCAGAAAAAGACAAAAACTCCCACGGCGCAAGTCGAAGGACATTTGTTGGAAGTCAAACATTCAACAAATCCAAACCATAAAATGAAGCAGTTTGTGTTTCACTGTCTTGTTTCATTCTTTCCAGGAAGTTTTGTCTGTTTTTTGTGTTTTTGTGTTGTTGCCATGAGGGTTTGAACTGCTGAAAGCTGTTTGTTACACACACACCGACACACACGTCAGCGAGAGCAGATGTCAGCCTCCAGGCTCTTCATTGGGTTAGCTGACACTGTAAAGGTCACTACAAATTACTCATGGTCAGCATGGCCCTGTCTGCAGCCGACACAACGGCCGCATCGACTCTGTCAGCCAGGAATTACACCATTGACCTTTTTGCGCTTGTGTGCGCGCCGCTGTGTGTGAGCATACGTCTGTTTTCCGGTTACTCGTCGGTGTACATGTGCACGCGTGTTCTCGTATGTTCTTGGAACTACGTTTTTGTGTTTTTCTGTCAGATTCTGTCTCGTCTCCTGTGGGTCATTGGCTTTCTTCCCGAGCTTTTCGCTCACAGTGACATGGAGATTATTGCTGTTGCTGCCCTGTGTTATTTACTTCAGCCTTGTGTTTGTGCAGCCCAGTCTCTGGAGTAAAACTGGCATTTTCTGTTTCTTGATCTTTATTCTGCCAATGTGTTTTAGCAGAGAGTGCCTGTTGTCACTCCAACCTTGTAACTCTGCAGCATTTTGGGAAGCAGCTGCAGAAAACCCAAAAGCTGCTTGGATTTTTTTATACAACGCTACTTCACACTATTATTTCTATTCCTGTAATTGTTGCATCTAGCATTAAGATGGCGCTAAGATGGATGTTTATTGCAAAACGTATCTGTGAAAAGAGAATTTCTACCAAATTTATGGTGAAGTTAAAGGCAGGTGGAGATTTATTCTGACTTCATTGGACGGTTTCCGTTCAGCGGTGCGGTCCAGTGATAAACCTCGTCATATAAAGCAACAGCACAGATGTCTGGCTGATGCAATCTGATGAAGGATCAGTAAGCCAGAGGCTCTCTCACCAAAATGAAAGTTTTTATTGCATTTTCTTAAGTGAAACAGCAAAACGATGAGCAGATAATCATTAAATCTAAGTTAGCCAGAGAAAAGTTTGAGTCTCAGTGACTCTCCAGCAACAACAGAGCCCCAATGCTGAAAATACGGAAAGCCAAAAGGGTCAAAATTGAAACAATGCACAGTTCTGGTTGCGTCTGACAGAAGAAATCAGAAATTTAAACAGAAAAATTGTTTTTTTATCAATCCATAATAATTTCTGAGCCTTGTTTGATGTCTGCAGCAATGTGGATTCAACAGTTGACAATAAAACTGTGATGCTTTCAGAAATGGGAGCATTTAAAGTTTTAAAGTTGAGAAGCAAGACTGTAAAAACATTCAGCTTTAAGCTAATATGCCATCTTTCTCCTATGTAAAGGATTATAATGCAAAACAAAACCTTCCTGGGAGCTTGCTCAGGTTACATTATGTTTTATTAAAAGTTAAAATAGTGATTCAAAATAATCACCATTATTCTAGTCTAAAGACTGGAATACAGTCATGGACTGAAACTGGTATCAAGTTTTTTCTCAAGATTTAAAACAACTTGAGCTTCAAAAAGTGCTCAAATATTTGATCATATTAATTTATCGGCTGCTAAAACTTTTAATTAGATGCTTGTGAAAAATTGTGACATCTAATCAAATTAAGTGAGAGTAGAGAAATGTAGCTGCCCTTCCCCCTCCTGTTGCTGCCTATTGCTGGTCAGCTGGCTTAAAAGGGCATCTAAACTTGCAGTAAAAATAAATAAAGATGTTTGGAAAAATATTTACATGCAAGAAAGCTTGACAATCAAGAATCTAAAAGGGCATCATTTTTACCTAAAGACTCTAAAACCGTAATATTTTTACTCTCATATTAACACATTTTTACAAGAATCACAGCTTCAAAGACAAAAATCCGAGCCCTCCACTCATCCACCACCACCGAGTTCAAACTGCGAACACGTCTTGATCAGGATCTCATTGCTCTGTCTGCTGAAAGCTCCACTCAGGCTTCAGTCAGATTCATTTTTTCTTATTTTCTTATCATATTAGATCATAAATACTATATCTAAGCTGCAATAAAACATGTTTGGTTCTATTTTAAACTTCTTATAAACTCCAGAAACTGTAGAAAGACAGAAAATCAATCAGGTTTTGCTGTAAATGAATGTGAAGCAAATAACGGATAAATGCAGCTGGTTTTGCTTCCACCACATGCAGAGATTATGTGAAGGTTGTGCCTTTCCACTGCGGCCATGTTGGATCTTATTCTTCTTCACTGGAAAGTCTCTAAATGAATTTAGTAATTAAGGGTCTCTGAGATGGAGGCAGAAGTTTCTGGTTTGAAGAAGCAGGTTTATTTATCCTTTGCTCTGTTTCGATGTTTCTGTCACCGGTGATTTTTTTCCCGCTTCGCTGCTCGACTTCACGTCGCTGAGTGTTGACTTAGCAGTGAGTGGGAACAAGACACTGGTGGAACAAAGCTGTGTCCACCTCGCCCGGGGTTGTGTTTGTAAGTGCTTCTTATCAGCGCTGTCACATTTATTAGTGTGCACACACAACACACTTGGAAACAGCTGTGCACAGAACCCGCCGCTGTATAATCTGCTGACTGCATGTTGCGGCGTGCAGCTGAAGAGCGTTCTGTGTTTGGATGAACTGAACACGCCGCGGCAGAGCTGTGAATTTTTAACCGTCATGATTATGCAGGAGCACCTGTGAGCGTTTCTCCTTCTGATGGATCTATCCCATGTAAAACAGATCATGTTTATTCAGGTTTGGATCTCACTTTTCAAACCAAATAGTTCCTAAGTTGGCATCAGTTCTTTCTGCTCCAGTTTTCAGAGCCAGAGCTCCGAATCCAGGAATGGCTCCTTCAGAAGCATCAGGGGCTAAAAGCAGCTGCAACTTTCTGACCACCATGTTTAAAACTCCTTAGTTTGTTATGAAACCTGCTTGAGTTCATCATCGTTTTCTAGTTGTTTTTGGTAAAAATGTCAGCAGCAGCAGCTGCAGCTGTTTTTAACTCAATACATGATAATTTACAGCTTTAATTATAAAGATGTTTTCACAGGATCTGCTGCTGTAGATTGTTAATGCTCCAAAACACGACTGAAACTTGGTTTTAAAAACTTAATCAAAAATGCAGATCAACTTTGATGCTGAATAATAATCATCAGCTGTCGACTGCTGTTACAAATTCTGATTCTTTATTCGTCTTCCTGTCTTTCTGCTGCCAAGGAGGTGTGTAATAACAACTGATGCATATTCTGCACGTACACTGATCATAAGTCAACCACATCGCCGCATACCGGCCCAGTCCAAGTATCAGACATGCTGTAGGAATGTCTGATACTAACTGACCTGCAGTTTTCTGCAGGTCAGTTAGTTTTTAACCATTATTACTTAAATGTGCGATGAAAACTTATTTATTCCAGTATATTGGAACCAAATTCTGCTCTGCTTCAGGTTTCATTCACTCTCAACTGTTTGGTTCAGAACCAGTGAAGCTGAAGTTTGTCCAAACAATCTTCCATTAGCGGAAGATTTTCTCACCGACTTTAGACCTTAATGTTGCCAAAGCAACCGATGCTCAGAAAAACTTTCCAACACAGAAGTGCACGACCTTGTGGACTGAAATATCTTTCTGAATAATAAAAGATCTTTGTAATAATACGGATTATCAAGGCAGAGATGATAAATCCTGCTCCGTGCAGGTAATCTGTTTGGCTGCTCTGTGGTTCCCTGTGTTGGCTGTTAAAAGCAGAACCAGTCAAAAAGTGTCTCCAGCTCTGCTTGGATCAAACAGACGCATTCGAACCAGAGCCGCATTAATACAGAAGGCAATGATTAAAGCTCCTCCACTCTGTAATTTCCTTAAGCTGATTTCTTTCTTTCTGTCTTTTATACCTTTTGTTCTCCACATCTCCCCACTCTGGCTCTTCTCTCCCCACCCATGAATAATCCATTCAGCCAGCCTGCCTGTGAAATAACAAAAAGTTTTGGACTTCACACACAAGCCTCCTCCTCCTCTCTCCTCTCTGCGCTGCTGGAAGCATTTTGCCTCTGCAGAGTTTTGCCTGAGGATCCGCTTCCTTAAAATGAGACGCAGACAAAAGATGTTCTGTGGTTCTGTAAGGAACCATAAAAAGCGATATGTTTGTCGTTTGTGGAAGTTGTTCTTTGACCTTTTTGACACTTGCAGCTCTGCTTTGCCTTTAAACTTTTATTTATGTGCATTAGCGAGGGCTGGGAATGAGAAACTGAATTTAAAAGGTGAAACTACACCTTCACGTGGGATTCTTTCACATGCATATGCAGGCCTGAAGCCGCCTACGCAATAAATGTATGGCTGGAAATTCAAGTCAGTGAAAATGGGTTTAATAACAGCAAAGTGTCACACAGACGTGCATGTTTGCAGCATATGTGACGGGTGGAAACCTCAGAAAAGAATGAAGCAGAAACAGCTGAGAGCACCAGATGGAGAAGAGAAGATGGAGATTAAAATGCAGGTCCGTGTGAAGTGAGCGTGTGCGAGAGCGATCGATTTCACCACACTTTTAAAAACATCTGTCGAACCGCGGCAGAGTGTGTGAGGAGGCAGCGGCGGTGATTTCAGGTCCAGTTTCAGGCTCCGGGAGATCCGGCGCTCCTGGCATGCATCCTCATTTCATTACAGCGACACAGGATCATAAATCTGGCTGCAGTTTGCTTTCCTGTGCTGCATCATTCATTTATCAAACTCCTGCTGGTGTGTGTGCGTTCACACAGCCAGGAAACATTTAGGAAAACAAACCGGTGGTACTGAACGTCGCTTCTTCATGCAACATCAGACCCACATGTCCATGCATCTCTGCGTAAAGTGAGAAAATATCAGGAACTGAACAGGATCCTGAAGATCAGGCAGCAGAAACAACTTCACAATAAAATCAACTGAAAGTCCTTCACACATGAAATCCATGACTCCAAACAGGCGGTTCTGTTCAGATGTTCTGCTAATTATTTATTTGAGTATTAGAGTAAATTAAACACGGATTTCAGCAAGTCATCAGCAGAAGCTTGTTTGATGACTGCAAACATCATGAAATTAGAGAAATAAAGAAGAATCATCAGGCGTTGGATATAAACGTCCCACAAATTCAATAAAGTTTTTTTTTTATCTCCGTTCAGCATTTTTCCAAAGTGAAACTTGTTCTGATGGTTCTGATTTACGTTGGACACCTAAATAACTTTAAAAACATATAAATCTAATCAAAATGGATTTTTTTGTGCAGCACTTATCAAAGTTCATCTCATCTCCGTCCAATTCGTCTTTCATTCTGTTCACAACATGAAAATCATAAAGTCAAGAAGGAAATGGATCTGAAGATTTTTTTACATGGTTTATTTTTTTCACCTAATAAACCAGAATAACGTGAAGAAAACAGTTATATTTTTGATTTAGTCACTAAGAACTGTGACTTTATCATCTTGGCTGTAGGAACCAGGATGAACAAACCAGCCAAGTCAGCACTTCCTGGTTTGGGATGAAAGATTTATTTTATTCTTCATCTCCCAAAGTACAGTTTCCCTTTTAGGGCTTACAGTGCAAAAATCCAGGAGCAAAGAGCAGCTTTGGTCAAACTTCAGAAATGGATCTTGAAAGTTTTAAACTGACTGATCAGATTTTACAGCTTCTTTTTTTTTCCAGGCCCCAAGAATCAGAGGAAAAAATGACAACGGTCAGATTCCTTCCTAACTGTTTAAACTTCTTCTATTTATAAATTCCCCTGTTTCCTCTTGAAAATATATTCAGCTGCATTTGGTGAGTTATAAAAGTATCTTTTACGTCAGCAAACCTTTTTATCTGCTAAATAAGTGAAAAAGTCAGGAGAAAATGCCAACCTGCTCAGGTTTCGCTATTGAAGTCACTTTTTTAATGCAGAAAAAAAATAGTGTTATATTTTTATTTTTCCTTTTTTTTGTCTCCTTTTGAAAAAAGTTGAGAATGATCCTCAACAGATTCTGTTTCTCCTTTAAAAACCTTTTTAGCATGAATCATGGCATAAAGTTTAGGGTATGAAATGTACCCAGCATCCTTTATTTTATTTCTTTTTGCCTTTCAGGGCTTCCATACTTTGAGTTTTGTTCCAGAAGTTATTGTAAAGATGAACTGTTCCAGTGAATGTTTGAAGTTGTTCTATTTTGGATCTTCCTCCTTTTATTCTTTTCTTATTATCCTTATTTATCGTTTCACCCTCTTGGGATTATTTCCCTTATAATGCAGCTGCAAAAAAATCATCTATGTATCTGGAATAAAGAGAGTTAAAATAGAAATGGATTCAGTTCATATTTCCTGCAGTATTTTTATCTGGATCTTTTGGGAGCACATGAAGCAGAGTGAAGAGGAGCATGAAGAACCAGGTGATCTGAGGAAGACTCTGGTTGTGAAAGGCTGTCTGTCAGCCTGACCCGCTCTGTGTTTTCAGCTTTGGTGCAGATTTCTCTGCATTACACAGGAGAAGGTTAACAGGCTTCAGCTCTGTATGCATTGTTTCACTTGCACAGCTTTTAGAAACTGTAGATTTTTACGGTGCGGCAGAGGCGTTTATCCACTTCACAGGACAAAGGTCTGTGCAGGATGCTAGAATGTGCCAACTGGGAATCTAAAATGTTGCTTTGTTGGGTTTGAAAGCCCTGATTATAATTCATCTCCTCCTGTTTTCTTCTTCTCTCGTCTTCCCTGAGTCCTCATCATTCTGCTTTTATTTCCTCTACTCCTCTCTTCCTCTCCTGTGTGCTGTTACTGCACGATGGAATTGTGTATTTTTGGCTTCACCTGCTTACTGAGTTGCACTCACACAAACACAGGACACCACTGGGCCTCTGTACTCAGCAACTGAGCAGAAAATAGCCAAAAATTTCACCTGTAGTTAGCTGTTCTGCAGGCAAAGCAACAGGAAAAGACAGATCCCCGTCGCTGGTGCTGAAAGCTTTCACCTGCTCCACCCGTCTGGGTCGTGCATCACCCTGTCCTCCTTCCAGTCCCCCTCCCTCTCTCTGTCAGTCTTATTCTAACACTCAGTCAGCCTTACCACCTTTTTGTTTAATCCTGGAAACTGTGGTCACGCAAGCCAAGAAACCCACACAGACATGCATGTGCATGAGCCAACACCCACGTGCAACCTGCACAAAAACACGTTGATGACACAGCGATGCACGTCTGCAAAAACACACCGAGCTCACTACGCTGTCAGCTGGCCTTTGTCTCTCACATGCACTCATGGAAAAATGACTTTGGAAGGAGAAACAAGATGTTGTTGTGCTCTTTTCCCTCTGTGAACTTTATTGGTATGTACAGCCATTTCATCATTTTAAAAAATAGCAGCAGTAAAGTTATTTTTTTAATCGCTTTTTTTATGTTATTTAGACTGCCAGGAGCAGAACCCGTCTTGAAAAAAAATCCCCAACAGAACGGGAGCTCAAATAATTCATGCAAATGTTGCAATCAATAGTTCATATGCTGCACACATAACAGGCTGACCATCTGTCGGAGCGAGGGCTCGGGCTGAATGCAAATGTGCAGCACAGCGTGGGGGTAAGCAGGCCGCTGCAGTTAACTTGGAGATAATCACAGCGCTGTCAGATGGAGGTGCAGTTCATGTCAAACATCAGCTGACAGATTTTATTTGTTAGCAGGCTGAAAATCAGGCTCCAGATCCGTTTTGATTGATTGACAGCTTCACCGGAGAGATGCTGGCAGAGAAGTGATCCTCATTAAACCTCCGAAGGAATCATCATGTAGCGACATGATGCAGCTGATGTAAGGATTAGACGCCTTCATGCTGGAACTCAGGCTTATTGTAGGAAAATGCAGGTTCAATGATATATCAGAGGAAGAGAACAAAGACGGGGACTGTAACCGAATCCATTAGCTTCTTCATGCTGCCATGACAACCTGCAAGAAGGTTTCCAGGTAAAATCCATCCTGTGCAGGTTTTCTGTGAGGAAACCTGCAAACTTTAACTTCTGATCACATTACAGCATCAAACTGCGACAATTTTTATTACGAATTTATTATCTGGAGCAAAACAGAGAAATGGATCATTGTAAAGTAGAAAGATGGAAGGCGAAGGAAAGAAGGATTTTACTTAAAAACAACATCATGATGGACAACCACCACTTTCTAGACATGGTTACACTGTCTTAGAAAACAGAATGTCTTCAGTCAGAGGCTTCTTCAAATTCACTGTGACACAGACTGCTGCAGGAGATCTTTCTTTGCCAACAGCCATCAGCATTTAAAATAACTGCAGAATTTGAATTAATATGAAATACAACAACATTTCATTTTTCTCTGGGATCAAAAAATATTTTTTTACTTTAATTTGAAGGCGATTCAAAATGTCTTCCAGACAAAAAACTGAAAAGTGTGGCATGCAGGTGTATTGAGACACCTTTTCTTAAAATCCAGTGCAACACACTGCCTTCAGAAACCACCAATATTACAAAGGAATAGTTTAGATCAAAGCACATGTATCTGTTAGAATGGCCTAGTCAAAGTCCAGACCCAAGTCCAATTGAGAATCCATTTTCTTTTTTAATAAAAAGTGGACAAGTCATGTAGAGACATAAACTCCAAAAGGCTCGCAGCAGTAATAACAGTTTTTAATTTAAATATTTCATGTCTGCTCTGGAAATAAATCGGCAAACAGGAACATTTTTCATCAATAATTTGTAGTTAAGTTCTTTTAAAAAGCTACAAATAATGATTTACAACTGGGTGAATTTCACAGTAAATGTTGAAAGTCATATTTCCTTTCACTGCATTTCAAAGTCTGAATAAGAAACTCTGAAGCTGGAGGTTTAACATCATAATGGTTAAATATTTTCGCTCCTCATATCCTGACGTTTCACAAAGAGTTTCTGCAATTATTCATCATTTTGTAAAGAATTTACTGTTTAAAGAGCTGAACAGTTTCAGCTGCTACACACTGTTAGGTTATGCTCACTGATTCCTCTCCTGAATATTTATATTTGAGATCATCTTCACCTGCAAACATCATTTGTTCACGTTTTGTCCAAACTACTTGACTGACGTTAGCAATCCTGTTAGCAATATGGATTTAACTACATGATAACAGAATCCATTTGAACGTAAGCTTCACATCGCCAGGAGGCGTTTACACATGAACTAATTAGCAAATATTGAACAACAGGAAGTCTAGAATAAAGAGTGAAAGAGGCGACCGTTTCTCATTCTGCAGCTCTTCGCTTCATCTGAGCAAAAATAAACTTTAAAGTTTGTGTTTACAGTTTACAGCTTTTCACTTAGTGGACATTAATATTTTAAGCTCTTAGAATGCTTGGTGGGTTTTGCACACTTTCTTTCCAGATTAGGCTGATGATGATTATTATTATTATTATTTATTATTATAAAGCTGCTATTTATCATGTTTTGCTTCTTCTTTTATCTTCAGTGAGATGAAATCTTTATCCCAATAAATAGTTTTCTACTATAAATCTGTATTGTTGGACTTTGGTTCTGGACGTGGAGCATCAGCCACACCTCCAAATTGCACCTATGTTTTACTCTGAATAAAATAGAACATATATAAACTCTGTTGTTGTTGCATGTATTAAAAATCATGACAATCTTCACACTGAAGAAGAGTTTGCACATTTATCCAGATTAAGCCGCTTTTCAATAATATACAACAGATTTTTATACATTTTTAACTTTCTAAGAAAAATACATAATAAAGTGGATTAATGTTTTAATCTCTAATCTTGTGGGGATTAAAAATGCATCTGCAAACAATCTTTGCTTCTGATCAGAAGACAATAATAAGATTAATGTGTAAACAAGAGAAAGCTGAACCGGTTCCCATCCATCATCTTCTGGAAAAATATAAGCAAAATTTGTGTAGGTGGGAAACAAGCTGGTGATCATTTCACCGGCAGCGCGGATATTACACTAATATTAGTGTTTTGAATTATTAAAGTCCTCTGACAAGAGATTTAAAAATGAAAGAGGATGTAAAACATTTACGCTGTGCCAGGAGGACTATGAAACGTCCTGCTCTGAAATGTTGCAGACATGGCTGGAATGGTGGCAGATGTCTGTGTTTGTGCCTCCCAGTGTTGTGTTTTTATGGCGGCCGTTGCATGTTTATGGGCTGCAGCCGCCGATCGTGGCTCACCTGAGGCGCTTCACGGTCTGCTGGCTGGAGAAAAACATTATCCTGCAAGGAACGGGGAAACTGATGGCTGATGTTTGCACATGACACTTTAACTTGTGTTTGGATTTTGTTTTTGTGCACTGGCCACTGGCAGCACTACCTGCTTGCGATGCAGCTGCCACCTGTGAAGCCTGAGGTTCCCATCTGTCTTTCTCTGTGCGTTTGTGCGTTTTTGTCTCT
Organism: Poeciliopsis gracilis; assembly: GCA_911649635.1. NCBI lineage: Eukaryota > Metazoa > Chordata > Actinopteri > Cyprinodontiformes > Poeciliidae > Poeciliopsis > Poeciliopsis gracilis. The sequence continues at coordinate 477,937 of CAJVRI010000120.1, forward strand.
GGAACTGTGAGATGGTGTGCAGTGAAAAGCTGCACTCTTGTTTTCTTGTGGAGTATTTTACATTTTTGTTCAGGGTGTGTGAGTTTGTCTGCTGAGCAGCCCCACTCTGTCGTTTTGTGCTCTAATGCCCCCCAGAGACCACAGTGAGGGCAGTTTGAGGAGCTATTTGTTCTCTTGTAGGCTTCTCAAAGCTCGGATTCCTTCGCCTCTGTGCGTAATTAGGCTGTCATCCTCATGTTGTCTTGCAGGTTGTTTGTCATGGATGGAGTTAAAGATGAGCTTTCTGTGTGACTGGTGCAGGTTTGAAAGCCGTGATTTCAGCTACAACTTGTCACTTTGGATAGCTTTCACCTTAAGGGTAGCGAAATCTTACACTTGCATTCAAACTTCCTCCAACATTTGCCACAGCAGCTGCAGCCACAAACCAAATGAGACGTAAATGTCACAGGAATTGAAGGGAAACACCTGAGTCCAGAGTGTTGCATCCACTCTGCTTCTCCTTTTCTCCCAACCTCTTTGTGTTTTCCTGCAACAAGCCAACAAATGGCCGTTTATTTCTGATTCTGTTTCACACGTGTGGTTTCTAACCTTCCTGGATGCCATCTGTCAGCGAGGTGAAAAGGTGATGAGAAGATGAATCACAACAACTTCCTTTTATTATGCTAATGAACCACCTGATCACCATGGACACAAACTCCCTGCTGACGCCGAGCTGCTGACTCTGATATAAACTAACCCAAACATGATTCTCCTCACAATTCACTTTAATTCAGGTCAGCTTATTTATATCAAACAGACCCTCAATTAAAATACACCTCCAAGGATAATAACAAACAGGTCCAATTCTAACCCAGTCACATTTAATAGATTCCTATTTTCAGCTAAACCAGAGTTTTCTGCAACCTGGTTGTAAAGCAATTCCCAACAATCAGGTTCAGGAATTCATAAAATGCCAATTAGTAAAATGCTGCCTGAGCAAACCGTCAGATTTCATCGAAGGGAAGAGCTGATGCAGCTTCCCGGTTCCAGAAACCATTACCTGTATCAGAACCAGACCGGTTCCAGCAGCCATCTGCCGAAACCACAGGAACCCTCTGAGGAAATACAGGATTCCCGCACTCCACAGTTTTTAAAATATAAGGCTTTTCCACATTTCTCACTCAAATTTCAGCCAGTTTTATTGTGAAAATACAAAAACTCAGAGATTTGCTCCACTTTTCATTCAACATTTACTTGGGTTTGCAGTTCCACAAAGATTGTGGTTTTCGGTCCTGCATGCAGAAACACTTGTCACAGCACATATATGTGAGTCATGTGAGGAAAACCTCCTGCTGAGCTGCAAGTCTGAGCGACTCATCCAGCCTGGATTCACGTCACACACTTAAATGACAGCATCCATACATCGCCGTCATATCACTTGTTATATCTTGATCTAATTACTGTAAACAAAAAAAAACCCAGCAGAGAAAATCAGGCGCCTTCGGCTCACAGCAGGTTCTTTAGACTAATTGTCTCCATCGTTCTCATAAAGCCTTCTGCCACTTCCTTTACTTGGCTTGGAAGCCGTCAATAAGGCTGCTAATCTTGTCAGTAACAGTCTCATTTGTGTACTGTTATAACTGACGGCTCGGTGAAAGCCATAATGATTTATTGATGGAAAAATTTTATACTTAGCAGCTCTAACTGGTCTAATGAGGGCTGGATAAAGCACCAGATAAAGCCATCGACGGACAGCCCAAGTGTGTCATTTATTTCACCGTAAAATGTGAAGGATGTTCATTTAATCAATTTCAAAGTATTGGCTGAATTTAAGTGTGATGACTTTGTTCGGCTGCAGTTGAACTGATGAGAAGCATAATTTCAGTGCTGTTGAAACTCTGCGCCGCTCCTTTTCCTGACATATTCTAGATGACTTTCCTTGGAGAGTTTATCCAAAAATCAAAAACAAGACGTGCTTTTTGGTTCAACATAAACACGTCAATCATTTTTGAGTTCAGCGGCATCAGCACCGTCATTCACTGCAGCAAACAGGTGAGACGTCCACAGCATTTTCCTCCATTATGAACCAGATTTTAAAACCTGACGCAGTTAAACTGAGAGTTAAGTAACTTAAAAAGAACCAGAACGACAGCATGAAGTAGGCTGAGTGACTCTAAAAAGCAACACTTCATGTCTAAGTAATTTAAATTTGCAAACAGTAAAACTTAGTGAGTAATTAAATATTTCATCAATTTAATTGCATGATCTGTAATTAATTAATCACATTTTAAAAACTACACATTCAGAAAAATGAGCAACATTTTCAAATGAAAAACAAACTTTCCTGCTGAATCCTTGAGTAAATAGACATGCACTCAGACATTTATTGTCTTTAATGTGTTGTTTAGCTTCAGAGAACCTCTGATCGTTCACGGCTCTTCTTTAGAAATCTCGACCCAATCTTCACAAATATTTGATGATAGAGGAGAAGAGAACACCTGAATGAAATTCTTTGAATGGGAGGGAAAATCATTTCTGTCCCTACAGTCGACCTTTGCTTATCTGAGGCTCAGAATTAGCAAAGTTTGTAAGAAGATTTTAAAAGAAAATGCAGCTTTGGAAGCTGAAATATTTCGGTTCAAAGCCGCTTGGCGTTTGCAAAGCAGCCAATCCAGGAGGGACATTTATTTTTCTTAGCACTGATTGGCTGAATCCCTAGGAGAGGAAATAGAGAAGACTGCAGATTTTAACTTCTGCAGTAGTTCTAAAACTGTTATTGTTAATAAATATTAAGGTTTATTTAGTGTTTGAACTGGTAAAATAGGCTGATTTTAAAGGGTATCTCATGGATTTAATCTGTTCATGGTGGCTGTGGTGCTGAAATCCCTCAAATAGATCTACTATACAGTGTAACAAGTCTGGAAACACCAATATTTACTTTCTTTCACACCTGCACAAACCTGTAAATACTGAAAACAAGCTCCACACTTCGCATGTTTATTTTTAATTACATTTAAGATGAGTTTTTCTGTCTTTGCCAGTGTTTTTGCATGATTACTCTTTATCATATTTTACCACACTGAGGGTTATGACACCTGTGGATCAAGGTTGTGTGAACTGAAGGTGTTTATAATGTGTGACTGTGGCATATTTCTCGGCTCTGGTGCGCTGAAGTGTGCGCTCGCATGTTGGTGCGTTTTATCTAACAGTGCCTCCTTTTTTCTGCTAGATTTGCCAGCACAACAATTAAAGTCCGTGTCATTACCCCCCATTAACATCATGCAGGCTGTGATGGTCCAGACTGTGGCTCTGAGCCGATAATCAGGTTGAGTCGTAAAAACCGCGGTCATGAAAACATCAAACGAGCCGGTGGCTGCAGAGCACACTCAGTCACACAGCTTGGCTTTTTTAAAGCCTTCTTTATTTTTTACAGCTCCATTAGTCCCCGCTCTGTCACTGCTCTGGCTGTGTGTGTGGAAGTGTGTCCATTGTCTGAATAAATCCAAATCATGTCAACGTGCTGCTCTTTTCTGCTGCTTTAGGGATCAGGCTGAGACTGTCTGGCTGGTGGAGTGTTTGTCCTCTGAGGTTGAAGAGCTAATTACTGTCTGCATCCTGCAACTGGAGATTTGAGCTGCCAAAGCCTGGAGGCGAGACCTGCTATCCCTTACCTTTCAGAGCAAATTCATCTTCTCATGGGTCTTTGGATGCTCTGGAGAAATTTTGGCAATGTGGGCCAGAATCTGTCGGGTTTTTGCTGCGATCTGTGATTCGGAGTCACTTCCTGTTTCTTCCAGCCGTGTTTCCCTTTCATCATTTCCACTAAAGATCTTCTTTTTCATTTCATTCATTGATTACTAAATTGTTCCACAAACATTCATAACCAGTGAGTCCTGGACTTTTGTTAGGCTGCACTGAAAATTATACATATTTTTCTTGTCCACAGTGTGATGCTAATTAAGCTGCACAACGACTTACAGGTTTATTTACATTTTTCATGCTGAACAGCTCAGATGATAAAACTGAGAAAATAAAGGATTGAGCAGCGGCTCTGACTTCTGGCATCTTTACTGAAAGCGTCAAAGTAAGATGAATAATTATAAGCTGTGAAAGCACACACACACACACACACACACTCACGCACACACACACACACACACGCACACACCCCGACACACACACACACACACACACACACACACACCCCACACACCACACACACACACACACGCATGCACACACCCCCACACACACACCCGACACACACACACACACACACACACCCCACACACAGAGGACAACAATTTTGCTGTGATTATTAATAAATTTACTTCTGAATGCAAAAAAAACAAAGCTTAATGTTACACATTAATGTAAAGATTCCACACTTTCACATTTTAAGGGATAAATTTGAAAAATCACACAGATTTTATGATAAATTATTGTTCAGATGGACGGATGGATGTGCAAAAGGACAAATCGATGGATTTGACTCATTGATGGTCCATTTAAATAAAAAATAAAATCACAAATTTGTCCATATTCTACATATGCTTTGTAAAACTCATGCAGACCAGGCTGAACCCTGAACCCAGACCAACCAGTAAGACCATCCCATACTGGCTGAAGGTTTAGAAACAATCAGCATCTGAAGCATCTGAACTCTGCAGATAAAATCTCTCCAGATTCAGTTTTAGTGGAGCTGCAGTTTCCTGCCAGCAGCTCTTCTCCTCTAATTTAAAGTCATTTCTCCGTATTTCATCGCCGCTGCGCTCCATATGGATTAGAAAAAAGGGTTTATTGTTCTGGAGGTTGGACTGTCAGACAGATTTAATTTCTGCTAAAAAGTTAACATGCTGTGAAACTTAAAGCTGATCTGATGCCTAAATGAGGACCAGTTTGATGGATTAGCTCTCTACCATGCACGCATTAATGATTTTATCCAAAACATTATAAAACTTTTCCATTTCTACATCAGGCAGTTATCTACAGAAGACATTTAGTGCCAGTGGGCAAAATGTAATTCTGACTTTTTTCCTCAGGATTCTGATTTCGTGAATTCTGACTTCCTTTTTATAATTTTGACTTTTGAGCCCAGAAGATTAAAATCATCCTTTTTTGTTGCCCTAATTGTAGTTTTTGGTTCCAACAGAAAACCTTCTCTAAAGCTCAGATGGTGGAAACAGTCGCTCTTGTCTGTCTGGATGTTGGTCGTGTCTCTGTTTTCGTTCAGGTACCTTAAGGTCTCTGCGCGTCCTTCAGGTGTTTCTCGTTGGTGAGAGGCTTTTCTGAAATCTCTGCGGCTGGAGCCAGAGAGCCAGAGAGAGATGGAGCGTAAATGAAATGGAAAACCACGGGAAGGGGAATGAAGATATTACCAGCAGCGCCGCCCGTGTTCCCTGCATGATAAATACTTGGCTCCAGAGTAAGACACGGGGAGAGGCGTAGAGAGGAGATAAAAGGTAATAGAATAGAGATGCAGAGATATAAAAGGAGAAAAGCGAGGAGGATGCTGGAAAACAAGTCAGGAACTGCCTGAATATAATTCCCCTAAAACCTCCCACCTTCAGATTTTCTGACGGGTAACCTCTCGTGGTGTTTCTGCAAATGTCCTTTCATGCTGTTTACTTTCAGTATCAAAGCGCAAAACAACCTGAGATTTTCTGCCAGAGCGAAACCCCAGAGAGGGAGTGATGGATGAGCTTTATAATGTGGAAAAGTCCAGATCTGGTGTCTCTGACTAACACAAGGCTTGCTTTGTTCAGAGTCTGACTTCATGTTATATTCGCGCTGTGATGAGATGGCCTTTCTTTGGAGTGAAGACAGAAAGGTGATCCATCACTTTCACCTCTCATCTTCATCCTTACAGAAAAACTTAGAGTTCTGGAAAACTTTGTGTAAAACACAAAGAATGAATGAAGAATCCTGTAAGCAGTTTTTCAAATATGTTTTGTCCTTTAATGCATCCATTCACTGTCTTTATGAGCCTCACTGGGATTTAAGGTTTTAGTTCAGATTATTGGTTTTATAATCAAAATAAAATACACTTTAGTTAGATTTATGTTCTCCAAGATGAAGAAACGTGAAGAAATCAAGATTATTGTATGAAGGGACAAAATAAAAAAACATTATTTCTTGTCTTGTTTTCAGTTTAGATGTTATTTTTACTGTCTGGATGATATTCAGTGTTTGATGCTGAAGCTAACATGTTTTAACAAAAACATTTTTTATACGTTTTGCAGCCGCTCCATGAAAAAGTATGGAGTTTCCCTAGGGGACATGGGGATTTTTTTTTCTTTGCGTCCCCTCGCAAAACTTTTGCGTCCCCTCGCAATACTTTTGCGTCCCCTCGCAAAATCAAAAGTATTGCGAGGGGGACGCAAAAGGAAAAAAAAATCCCCATGTCCCCTAGGGGGCTCAGTAAAAAGCGCTGTTCATTTATGAACTTTGCTGCTTAAACTCACACTGAAGTTGCTGTCAGCAAATCGAGCTTCACTCTGGACGTTCATCTCTGCTGCTGCTGCTGGGATCACTGAGCAGGAATCTCCATCAGCAGCCAGAGTCTTTTCATCAGTGGAGGTGAATGATAATTGCAGGTCAACCCTGAACACACGGTTTGTTTGGATATTTAAAAGGACAACATGCTGTCGCTGCTGTGGCTCATCGGTCCCCCGAAATATTTACAACATTCACTGCACCCTTCGCCATATCAACACCTTTTCACTTCACTGCCTTTTCGCTCTAATTAACAATAAAAAATTATTTCCCATGTGAAAGAAATGTTCCGTGACCAAACCAAGCCATTGCTAATACGTGGTAATGTGATAATTACATGGTCATCAATTGGGAGAATTGAGCTGTTGTAATCTCAATTACGCAAAAGTTCATTTTCCAGAGTCCCAACATTATTTTATTTATTTAACTTTTTTTGCTCATCCATTCTGCTGGATCCCGTCATGCGTTAAATTTGTTTTTCTTTGCCTGTTCGTTCATTAGTGCTTCCTCGGAAACGTGTTTATCAGCTCGGGGATTTGGCCGTGTTTAGGTGACGCTGATGCAAACCGTGAACGTGAATACGAAGCGAACTCAGTCCTTTCTGTTCGTTTACCCCTGGGAGGTGATTAGTGTTGCCTTTTGTTGAGTTTCTATTTTAAAAACAGATTTTTTCATTGTTTACATGCGAACAGAAACACCTGCACAGTTCAGATTATTGCTTCAATCTTTGACATTAGTATTCATGATACATAAATGAGCAGGTAGACCTCACCTCACATGCTCTGGTTCTTCCAGGAAATGTTTCTGCTGCTTTATATCACCTGTAAAAGTACAGAAACAAAGTCCAAAACACGAGAAAAGTTTAGGAAAAACGTCCTTGTGTTTAAGTATGTTTTAGAATCATTGCAGTTTGAGGAATCATTCATTCTATGCATACTTTTAGGTTATGTGAAATTCTGATATTTCAGTGGTGCTACTAAAATCCAGATTCAACAGCCCAGAAAACATTTTGATTATCCTGTTTGAATTGGAGCCTCAGGTTCCTGTTCATGTGTTCATAGGTGACACTCAGCACACCTTCATCAGCACTTGTCATGCTGAGGTGAGTGAATCGCTCTCACTGCGGTTTCTCCATCCAGTAGCATGAAATAAAGTAACATGTTCTCATCATGACATGTACTAGTATTTGCTTTAGCTTCCTGGCAGTGTTGAATTTTTTTTTGTTGTTGTTTTTTTTTGTAATTTACTGTAAAATAAACTTTTATGAGCCGCCCCTGTATTTAAAGAAAAATCCAAATCAATTTGAAAGAAGCCAGATATGTTTAAATTAATGAAGGTTTTAAAAGGTGATAAAAAGTAAAAACCATCCATCAGCTTCTGTTTTTCTGTAAGTTGGTTTATTTTGGGCAGTCAGATGATTTCTCCGCTGCTCCTTGCTGCTGCGCCGTGTCTCAGTGTGTTTGTGTGTTTCGTCGCTCCCTCTGCCCTCTTTCCTCTCCCTTTGGGTTTCTTGTGTGTTTTCTCTCCTTCTTTGCACTTCGTATTGTTAACTCAGCAAACAGCAGCGCTCATTACATACATAACTAGAGCTTAAGAGCTCTAGAGAAAGTTCATCCTGCTGCTCCTGTCCTTTCCTGCATTTTCTCTCCTTTTATCTATTTTCTGTTTCCTCCTACCTGTCTTCCTTCACACCAGACGCTAAATGCTTTTGCTTCCCTTTAAGCTTTTCTCCCTGGTGTCTCTTTAGTCATTTCTCCTGACTGTCATTTCTTCCACATTTCCAAGAGAGAATTAATGTTTCCTCAGAAATGATTTAAATTTTCTGTTTCCTGATGCACGGTTCTTAAATTGTGCAAAATATTTTTGATCTAGTTTCTAGTGGAAATATTTTAGTACATGTGAAAAGAGACAAAAATAACTTACAAGTAAGAAGAAAAGGAGAATGGAGCTCTAACTTTGAGAAACTTAACATATTGGATAAACTTAATTTGATTATTCATTTTTTTAAAGTTGCATTGCTTGTTTTGTTTATAAATCTCGATATAAAAACTTGTTTTAGGCCGATTATGTCTTATTATAAATATTCTGCCAGGAAAACCAAGAGTTTTTCATCATTATTAAGAATTTTGTCATTTAAAACAAACCTCTATATTTTGCTTAAAAGTTACTTTTTAGTTGGTTTTGTGTTTTTTCAAGTGTACTAAGATTTTTGCACAGGAAACAAGAGCAAAGTACTTCATAAGATTTTGCAGTGTGGAAACGGTAAAACTTTCAGTCAGATTATTCATCTTGGCTTTGAGCTTTAATGTCAGCTGATGTTGGATGTATTTTGCCAAGATGGAGAAACAAATAAATGCAGCTGAAACAAAACAGGAATGCAGATGAGATGCAAGCAGTGATGGATGGAGGTTGATTTTCACCTCGACGATTATTAGCAGCTTCCTTAAATATTTATCATTGATTCAAGTTTCCATCAGTTCAGCACAATCAGCAGCAAACTTACAAGTTAATGGCAAACAAATTTAAGCAGCTCTGGTAGAAGGAGGCGGTTCATCGTGTTAAACTGATCGTTTTTCAATTTGTCACCAAGGTGTCGAGGATAATGGAGAGGAAAGTAAGACGGGCATGAGATAAATGGGACGGAGTGGATGTAGGTGTGTATGAGATGGACAGAGAATAGATGACAAGGGAGGAAAACAAAGCAGAGGGGAATTTTAAAAAGGAGAGGCTTCTGGACGAATTAAGTAAAGTTTTCAGCAGAGGTGGGAAGTGATGGATGAGTGTAGGAACTGCACAGAATGAAAAATACAGCTAGTTTTGTGTTAAATGAAAGTGAAAGAGGGAAATAATCATTTCACTCTGTGGTCTGTGTGTGTTTTAAAACAATGATGTCCTAAAACTCACGGCATCATTGGAGCTCATAGAGTCCCAGACAGAGAAAATATCACTAAAACCATCAACTGGACTCTGTTCTCAGGGTGATGAGACCTGCAAACCTGAGGTCTCATCACCCTGAGGAACGTTATGAGACATGATGCATCTGTGCAGCATTCAGGTGTGCTTTCTCTATTTGTAGAAGTGATTCTCAATAAAAGTATTTTTATTTCAGTAGATCCTCTCATTCTTTCTTCTGTTTTTATATTTTTGTCTTTGCGTGAATCTGCATTCATCGATTTGCTGGTTCCCTTTATGAAACAACCGACCGTCCTGCAGTCACGGCAGCCGGTTCTGTTTCCATCCTCCGTCACACAAACATCAAACCTCTGAAATGAACGTACTCAGCTCTCACTGACGCCTTTGATGGCTTATTATAAAAATAAACCTGCAGGATCTGACCACAATGTGTCACTGAATGTATATTGAATTCATGAAAACTACGCCAAGTGTACACAATTTATCCGCTTAAATAAATATAGTCATATCCCAAAGACATCTAACAATGCCTTTATATTTATATATATGTATGGTTGCTATGCTACCTGCATAGCAACCAGAGTGATGCACCGAGGCTCTATTGTCTTCCTGAACGGTGAGGATAATTAAATTTTCCAGCTGCACTTTTCTCTGAACCTTTTGTTGTTCACCAGATTAGTTTCATGATATCAGTAAGAGAAACTTTCTGCTGCTGCTATAAATACAGCGAACCGCCTATTGGCTATTGGCTGAAGCAGCCAATCCAGGAGCAGCGTTCAGTTTCCTTGCCACTGATTGGCTGTTTCCTCTGGAGAGGCGATAAATTGTGGTTCTGCTTGTGATTCAACTTTTTCCATTTCTTACCTGTTCAGTGTTGCATTAGCGCCACCTTGTGTTAGTAGTAACGCAATAAGATGGTAATTCAGCAAAACAATATTACAAATCTGAAAAAGAAAACCAAACTTTTAAAAAATTGTTGACTTGCTGCAAGTAATCAAATTAAGTTTATATAAATGTAGTTAATCTTTACCTCATATCCTTAGAAAGAAAACAGATCACAATAATGCAAATGAAAACAATTAGTTTGTTAGAAGTGTGAGAAATATCCAGCTTATCCAGAGATGGTTTTTAATATGGGCAGTTACCCAGGGTGGCATTAGAAAATGGGGATCCATTGATCACTGATCTGTCGATAGAGAATTTAACAAGCTTTTTTGTACTTTTCTATTCTTTATTGAATGTGCAGTAGTTGATCATTTATTCTTGCTGATGATCAAAAAGCCGACAGGATCTTCTGCACTGCTGGGAGGAAGGAGACTTGGAAACTTCTTCTTCACACTTTTACTAAATCCTTTTTAGTTAGTGTGTAAAAACTGATTGATCCAATCTGACATCATGTTTGTTCTGAGGAAAAACTGAATTGGTGCAAGAAGGCCTTTTGGTGTTTCAGTGACTTCCTTCCTGAATAAAGTTTGTCTGTAGAGTCCCGTGAGTGCAGATGTTCGTTTTGCCCCTCATCTTTTGTCATTTCTCTCATTACCGCTGCCCTTTGTATGCATGTGCTTCTCACTGCACTGTCTGCTGCTTCTGTAGCGCAGCTGTGAGTGTGTTCACCTTGTTGTTTTATGCATGCATGGACTTATTGTGTGTGAAGGTCAGCAGCAAGGGGACAGATGACCGATAGGGCTGCAAGGACAGGAGGCCACCGGAGCCGTGGGCTTTGTGTGGGTCTGTGTGAATGATTCGGTGTGGCAGCGGATGGCAGGAAGCATACGGTTCCCCGCCAGCACAGAACAGCGTCGCAGCATGTGGAGCTAACACACACACACGTATCCAAACTATGATGCACAGCAAGAGACTCAAATTTCAGTCAAAGACGCCACACAAACAGGTGAAAACACACATTCGTAGAGGCCGAGGTGTGAACCATCAGTCAAACATTTACAAGCAGAGACAGATGACAAACACTGCAACAAGACGAGCAGGAGCACAAACAAACATCTTTTATTATGTCTGCACACATCTAAAGCTGATTTCCCAGGCAGAGGGGAGAGCGACCTCCAGGAGGTGAACTGTTTAAGAACTGCTTCATTTATTCAGCTTCATTTAGTGTTTAAACTGTTAACTTCACACAGCAGCAGATTCCAGCTGCAGGTCAGTCATTTCAGAGGAGCAAAGGATAATTAAAGATTATAATTATGGAATCTACTTAATTATAGATGTTTTTGTGTTCATTTTAAGGTGATTCTCCATTATGTTTGTATCAAGAATGAATGCAACTCCCTGAAAAACGTCTTTTCTCTGAAATGTTTTGATTATTCTAGTTTTCTAAAAGTCTTTCTAAGCTTTTGTGTAGATGATTATTTTACCCAGGGCAGCGTAGGACTTATTTTTTTTTTATCATTTTCTAATTTCTGACCCCTACTTCTGACATTCAGGTGTAAAAGAATCTGTCTCAAGCTGAAAGTCTGAGCTGGAGTTTTTCCCCTGACAGATTTCTTCTGTTTCTGTGTTTCCGTACGGTTTAGCAGTCTCCACGCTTGGTTTGCGGTGGAAGGACAGAAAAAGAGTTTTTCTTTTTCATACCTCTCAAACAACCAGTTGCCATGTCGCTACCAGCTAATCGTTGTTATGGAGACCTCAGGATGGCACTCCGAATCCCGGCTGCTTTTCTCCAGCAGGAGGTTTGGAGATGTTTTCTCCTCCCTCACTCTGCAAAGTGTTGAGAGAAATTTTCTGTTTCTCCTGTTCAAATTGCTTTAAGCCTCTGAATTATTGCTCTGACTCTAAATGTGTAGAATTTTTGACCAATAGCTTTCTTTTTGTAAACATTTCAAGAGTTACACTGCAAAACCAACAAATCTTTACAAAACATTTTGGTCGAGTTTGTAGTGCAAACAGTTTATTACACTTGAAATAAGACAAACTGACTTACATGTGACTTTTCAGCAAGATATTGAAGCTTTTCTTTAAGTCAATAATATTAATGAAAAAGGTCTGGTTGCACTGGCAGATTTTATTTTTACCACTAAGATATTTTTCCTATGTTATAAGTGAATAATCTGCTGGGGTGGTTTTGGCAATAAGTGGAGTTCCAGCAGGTTTGGTCAGCTGGTTTACTGCTGTGCAATGGCAGCTGGAAAAGACAAATATTTTGTTGTTGACTTACAATCCAGAAACCACCGGGTGCGTTCTCGTTGGCTGTGCAGGAGGCTCCACTTCTGCTTTTCAAAGATGCATCTATGTGCAGCCATTTTAAGTTTTGTGTGTAAATGTTGAGTTGGAAGTGTGGCCAGACAGAGTTTATCTGGATTTAAAGTGACAGACGCCCTAAAATGAGCTCACAAATTTCAATATCTAAGAGTTATTTTGTGCACACAAAATGTAATGAACATGATTTTGTTTCGCCCATACATCTATCCCAACCCATTCAAGGAATTGTAGTTGGTCACCTTTAAGTTCATGACAGATACATTTGAATTTCCAGTCCTTCACATGCCACCTGTCTTCATATTTGACCTCTGACCCTTTCTTCTCGGTGTGTGAGAGGGAGTTTTTGACCTCTGCTTCTCCTTCTGTCCCTCAAAGCTTCCACCTGGAGCTCATTGCGTATGCAGGGTTACCCGGTAACAGACAGCCGCTCGGGCACCCACCTGGCACAATTGCTGTCTGAGTGATGGATGATTGGCCCTCCATGATTGGCTGTCTCCTGGCCTCGCAACACTCATATATGAAGATAAACATGATCTGAATCCCTGCGATGGGGAAACACACACACACACACACACACACATGCAGTCGCATCCCCATCTCTGAGGGTCGCCTTGATTGGCCGTCAGGAGAAGGCGACCCCGATTTGGGCCCGCAGGACCCGGAGCCGTGGCGTGAAGTGTGTTTGAAGTGGCTCGAAGTGACATGTGCTGGAGCGAGTGAACTTAACAGTAAAGTAGGATGAATATTTATAGCGTTCCCTCGGCTCCAGACCTGGGCAAAACAGCACTTGAATATATTCCAAATGTTTGAAATAACCCAGGGAGCGCCTGATGGAACTGATCTCTCCTCCACTCTCCAGGTCATTCCGAGTGTCTGACGAGGCTAAAATTGAGCGCGCCCCGACTCCTTTAACACCTAACAGCCCACTTTTGCATTCTCCCATCTCTTTGTGCAGGTATTACCCCAGTCGCTTAACCTTTTAACCGCAATGCTCAGCCGACTGCTATTGAGTGCCAAATTGACTCTGGAGTTCTTTCACACTCCTGCTAAAGAGCAGAGGATGAATGTGCAGCTGGCAGATGCAGCAATGCAGGTCTGATCTCTTTACCGAGGCCCTAAACATAAAAGAGGACTTATTTAGTCTGAGCCACTTACAATACAGCAACTTAAACTCAGATAAACCGGAATATTTTGTTATCAGCAAATGTCAGTTTTGGCTCTTGCAGACTGTAAAACTCCCTAATGGCTCCACACTCGCAGTTCAGTTTATGTGGCCCAGACCAAAATGAGAGAAGATTTTATCATTTTTAACAGCAGAGGAACTCATATAAACCACATCCAGCATCTCCACAGTTATTGGCCTCTTGGTGAAAATGTGTGAAAAGCCTGGGAATTAATTCATCTTGTCAAAATATTTCAGTTTAATGCAATTTGTTACTGCCAGGAGAGGAAATGTTTGTTTTTAATGAAATTGCTTGTACCGAACCACGTGCCGCCCCCGCTGGTAACATCTTGTAAAACCCTCTTTTGCCAAAAGGGTGAAATATCACGTCTTCTCTAATATTTCACAACTCCGGAGCATTAAAGGGGAGGTGTGTTTGCACAACCACTGGATGCTGATTCCTGTCTGATGTTTTCTTCTCGTCCCGTTTTCTGGTCTGGGTGGTGAAACAGTCACAGAGGAAGGCTGATTTTTAATTCAATATTGATCCTAAAGGGAATGTAAATGTTGTAACTAGTATTAATGAAAAATTCTGCAAAGAGTTATTGCATAAGATGATGCTGTGTAGCGTTCTGTATTAGAACAAATTTGAAGAAGCTTCTGACTAAAGACACAGAGGGTTTTTTTGTATTTTGTACCAGGTGAACTTTTTCTAATTTGGTTTAATCTCATATTTTGGACCCGATGACGACATGTTGTCATTTTCCTCAGAGAAAACACCAGATTTAATCTAAATTAATCGTGTTTTCTTTACAGCGTTTTCAAAAATTTGCTAAAGTTGGGAAAAAAACACAATTTCACAATTATATTACACAGCAAGACAAGTAAAATAATCTCCCAGCGGAGCTAGGATTTTTTTTATCAATGTTAATTTACTTGAAGCAAGTTCTAAGTTTCTTCCCGAAAAGTTACTTCTTAGTTTTGTCAAATACATTAAGATATTTGTTTTCAAAACTAAATAAAACATACCTCATAACATTTAGTTTTTTGCAGTGAGACACTCTAAAAACATTAAAAGTAGTCATGTATGCATTTTAAAAAAATATTTAGTTACATTTGGTTAGAAGTTGGTTAGAATAATTGTGACGCAGTTGATTGTTTGGTAAATTTACTCAAATTAAAGGTTGAGTAAGATGTGAGATTATGCAGCTGTAATAAAAACTGTATTATTTTAAGGGATTTTGTTGCACATCTTAAGTGTTTGCATCATTTAGTGCTTTAGATCTTGGTTTATTTTATACATATATATTATTAACCATGTGACCCAACTTTTAAAAGATTGAGTTGAATTGTAATAAGTAAACAAATTAAGTTTATCCAAATAAATATACATTAAATTATCATGTTAAGCCAAATTAAATAAAGTAAGTTTGACTAATTTAATTTCCTCTTTTTGCAGTACGATAATGATAGCAGATTAAATATTGTTCTTCTGGATTATCTCCAACCTTAATTTGTGAAATCTTCTGGTCTGCACTTCAAAGCTTTGTATTTTTGATCAGTTTTTCCAGTTGTACACAGTTTCTGTTTCTGTAACTTCACACCTCTGAAGAGGATTCTGTTGCTGCTTTCCACCATCACACCTCAGACGGAGCACATTTCCAGGATTTGGCTGCAAAAATCTCTCTGCATATATCTCACTGTTGTCCCTTGGCTCCTCAGCCTTTAAGTGATTTGATGCTGCATGACTAGGTAGATGACAGCTCTTTTTACAGAGACGACAACTGGAAATGTCAGCGTCAGTGTGTTTACAGAAAAAAAAACGGGAGCAGCGAGACCAAGGAGACGGAGCTGAGAAGATAAATTCAGCCGGTTGTCGCTCCCTCGTTATCTGGCTGCTTCACTTCCTGCTTCCTTCTTTCTACTAACATGACCCAGTTTGATCTGGATGGGGTTCAGGTCTCCCAGATACTCTCACTTCCGCTGGATCCCTCTAAAGAGCAACGCCGCTGTGTTTCCTGGGCCTCCTCTCCAGCTGCGATGTTATTTCGGGAGCAAAGCAGCAGAATTTGTGCATATTTATGTGCTTTACCCTGTTAAGTCGGTGCAGACCCTTGTGAGATAGAAAAGGACAGAAAAGGCTCCCGCTGTCAGAAAATAAAAGAGGATCTCTGGCTACTGATAAGGTTCAGAAGTGTTGCACATCTGAAATATCTGTCACAGAAACACAGAGCACTGATAGGCAGATTAATTTTCAAAAAGGTCACGCTGCGTTTCAGCGTGTCTCTGCGAGTGTTTGTGAGAAATGGGATTTTAAAGATGCCATCCGAGCGGCTTGTCTTTCTGTGCAACATGCAGGTGCGGGTGTGTATTCTGGTCCTCTGCGGGCTGCAGGAGTTGTCACATACTGTAACAGAAACGCTGCTGGACGACTCTCGCCGCCTCTCACAAGGCTAATTATAGTGAGTGCACAGGGACGGAGCTGCCTGAGAATTATTTATGATCCTTCTACTGGCCCGCTTCTTCTCGTCAAACAACGGGTCCTCAATTTGCAGATCGCTGCTGATCCTCAGCCTCCCTTTGCTTCTTTTCCCATTTTTTTCAGGATTGCACTTTAAAGGAAAATAAAGAATATCTTCAATCAGAACCAAAGTTTCTCTCTCAGCCAGTCGATATTTGCTTTTAGAGGACAAAAGTCCTGATATTTACTATTGACGTTATTAAAACCATTTTTATCCCGAAAGCCGTTTTGTTCTGCAGCTTCTTCGCTCAGACTGTAAAACCTGATACAATGTGAGCATTGATTCTCCATGTGTTTGGATCTGGTTGGAAAATATAGCAAATTCAATATGAAAGGAGCAAAAAGGGACATTTAGAGCTTTTCACAGAACAGCTGGCCGCTGCTGCAGCCCTGCAACTGTTTTCAGAATCAGCAATTGTCTCTAATTACAATTTTCTTTTTGTGCAAACTCTCCAGTGACATTTTTAAATCAACCACAACAAATATTATGGAGTGAAACTAAGCTGCTAAACTTTATTACTTTATCACATATTTAGCTTTGTGTTCATTCATTTAAGCTTGGAAAGTTTTTCACATTCGTGCCTCACCTCCCATTGTCTGCTACTGCATTTACAGCATCTGCCCCTCAAATATTGAAGCTCTTAGCCAATAATAATGTCTGCATGCATCACCATGCAAACATTCTGTCTAACTTCTGAAATTGCAGCTGGCAGAACTTCCTACTTTCTGTTTAATTCTGCAAATAATTATTTGACCCAGTGGATTCAGTGTAACAAGAAACTGAACAGCAAAAGTAACAAACCTCTTCCTGAGTTCGTCACACCATTGATCCCAATACTTGTGCTCTATTGCAATAGGAGTGTTTAACTGATGTTCTGTTAATTTTCTTACATTAAGAATTTGAAAATGAGCATTTTGTTTATTCGTCAACATAAATAGTAATAAGGACAACAGTGTGGGAATCATTTTCTATATGAGTCTAAAGAATGGCTTCTTCTCCTCAATAGGAACGATCTCTGTCACAAATGTTCTATTTATTTATCAAGATTTAAAGTTTAATTAGTTTATCAACTCAAAAATGACTCAGTATAAGAAAAATCACTAATTTGATCAGGATCTATTACACATCTACTCTCTGTTGAATATTTAATCACAGAAAAACCCAAAAATGTAATTTTACAAGCAAAGAGGAATTCTGCAAATTCTGCTGTGCAACTGCAGATTAGACGTTTTAGGAGAAGGGAATTAATTTTTCAAATATTATAATCTAAAATGATTAAAAATCAAGCATTTATCAGATGCTGCTCTTCTACTTGAGAGAGGAGAAGAGAAGAACGGTGTTGATCCACCAGGTTTCAGCGCACAATGAAAACAGGAAATAAATCACAGTTCTTAAACAATCCTGGATCTTTTTCAGGCACATTTGTTAAAATAACAAGAAGCCTCTAACTTTAACCTGAAGGATACTCCATGGTGTGTGTATAGAAAAAATCAGGAATAAATCTGCTCCACAGTAGATGAACAAAATGCAGCGATGCAAACAAAAAGACGTTTCGCTCGATCTTAAAAGGTTAAACACTTCAGCCAGGCAAAGAATCTTTATAGTCTTTTATTTTGCTACCTCAAGTTTTATATTTATTTGAGGTAAACAAGATGATCACAAAAAATGAAAAAAGAAAAATAAAATCCTCCTGCTGCATGTGGCGCTTTACTTACTGGCAGAGTTTCTTCTCTGTGCCATTGAGCTTGTGGTGCAGATTGAGGCCATCAATCTGTTCTCAACTTTTTGCTTTTACACAGAATCTGGTTTAGTTTCTAGTCTAACTGTCTTTGCTCACTTAAAATAAGATAAAACTAAATACATTTAAGCAAGACATGGAAAAGATATTGGTAATTTCTTTATGTTTGGGGGGGAAAGTGCTGGTTCCACTTCCATGTTCTTTCACTTAAAACAAGCTCAATGTCTTCCTAGCATCTTACTTTAAGTTAGTTTTGTTTCTTTTTAAGTGGAGAAAAGAAACTAGACTTAGTACAAGTCTAAATTCTTGTACTTAGATATCTGATCAATAAAATAGACTGAAAATACTTGGCAAGATTTTGTGTTTTTACAGTGCAGAGTTACTTATATGATTAACAAAAATACTAGCAATGGAAACTCCCAGCAGTCACCTTCAAAATAAAAGCTTTACAGCTTTCAAAGCAAGTAAATATGGATTATTCTGATTGATGATTGATGGAAGGAACAGTTAAAGCATGAAGGGCTCAGGCTGATGCTAAGCAAAGATGAAAACAACAAGAGCTGAAACTCAAAAACAACTTCAATATTTGCTTTTATGGGAGAAAGAAGCTTGAAGGGAAACTGCAGAAAAAGTCAAATGTATTATTCTCTTGTAAAAGCAGAAGAACTAATCAATTCTCAGCCATTTCTGCCTTTAAGTTTAACACCAATGTGATTTTAATTTCCTTGCCAACAACTCAGCCTACCTGAAGCATAAAAAATACATCCAAAGGAGGGAAGAGAGGGATTTAGCCAATTTCTGTAGTCCATGAACAGGAAATGGTGCCGATTCACAGCTTACATTTGCCATCTAATCCAAACTTATCTCCAAACTTCAGAAACCCCATCAATATTTGATTTCTTTCCATTTTCACAGCTTTACTTCTGACGTTGAGACGTTTTTAAAAACAGTCACATGGCAGGAAACATGTAATATGTGCAAACATCCTCCTACGGTTCATCAAGTCTTCAAACACCACCGGCAAAATGTTTAAGCACTCTTAATGTTTTTAGCCTTTTTATCGACTTAAGCTGGAGCAAAAATTGCATGTTTGCTGTTTCTAATTAAGATTTTTCCCGCAGGGGACCTGCGCCGTGGAGTGGAGGGGTTTTTGCAATGTAAAGCAGCAGCACTCAGCCCACAAAAATCAGCAACACGCTATTAAATTATGCTGATCTCCGCATGCTGTTCTTTGTCTTTATTCCACTCACCTTTCCCTTTTCTCACCCACCACCTCTCATGCTTCTTGCCTGAAGTGCCACGCCGAGAGGAATAAAGGTGCATTTTCTCCTCCAACATTATAATCATTCCCTTTTTTATTCATCGTAATTGTTTGCTGATTGCAGTCATTTGGATGCACTTATAACTTCAGTGGCGTTTGTAGTGATGGTGGCTGCAGGCTGCACTCTGGCTGCTGCCGCTGTGTGGGTTTGTGTGCGTGTGATTATGACCGCCGGTGTTTATCTCTTAAGACTCAGTGAATATGAAACGGGAGGGCTGCTCGAGTCAGAGCTGCTAGTAGTTTATTCTCAAGATGTCATCACAGCAAAGTGCTTGGAATATAATAACACAGATGGAAGAAATACAAATGTTTTTAATGGAGAGGTGTATGATTTAAAAAAGAAGCAAGAATGAAGTACTAAACATAATTAGATCATTTTAACCCCCATGTTTAATAGATTAAAACATGATGAAGGTTTAAAAGGTGAATGATAATTTATTTATTTGAACAATGGCTTAAGACGAGGCGATTTGCACTTTAAATCACTCCAAGTATTCAAGGTTGTTTTAAAGAGACCAGCAGAATAAAACATGAAAAATATTTTTTGTCTCGTTTCTATTCCAAATATCTTAATACGTTGAAATAAGACAAAACTAACTTGCAAATAACTTTTCAGCATCATGTAGTTTGTGTTTTTATGATGTAAAGCAGGCTGCACAGTGGAGCAGTTGGTAGCATTGTTGCCTTGCAGGAAGAAGGTCCTGCGTTCGATTCCCGGCCTGCATGGAGTTTGCATGTTCTCCCTGTGCTTACATGGTTTCTCTTCGGTTACTCCTACAGTCCAAAAACATGACAGTTAATTGGGCTCTCTAAATTCTGCCTAGGTGCGTGCGTGCGTGCGTGCGTGCGTGCGTGCGTGCGTGCGTGCGTGCGTGTGTGCGTGTGTGTGTGTTTCCCTGCGACAGACTGGCGACCTGTCCAGGGTGCTGGAGAGGCACCAGCACCTCCCGACCCTGTTAGGGAGAAGGGTGACCAGAGGATGGATGGATGGATGGATGGATGGATGGATGGATGGATGGATGGATGGATGGATGGATGGATGGATGGATGGATGGATGGATGGATGGATGGATGGATGGATGGATGGATGGATGGATGGATGGATGGATGGATGGATGGATGGATGGATGGATGGATGGATGGATGGATGGATGGATGGATGGTGCAGCACATTGAAATGCTGATATTTGAGTTTGAGTTGACATTGTCCCTTTTAAATAAAATTCATTATGAACTTGTTTTAAGTCAATTTTCCTTGATGTTGATTTAAAAAAGTCCATTGGCAGATTTTGATTCACTGACGCCGCAGTAAAACTTGTTATGAGTGAAATAATCAGCACTTCTCATCAATTTTAAGAAATTAGCTTAAAATAAGCTCCTATATCTTACTGAAATGTTTTATTCTTTGTCTTGTTTCAAGTGTATGAAGATAATTTGCATGAGAAAGTTCCATCACCAAAATCATACCCCTGAATTACGGTGGTCAGTGTTTCATTTGCCCACATGTGGACATTGATGTAGCTTCTTAATCCAGTCCTGAAAGAGAGCCTGAGTTGGCTTTAGATGTGTCTCCTTACTCTAGATAAAGTGGTCCACCATTGATTGAAGTTTGAAATGACTCAATATGACATTAACAAACCATTAAAAACTAAAGTATTTGCTAGAAATATGCAAAACCACGACTACTTTTAGTGCTTGATTAGCACATACAGACACAAAGTAAACCTATAAACCAGAATAATGCATTTTATTCATCTCCATTTTACATCTTAATTGTCTAATTTCCACTCATCCCACATGATAAATTGGTGTAAAACTGAAGCAGTTATTATGCTAAATTGAGCAAAAACAAGAAAGATGTTCATAGAGTTGCCAGGTTTATAAAAAAAATAACTTGCTGTCCCTCCAAAGCTGTTGGTCTTTGAGTTTTTTTCTCCACTCACCTTTTCCTCTCCCACGCACCAGCTCTCATGCCTCTTTTCTAAAGTGCCTTGCTGAAAGGAATAAAGGTGCCCTTTGATTCATCATTATCGCTCGCTGATTGCAGTCATTTCTACACACTCCTAACTCCAGTGGCCATATTTATGTGTTTGCGTGAGGGCGTGTGTGTGTGTGTGTGTGTGTGTGTGTGTGTGTGTGTGTGTGTGTGTGTGTGTGTGTGTGTGTGTGTGTGTGTGTGTGTGTGTGTGTGTGCACACGCTGATGGTGGGAGCTAATGTTGCTGCCAGAGCCGCTGCTGGGTTGTGATGTGGGGGAGGCAGTTTTGAGAAGAACAAAGTTCCCGTGGTGGCGGCTTTCGTGCTGCTACACGCAGTAATTGGAGTTGTATACAGAGTTTGATGAGGGACTAAATTCAAAAATAAAAAAGGGGGAATGTTTTATTAGAATATAGAAATGAGAAATGAGAGAGAGCAGATGATGGAGGGAAGACAGAAGCAGTTGTTGCAGTGTCAGTCATGGCCTCCCTCAGGTCTGTTTAGACCTTTAAAATCTCCTCTTTTCCACAGGCAGTAAACACCCCTCCGCATCATCCCTCCCTCTCTCTCTCTCTCTCTCTCTCCGTCTCTCTCTCTCTCCTTGCATCGCCCACATTCTCTTGTTTTCCTTCATTTCTCAGTTCATTTGAAACGTTCTTCCCTCCTCTCCTCCTTCTTTTATTTCTGGTCCCACCGACTCAAATCCTCTCGCTCTCCCCTCCTCTTTCCCACCTTCCCTCCAACACCGAAGCTCCGATTTATAAATAGTTTTACTGTAAACCACATTCGGGGGAAGCAGCAGGCGGAATGAAAAGAAGTGTACATTATTTTTTTTCCTCTATTTTAATTTCCTCGCACGTTGGAAAGCTGAAATAAATATCTTTTTGCAGAATTGTATTGTAATATCCCATCTCATCTCATCAGGTTTTTTACTCTATTTTATTGTATATTTAAGCATAATAACCGTGAATGTACAGAAAAAACTGCTTTTCTTTTCATTCTTGGAGCATATTGCAGTGTGGTGAAATGCAGGGATATATTTAGCTGTAATTGTCAGAGACAAATATAAACTCCACACTTGTGTTGGTTAAAAATGTGGAAGCAAGACAGAATTTTGGATTGAAAAGAGAAATCTGTTTCGCTTCCTAAATCTGTTCAAATCATTAAAGTTGACTTTATTTGTACTTGATGAGCAATGAATGTCATATTAAGGCCATTTTGAAGAAAAGGGTTATAATGCATGTTAGTCAAAATGGTCATCTCAGCTGACTTTGCACCAGTCCCTCCTCCTGAACATCAGGAGTATTAAGTACATAGACTTTCTACCCAACCAAGTTTTTTCCCTTCAATCTGATTTTAAATCTTTTCTATAATCATATATTTTGAACTCTCCAGAGCAACAGATCCAGGCCACATGAACCAGTTCAACTATTCGCTAATTGACTTTTGTAACATATTTGTCAATAAAACTGACATATCCACTCTTTTATTCTGTGATACATTTTTATTTAACAGTAATAGCTGCTGTGTGGGATCAGTAAAAACAAACTCCTCAATGTCATTTTCAGCCTTTTTTGTAGAGTGTACTTGTTTTTCTGTGTTTTTATAATTCGGCAGAAAGCAGAAAGAAGCAGTTTAAGTGCAGGCCTTGGGCTCAGTGTGCTTCTCTGATTGCTAATACAGCCCCCACACTGTATGTGAGAGCGATGGAGCACTTAACACAGGGGGCTGTTATTTCACATCCATTTAAATTGCATGTGATGCGGTCAGAAATTCAGATCATTTGAGTGTCACTTTGATAGTAGCGTAATGTGTGCAGATTCAGGCTGACCCAGGCGGTGGAGCGAGAAACAAACAGGATGTTATCTGGAGGGAAAAGCCTCTGTAGCTTCCTTCTACACGTCAATACGTCCACATTTCTTCAGTTTTCTAAAAGAAAACAAAAGGACACCAATGTTTAATATACTGATTCAATGTTAGAGCTGACCGGAAAGCAGTGAGTTGGAGAAAAACTGGGATCTCATCCAACTAAAAGCGGATTCATTGGCTCCACATAGATGTCATAAAAAATCAAATTTCTGCTTCTTTTGTGTCGCTTGTTAAAATCTGAGCTACAACAGTTAATCGACTTATAATTATCGATTAATAGGCATATGAAAAACCGATACAAATATCCTCGTATCAATTAATCCACAATCGATTGATATGACTAGATAACTTTAGATTAACTCATTAATCAATAATTTCCACCCTTTGTCTCAGCTACTGTTCTGTGAGGATGGAGATGTTTTCTGCCAAATATTAATGCAGTTCTTCGATAAATGATGCTCTATTGTGGTTTAAAATGTAATTTTTGGCTTTATTCTCCCTAATTTTGGTCCTGAATGTCTATTTTCACTGCAAGATGGTGTCCAAGCTGAACAACATGCTGTTGCATGCATTGTTGCTTTGGATACGAATGTTTCTGAGGTGGGTATAGCGGCATTATTCTGCCAATACCATGCCAGAAAACCCAGTTTGAGCTTCGGCCCACACTAAGTTTTCACTCTTGTGCTTTGCTCAAGCTGGAAACAGGTTAGCATGCCTGTTCAGGTTAGCATGGCATCAGTTCTTCGTTTGTTTATTGACAAGAAATTTAAGATGATAATATCGGAATCTGATCGGAACAATTTGCAGTTCTCACATTGCTTATTTCAATAAGGCAACAAAAGTTGCACAAGTCAACCTGGATTTATGTAAAATCCTTTTTCAGGGAATCAACAATGTCAGATTTCATTTTATATTTCTAAAATTTATCTGAATCTGGTAATTTCTACAAAGCAAAATTACATGTTCTTCTATTGAAGTGAACTCTGGTACAGTTCGAATCCATGTGTAAACTCCAAGCGGACCAGAGACCTGTCAAAAAGCAGGAACCGGACTATAGTGCAGTGCATTCTGGGTAAATGGTTCATTTTTGGTTTTTACCAAAGACAAAAGGGAAATCCTGCAGCCGCTGAAATCTGACTCCGCTCCGTTTTAGTTTCTTCAAAGACTTTCATGTTGTTTCCTTCAGTGGTTCTTGGTGCAGCGCCCCCACAGGTGAGGAGGGAAACCTCACCTATGGGTTCATTTCGTTTGGTTTGACACTTAACACTGTGAAAGAGAACCACAGCAGATGAAAATGTGACAAATGTTGCAATTTTCTGTGATTCTTCTGACCTTTTCAGTTGCTTTAAATTCAACCAAATGCAGATAAACGGTAAAAAAAAAAAAAAATCCCTCCTGGTTTTCTCTGCTCTTCAGACTCTGACCCTGTGCTCCTATAATCTTTGCATGGAGTCTGATAACACCCCGAGTTTGATAATATATTTCACACATTTCCATAGTCATGGAAATCAAATTCTCTCTGTGTCCACAAACACCGCCTGGCATTTCCTGCCCTTTTCATTCTTTCATTTCTGCGCTGCGTGGTGGAGCAGCGCTGCTGTAAAGGACATGGCTAAATATCGGCCCTGTAATTAGAATATCGGTCAGAAAACAACCTGCATATTTTCCATATCAGCAAACTTTTCTACCAGTTAGATGCAAAAACTTTTTAAAATGACATTTCGGCAGTGAAACATGTTTTTTTCTGGATTCAAGCTGTTCGTCTGAGCAGGTGCACGAGAACAAAGTTATTACTGCTTGGTGCACCTCTGGTTTCCCTGCAGAGAGAGCGCCGGTCGTATTTGATGAGGATTCCTGAAGCGCTTTTTCTGTTCAGAGAGATGCGATGGGCTTCTCTGATAGATTATTAACACATTTTGCATTTGCCCTCCAACAAACTCCCTGCTTCCTCCATCAATCTTCTCTGCAGCAGTCCTCTCCTCGTGGGAGGCAGCCTCCTCTCACCTCAATTCTGAATTCAATAAGATCTCTGTTCCTGTATTAAATCCTGACTCCTGTGTCACCTGTTGGGAATTTCCCTAGCAGCAGGGTAACCCAGTCTTTGTTGAAAAGCAGGTTTGCTGTTAACGGTGTACAAAAGAAAGATCTAAATTGTGATCTTTTACACATCAATTGAGCTTTGAAGAAACTCTTATGTAGGGAGGAATGGATTGAAGCTGTCTGGATGTTTTCTGACTGTTTCTGTGTCCAGCTGTGAAAGAAAAGCTGCAGCATCTGCCCGTCCATCTAGTGTACCTGCATATGAACAGGCTGCCCCCTGCTGTTCAGGAAGAAAACAAAGTCAGTCAATAATAAATCTTTGTTTGAGTCTGTCCATCCCACGAAAACATATTTTCCAATTTAAACTCATGTCTCAACTAAAGCTGCATTGATTTGATTTTGAAGTTGCTTTTTTAACATAATGACACAAGAGCCAAATGTGTTCACTAGAAGGTCATGACTGTTTTTTCTAGACGGGAGGAAAATGCAAAGGTTTTATCAAAACATGGATTTATAAGTATTTATTTGCAGAAGTGGGTGGTAAAGCTGTTTGTTTGAGTTGGGACTACAAGATGAAATGCAGATAAATAGAAAACATTGACTGGCGCAGACACTGGAAGCCTTGCTAGCTAAAGTCAGGCGTGTCAGTTGGAGGTAGAGAGTATTTTTACAAAACGTAAATGTAGATCCTCTCTCACTGATTATAATCTGCCATCTTCATGTTCCCATAAATATGGAAGCATGAATTCATCAGTGCAAATCTGGAAATATCCAGAAACATCTCCAGGAAACACAGAAAGAAGTCTGTTTATGTATCTTTTAAGCGTTTATGATGATTATATGTTGGATGACTGAGAATACACAACAAACTATTACCCTGAGCCATGCTTCTGCAGAGTGATAGTGGCAGCATCATGCTGTGGGGATGCTTTCCTTCAAGGAATCTGGTCAGAAGATGAATGGAGCTAAACTTGGGATGATCCTGGAAGGAAACCGGTTAGAGGCTGCAGAGATGAATGTGTTCAAACGGCCCAGTCAAAGTTCAGCCCTAAATCCAGTTGAGAGACTCAACAGTTGTTCTTCAGAGTCACTTTCTGTCCAGGCTGGTTGACTTTGAACTGTTTTCAAAGAGGACTAGTCAAAGGTTTCACTCTGTATGCTGAGACTTTGAGCTGCACCTGCAGCAAAATGGAGAAATTAGTTTTATCTTTCTATTTGTGTTCTATCACATAAAATCCCAATAATACTCTGGAATTGTGATGTGGTGGAATGGTGAGTAGCTGAAGGGGTGTAAATACTGGAACATGAGTGAAGTCAGGTACAAACATCGCAGGTTGTCCTTTTATCATCTCTGCACCAGAGACAGTGGTGTGGACACGCTTCAGTTACACTGAGGAAATGGGAAAAAATCAAAACAAAGGACTAAATAACCTGTGAAAACCTTTCAGCCTCCCTCTTTGTTGTTCCTGCCAAATTCCCAGGGATAGTCTGTGATTGTGCCGAGGGAACACTGCTGCTGCTGCTGCTGCTGCTGCTGCTGCTGCTGCTGCTGCTGCTGCTGCTGCTGCTGCTGCTGCTGCTGCTGCTGCTGCTGCTGCTGCTGCTGCTGCTGCTGCTGCTGCTGCTGCTGGAGCTGCTGCTGCTGGAGCTGCTGCTGCTGCTGCTGCTGCTGCTGGAGCTGCTGTTGCTGCTGCTGAAGCTGCTGCTGCTGCTGCTGATCTGTTTTTTTCTGCCTTTTCAAATAAGAACTCAATCGAAGTGGCTTTTACAGTGAGTTCAGTTTCCTCACATCCCTCTGGAAACCATAAACAAATTCTTAATTAAAGAGAAATGACTTGTTGTACTGGATCGAGTCAGAGCTTTATTTTTACGGCAGGAAGTTCAGAGCTGCCTGTATGGATTCTTTTTGTTTTATGGCTGTGCTGTGTTGTCACCCTGTTTGTTTGTTTGTTTTACATGTTTTGCGCTGCTTCGGTTTTATGAAGCACTCCTGAATCACACGGCTGCAGATTATTTCTTCTTCTCAGCAGGAGAACACATAAAACACAAATACCGCCAGTGAGCAACATTAAAATGCCGAGATCGGCCTCATGAAATTTAAATGAACCTGTAATAACACTTTGTTTCCTCTTCCTCTCCCCCTCTGCCTCCTTTTCGCCGGTACAAGAAGAGAAACGGGAGCCTGTCCAGGAGCAGCAGACAGGCGCTCTGGTCGGAGGCGTCCTCGGCACCCTCATCTTCATCGGGATCATCATCGGCATCGTCTTCCTCATAAGGAAGTACCAGCAGGACACGGAGTGAGTCTTCCTCACTAATTCTGCATTAACTTAAATGTTTGTTTAACCTCCTGAGCAAACTAATCCCTCCTTCTGGGGCTGCAGCTCATTAAAACTTATCACACGTCATTAAAGGATCCAGCAGCAGTGACTCGGTTTCAAATCCGGACCTGAAGTTTACGGCACCAACCCGTTTCAAGGTTCCCATTTATCCTCCCCTGGGCTGCAGCTGAGGACGGAGATTTATTAAACCTGCTGGGCTTTTGCTCCACGTTTCAGATGCAATTTTCCAAACTAAAGCTCCATGTAGATCATCAGGGTGTTTCATAAACGAGCGAGCAAATGGAAGCTCCAACATTCATTAAGTCGTGATTAAAACTGGATGCATCCGTAGGAAAGGTGCAGCATCCAGACCATCAGTCAGTGTGAAACAGACGCTGTTCGCACCGTAAATCAGAACAAACAGAAGTAATCATCGGCTAATATCTCAAACATTGGTGCTTTGAATAGGACAAACTCTCTGCTTCTGCTGCTAGTTTGTAAAATGTAATTTTATTCTGATTTTAGAGCAGTTTTAAAATGTTGTGTTGAATGTATGGATGAGTCTTTCAGGCCTCATGAAACTGATGGAAAATAAATCCGTGATGTTGGTGAAATTTTTTTTATAGTGAGCAGAAAACTTGTATAAACAGGAACATTTATTTATTTGTTTATTTCATTCATTCACAGATTAAAGTGAAGATGTTGGCATCAACAGAAGATTCAATAAAAATAGTTGTTTGAGAAGTCAGTTTCTTAAATCATAAGCAATCTCAGATACAACTTTATATATATAAAGATAATAATAACAAAGTACATTAAACTTATTTGTAATGATGCAGCACTCATTATATCTTGATATGAAATATTATTTTGGATCCACTCTCTCTGGTTATTTTAAACAGATTGTTGTTATTAATTTTAACAGAAGCTCCTCTTTAGATAACTTGATTCTGAAATCACATACTGACTCACCAGTACAAACGTTTTGTTTAATTATAATGCAAACATTGAGAATAAATAAAAGCAAAAGTTTTTCAATGCGCTAAACTTTGACAGGATAATAATTTCCCTTATTAGGGATCAAGTTCCATTGATTTGTTGCTTGATTATTTCCGTTATTTTGGGTCATCGATAATAATAATAATAATTCTGTCTTCATTCGCTGCTTTTGTTTTATAGTAAGTGTAGAGCAGGAAACTCTCATGTTATTCTGATTATGTTTTATTTATGGGAGCCTTCAGTAGAAGTTGATTAGGAGGCCTAATTGAAGCTCAGCCCATCCTCCACTCCACCTCAGCACCACTAATAACTCATTTATATTGTTCTTGCTTCATTGTTTGTGCAGTGATGATGTATAAATAACCATTAGCATGTCTTACTAATGGAAACTAATGAAATAAACCAGCAGACAGTGCTTTATATAGACCAACTATAAGACAGAATGAGCATCACATCAATCACTCTGAGTGATTTAATAGATTAATGGCTGTTGGAGTAAAGTGCCCATATTTAAGAGTTCAAACATAATTATGATCGGCAGAGAAGAGCTCAAATGTTCAAAGTAACATAATGGAAATGATCTGACATAAGTTTTAAATCTTCCAGCAGTTGAGAGGAACAGGGGATCTATTCTGGGTTTTGATTTGCTCCTTATTTCACGGTAATGGAAAAAAAAAAGATTTTCCATTCATCAACTGGGTGCTGTGACTTTAAGCAGGTTGGCGCTTTGGTGCAGTTTTAATCTGCTTTGCATTTTAAGGTTTTTATTGAACCCAGCAGAACTTTTTCTTCTACTTGCCTGACCAGCAGACCCTGCTTTCCCCCCAGAGAGAGATACCATTAAATACACTGGAACCATAGATGAAATATGTAACCAAAATGTTAATTATTGTCTTGAGAGTTTAGAAAGAAAATATTTAATATCAATAACAATCCTTTAGCTCCTCGATTTAACCGGTTCAACGATGAAAGCAGAGCAGTTCTGCTCGGCCCAACCGGTTTCTTTCACGCTCATAAAGGATTTCTCCACCGGTGTTTGAATTGATTCAGTCATCCAGTAGAAAAAAATCTTTAAGCTCACTAAAATGTATTTCTTTCTCCAACTGATTGTTGGATTTTCTGCAAAAACAACATTGACTGAACTACGACACAAAGGGACATCTCCAGCGGTCAATATTTCATTTCTGTCCTTCAGCCTCTCAGCGGCCAAAGTTGTCCATCTTTTAAAACACAAAGGAAAATCTGATGTCTTAACGAAGCGAAGATCAATAACCTCATTGCTTTTCCCCTTTCGTCCAATCAGGGGGCCTCCGAAGCACAAGCCTCCTCCTCCGGTGAAGGCAGGCAGCTCAACGGAGATGGTGAGTGATCGGCATGGCTTCAGATCAATCCTTATTGTCACCACAGTTATATTATCGTCTCTCACAACACACACACACACACACACACACACACACACACACACACACACAAACACACACACACACACACACACACACACACAGATACACAAAGTCCATTTGGGCAGTCATAATGGGGCTAATGGCTATTGATTGGAGATCTCAGTTGGCTTCTATGTGCCCAAATAATTATCATGGTTTGTAAAGAGCCCCATTAGAGCACTTCGTTATTTGCCTGATCATTCCATCGCATTTTGGTGCACTTATGTAATGTGACTAAAAACTCAGTAATTTTATGTTGATTAGATATGAAAAAAGGTGTCTAATGGCTTTTAATGCCTTGGCTGAAAGGATGGTTCATGTGGTTCAGCAGCGAAAGGGTCTTTTTCAGACATTTAAAGGTCTTTTTGTGAAGCAGCACCTGAACACATGATCAAGGCTGCGACTCTTAAAGCTTCTGGTTTTCAGGGCGGTGAGAGGACAAGCCTGCTCAACACTTTTTAAATAACACTCTTTGCTTCAGCATTCATATCTCCTTCATTTTTGGTGATAAAGTTCTCAAACTGTTATACAGCATACCCACATGTGTTTTCTATGAACGGCACTGATTGAAAACCCTGTCAGTTCAGTGAGTTCATGTAAAAGTGGAGCTGAAACCATTAATCAGGTTAATCGCAATGAATCAACATTATTAACGATTAATCGTTAACAGGAGCACAAAGAGTAAAAAAAACGACCAATTGCCGAATGAACAATACAGTCAGAGCAGCAATTATACCAAAACTGGACAAAAAATATGCATTTGCATTTAAGATATAAAAAAATGAAACTTTGTCTGTGAATTTGTTTTTCTGAAGTGTCACCTTCACCTGGTTCAAATTCAGTACATTAAAATCTCATTCAGCATCTTTTGCTATTCAGTTATTAATTGGTTAATTGAATAATAATCTCCACATCAACCCTGGACTGCATTGATGAGCAGGAAGAGCTGAGCGTTTCACGTCTTGATATCAAAAGTATTTTTTTAGCCCCAGATGCATTCTTGCTACAAATGACCAAGTTCACTCTAACAGATTGATAAGCTGCTGCAGATTAGACAGTAAATTATTAGGCCTATTTATATTTTAATGTATTTCTAATATTGTATAAGAAGGCTTAAATGAAAACTCTGCAGAATCACTAAAGCATATTTTAGTGTTAATTTTAATTGATTTCTAAAATTGGAGATTATCGTGTTGTGAATGTTAAGTTTGATTTAGATCAATGGATCCACAGTGGCATCTATAACTTTCTAGTTGCTTTTTGAAATTACTAAAATGAAAAGCAAATTGATTATGTATTTCAAAATACTTAATAGTTGATCATTTAAAGTGACAGACATGTCAGCCACTGCCTCGCTAGCTAAATTAGCATTGTGCTTTGAAATTAGGTGGAAAATGCACCACTTGAGTCTAAATGTGTAAGCAGTAATTTCTTACCTCTAAATCAGTTTTTTTCTCAAAGAAATTGGAGAAATTGAAAGAATCATATGACTTCTGTCTGTCTGCCATTATATCCAGTCTCCTCTCTTTTTTTTCTTTTGCATAATGAGCGAGTTTTGTCCAGTGTGAATGTCAACTAATTGAAGTTTCAGGCAGCAGATGCAAATTTGAAAGAATAACTTCTCAAGCTTACAGCTGTTATCTTGTTAAAGGATAAATGATAGTTTAATGCAGGAGCAGCTCAGCCAACTGTCTGCTCTCGGCTACGTCTGCGGCTGCCGGCGGCTGAAAAGGAAGATTTTCTGCTGAGATGTGAATCATAATTTACTTCCAAGAGAATTGACATCAGGATTCTCTGCTCTGGTCCAGATTCCACATCCAGACCATGAAACTGTTGCCAACAAAGCAAAGCAATAAAAAAATTTTAATAATCATCCATCACAAATCCTTGTGAAAATTATCTCAGCAGAACTGATTGATACAAACTGATTAATGCTCGCCTTTCAGAAGATGTAACCGTCAGTCGCTTGTTTCCTTAAATGAAACACCTAAAATAAACCTTAACATCTGTCACAGCTTTAATCTGTGGAGGGCACAGAAGTTCTCCAGTTTCGTATTAAGTGAGCAGTTTATGATTCTGGTTGTGTAAAACTGAGAGCTGAAGTAATTTAGGTCAAAATGCATCTGAGGAGACGCAGTAAAAGGGGCCACAGTAATTGCTTAATTGCAGTGGAATAACAAGTGTCTCAAAGTTCATGCCAAAGCTATTTTCCTTTTTGAAAATTATAATTTTCAAAGGGAGTCAAAGCAAAGTGTCTGCTCTTTGTATGTAAATGAGAGGCTGCTGAATGCTCCAAAGCTGAAGGATACGATTCAGTGTTTGTGCAAGTGAAGGGCTGTGCTTCTCTTTTCAAAGGAGCGTTCCTGAAGACAGCTGTGTTATCGACTGAACAGATTCTGTTGAATTGTTTCAAAGGCCCTCTCCTGTCTTCTCCACTTGACTGCTTGTTTCTGTGCTGTTTTGTGTTTTTTGCTCTCTTTCTGCGCTGATTTGCGTGCATGCAGCTGAACAAGCCGTCAGAGCCGCCCACAGCCACAGAGACTTTGCCTCTGAGCCCAGGAGAGGTTTACTACGAGCCCACAGGGGGAGAGCCTGTCACAGTAACTAACACACACTGTTTCTGCACAAACACAACGTGCACACAGATACAAAACCAATGTTTTTAAGGCTGGGAGACGCACGATGACAGAGAAGTGCATGCATACGGGCCAGTATGAGCTGTCCGCTTTGCTCCAGTCACTTCTTCAGATTTTTTTGAAGTGAAGTTGTGTGGAATAGTAAGGAGAAGTTTGTAAATGTATACCGAAGCTTTGAGTCCTTTAGTGAGAGAGTTCTGGCATCAACTCTCACTGCAGAAGTTCAGTTCGGTCGCTGAAAGCTGCAGTATGTGACTTTTATAAAAGATAATTGGTCACGTTTTTTGCTAAAACTGTCTCTATGTTGTGACAGAATAATATGATAACAAATGCAGCCAATCAGAGCGCAGAGGAGGGTCTTAGCGCTGTCAATCAACTCAGGTAGTTACTGCTCAATATGTTAACGGTGGAGAAACAACTTACCTTTACGGAAAAAACTTTCATGAACCATGCTAACTAGCATTAGCATTCACCACAAGCTTTGCTAGCTGAAGCATAGCTGAGAAAAAAAGGAGAGAGAGAGAAGGGGATGAGCAGCACCACACAGTGGGTGATTGGTAGCGCTAAGACCCACCTCCTGGCTCTGATTGGTTGTTCCTATTTAGCACTGGAAGAACTGCTCTTTCTTCAAACCTAGGATGGTTTTCTTTGGCCAAAATGTTTTCCTTGCTCTCCATCCTGTTAATATCAGGCCTGCAGGTGTTACTGGCTCAGAGGAGACATTGTCCCTAGTTTTCTTAACAGGTTTTTTTTTTTAAAATATTGTGTTTCCTGTCTCTATGCTGGGTGGTTTAGTTTATTAGTGATACTTTTCCTTGCAGTTCTTTACTAATTAACCTCTTTCTGCCTTGTGAGAAAGCTGCAAATGTGTTTTTAAGTTTAAACTGATTTTCTTTTGCTTTTGGCATGACGCTTTCTACACTGACCAGTTCTGATGTTTCAGCTTTGACCTGATTTTACAAGCATTAAGCATTTAGAGCATCATCTCTCTAAAACATCTGCTTGGATAATAGTTTTAGATTTTTTTAATGTGCAAAAAATCATGCAAGCACAAGATACTTGAAAAAGCTGCGTTAAATTTTTTATGTTATCGCTTCGGAAATTGTCATGCAGCACCTTTTAAAGCTTTTAAGTGCAGAGCCATAAAGATGTGATTGTGTGCTGCTGCGACGGTCAGTTTTCCTGTCTCCTCTGCAGGAATTAAAGGCTCCATCAACACAAACGCATTTTGTTTTAAAGCACATAACTTTTGCTAAGACCCCAATTGGCACTCTTTTAAACTTTGCTGACCTCGTCTTAGTTTTAGGGATTGCTTTTTAGATTGAAGTCCAGAAAAAGGGAAACAATGAAGCAGAACCCTGTGATAGATTCCTACAGTAAATGATTTTTATCAGTCATTTTGTCCATCAGAGCTTTATTAGTTCACTTTAGACTAAACTGTTTATACGAGTAAGCGGAGAAATCTTCTGAGTTTTATTGTTGCTCCTCTGTTCTTTCTGGAACCAAACTATAGTTTTCTTCCTGTTTGGCTCTTATAATCCAAAGTAAATTCTCAGGTTGTTTAAAAAACCAGCTGAGTCTCCATGTAGAGCTGCACAGACCAGCTGAGTAACAAATATTGTCTAAATGAGAGATTTTTTCGGTGCTAAAGAACTCCTCTCTTCTGTCTTATCTGATGACATTGCAGGAGCATCTGAGTTAACCTGTTTTAGAGAAGCCATTGCTTATTTTCTCTTTAGCTTCTCGTAGCCTGGAGCCAAGAACAAATGATTAGCTTGTGATCTCACAAACCTCTTGAGAATCCATCTTGTCCAGAGTGCAGCTTTTTTATAAACTCTAATAATCTCCAACAAATCTGGGCTTTTTTCTTCCGTTTTTTAAGAAAGATTTCTTTCTTCATAAAAATCTATTTTCCCAGGATTTTAAATATATTCCACTTGTTCACTGGAACGTTTTTATAACTTATGATGCGAAAGAAATGTGGCTTCTCTTGTTTTGAATACAAAGAAAATGCTTTCTCCAGGGTTTACGCATCAGGATAAATGTGCTTTTCTCTCTTTGCATTTGTTGCTTGTTTTTGTACTTTTAGAAACTTTCAAAGAATGTGAGAAATAAATTGTTTTGTAAGGACCTGAAATGTAAAACGTTGGGATTTAAACTTGAGATTATGACTGTATTTGTCTTTATGATAAATGCTAAACTACAAAAGTTTAATTCAGTTATTTGCTTGTCACAAAAACACTTTCTTTGAATTATTTCAGTTGAGGGTGTTCAAAGTACGGTTTGGGGTCCTTTTTCAGCCCTTAATATAATTTTTTTCTGGCCTCCAATCTAATTTCAAAACTGACATAAATCTGTAAGAAGAGTTGATGTAAAAGAAAACAACATTTGATTTTATTTGCACTGACAAATACGTCTTTTATTTATATTTTGTCTTTTTTTTTCTTAAAGTTTTGTTGTAATTATGCGCTCCCATTTATTAAATTTAGCTGGATGAGAGAAGTGTTTTTAAAGAGTATGCAACATTTTCTTCAAATGAATATCCATTTACAGATCCATTTTATACAAAGGTCAGACTACTGAGTGCTTTTTATTAAAATATTGCAGGTTGGCTTTTTTGTTGGGGTCGAAAAAAATGCAAACTTATTTTTAGAAATACTCGTGGCAAAAAAGTCTAATGAAGACTTATTTAACCGATGAAGATTCACCTAAATACAAAGACTGTTTTTATTTATTTTAAAGTCAAATCCAAACTCTATAGGTAAATAAAATAAAATTAATGATGCATGTTTTTACAGTTCCTCCAGATATATCTCACCTTGTCCAGAAAAATGATCAAAATGGACATAATTTAAAAATGATTCATTAGCAGGAATTTTGGGCTGAAAATAGTATTTTATTTTATTTTATTTTGGGGCCCTTGCAGTAGGTGTGTATTTCCAACACTAACCACCAAAACATTACTGTTTAAATTAATTGATTTAAAGAATAAAACATAAATGAATATAAATATCTGAACAGTTGCAGAATTGAGTTTTGTGGAGTTTTCCTGATAAAATGTTGCAAACATGACCTTGTTGACCTTTTTTCAGATGCTGGATGAGGAAGCCACCGACGCCCTGAACGGCGGCGCCCCTCCGGTCCTGAACAAGGATGGCTCTGACGGCCACCACGGCAACGACTCATCCAATCACGGACCCTCGTCTGGCAACATTCCTCGTGGCGAGAGCTTCGTATCGACCCCCATGTATGTGTAGCCGTAGCAACGAAACCACAACAGAGGTACGCGGGAAAGTTTCAGGTCACCTAAATTAGAAAGAAGAACAAAGGGAGCGGCCATGACACCTGTTTCTGCTTTTCATTGTAAACTTAACCTCTAAAGTTTTAAAGTGATCCGCTCACGGATGGTTTTTGATTTTATTTCCTGCGTTCGCATTTCCTTTTTGTGTTTACATCAAAGCTAAAGCTTGTAACTCGGGATGGCTAACAAAAGTATCAAGCTTGTATTTTCCTTTTTCAGTTTTCTTTCTTTAAACGCTTGTGAAATTCAGTTAAAGTTTCTACCTTGTCAAGCCAGGAAGCCTTTGAAATCATATGTGTCATTGCATAAGATGAGGCGGGCTGTAAAACCGCATGCAGAGCCGTTGTATAGATGAGCCGGAGCTCTGATTGGTTACAAATTAAAATCCACATTTCCACCAAAAACAGTGAGAAAACTGCCTATTCCTGGGATTTAATATGAAATGTTTTATGCAACGTTTTGTGCCATGAAGTTTAACATCATGAAATCGTTATTAAAGTGTGAGAGGGAGGCTGCTGAGTCTCAGCTTGTCTGTTTACAGCCATGGGACATAATTTAAACATTTTTGTCTTTCAAAACAAGATTAACACAGACAAAAACAAAAAAGCAAAAAAAAAAAAACATCCTGAAATAATTCCTCCAATCTGTTCGGAAAAAACAACTTCCTGTCTGAGAAACACACCAGTGAAGAAACAAGAATGGATTCACACCATTTTTGTTGTTCCTTTTACATTTTTCAAGCAGAAAATCAACAAACACCCTTCATAACAAAGTGAAAACATGTTTTCAGGCATTGTGGAGTGTTTTAATAATGTAAACATGACACTCATGGTTTTATACTGTGGAAAAGCAACTGTGGCATCAACCGAAGCCTCAAGTTCTGTTTGAAACTTGAGTCTTTGAGGATGTTTGGATCTTTTCAGATAAGCTGCTTCTCGAGGCTGTCTGCTCGGGTCGCCGCCATTTTGGAAGCTGAATTCTCACCAGAGACTCCAAAACAAGCTTTGTGTTTGGTGGTTGTCTCCCCCCAATGCAAAGCAGTTTCCCACTTTCTGCTGCAGGAAAACATCCACAATGTTTACAGACTTTGAACGTTTGATTTAATATGAACTGTTAAGTCTGAGATCTAAAGTATATAAGTGTATAACATCCAAATCATGTTCGGTCAACTGAATTTATCACAGTTGGACGCTAATTAAGCTGCAGAAAGCTCTCAAGGTGGCTCCATTTTGAGTGAAATAGCAATGGGAGGGTGTACTTATGTACCTCTGACTGAAAATCATGTTTTCGGTTTGTTGGTATGGTGAATTTTCACTCTTTTTCTTTTAAATAAAACTATTTAACCTTTAAATAAGTCTCTAATATATGTGGAAAAGGGAATTTTCTGGTGGCATAGCTGTCTGAGCAGCAAAGCCTTCGTTAACGTGAACACAGGAGACAAGGCATAATTTAAAACTCTGTAACCTGGCAACATCACATAATTAAGATGCCGTGATCCGTATTGGTTGTGTTAATTGCAAAATCTGGTGGCGCTACAGCTGCGTAAATCAGCTTACAGCAATACACAACATTGGAGTTCATAAAGATTCACAAACTGTCACACAGACACATTCCTCCTTTCAGAAATCACACTGCTGTTAATTATTTAAAATATATATGTAGACTGTCATAATGTGTCAAATCTGAGCATATATTAGAGAAAAACTGCCATTAAAACCATTTCAACCATTTGAAATGATAACCTATTCTGATATATGCAGAACATTTTGCTTTTTAGCTAATGAGGAAAACAATATAATCTCACCTCACCCTGCTGTATGTCCTCTGGCTGAAACTGAAATTGATCAACACAGATGTCAAACGGTACCAAATGATAAAAATTGTAAATAGCATTGATAATATTGATTTATAATATATTGTTGGTGACATGTGTATACATAAAATAAACAGGTGTAGGTGTTATTAGTGCCTCTGTACAGGGGATGGAAGTCAGCTAAACGTCAAACGAGCGACTAAAAAAACAAAGTGTATATTACTATTTTGCTTTTCACAAGTCCATTAAAGTTGTCACTTAATACGAAGATGTTTTGAGTATAAAAAATAAATGGTGTGGATTTTATTCCTTGTTCATATTGCTCTGCATGGCATGATCAGTGGCTTGTAGAAACACTTTCCCGAGGCTGTTTGCCCAAAAGAAATCTTCATCATTTGTAAAAGCATTTCTGAATATCGGAAAACAACGCTGCTTTTCTTTTTGTTGTTTTTTTTACAATCTGTGTCTCGATGCATCTGTCATAATCGTGCACACCACAAGCTTAAATCTAATTTAAGGCGTGTGTTCTTTTGTGTTGTGACAGCTCCCCAGGCTGCCTGTGTTTGTCTTCAGCACAAATCCAAAACTACAGCAGACTCTGAATTTCTCTCAGCCACAGAGTGCAACACACACAGAAATGCAGGTTGTGTGTTTGGTTTTTCCCCTTATCATGCTTTATCTTCATTGAGCCACACAAATTGTCCTGAGTTCATCATGTCAGCTGTCAGAAAACCGGTTGGAGCTACAACCGCCCACGACAGGAAAAGGTGGTGGATAAACTGCAGATTTCTAGAGCTGGTCAACACGTGTAAAAGCTGAGTGAACGATGAGAAAGATAACCTCTTACATTTCCTGAACCATAGGCACCTAAAATACTTATTTCCTGATATCAGCGAATAAAACTTACAGTCTCTGTATGCAGTCAGTATCTTTCCTGCTGTTGAACATCTAATGTGAAGAATCATTAAGAAATTCTCTCTGAGGAAGCTACACTGCAAAAACACATTTTACCAAGTATTTCTGGTCTAGTTTCTAGTGCAAATATCTTAGTACACTTGAAATAAATCCAAACTAACTTTTCAGCATGTTATAGGAATTTAAGTCAATAATTCCTTAATATTCATGACAAAGTACGAGTTCCACTGAGATTATTTTAATAAGTACTTTTCCTTCAATATTAAGGAATTATTTACTTAAAGCAAGCTCCTATTTCTCACCGAAAAGCTACTTAAAATTTATTTTTGTGTTATTTCAAGTGTAAAAAGATATTTGCACAGGAAACCAGACAAAACACACTTTTTGTGTTTTTGCAGTGTAATTTCTACTCCAGCTTATTTTTTAAACAATTGTTTACAGACTCTAGAAAAACATTAGATTTTATCTACTTCATCCTATTTGTAGCAACACAAACATTTTACAGTTAAATGTATAACATAAACAACATTTATGCAAAAGTGATGACACATTTTTAAAAATCCTTTAAAAATCTAGTTTGTGATGAAATAGACAGTGCAGTCAAATCGATACTAGTGAGTTGTAAGAGGAAAAGTCCCATTTAAGAAATTGGCTAACTTTAACTTAAGCTAACAGCTAACAGCTACTCAATCAAGTCAAAAAGGGTTATGGTGCAGCTAAAGATGAACAAATATCAGGTAAAAGTTGTAAAACATTACTAATGTAGGATTTCTTTATATTTTTAAAAAGTTTTAAGTTATTTTTATAAACATAATTTTGTTTCAGATTGGCCCTGTTTCAAGTAGCTGTTAGCTTGATTAGCTGTTAGCTTGATTTTGCTGTTAGCTTGATTTGCTGTTAGCTTGATTTGCTGTTAGCTTGATTAGCTGTTAGCTTGATTTGCTGTTAGCTTGATTTGCTGTTAGCTTGATTAGCTGTTAGCTTGAGTTGGTACCTTCCAGGATTTCTCTGATTCTTCTTCTACTGGTAAAACCCGGGCAGAAGATGAAACTACTTAGAGGAAACATTCACCACAGTGTCTCCTTCACTATAGCATGCTCACCGAAATATTTATCTATTTTCAGGAGGACGTAGCAGAAATACACATTTATTTTTGAGTAAAATTGGAAAATTTCTAACAAATATATGACAAGTAGTTATTTTTCTTTAACTGTAAGTTTTCATTCCTTTCTGAAAATAGTTAGGAAGGGCGGATGCTAATGGAGTAAAAGCTTTTCAAGTTCCTCTGATTGGAGGCTCTGATGTTATTTTTCATTAAAGGAAATGTCTGCATGCTGCATGGATATTTTGGGAGAAAAAAAGCTATTTCCATATTTTGCAGAAAAGCTTGTGTCACATTAGCAGCCCAGCTTTTTAATTTGCTTTTCTGTTGCTGTGTTGGACAATCATGTGTGATGTATTTTATAGCCCTGCCGCAGAACAAAAAGCTGTCTTCAAAGAGGGAATGCGGCGCTTTTGCCTCTTTTTGTCTGTAAATTAATTTCACAAAATGAATGTTTAGTTTCCTGTGGATTAATGTGTTTAATGTGTTTGCCAGCAGGCTGCTCTTGATAGATTGAGGAAAGGGAGAAAAGACAATCATCAGGACACATTACATCAGAGACCAATGACTCTGCAAGCGTTCAGTTATGAGTTTTGGCTCTGCCGTCTCATTTGGAGAATCATTTGGCTTTACCCAGCGCCTCACGTTTAGTAGCGGTGTGTCATTTAGAGGTACCTTGAAATGCATGATTTGCCAATTCCTGATAGTCATGAAGGTCGACACTTTTGGCAAAATCTGCAAAGAAATCAAATGTGTGAATCTGTGGATGGGCTGGTTTGGGCTCCACATCCATAATGAGGAGATCCTGCAGTAGTTCCAGACAGATCATTTAACAGATGAAGCGTTTGTCCCTTCAGTCTCTGCTTTGCATTTCGGCCAAGGTGCTTGTTCGGTCTCCCCACCTCCACAATTACGGGTTAAACGCCACAACCATAAGCTGTGCACGTCAACGATAAGGTTGATCAGTCTGCATCCTCTCCTTCATTAAGCCTAATTATTCCAACATTTATTTCCTTTTTCTGTCTCTCCTTCATCCTTTGTCACTTCAGCTTTTCGTCACGGAGCCAGACGTGCCTTCTTTTGTTATTTTCAGCCTTTCAATTCTCACATTTTTATTCTTTGACAGTAGAAGCGCTGATGAGACGAGTGACACACAAACACAGGATGTGTTTGAAAAGGAAGATAGGAATGCTGAAACAAAAGCCACTCTCATGCACTGGAAATATAATCATATTTTTGTGAATGTTATTGATTTCGTTTCATTTTCTTATGTATCACTTATCATTTTGTATGCTTTTGGGGAATTATACTGTATGTTTTTCAATTCACTGTCTTGTCAAATAAAATGTAAATCAAAAAGACTTTGTGATTATTATTTCTGGAAAAGATGAAATATGTTGGAAACTATGAGGAGAAAGAACTCCTACATGAAATCATAAGTTCATCTTTATTCATCCTGAATAACTCTGCTTATAATCTTCGGATTTGTAAAACACCCCAAGCATCTTTCAACTTTCTGTTTTTGCTTTACACTTTTAGTTTGATTTATTTCAGATTTCTGGTATGATACAGATAATCTGTTAAAAAAAAAATGGAGCTCCTGCCTTCTCAAAGCGCCACCTGGAAACAGCCAATCAGAGCCAGGAGGAGGGCCTTAGCGCTGTCAATCATGGTTGTGTGTTCAGCTGATTCTCCTGCAGCAGGAGCCTAAAGGGAGGGGGGGGGGGTTCTAGAAAATATTTCTGGGATTAATCTCAACAGCTCACTCTTCTTGCAATTTTTTTGCTTAAAGCTAAGATGGGTTTTTTGTTTTTTGTTTGTTTTTTTTTTTTGAAAATTTGACATTGAGCTAAAAATGTTTGAGTTTTTTTCCTTGCTCACATTTTGTTGTTTCTTTGGATAAATTTTCTGAGCTTGACCTAAATGTTCCTGAGTTTTTAAACTCAGAAATTTCCAAAAATTTTTTCTGTAAAATTTCTGAGAATAATCTCAAAACTTTTTCGTCTCGTAAATTTTTCACTTCAAATTCAGACATTTCCTTGTTTTTTATACAGCATGTCTGAGATTTACCTAAAAAATGTTGTTTCTTCCAGCAAATTCTCAACTTGTCAAACTTAGAAATGTACTCCGGTCAATGTTTTCTGCAATGCCCCTAGTCCTCTTTTATAAGATTAAGCAAAGTATGATGCAATTCTGCAGTTAGACATTGTTTTTAGACTAATTTGGTTATTTTTGGAAAAGTATAAGACAGCCTCCATGTTCTGAATCCAGGAGTCTCCTGCACCTCCGCTTTGAGAATTAAACGCTAGTACAACATGGTTTTTGATCTTGTTGTTAGCCGTTGGATTTGCCTGACTTTCTTTTCTGCATCTTATCCTTCAGTGTAGCTGCCACCGAGCCGCTGTCAGATCAGATGAGATGAGACAAGCTCATTGTCAGCGAGCATTTGTTCACTTTTGTGGCTAATTAACCGTATCGTTAAGTTCATCCTGGTCCCTGCTGGGCTCAGCGTTTGACAGAGATATAAAGTGAGTGAGGAGAGGCTCTGACATCAGAAGCGGTTTAGTTCAAATAAAATCTGTAATATGACGGAGGAGCAGCATGAATAAGAAAAACCCCAGGGCAGCAGCTCAGCGTTACCTTCAACTGTATGTTTCCCATCCAGAGGTATCGGGATAAAAACTGACAAGTCTGGCAGCTGAAGTTTGATTTCTCTGATTGATCAGTTGTTGTTTGTTTTTGTGTTTTTATCCGGATTAAAGATGCTCGTCGTGACTCATGAAGACGGAGAAGCAAACAGAGCTGGAAAAATGAGCTCAATCAACAATTTATCCCAAAAACCTGTTGTACTTTATATTCTACAGCCCTCTTTTCCCTTTATTGTTACTCGGAGGCATTGTTTAATAATGAATTTACCTACTCACTTTCAAGTCTGCTGGAGTTTATACTCAACAGTTTCCTCTGAAATCTTAACAGAGAAACTCTCTTCTCTACTGCGTCTGTCTGTGTTTCTAATTACGATGGTTTTCTGCTTACAGCTGCTGAAAACCTGATGTTTAAAGTTAGAATGTCACATCAAACCAATAAAAGAACATTTTCAATTTAGAAATGTATCCTTAATGAAAGCATTGTTTAATACCTGCTTAAAGGGGCAGCGTTATGTGTTTTCCACCCACCTACTTGTAACT
Source organism: Poeciliopsis gracilis (assembly GCA_911649635.1). Lineage (NCBI taxonomy): Eukaryota > Metazoa > Chordata > Actinopteri > Cyprinodontiformes > Poeciliidae > Poeciliopsis > Poeciliopsis gracilis. The sequence continues at coordinate 520,879 of CAJVRI010000120.1, forward strand.
GATGATTTAAGAAAAGACAATAATGTTTCAGTAGAAATATTTATTGATCATCAGCTGTGATATCTGATAATTACAGGCTTCTGCTTTTCTAACATTAAGAAGTGACAATAATTAACTGTGGACATTAATGGTAGATATATAAACTGCTGTACGTGTAAAATTCATGACCATATAATGGATTAAAGTTAAAATGACTGAACAAAGTGAATGAATACACAGCTTAAAGGCCTTTTGTGTGCTGCTGTCTCGAATCGTCTGCAATGATTTAATCATTTGTTTTTATTTGTTGTCATTGTGCTGCTTGCTTCAGACAACATTACAGGTAATCCTCATTAATAAATAGCCTCTGGCATCACAGCTCTCATTACCTTCTTCATTTATTCCTCCATCCATCTATCCTCCAGCCTCAGCCCAGAATAATTAGTCTTTTACTGCTATAAAAGATTTATTACGAGTCTCAGTAATTTTTCAAATCGAACATTAAGCTTATATTACCTCGTTTTGCCGCTGCTTCCCCCTGAGAATAGCCTTCGCCGCGCTATCTTGAATATATAAACCTGTTTTCTGTGATAAGACAAAGTAAAAGCAGGCTTCCTCAATCTCTTGTAGAGCGCTGCAGAGTCTCATTTTCTCTTGGGCCAATTTTTCTCAGCAGGACGCCAGCTCAGCAGGGGGCGCTTTCTTCCTCCTGCTCTTCCAGGCCACGTTTCTCTCTCATCTCGTCTCTCCCACTCACTATCGACGAGCTCATTGATTCACTCCCCACTCCGTCAATCTGACTGTCTTAATCTCTCCGAGTCTACCTTTCTACCTGCTTACACTAATCCCTCTATCTCGTGTTTTCATTTCTTTTCTCACGTCCCAGAATCACAGCCCCTGTTTTCTGCCTCTTTTCATCTCGACAATCGTTACTCTTTCTCCGCCTGTTCTTAAATCTGCTCTTTTGGCTTTGGAAAGCAGAACAATTGAAGTTAAGGTAATTAGTCACTCAATATGAAATAAAATGTGCACCTAATGGTTTTTCATGCAAAACCATCTAAAGTTTGCAGAGGAAAGAGAAAATGTCCAGTGAGCAGAGGATAATTGGCAGACTGGTTTGAGATGATAAAAAAGTTAAAGTAGCTTTAATAATCAGTTTATGGAGCTAAATAGTGTCAACAGATCTTGAAATAGATTGTTCAGAGTTGTACATGACATTAAATGTTGCTCCTGTCAAAATTAAACTGCAAAAACATGAAATCTTACCAACTATATTTCTGATTTAAATATCTTATTATACCTGAAAGAATTCAAAACTAACTTTCAAGTAACTTTTCAACAAGATATAGAAACTTGTTTTAAGTCAATAATTTCTTTAAATTGGTGAAAAAGCCCTTGTTTCATTAGCTTGTGGGAAAATATCATAAGTGAGATAATCTGTCAATGAAACAAGTCCTATCTGATCAATTTTAAAGAATTATTGTCTTAAAACAAGCTGCTATATCTTGTTGAAAGTTGCTAGAAAGTTTGTTTTGTCTTATTTCAAGTATAATAAGATATTTGCACCAGAAGCCAGACCAAATATTCTTGGTGAGATTTTCTGCAGTGTGAGGCTGGAAAGAGACAATAACCGAACCCAGTAAACTGAAGACTTTAGTCCTTCGTCTGTTAGACAGAATTTCAGTCAAAAAGAGGAGAAAATAATCCTGATGATATTCAGAAGCAGGAGATTAAAGAAGTTACTCGTCATGAATGTTTAGATGTTCCTCCAGCTACTCGATGTAGCCTGAGGAAACCCTGAAGGCAACAGGGGACTAAACCTAGTGTACCTAATAAAGCGGCCGGTGGGTGTCATCAGGACTGACTGATTGGTGAAAACGAGGGACAGGTGGTTCAAGTCCCTCCCAGCTCTGGTTGGACTGAAGACAGCTTCAGGAAGTTCATCTCCTCCTGGTCAAAGTTCAGCAGCAGGTGAGTTTCACTGCTTTCATTTTATCAAATGTCCTTATTTTAATTCAGATAAGAAGGGCAGCTAATAAGTTAAGCTCAGTGTAAACTTTGCTTTGACTCATTTTGCTGTAAATAAGAACAAACCTGAAAAAGAAATCAACTTTTGTTCCAAAATTTATTCCATATCATCGCATCTGCTGCTCAAAGTGAGTTTGATCTGAGAAAAAAACATTTCATGCCCTTTTATGTTCATTGCAACACTCTATGCTTCTGCAATCGGTCTTCCTCAATAAGTACTAAAAGTCTCATTTCAGTTTCCCAAGCTGCATTTTCAATTAAATATTTTAGAGATGCTCTGTAGAAATAAATAAATCTGTATAGGTGAGTTTTTCCCAAATGATTTGGAGTCGTTGCACAGAAAAGTCCAAGAAGTCCACTCTACCTGTGATAATTTATGCACATTTTTCCTGTAATTTCTTTGGAAACCGGTTTATTTCTACATTAATTTCCACAAAAGTGAAAATCACATTTACAAAAATATTTTTTTTTTCAGAATTTCAAACCTTATGGTATAATATTGCTTTCACAATCACAAAAAATTTCTGCTGCAAACTAGTTATACGTGGCTGGACTGGGTTATTGGTACAGTTTCTGACCTCTGTCTTCCATCTGTTCATTATCTCATCATCTGCTGCCTGCAAGGCCGAGCAAATAGTGAAGATATAAAGACACACTGTTTACGTGTTTACACCCATCATTGTGTCCAAAGACTTTATGTGATTTTTTTCTGGAAAAACACAGATTATGGATTATTATGTTCATTCTTAAGTTATGTCTCCTACTTTCTGTGGAGTCTAATAATTATCTCAGTTCTGCCAAATGTCACTTTTGAGAAAAACTACCAATCCAAAACCATTCTTCCTGATTGCGTTTGTTATGTTCAAGTTCTTAGGAAGATGTGCAGCTGTAAATAAAAATATTCCTGTCTTCATGTCTGGCTGTGTGAAGCTACATAAACATGTTTATTGTTCTGTCGGCTCCAGCTTCATAATCCAAGAGGAAAAGTATCAGAAGTAACATTTCCACTTACTGATTGACAGTTTTGTTGTTTCAGCACTGAAGGGTCGGTCTGTAAAGAAAATATTCCAGTCAGAACAACAGGGATGCTATCGCTTCAGGCAGGAGGGGATGTTTTATTTATCTGAAAGATTCTGATATATTTTCTATATGTCATCTCTTCATCGGCTCATTGTGACTTACCTTTGGTATCAGCAGAGGATTGTGGACTTTTCTTTGATTTGTGGATTCAGGGGGAAAATAAACCTGCCTGTGGTTTGAGTTATAGATCTTCATTTAAAGTCACAGCAGGGATCACATCAGCTGTGCTCTGGTTTTATTTTCTCCATTAAGATGGAACATCGCTGATTTAAACCTGTTTGAATCAGACCTTTTGTTTCCCTGATCATCTTCCACCACCACCTTTACCCACTTCCCAAATTTACATCCTTAATTTTCTGTAACTTGTGTGGCTGAGTCTCTAATGCTTTTTAAAAGGTGAATTTTCTTTTTTTTCCTTTCCCTAATTTCCACATTTTAAAGTCCTTTCTAAGTTTAAAAGCAGGTAATAAAACTCTGAGTCAGACCATCAATATAATCTTCCTCTTGACAGCATTTAGTCTTAAATGAGCTAAATTCTTAGCAGATGTAGCAATGGGGTGAATGCACACTATAATTTATCATAGAACTGGAATAAGGAGAACAAGCAATAAAAAAAAAACTGTGAATTTCTCAAATATTTGCAAATGTGGCCAAAGTTTCTAATTAACTTTCTATATATCTACAAGATGGCCAGCTCTAGTGTTTGTCTGGTCCAAATTAAATGGTTCATTATCAGGCTCCTGTAGAACCAGGTGGAGGTAATTAAACCGTTGGAGCCGAGACTAAAATATTCAGGACTCCATCTTTGGTGGACCACCTCCTGCCAACTGCAGCTATAGCAACACTTATCTGGTCTGAGTCGCCATCTATTGCTTTAATCCATTAAAATCTGTTTTGTAAAGCACTTTGGGACAGAATTTGTTGTGAATCAGTGGCATGAAAACAAACTGAATTGAATTGTTTTCTTCACCACTGGTGCACCAAACCACTCCGGTGACTGGTTGGTCAAAGTCCCCACCAAGACCCAGAGCATCGTGTAATCCTTTAATTTATGAAAACACTCCAAGATCTGGAGGCAAACTTCATTATTTCCCCCTCAATCTGTGAATCTGCCTGCGATTAAAAGGAAACTCTGGGGTTTATTAAATTAAGTAGAAGCTAAACAAAGACCGTGTGCATACTGCTAAGCATTTTAATACTGTTGTAAATTATATTTTAATTCACAGAGTGCCAAGTGTTGGCACATTTATTACAGACCTGGGAAGCTGCTATTCTTCTTCTCTCTGACAAATCCAGGTAGATTAGTTCTGTCTGTCTCAGCTGGAGCAACAAATGAATTTGGCTTAGAAACCTCCCAGACACTGCAGCGCACGCACACACACACACACACACACACACACACACACACACATGCACACGTGTTCCCATGCTGACTATCATTTTCTCTGAAATACACCTCCATCCACCCCCTGCATGCCCTCCTCAAATTCACCCACACACTGTATCCATGCATACAACACACTTATTCACAGTGTGGAAACTAACCACACACTCTCATGAATACATCCCTGTATGGTGTGTGTGTGTGTGTGTGTGGGGGTGTGTGTGTGTGTGTGTGTGTGTGTGTGTGTGTGTGTGTGTGTGTGTAGTGCAGAATAAAACCGGAGCGACAAGCTGCCAGGTACCATTTTAGATCTAAACACAATAGACTTTATTGACTCTGTTCATGCTCAAATGTGTGTTTCTGCAAGGTGAACATGTGTGTTTCCGCTGATAAGTCTATTCAACAGCTGCTTGTGGTCACACTGCCCCCTGGTGTCAGAGCAGAGGAAGTGCGTCCTGGAGCAGAACCCGGAGGTGCTTGGTGTTTAATGGGATGTTTAATCACAAATTTATTAGAAAGTGGTAAAGTCTTAGCGGTCAGATATAGCAGTGATAATGCTGGATGAGGAAAAATAAAAACAGAATGAAATGCATCTTCAGACACCCAAGAAAACTACATTTTAGTAAATACTTTGATTTATTTAGTCATCAATTACATCAAAACACTGCAACATTTTAAGTCTCTGCACTGAAAAGGTAAAGACAGAAGCAAAAGGCTTATCTATGCCTGTCCTATTCATCAAATTAATCTAAATTACTCCTTCATTCATCATTACAATATATAAAACCTCCCAAACATTTCACTTATTCTATAAAGAAACATTAAAGGAAAAATAAAAAGCAAAACCAAAACAGGTACAACACAATCTGTAGTCATTTACTCTCATAACCATCAAATATTTATACATTACGGAGCTCCATACTCCTCTTGGTGGCACTTATGCTAAAGATGCTCAACAATAATTGAATATATATTTTTGGAAATGGTACCTTTTGATTATCCAGGCATGAATAATCACAATACTACTTTAGTTAAAATTTGTATGGGGGAAAAAAAACTTATTTTTAATTAAAAACTAGCAAACACACTCTAAAACCTAATTGAAACTAAATTAGACAGTCATAATTAAACATAACTAGTCTAATGAAAAACCCCAAACTGTATCCTCCATGCAAATTATTTCCTCATTTTATCATTCATGCTGCAGGTTTTATCGTTGCTGTACATCTGTGTAGGTGTGAATGTTTTATCATTATGAGCATTATTAATAAAGATATTCTAATTCAATAAAATCCTCCTGTCATTTAATGAGCAGCTTCATAAAATAAATGAGATATTATTGCTGCTGAACATCCTCCTGCTGTTAAACGGTAATTTCCTGTATAAATTACATTTCCAGCATTTAGCATTAGTGTGAACTTGGAGCTCTGAGCTTCTCTGATGTGTAATTTCTGCCATCAAAGAGCCGTTTCTGTGTCTTCGTGATCATTCTGTTCGCTTTATTGCTCCATTTTCTTCTGCATCTCTTAAAGTTTGAGCCATTAACATGTCAACAGCACAATTTGCATTCTGCGAGCGCGCCTGAGCTGCTGCTGAGCCGTAAACCAATCAGTCAGCAGTATTCAAATGAGAGAAGGGGGGAAATTACTGTATTTCATGAATTAGATTTGCAGCTCAGAACAGTTGCTGTAAAAGCTCCCCTGTGTTAAGGACTCATGAAGGGAAATTATTCACACTCAAGGTTGGAGGAACGTGTATTTTGGGAAATCCAGCCTTGGATTATGAGGGGAAAAAAATGATTTCAGCAATAAATGCAGGGAGCTGAACGACTAGGCGAGCAGCTTTTATCATTTTAAAAAGTTTTGCTTTGCATCAAGTTACAAAACTGAACCTGTTTATTTGAAAATCTCATGACAGCTTTTTCTTTATTTTTAAACCCCCAATGAGGCCATGTTTGCCCAGTCTCTTTTTCTTATTGTTGAATTGTGACCTCTGACCTCAGAGGCAGTGAGGCCTGTGGAGTTTTGTTTTGTTTTGGTTTTTTCTGTGAAATCTTGGCTGAGTCGTTGAGCTTTTGGATTCTGGTTTTCTCGTCATGTGGATAATTGGTTCTCATTGTGCTTCTCTGGCATCAAAAAAGCATTGTAACAATTTCAACATCGTAAGTAACTGTTTGATTTTTATCAATCAGGGAGTAAGAAAGTCAAATGAGTACAAACGCGTTTAAATCATGACTTAACAAAGGACTTTAGGGCCTGTTGAAATGATGTGGATGTACATCAGCCATTCAGGAAATATTAAATCGTCGAACTGTTCCCCAAACTCCTGAAGTCATTTGTGTCGAATACTGATTTACTGCTTATTTCACAGAACAGCAAGGTCTGTTAGAACCATATAAAAAGGGTGACATGAAGCTGAAGTTGGCGTCTGATTGAGGTCCAACTTGGGAAATGACTAAAGGGCAATTCCACCCAATTTTGAGCCTGTTGTTTCCACTGTCTGAAAGTTCAGAGAATAGTTTGCGAGGTTGAAATTGTGCATGTTGGTCATTTAAATAGGTTACATTTTGTAAAAACTAAATTCTAATGTATTTGGAAAGTGATTTAGATGTTAAGATTTACTTAACGTAAAACAAGCTACAAAAAGGTAAAATAATCAATCTTTGTCATAGAAAAATGATCAGTTTTACTTATTTTGATTAAGTAAATGTAACAAGATGTAGATGGACTGAATTTATTCTAAAGTCTTTACTTTTGTGCTTAGATATAAATGAGTGAGACATACTGGAATTAATGATATTTAAATTTATTTTGATTTTTTTTTTTTTTTTTTTTGTAAATCTTAGCCAAGTTGGTTTGGAAATAAATCATATTTGAAAAATGGTTCACAATTGTCATAGAAACTGAAACACTTTGGAAAATACAGTCAGATAAGAATAACTGGTTTGTGAACATTAAATCTAATCTTTGTGGAAAATGTCTTGTACATAAAGCCTGTTTAAAGCTCATTATTTATAACAAGTAACATGTTTGAACTTTTGTCTTTTCAAAATTTTACTAATGAGGAAAATCTCAATGTTTAAATAATGTAAAATTACTAAACTGAGATTTATTTATCACTATTTAACAGAAGTTTATTCAAACAAGTCTTTACAAAGCATAAGGTGCACCAAAAAAGTTTTTCCACTGATATTATAAAATATAATGCTGTAATTAAGCTTTTATCCTCATCTCAAATAAAACATTTTTCTTCTGATTAACTTTTTTTGATTTAATGATCTCAAACTGACTCATTTAGCTATAGTTTATGTAAATGTTTAAAAATGTTTGACTGATTTTCATTTGCATGTTTCTATTTATTTCCTTGCCTAAAAATGAGGAGAATTTTTCTGGTTCTCAATCGAGGTGTTGTTCCAGCATGCTTCCAGCAGAGGGCGCAGTCAGCTGCGCAGTCACTTCCGCCACATGGATGGAGACGAAATGGAGCTTCAGGAAGCGACAGAAGAAAGGATGAAAGGTCAGGAGGAAGAGGGCATCATCATCATCATCTTCATCAGTGAGTGAAAATGGCTCCTTAGGATTTGGGTGAAGGTCGGGAGTGAAACCTGGATTCTCATTTCTAGAAATAATAATATTCCAGAGTAAAATTAAATGTTTTATTGCTGCAAAAACAAAAGTAATGCTTGGTTTTATGTGAGTCACAAAGCAACACATCCCTGACTTGACTTCCCAGTTTCTCTTAAAAAAAAAAAAATCCTTTAATTTGAATTTAAAACTGCTGTTGGCGCCATTAAGGTAACACTGAAATACTTTGCATAGATCAGGTGTAATGTAAACCTTTATATTTAAATTTTAACAAAAACTAAAAATTATGTGTTTTTGATCAAAAAAGGAGTTGCATTGTCAGTTCTACAGAATGGAAAAGGTCTTGGTACCAATTAATTAATATTTTCATGAAAAATGAATCAAATGTAAAATTAAAGAGTCCCAACAGGGTAAAATTACAGAGTTTAGAAATGCGTGGATAATTTAAGAAATACCACAGAGGAAGAAATGAGGTGGAGGGTTCTGAATTAAAAATCATGTTCCCAACAGAAAAGTGTTCAAGTTCTGCAGAGTTACAATAAAGGAGGGCATTGAGCATTTTGACTGAGGAGAGCTGAAGGAGGAAAGTGTCTGATGATGCCCAACTGCAATAAGTACTGCAGTTGGACATCCCTGATCTGAGGCAAACATGAGAAATTAAACAATATTTTAGGAAATTATATTTTTGCATGAAGCGCATTAACATTTTTTGCTTTTGGATGGCGGAGATATGGGACTCTTATGAATATTAGAACTTCTTTCTCCATTTTCAAACTATGTAAATGTTTAATGTTTTTACCTGCAGATGAAGTGCAAATTTTACTGATGAATCCCTTTGTGGATGTTTGGAAATGTCAAGCAACATTATAAGCTGTGTAAAGATTCACTTTCCTTACTCTTAAAAGCATAATTAGTCGTCTAGTTCTCTAGTCGTCCAGTCAGGAACTTCAACATTTAATGTGAAAACTGAGAGCAGTGAAGTCTGGGAATATGCAGCGATTTAAAGTCTGTATATTTAGTCATTTTTGCATCTGGTAAAGATCAAGATTATTTCAGCTTGTTTTCACAGGGAGGTAACTATCCTGGTCTGAAATGTTTCTTCAAGCTGTGCTGCACAGTCTGCTCAGATGAATCATACTGGATCCCTTTTTTTTTTTTTTTTTGGCTTGGATAAAAAGAATGATCTTTAAATAAAAGAAAATTACAGCAGCTTAGGAATGAAAGGTTTGCTGAGATGTTTCTTCACTTTATCGCTGACATTTCATGAAAACATATTAAGATTAAAACATTTTCAGAAAAATATCTTTTTGAGGTTGTACATAACTTCATTTGCTATAAAGTAAATATTTAAAATAAAACTTTACTGTACATTTGGGTGGTTTTCTTGTTTCCTACTGGAAATGCTGCAGAAGCAGGAGTCTCCATTTCTGCCTGAGCGATTGTGAGTAGTTCAGAAATGTTCATCGAATGCTAATAATGTTCCTGTGCGACACAGCTGGAGGACAGTAATTTTCAGGCTTACAGCATTAAATCAACCCATCTGCAGAAAATCAGAGTGCAGCGTCGTTGTCCATCACGGCTGCAGTTTTCCATTAATTCCTCGACATTTCATTCTTCCCTTCTCACACATTTCTCACATCCTCCAAAAGCCCGTCATCATTTCTCACTCCTTCCTCATCCTGCTCTGCTCCTCTGCTTCTGGATGAGGTGATAGTGATCTCCATGGAAACAGCCCAGCAACAGGCTGGTTCTCGGCATCCAATCAGAAGGAACTCCGTGACTGTAGATCGTCCAATGGGAGAGCCAGGCAGAGGGGTGTTCAGGGGGGTTTAGTGCCCCCATCAAGGTGAATGCTCAGGAATGCGTGATCATAGAGCTCACTTCCTCTTTCGGCTGAGAATGTCATCATCTCAGCAGTAGAAGAGAGACTGACAGTTTTGTTTTTTCTTTAAGGGCATTTTTTATTTTATTTATACATTTAAAAAAAACTTGTGGAATAACTTGGTCAACTAAAATGTTAAACTGAGCATTAGCATGACTAAATTAAATTAGAAAAACATAAATTCAAGTTAAAATTTTTTTAAAAATTCAATGACAGAAAAAAGTGACTGTTTTTCTTCTATTTAGGGGGAAAAACTAAATAGTTGTCTGAATGTGGACTTAGATGGTTTCATCTTTTTCACCAAACAATTACTTTACTTATAAATTGATAAATATATCCCCTATAAAGAATTACAAGTTTGACTTGCAAAGCAACAATTGGTTTTCAAAGCTATTTTTGTAGGCACAATTATTGCATTTTTCAAATGAATATGGAACAATCTGACTGATTTATTTGTTAGAGAAGTTTTCACCTGAAAATCTGCACTGAAAACATTTTACATTTTACTCACTTTTCTAAAGCTGGAATAGAAGATGGACAAACACTTTACACAATCTGTTGGATCTCTGAAAGCTTTAAAAACTGCTGCAGACTCTGAACGCTGCTGCGCTCCAGAAGAATCTCTAAGTTTCCTGATGGTAGGAAAATCCCTTAGAGCTCGCAGTGAGAGACGTCCTGATGGATGCCTGCAGAAAAATGATCAATTAGCTTATTGTGCTACAGATGGCTGGACAAAAAGCACCAGCATATTTTGTGAATCATGATCTTGATGAATTGCAGACCACGGCAATGTGCAAACATTTCCCGGACTGTGACTCCGGGGCTCCCTGACGGGGGGGGCAGCATGGCTGGTCGCTGAGGCTGGGCTCCTGGGGTTCAGCCGGTGCCGGGAAGCCCCCGCCATATTTCGGTGCTTTCTGCCAGGAGAAATCCCTGGGCATCATAATCTGACTTTCTGGATACAGGATGTTGACTCGGTGATGGGAAAGGAGCAGGAGTTTGTGTGGACTGTTGAGAAATCACCACTAATTGGACTGACCTCAATTAAAGTTTAGGCTCTAACTCAATTTCAGAATCGCAGAGAGAGGAATACTTGTCTCTGTGATGAAGATCTTTCTTTTTGTGGCATTAAGTGACTTTTTAGAGTTTATTTACCCAACAGCAGCTGAGATTACTCATTCCTGTTTGTGTATTGTGTTCTGTTGTGATGAAAGCCTCCCAGCCTGAATTTGTGCAAGCTGCTGTCCATGTCTGTCCAAAAGTGTTTGTAGTATCAAATGATCTACAGCCAAATGTAGATGATGCATGTTTTTGGAATCATATCAGACCTGCAGAGTTTATAATTAACTGATCATTTCTTCTTGCTTCTAGTTGGATCTAGTGACAGACCTGAGTGGTAAAAGGTGAACTGGAAATGTTTGGTCAAGATCTTTGGAAAAGTTTCTGTTCTGATCTCGGAAACGCTGAGAACTGTTGATGTTAGTGAGTCTGAAGTCATCAATATTTGTAAATTGGAATCTTTTCACCTGATTAGCTCACCAGTGATTAGAGGGTTTATTGTCTATCTGCATTTTCTCCCTCCAGTTCCTCCGTCACTCAATAACCACGGTAGAGTAAATTCCTCAGTTGTTACGTTCTTATGCACTAAGTGATGCCTTAAGAGACCGGGTTAATCTACAGCCGTCCATTAAAGGCGCTGCAGCCCATTATCCCACCACCTAAAAGCCTGGATGTGCCGTTACATAACAGTGCAGTTAAACCAGAAAGAACCACCAGGCAGTCAGACGGCAGAAAAACCCGTCTGTCACTTAGAGGATGGATTTTTCATGACCTCACAGAATGGAAGAAAAACTATTATCGTAGTAAAGACTGATATCTAGAGATGACTCCACTGACTTCCATATTTGATAGTCTACATGTGGGTTCATCATGGTGGCAGTCATCCGCCAATCACATGGCCTCCCAATTCAGGATATGGTTGCTTAGCAACAGCCCCCACCCTCCTATGTTACCCATCGAACAGGATCGCGTGGGTGAAAACGGGGGTTGAGAGTGAGAGCAGAGGTTATTTATAGAAGCCCTGGAAAAAAAGAGGGAATTACGTGTCGTGTCTAAAATTAAACCCACTATAATCCCCCTCCTGTCTTTCCATTTCTCTCTTTTTCATTCACTTTTTTGTCACATCCATTCATAGATGCAACAGAAATAAGGTCGAGATCAGGCGACCACGTCGGGAATGTGGGTGTGAGAAGACAGACGATCTATTTGTGAAATACCATCCAATCATAACAAAGAAAGTGAGTTATATTCACATCATCCAGCGAAACCAAAATCTCTAAATATGAACGGAAAAAATCCCAAATGTTTACGCAAACACACTCTTTTCATTTTAACTATAAACGACTCGTAATGTCAGAAATTTACATCATAAAAGTCCATAACAGACAAACCTTAACACACTAAATCATAGACTTTTTCCTATTAACGTGGCTGTCAGAGCTGCCGGCACACAAAGTTAAATCACTCTGCAGCTTCAGCCCCGTGAGTCCCAGGAAGGGGATCCATTTTAGACAGCACCATGCCACAGCCGGGCTAAAATGGAGAGCCAATCAGAGAGGAACAACAGCTGTCTGTGTAATGGATGGATGGAGCCTGTGAGATGACAGTGTGATGGGCTGCAAGGGAGAGACGAGCATGAGCACAGACAAAAGAAAAGTGTGACTAATATGAGAGGAGAAATGGAAGAGAGGGTGGCAGACATGAAGGTGCTAAACAACACAAGAGACCTAAAGTAACAAGATTGCTTATTTGTACAGCCAAATAATTGTTTTTGCTTCTTTTGTTACATTTCAATGTTTCAGGTCATCATATAATAACTTGACATTAAATAAGACAGTCAGAAATGTAGTAGAAGTAAGAAATACTGCCACCTGTGGATGGGAGTCACATTTAAACCTAATGTTTCTGACCACTTTTGTGGAAAATTTCCAATGAAATCAGGCCTGAATTGGAGCAAAATATATGTCAACCTTTCCTGCTGGACCTCTGAACTTCGTGGGGGAAGCGGAGGGAAAATCCTTCTCGCTCCTAACCACGGAACTCTACTTGCGTGAATAAAACTCTCTATGCCGAACAACATCCATGCTCCCCCTGCTGGTGTGGCGGTGCTAGTGCAACAGTGTGAATCTTGGTTTTTGCGTAAATTTAAAACATCTGGAGGGAGGTAATTTGGCATCTGGAGTCTAGAGGGCCACATTAAAAACTGCGGTGTGTCAGATTTTTGCCCTGGGCCTTGGCTTTGACACATGTGATCTATTGGTTTGCTATGCCTGAACAGGAAGGGTTATACAGAAAATTCAAAATGCCCTCCCTGTGTGTTTTTAAAAAATTGCAACATTTAGGATGCCATAACTGACTTAATGTCTGTAGATTTCCCCGGGCGCAGCAAAGCCCCGTGTGGCCCTGGCAGAGTAAATCAACCAATTTTATCTTGGGGTCTTATCGAATCTAAGGCTCCCTACGCCGTTACATGATGGACGACCGGTGATTTCCTCTACAAGGTCACCCAGACATGGATTCCCAGGAAAACCAGGGTGGCATTTGTTTGTGGGCCAAATGAAACATCAACATTACAGAAGATAAGAGGACAGGGAGAGAGAGAGAAGATGGATGTCTGAGGTTGTTTCATTACTCTGGCTAGCTAGTTGGCAGATCTAAAGGAGCAGCATTTACACATTTAACCAATAAATACAACCTAACTCAGACATGAACTTCCTTAAATATGATTGATTTAATGCTCCAACTGCTTTTCATAGACTTAAAATATGTCGATTTGAGGTTTTATTTTACAAATTTTGATTCATTTGAGTATCTTAGACGTTTACAAGGTTGAGAAAATTATTGCTTTTCTGTTTCTTTACACACAAGTGGAATTAATAATATATCATGAAAATGTATAGATTTGTTCTTCCCTCCACTACAAAAACACAAAATCTTACCGGGTAATTTTGGTTTATTTTCTTATTGCAAATCTTTTGGCACACTGCAAGTAAGACAAACCTAACATATAAATAACTTTTCAGCAAGATATAGTAGCTTGTTTTGTGTCAATTATTCTTTGATATTGATAAAGTTATACTTCCACTCGCAAATTATTCATATATGCAAATGATTATGAGAATTTGATTTAATAAGAACTTTAGTAACGACAACTAGTTTATCTAAACTCTTGATTTTTGTGGAGTTCTGAGGAATACTGCAATTCTACATCCATATCATCCACCCTTATGTGCAGTTACCATTTAAAGTGTTATAAAGTGTTTTTCAACCGATTGCAAAACATTTCAATTTTTTTCACAAATTTTTTTTTAGAGCCATTGTGTGTTTGAATTTACATTTAGCTCATTGCACTTCTAATCTCTTATGCACATTTATAAAACTCATTTTGCTGAATTTTTATTTTTCACATTCAGAGCAAGTGTCATTTTTTTAAACCTGCATTCAGTCAACAAAGTAACATTTTAATAAAGAGTGCAAAATAATCAATACGTTCACTTTAATAATAAAGCTGCAGAAAACCTGTTGTGTGTGATGCCTGCTTGTGATGAAGTATGAGGCTTTAGCACTTCGGCGTTATGTTGCATCGTGAATCATTCTCTCTCTCTCTACCTCTCTCGCTCATCCTCCCCTCCTTCCCCCACTCGGGGAATTATGCAACGCTCCACAGGCCTGTGGGGAGACGGGATGGAGGGGAGGACTGTGTGAGTGGGATGAGGTGATGTCGCAGTCGATGGCTTGGTTGGTCGAACGGAGAGAGGAAAACTGGAAGATGACTGGTTTTCAAACCAATCTTACGTTCATCCTCCATCTCCACCATCCTGCTTCCTTCAAGGTCATTGACAAGGACAGTCTAAAACACGTTCTCCTGTCTGTGATTGGCCGTGGGACAGGTTCTTAAAGAGACAGCTGCATAGTAAATTTTGGCAGCCATGTTTGCCAGAGTAAAATACCAGCTGGAGGAGGAATGACTGTTTGACAACTTCTGCGCGTTTCATGAATTTTTCCCAAACTACCTCCTAAAATATTTATCACACACTTTAAAAATAACTGTCAGGGTAACCAGCAGCTCCATGAGTTTTGATCTGTTCACATGGCCAAATAAAGAGCAAGGTCAGACTCACTTCCTGCCCCTCAGTTGTTATTGATCAGCAGTTATGAGCCGTTGTAAACTGTACTTACAGTAACTAACATGAAGCACAACCTGTGTTTTCACACAGAGTATCATGATTTTGTTTGGTTTTTTTCAGGTAAAATTTTGAATTTGTATATGCAAATTTGTAAAAAAAAATTTGTAAAAAAAAAAAAGGGGGGGGCATTTTTACCTTTTTTTTAAATGGAAAAATAAAGAACTAGAAAAACATGCTGCAGCTAAAATAACTATACATTTTGTTAGTTGTTGAAATGGATCTTGAAATAATGTGGACCAAAGACTGAAGCACACAGATTGTTAACATAACAATGTGTGTAATGTAAGACTGAATCTTACATTAACAATCAGACAAAAAAAAGGTTAGTAATTTTAGATCGTAAACTTACCTGGAAATCTCACATGGACAATATAAAAAGAAAATGATGTGAAAGAAGTAAAAGGACTGAGACTCCAGACTCTACACAGGTTTATTATTGTGAATAGAAAACAGACTTGATTAAATTAATTTAGGTCCTCATCTTGGCATTATGATCAAATTGCTGAATGAGCTTCAAATTAATTGAAGCTCATGTCTTCCTACTGGCTTGTGAACCATACAAGTACTGCAGGAGGAATATGGCTGACATTTTGCTTTAAAACTGCTCCAGAACTTGGCTTGTTTCTTCTCCCCAAACCATAAAACAGAACCTTTACTCTGGTGATCCCAGCCTCTCTCTACCTCCCAGTGTTTCCATTAAAAGATGTCAGCTCTGACTGGAGCAGAATGTGCACAGAGTGTGTGGGAGGCAGAACCATCCAGACACAGATTTCCACATACCGACACACAAATAGAAACTTCTTTAAGGTGGAGTGAATTATTTATTGTGCACGGCGAGAAAAGACGGGTTGTGGGAGGAGGAAAAAGCAAATGTTACAGAATATGAAAAACATTAATCATTAGAGCTTCTTAATATCTTTTGTAGATCAGGTTTCTTAGATAAATCAATTCAAATGTTCCCTGACAACAAATGGACAACAAATTACATTCAAGACCATGCAGAGGCATAAATTACACTTTAAATGCCTAAAACGAGAGGAATCTCTATGTAACTGGTATAACTCAGGTTTTCTGAGGATTCACTCCATAAAAACATCAGCGTTCAAAAAAATAATAGAATACTGGAATGTGTTTACGGTATTCAACCCATCTGTCACAGAACCTTTCAGTACTAAAATTTCTTTTTAGGTGATTTTAAACAGTTTCCCCTGATAATAGTCTTACCAACTGAGGGTTTATACTGTTTTTTTTTTCTCTAATGTTGTAAAATTTGATTCATTTTTCTTTCCAGTCTGCTAGCTCTGAATCAGAAGGGTCGCTACAGAGCAATAAAAAATGCATTTATTACTTCTGCTCTGGAAATGCTTTTAAATTCAAACAAAAAGATCCTGGGAGGGAGACCACTAGACGGCCTGCGTTTCTCTCATAAACCTGTTGCAACACTGGTCAAAGGTCATGAATCATCATATTTACAGCACAAAAATTATATAAACTATGAAACTTTAATAAATTTGCCTTTTTATTGCTTTTTAAAGCACTTTTTTATTTTGACATTTTATGAAACACTTCTGAAACAAGCAGAGCCTCATGTCATTTAAAATGGACAGTAAAAACTGTTTGTAGGAAATGTATGTTAAAAACCCCCCAAAAAACCAAAATCTTATTTTCATGGAAGCTGCAAGCTAAACCTATGGGAAGGGGAATCAGCAACGTTTATTCCTTAACCGCCACTACATCACATTATGCAATCAGGACTGAGATTGGCTTTCAAAACAAAACATTGTCACTTTTTGGCAACTTTTAATTGAAGTATGAACTTATATTTTGTTTCACATTTTTGTTTACATATTTCTCTGTTTTGTATATAATAATCACAAACTATAAGCCTGAAGAAATGTTTATATATGAACCTGGTATATAACTACAATCAATCCTGCTTCTCAACACTTTTCTTTCAAAAATATCCTCTGTTCCAAACAGTCAGAGCTTGCAAGGGAGGAAAGGTTTATTGTAATATTTCTCATTGCCTCCATTGTTCTGACACACCCTGACAGCTGGAGACATGCAAGAGTGGCTGCGGTTGTGAGAGGAAAGTAAAGAGGAGGATCAAATGGCTGGAGGAAGATGAGGAATGGAGATTCAAAGGAGACCAATGGGTATGAATGTATTATCATAAATTCTGGTTCCTTTCTCGTTTGTAAAGCAGTCTTAAAGGAATTTTTTTTTTTTACATATTTTTCATTCATTTTATTCTGCAGCATGCTGATTTTCTTTCTTGAAGGTCCAGTGAGCTGAAATGGCATCAGATCGTATTTATAACTCCAAAATTCACCGGAAGTTAACGCATTTGTCCACATAAAATAGACAAGTCATAACTATAGTTCTTACCATTAAGAACTATAGTTATAGTAAAACTTGGATTTTAAACTTAAAATCCAGTGAAACAAGAACAAAACGTGGTAAGAACAACATTGTCAGATTGTAGATTCTGATGACATTCAAAAGTGCACAAGCTGAAAACAATCGATTAAAAACTGGAACTTCTGAAGAATTTTTAATCTTTTAATTTGGTTAAAATGTTCTTTTCCTGTTCAATAATTTTGGCTTTCCAATTGAATGTTTTAATTTCATTTGATTAATTTAACATGAATTCACAACGTTTGCTAAGGTTGTGAATTCATGTTAAATGAATTCACAATCCATGTAGAGCAATGGAGAATCCAGCTGCAAAGCAATAAAGTCATGTCAGTTTCAGATCTGGTCACAGATCAATAGAAAAATAATAAGTCTTATTGACATATGCAATGTAGTATTTATACTATTTGGTAAAAGGATAATCATTTCAAAAGATTATTGTTACATTGAATAGCTTTTTTCCTCAATGGTAAACAAAGATATTACATAAAACTAATGGCAACAATAGTTCTATTAAAGACTTAAACCAAGAAAAACTCCATAGCTAAACAAAGGAGCACCTTATGAGGCAGACATGGAAAGAAAAACGGAGAGGAGACGACCAATGCTAACAGCTGCATTGGTTGAAAATAAATAAATGAAGAGGGAAAATATGAATTCTGTGTAGATCTGTAGTTAATGTCTGCTCACAAAATACAATCACTATTTTATTCCCATTGTTTATGGATCAGTTCAGCTAAATCTGCTGGTATCATTCCTGTATATAAAAAAAAAATACTTTGTCAAGCATCACATTTTTATACATTTCTTTGTATGAAAAACCCCAGCTCACTACTGATACAATATTTCCATTTTCTATTTCTGGAACATCCCAGGTAAAAAGATTGTTTCTGTTTGATGGATGACTGTGCAGTGCAGAAACCAGGTCACTCCAGAGTGATGATGGAGGGTACTGATCCCACCTGGACACAGAAATGCCTGCAGACAATCACATCCAGACATTTTCACAGCAGCATGAAAAAAAAAAAGTTAATATGCTCATATATGATGAAATGCTAGAAGATTTCTCCTGTAATAAGACACCACCAAGTCTCCTATGTTGAGGTAGCTTAATACACATTTATGCATAAATGGCAGCAGCTCGTCTTGGTGCATTAGGGTCTCTAATTGTCTGTAATCTTCCACAGCAGGTGATGAGCACAGAAGTAATCTTTTAGGTGATGTTGTTGCAACAGACAATGAATATGACATTATTTCCAGCTTGTATTGTGATTTATTTTATTCCACTTGGCCAAGTTAAATTAATTAGATTCATTTCTTTGAATTGACCTTCTCCCAGCTATTTTCTTTTGCTGTTTTGCTTCCTCCTTTGCCCTACCATGGCATTTTGGAGCATTATAAATACCCCAAATATGCCGTTGATAGCTTCAAGTTGCAGATATGAAGCATTGGTTTAAAAATGTCCATCTGTGCAAAATTATAATACAGAACATGAAGTTTTAAATTCTTCTTAGTATCAAGTTTTTTAATGAATGTTCTGTAAATGTAATGCTAAAGAAATGAAAAGGTATTATTGACAAGGATTTCTCCCATAGTCCCTACTGATTATTTAAGCAAATCAGATTATAGTCTAATCAAAGTTTTCAAGAGGGGTAAAACATTGTGCAAAGCACAATCATTCTTTGTTTCTCATTATTTTGCTTGCAGGTTTTTTTTCTTTTTTTTTTTTTTTACTTAGTGTTAGCTATTTTAGATGATTAATTTAGCATACTGGACAATGTCTGCATAATTTATTTTTTTTAAATTAAAAAAATTTGATGTATTTTTGTGAGATATTGACCTGCATACCACAGTTTTTAAACACCTTTTTTTTCCAGAGTGAAAAGTCAAATAAAATAATTAAAAAATACATTGGAGTTTGTGATTTGATAACTTCAAAATGACTTGCTAAGCTATTAACTTTGCAGCAGAAATATTTTTAACTGGTTCCACAAAGATCACAATTTAATTATCTTTGATAAGTGTATTTATTTATGCACTACCATCTTACACAGCTAACTGGTCAATCCAGACCACTGATGACAAAGTAGTTCTGTTCAGATAGTAATCATTAAACTTGTCAAATCGCAGTTAATGTTATATTAATAATTAATAATGCTACAAATCAATTAAATTGGAAAACTTGCCACTCAATAGAAATACCTTTGCAAGTTATTCTGGGAACTATTTACTTTGCGGAGAGTTATGGTTTTCGGGAGATGAGGTCTTTGAGTATCACGGCAGTCTGCTTGCAGCCTCGGAGGGAGACGGCATCCGAGAGGGAGAGAGAAGGCTGCTGGCCGGCTCTACTTTCCACCGGCATCATTTTCGCCTCGCGGGGAGACTGTTGGTGAACTGTCACCAACGGCTGCGATCAATTTCAACATTTTACACCGAAAAAATTATAACGAGCTGTTTTTCATCTCCCTTTGAATGAGGGTGAAGCTTTTTGTCGAGGCGTTTAATGAAACGTTACCTTGTCTGTTTAACTCGTGTTAAATCCTCTCAAAAATACCAGTTTACAGGACACTCTTTTAGTAGCTAACGGATTTTTCACATTACAGTTTTATCTAACGGTAGCTTACAGGCGACATTTTAAGGCGGTTGCTCGATTTTTTTTTCTTTTTAATTCAGTTTCGTCTTCTGGTCTTAAAATCCAGATATTCTGGTTGAATCAAGTCTGAGATCATCTGTGGAGGAGAACCGACTGACAGCGCAACAATGGGGGTAAGAAACATTATTTATAATGCTTTGGTTTTCAGCTGCAAAAATGTCGGCTGTTTGTTCGGCACAGATTCGGCAAAAGGTGAGTCTGCAGATGAAAGGGTTAAAATGAATGAAGGTATGATGTTAGAATGACATTGTACACGGCCGGTTAGCTATTTATCCAAAGTGTAACGCAGTCAAACGGATCTGATTCCTCTCAGAAAAGTCATTACATTAGGTATCTGCTGTTTATAACACCAAATCAGAGGGTGTAACGATGAAGACGGGGATTAACTGGGATGAAAGTGGGGGATGCTTGGATTGCCTGGACTCATTTTTATTCATTGTATTTTTGTGGAGGAATATGCTGCAGCTTTCTGACTCATCCTTACTGAAGCAGCCTGATCACAGTCTCACCTAAATGACACGTTAAATGCAGGTGTCTCCATTCTCACCTGGGGAGACAGACTGAAGCTCAGGTACATTTATTCCACATCCAAACACAGCGTTTGAATTTCTCACAGCTTGTCGCCTCATTCATCACACATTTTAAGGGTTGTTTTGATGCGATCTGAAAAGCAATCTGGGGTTATTGGTCACGAACTAAAAGGCCAACAAGTTCCCAATAACAAGCCAGAATTGAAAACCTCACATAGTCAGAGATGATAAATGTGCAAAATCAGTTATAGACTAATATGTAACCTGCAAGCTGCCGAGTTTAGTCTTTCCTACCTGATTGGCTGCAGAAACTCCAGCTCACCCAAACTGAGTTTTCAGTTAGTATGCCATTTAGTACTAACTCATTTACACATTACATAATACAACAGTGTATGATGTTGCTGCCATGGATGAGGCTGGGTTTACTGAAAGGTAACAAAGCAACAATTGCATTTTGGGTATCCAATATGGACAAGTGCGTCAAAATGGTTCCTCAGCGATGTTAATCCTCCCTCTAAACCCCCACGCTCCTAAACATGTTGACTGATGGGTCCCAGAGGAAGATGCTCTCATTCACGGCAGCTCTCATCATCTCGTTTTAACCCTGATGCCTAATGAAACCAGGCTGAAGCTTGATCCAGTCCCAAAGTTAGGCTTTATGAAACCACTTTTATATCCTGTGCTGTTTTTATGAGGTAATTTTTTTCCTGATTCACTGATCATTATTCAACATTTCCTTGTATTCTGATAAATCAGAATTAGGCTAGCAAGAATATTTACTGTAAGGAACTCTGAACCTGTTAGTGCTTTCTCTTGTGCTCCTTATCCAGCTGTAGAGGTTTGGGATAAGAGAAAACTAGAGCCGAGTATCACCGCTGCTCTGTCACGGTTTGTAACTATGTCCACTAGACTGCCTGAGGGGGACACCGCACTTCGTCAAAGAGCGGGAGGTGGAGGAGGGAGAGTGGTTTGTTAGCTCATGGGGTGGTGGGGGATGGAGGGGTTAGTGGAAACTCCCGTGTTGTCTAATTTACCGTCGGATGAATGGAGTGAGTGAGGAGATGCAAATAAAATGGGCTGTCATGGAGTCAGATTAAGATCATAGGGAGGGTAGTTTCCAAAGCAGCTGGGACCATTTGAGATTGGCTAATCAGTTGATCAGGACAGGAGCTAATGATCAGGATGGAGGCTGAGGACAAGGAAGGCAGAGGTGAAATTAAGGTCAGCTGATTTACGCCTTACTGCAGACACAGTGATGGAGATGGGAGGACGAAGACTCACCTCGAGAAGAGTGCAACCTGGCAAGGATGGAGGAAGTGGAAGAAAGCTGATGCTGGGAAATATTTGTGGTACAGAAATGGGATGGAGGATACAGTGATGTAAAGGTTAACCATTGATACAAATACCAGGCTAAAGTGACTGTCCCCTCAAGTCCCATGATGCACTTGTGAGGATACTTTAAGATGAGAGCCAGCCACTGTGGGATTCACAGCCTGGTGTTTGTCCATGTAACACAGCCAGCTCTCTTTTATGGCTAAACTTACTTTGACTCCATGTCATCCATACATGGAGAAGCCGAGGGTTCATCCTGCAGTACTCCTCTGGATAAGCTGCTCTTATGGAAATCACAAAATCAGATTATTATCAATGTTAATATTTTCATACAAATAGAGGTCTGTAGATGGACAGAACATCAGGCAGCTGTGGCTGTGAGGTGTTCCATAGTACAACCATAGATAAATAAATCACCGTTCAATAGACAAATTCCTCACTAGTAATCACCAATCAGATTGCTTGATTGGTGATGCTCAGTTTTTAATAAAATATCTAAAAATTACACCAATAAAGTGTAAGATTGAACAACACAAAAGGCAAAGTTGTTTAACAACTGGGCAGAGTTTCACTTTGCTCATCTATATACTACATTATTTCCATCTTTAGCAGTTTCGACTATTAAGCAGCAACTGCCAGGCCATGAGAGTCGAACCAACCTAAAAGTGACACAATCAACATTTTCTCGTGTGGCCTAGCTAGCTTAAATAAATCAGCGCTGATTTTCTTAATTTTGGGAGATCTGTGATCCGAGAAACTGATCTCATCTGCTGATCCTATCCTCCTCTGCATGGGTCTGAAAATCAGCCACTGTCCCATTTTGCTTTGCTGACAGACAGGGCTGACTGACAGACTCACCCACCAGGTCATGACAAATGTCTTTTCAATATTTACTGAACTAAATTTTCCTCTGGTTCAACTGAGATTTTGTGCTGGGAAAACCTTCTCTTTAATATTCAATATAGTGCTAATTTGGCATTTGCCCCCTCCCTAAGTATTTTCGCTCATTAGGTAGACACATACAAACACATGTCAGACAGTTCAGCACAGCCTCAGTTTTTTGGCAACTTGAGGACAAACAGTTCAGTGATGGACAGAAGTCATAATGTCAACTAGTGGATGCTCTTTTGTTCATATAATTTGTTGTGTAATTGCTTCAGTCAGTCAATATTTCATTAATACCCACTCTGAGCCTCAGGACCCTCTGTAGTTTCCATCTGTGAGGCAGAGTGTAAGAAACCACATTGATCTGAACAATTGCAAATCACCCATTGTTGATCACCAATGTCACTGATTTGGCTCTCAGTGTAGTGAACGGTTTGGGAAAGGCTGTGTGACTCATTTGACTCCGTTTCCTGTTTAACAGCAAAGTGATGTTGAGGTTTTCCAAAACATCCCTATGCCTTCTGGAGCATCTTTTCATGTTAAGAAAGAAACAGTGTTACTTAAATGCCTAAATATGATTTATTTTTTTAACTCTTTTAATGTGGCCTCCTACTTTACTAGTGACTTCAAGCATTACAATTAGTCATTTTTATTGGATGCTGCTTTGAAGATGTAGATCAAGCAATTGGAATTTGATGGCATCAGTAGGGTTGATTATTTTGGCTGATTATTTTGGTTAATTTAGATGGAATCTGACGATTAATCGAATAAACTGAATAAGACATTGTCCTGTTCTGAAGCTTCCTAAGCGACTAAAAGAGAAAATTCTTGTAAAAAACAATTCAGTTATTTTTATTACATTTAATTATTTAAAATGTAGTACAATTCAAACATCTCTTACTCTCAAGTTTGAAGAATAAAAAACTTTTTTAAGTGGAAAAACTGAGAAAGCATTTTACATTACCTTAAAAATTAAAAAGCAATCTAAAATGTAATGCCTTTTACATTATACTTTGCTTTCAGTCTGAAGTTTGAGTTATGAAAAAGCTTTTGTTATAAAATATTTCAATTTTAAAATTTTTTTTACATCATCTTGATCAGCAAGCACATGCAATTTATTTTCCTGTGCATGTTCTACATGTATAGGAAATATATTGTTCTAACAGTGACATACTGTATAAGTTTGTCTCTTATAAAGGAAACCAAAAACCCCGCCTGTCAACAGTCACAAATGAGCTTGATGCATGTAGTTGTTTCCTAGAATTTAGATGTGTAACCTCAAAATTCAGGTTGGGCCAAATTTATATGGTTAAGTTCTAGGTCAGGCTTCAATGACAATTTTCAAGCCTATATTACATATAACACTGAGAAAACTAACCAAGTATACAAAATGTAAAGATATGTTAATGTATTTGTTGAAGTCTAAATAGAGGAGGAGGTAGTTCAGCCTGGTGAGCAAAGAAAGAAAATAAGGTTCAGAAGTTAGACTACAACTAGCTCAACTTAAGCTTTAATGTTTCCTGCTCAGGTGCTGCATCATTGAAGACATGTTGATGTGAAATGCCAATTTCATTATGCAGTGGACTGAGCTGGTTAAACTTTTCTGTTTAAAGTGTTATGTATGTCTTGTGCCGCCTCCCTCCATAGCTGCTAGTAGCACTTAGCATTCGTCAACTCCTTATTGGCAGAAGTCAGAGCGTTGCACAATACAAATAATCATCTGGCCGGAAGACAGCGCTAAATAGTAAAACGTTATTTGACGAAGCCCTGAGGTGGATCATTTTAAAATATTCAGGTCCTCTACTCATTCAATGAATTGTTACAACTCATCATGAACAAACTTCTTTTCATGTTATTATTAATCACGCCACACTGAAAGAAATGCAATAGCTGTTGATGAATATTTTACACAAATTAATCTTGGAGATCTTATCTCTTAAAAACATAGGTTAAAAATTTAAAATGACAGCTGTCATTTTTTGTGGTCTAGATGGCTTCCTCCAGTTTGAACCTCAGTGCAGACAAGTAGAAGAGAGCCTTGAAGCAGATGGAGGGAGGAGACTGTAAACAAAGTAGGAGTGTGAAGGGAGGCGCTGACGATGAAGAACCCCTCTTATGCTTTTGCTTGTGTGTGTTTAACAAGCAGTCCTTCAATATTTTCTAGGTCAGTCAGTTCGCTGAGCTGTGTGGTAATCCATTTCTTTTGCGTGCAGAACTATGATCTATTTAATGTGGCACAACCAGAGCTACTACTCTGCTCTCAAGGCTACACTGACGGGAGCCTCCATTCAGACTCAGAGCCAGCAGCGTGACATTCTGATCACTGGAACATCATCAGATTAGGTTGAAAAATGGGTTAAATACCAGCTGAATTGGTGCGAGCTGGAAAATACTTCGCCAACAAAGCTGCTGTCACTGTATCCGCTGATGTAAAGACCCGATAAAGGTTTTGCTGATAGTGGATCGTTATCTTTTGAAACTCCTGTTTGTCCAAACAGGGTTACGGCCATAAAATATTTCTGTCTGATGTCTAACATTTGACCCCTGATTTTGGCAGATTAAAAAAAAGATAATCCAGTTTCCCTCAGATTCGGCTCAGAAATAAATGTTGGATTGGATACAGTTCACCAGCAGAACAGATGAATACAAGGATTCTTCATGTTCCTGTGTGAGGACCTTGTTTTTACGTCCTAAAGTGTTGTAACTTATGAACAGTTTGCTCAGTTTCTTGAGAGAAAAGGTTGCATCTCCTCATTTGTCATCTTTCCTGAGCATATAAACAGACTTTTCAGACTTAAAAGTATGTTACATCATCAGATCCTTCCTCCATTCAGCTTTATGGCAATTTATGAAATTGAGAAATGTTCTTGGAGAAGTTTGTAGATCTGAGATGATTTTGGTGGGAAGAGTGCCAGAACAGGGTTGCAGAAAGTCACCCCAGAACTCGATTGTTCATTTATTGTTTATATGCACTTATTTTTGCACAATGTCAGGGGGCTGGTATTTATCTCTCGCCATCATTGGGTGAGGAGGGTGAGGTACACCCTCGACAGGTCACCACAAATTTCTCAGCTTAAGTTAAATATAAAGAAACATGTCATAGTCTTGCAGAAAATAAATTGTAAAGACAAAATGACAAAATGTGTGTAACGAATGCAGAGGCAGCGAAGGAGAGAGTGACAGAGGGGGATTATTGTTCAGTGGGTTAATCTGTGGCTGTAGTAAACATGCTACTGTCCAGGGTTCAGAACACTTTCTGACAGATGGCCAGAGATACGTAAACATGCAGTGTTTGTAAATCCACGTGCTCACACTTAAACGTGGAAGAATACGTTCATCATTTCATGAGTATTCTTTTTTAAATCTTTTTTTACCGTAAGACATTTCGCAAAACATGAAGAGCTGTTCTTCAGATTCATTAACACTTAATGAACTACACGATGTCCTGCTAGGATTCAGGAATATTTCCTACATGTTAAGAGGAAACTCCTGCTCTCCTATACGTCCATTAGTTATCGCGTTGTTTCGAATGGTTTTTATTTATTTTTCATAGAGGCAGACATATAAATTTTAATATCACATATATAACGATTGTACTGAATATTTTAGATATTTAGATGACCAGTCCTTTGGTTCCCGCAAGCAAGTAGAAATTGGCTCTTTTTTGTTGGAGATTGATCCTTCTCCTTTGGGAGATAATCTCTCAGGAATACAGCAGTGATAAGATTTTACTCTGAGATCTCATTGGAATGTCAGCAAAGGTTCAATGCTGAGTCAGATTTTTTTGTTAGGAAATTAAACAACCTATAGACTGAAAGTAAACCAAGTTTCGAGAATTAAAAAAAGTTCTCTTGTCCTCAATCCTTTGTGCCATTTTCTGGTTTCTGAGGGACAAGCAGTTTTTATCAGAGCAGCCGGCTGGTATTTTAGTTCTGCTGCAGGAACCCACGGGATGTTCCTCCGTCAGTGCAAAGAGAGCACAGTAAAACTTCAACAGGAATGTGAGAAATACTGAAATTAAATGTTTCCTCTTAAATCCAGGACTATAAACCTAGTTGGTCATTAATGAGGTGTTAAACAATGCTTCATTTACACCCAGTATTTTATTTATTGATCCAAGGTTGGGCAAATAATTAGATCAAGCAACCATAGAAACAACTATGATGGACAAAACATTTTATTTCATGTCAGAAGAAATAATGTCCACTTCTTCTTCTGACAAAAGTGGATGTTGCAACTGATCAATATAATGTGACCCATCATTCTAACAAATGAAGCTTTAGATTTAGGTTTTCTGTCTTGCATATCTTATAATTATATGTAATTCTAGCTATGTACCAGTATTTATGAAACTGCCAAAACAGTAAAGAAAATACATCGGTTTTCAAATAAAAAGCTGTTTTTTATCAAACCAATGACATCAAGTGCTTGATTTTCAATATTATGTTAACTGGAGGTGACCTGCAGACCTAAAACTACATAGATCTGCAAAAAGGAGTTACCAGCATAGAAATCAGGGTAGCTGAGGCTAAAAACATAATTTTATGTTTTTTTGGCTTCTCATCTCTTCTTGCTGCTTTATTTTATCTCCTAAAGTTATATTTGTTCAGTTTTAAGAATATTTCCAAATGATCTCTTGAGTCGTAATGTTGAATCAACACCAGTCGAATGTAGTTATTGTAGAGTAAACAATCTTAACATCTGGAATGACACGTAGTGTTTGCTTTTCTTCTTTGTAAAAGAAGTCTGAGTTTAACGGTTTGAGTTCATACGCAATCCTGAGTCTGCATCTGCTCAACGACTCAATGATTTGGACGTTTCAGCAGACTGGGCTATTGTACGTTTTCATAAACTACTTTAAGATTTGTAGTCCAAGTCTAAGTTGAATATTCTTTTCTCAGGTCAGTGTACCTTTCGTCCTCCTTCCATCACAGACTGAACAACAGAAACAGAATCAGAAATGATGGTGGGATAAATTGCAGATTACACCTAATCTGGAAACATTTAGTTCTTGTTTTTCTCACTCCAGAAGACTCCTTCTACATTTTGATCTCAACTTGAAGGTTCTCATGTCTTTTTAATATGATATCAATATTATATCCTGTCAGATTCACCAACCAGCAGAATGTGTCCTGATTGTATCGCCTGGTATCTCGATCCTCATTTGTCTTACATTTTGTTCCTGATTAGTAGATATTGTTCTCTACTATGAAGGACTAAAGGAAGCTTTTTGGCCTTTGTTTGTTCCAGTATGGACGGTCGGACAGCTACCGGGTGGCCACCACACAGGACAAGGTTGACAAGGAGGCGCAAAAGAAGAAGGGAGGCAAGGACCTGGATGACCTGAAGAAAGAAGTACCCATCGTATGTGCGCTTCCTGTGTTTCAGATATTGATGTTCCGCATTCATCTTTTTTACAGAGGTTCATTTGATGAACTGTATGAATAAAGGTTAAATTTGAAGCATATAGATGATCAGAACCAGATGAGTAAAGTCAATTCACCTGATCTTCCTGTTTTTAAATGAGATAATATAGAAGATGATTCAGCACCTCGTGCTGCAGGGTGTGGTTTAACATGGAGGAACAATTTAATCTCTTTGTGGAGTGATTTCTAAGAGGCAGAAATTCAAACCCACAGCATCTCTTGTTGATTTAAAGCCACTTTTTTTCAGATGAAATGATAAAAATCTGATAAAAATGCTTTGCTTTTTTAAAAACAAGGATTTGTTGTCTTGTGTTTAGTGGTTTTTCAGGTACAGATTTTGAATTCATATAAGAATAGTTGACATGAATTTTGATGGCATTTATCTGCTAGCTAAATTCACCGCCCATCTGTATTCTCTACAGACGGAACATAAAATGTCCGTTGAGGAGGTTTGCCGGAAATACAACACGGATATCGTTCAGGTAAGCTATTAAATTCAAACCACGCAGATCAGTCTGAAACTTCATGTTTCAGGACAACTACACCAGTTGGTCATTAATCACCTAAGTTAGAACATCAGTTTCAGAATCCTCTGTGTTGTTGTTTTATTTTCACAAATGTTTAAAATCAAATATTTTCCATCCTAAATGCTTTGCTTCTGGGCTCAATGTTTCTTTGGTGATTTGTTTTCATGTTTGTTTATTTATAACACCCTTCTACTGATTGGTAATACATCCCTTCTCTGTGTTTACCACACCCAGGGTTTGACCAATGCCAGGGCAGCAGAGTACCTGGCCAGGGACGGACCCAATGCCCTGACTCCACCCCCTACCACTCCAGAGTGGGTCAAGTTCTGCCGTCAGCTGTTTGGTGGCTTCTCCATGTTGCTGTGGCTCGGTGCCATCCTCTGCTTCCTGGCCTACACCATCCAGGCTATGACAGAGGATGATCCACCTGGGGATAATGTAAGTCATGTTGTCTAAATGGAAATGTAGCTTCTAACATTGTTACAATGTAATTTTAGTGGACCTATTGCATATTATTACTGAATCAGGCTATGTTCACACAGCAGGTCCTGATGCTCAATTTAAATTTTTGATGAAATCTTTTTTTGTTTTATTTGGCATCGTCATTTATACTACTAATGAAAAGTGACTGCAATAAGACTTCTGTGCAGATTATAATGCAGAGCATTCTGGGTAAATACAACCAAAACAAATGTGTCTGTCTAGTGCATAGGTGTCAAACTCTGGCCCACAGTGTAATTATATTTGGCCCGTGAGGCAATTTCAAATTAACATTAGAGTCGGCCCACCGGTATTATATGGTGGCAACGCTGTAACGCCACATTCACCACTTATACTACAAATCCATAATGCTCTGCTGTTTTTTGGCGCGTCAATCAGGACAGAGGCAGACACGCCTTCTCCTCTGTGTCAGTAGCACTTATAGTAGCGGACATGGGTGTATTAGGAAGGTGGTGATCCGTCTTCTTGTGCACTAGCACTTACCTATGTGAGCAACTTTTCTCCTCAATGAAAATGATGAAAACATCTCACAGGAGACGTCTGACTGACGAACACCTTTTTTTCGATAATGAATCGTTTCCTCAGCTCAAACCCCGAGGCCCAGCATTGATGAACTCAATGTCATCAATGTCAGGTATTTGGCTTGGCCGCATCAGAGCAGATCAGTGTGGCGCAAAATGAGCAATAAATAAGTTTTCTATGCACCTTTTCTTGTTACGCCAAGGCCTGAATGGTTTATTCATAGTTTATTTAATGATTTATTCATAGTTGTTATTTTATTTTCAAATTTATTAGCCTGTGCACGAAGCTAATTTTGACATTTACCTCAGAAAGGAGGCATTCAGTTTTATTTAAATTTTATTTGATACATTTAATATTTTATTTAATATATTAAATATATTTTATTTATTATATTTTATTTAATATAACAATATGTTTTATTATTATTAGCAACTCAATTTTGCACACTTGCACTTTTAAGTTAGATAACCCTTGCTTGTTCAGTATTTATTGTTATATTAGAACTTGCTTGGGTCCATATTAAAAGATTCATTTGTTCAACCTTGGCCCGCGGCTTTGTTCAATTTAAAGTTTTGGCCCACTGTGTATTTGAGTTTGACACCCCTAGTCTAGTGCTAGCAGGATAAATGGTGTGCAGTTTTTTACAAAATACAACAGAAATCCTACAACTGCATAAATTTTTTTACATTTTGTGAAGATGCAAGTTGTGCTCATGTCTTCTGCTTCTAAACAATCAGCTCAGGAGAAAATGTTTTCTTGTTGCTCAACATATGCATTCGGTGTCATATTGAAGAAAGTGTTGGTGCTTTTCAAGTTCTCCCTCAGTGGTAATCATTTTCTGCCTGATAGTTGTGGAGAAGTGTCTGTTTCAGGGTGAGTATTTGCTGCTCTGTTTCCCCCTTGTGCATGATCTAGTCAGAGATCATTGTGCAGAGTCCTCCAGGATGAATGTGTCGGCTGTTTGTCCCGAAGCTGCCAACTGGCCCGTCTTTCAGTTGACGCACACCGTCCTGTTAGCGTCCGTTTTCATGCTGCCAAAGGGAGATGGTGACTCTTGGTGTTTGGAACGTTTGGGGAAGAGAAAGATGTTGTCGGGTCAGCACGGATTCCATGCCGGGTCAGAGCACAGAACAGAGCCAAGAACAGAGGCTAAACGGTTCTGACGCACACAGCATGACCAGACAAAATACTGTGGGTCAGTCCGCAGGGAGGAGTCGGTGAAACAGCAGCAGTGTTGAGCCAGGATGAGCACTCCTCTCTGTTATCCACCAAAACATGAGTTCATGCTCTGATGACCAGCCACAAACAAATATAGACAACAGGACTTTGAGAAGTTAGTTAATGTATTTCACCACAGGTTAATGTTTAAGACAATAAAAACAGCTACAGCTTGAAGACTTCAGTGATAACTTCACATTTCTCTAAAATAATTTTCATTTCTTTCAGTCAGTTAGTTGATGTTGACATTAGCTGCTAAGGTGTATTTTTTCTCTGTGCTTGGATGCAACATATTTTTAGATCAGAAAAGGGATCTAAGTTGACAGTTTTTTACATCAAATCTGAAAGTCTCCTATTTTTTCTCTTCTTCTCTCTCTGTAGTTATATCTGGGTATCGTGCTTTCGGCTGTTGTCATCATCACTGGCTGCTTCTCCTATTTTCAGGAAGCTAAGAGCTCCAAGATCATGGAGTCCTTCAAGAACATGGTTCCTCAGGTGCAAATGTTAGATTTTTGTTTTTGCTTTTTTTCCTAAATCTCTAAGAAATATAATGAATCTTTCTATATTGTTTTCATAGTGTTTTAATAAAAGAACCCTTCCAAAACGTTTCTTTGGCACAATTTAAAGGTTCAATTTTCATATGTGACAGTTATGGCAGTCAGATGTTTATACGTAATTTTTTTTTTTCTGTAAAGCATTTTGCTTCGTACCAATTGATACCCAACTTTTTTGCCACAATTTTTTTTCTCTTTTTATGTCAGTTAAAAACATGTAGCTATGAAATATCTCATGACTGCCTTCCGTTCCCAGCAAGCCTTAGTGATCCGAGAGGGAGAGAAGATGCAGATCGATGCCGAGCAGGTGGTGGCCGGAGATCTGGTGGAGGTGAAGGGAGGCGACCGGATCCCCGCTGACCTCCGCATCATCTCCTCCCATGGCTGCAAGGTGTGCAAAAACCAAAAAAAAACTCAAGCTCTAGCAATTTCTCTGTTTAACTAGTTTTAAACGGTTTTCCTGTATTTCCAGGTTGACAACTCATCCCTGACTGGAGAATCGGAGCCTCAGACCAGGTCACCTGAGTGTACCCATGACAACCCCCTGGAAACCCGAAACATTGCCTTCTTCTCCACCAATTGTGTTGAGGGTAACTTCACTACTGTCAAGTTTATAATGGTCTTTATAAATTTAACATTAATGGAGACAGCAATCAACCATTTCAGGAGTGTATTGTATTTGCAGAGTAGAAAGGTATAGCAGACGAGTGTCATTATTTTTAGTTATCAAGTAACATGGTTTATTAAATAAAATAATGCAATTTCCCTTCTTCGGGCTGCACAATGGTGCAGTTGGTAGTACTGGAAGGTCCTGGGTTTGAATCCTGGCCTGGGGTCTGGAGTTTGCATGTTCTCCCTGTGCATGTGTGGGTTCTCTCCTGGTACTCCAGCTTCCTCCCACTTTCCAAAAGCATGACTGCCAAGTTGATTGGTCTCTCTAATTCTTCTGGTTTTGTGTGTGTGTGTGTGTGTGTGTGTGTGTGTGTGTGTGTGTGTGTGTGTGTGTGTGTGTGTGTGTGTGTGTGTGTGTGTGTGTGTGTGTGTGTGTGATTGTCCTGTCTGTCTCTGTGTAGCCCTGGGTTAGGTTTATGGTTACCTCTCCAGGGTGACCGACCTCTCACCCATTAAGCAATAGTCACTAGCACCCCTTACAACCCCACTAGGGATAAGCATACGATGGGCTGGATGGAATTTCCCTTCTTTTTACACATGATTTGTATCGACTAATAAGTGGATTAGAAATTTAAAGAAGAGGCACTTTTGTATTTAAAACTTCAGGGATATTTTGACATTTGTGTGAATGTAATTATTGTTTTCCACCTTCAGCCTCATATGTTTGTAATCTATTTTGCTGTTAAAGATAAAACTATAATGATCCTAATTAAGAGTTTAAAATCCCTGCCATGTTTAACATTTTACATCTGGTGCCCTCTTGTGGTCAAAATTCATGTCTCATGCCTTCAAGTTGAATCAAACAGTCAACTCTGTTGATGCTTTCATTTATTGTGATTTTATGTAATAATTTTGATTAGTTTCTGTTTTTAACTTTCTGTATTTTATTTAATGCCATAAGGCTAACAATGTTCTCTAACCTTCTCTCTAGGAACTGCTCGTGGAATCGTAGTGTGCACTGGTGATCGTACAGTGATGGGTCGCATCGCCACACTCACCTCAGGCCTGGAGACCGGCAAGGTAATGACTTCAGCAGCATCTGCAGGCGCTCCGCAGCGGTGCATTAAAGCTCCTGATTCGCAAGAACATCACTTATAGATGGTTATCAAATATTTATCCCTACTTTATCCAGTTTCTCTATTTTTGGGGTTTACAGATGGTTGTGTACGTTTATTTTTCTGCCATAACAGAATAGTTTCAGCTTATCTGAGCTTCAAAAAGAGAATGAGGAGCATTGTTTCATCATAGGTTAAAAACAGGTTACTTAAAGCATAAAGTTGCCAGCACTCTTATAAAAAATCTACATTTGAACAAGAATTTGTTTTTTGTTTTTTTTTCAGACACCCATTGCGAGGGAGATTGAGCACTTCATCCATATCATCACTGGTGTGGCCGTCTTTCTTGGCATGACCTTCTTCGTCCTTTCGCTAGTCCTGGGCTACACCTGGCTAGAGGCCGTCATCTTCCTCATCGGCATCATCGTTGCTAATGTCCCTGAAGGACTTCTGGCTACTGTCACCGTGAGTCTTCAGAGAAACTGGTTTGAGTGTTTGTGGTGTTGTTGTCTTTGAAGAACACAGAGGGGTTAGCACATCATCTCTATAATGTTTCTGTCAAGTTGGAATTTTGTTATAGCTACCTTTTGTGTCTTGTTCTTTCTATTTATTGTAGGTAGGGGTGAGCAATATGGACTACAAGTTTTATCACAGTATTTTGTAGTAGTATTTTGATAACGATAAAAGTGACTACAAGAATTATTTATGACTTTTTTTAGGTGACTTTTTACTTGCATAGCTCCACAAACACAAATGCACTTTCACTAAAAAGCTATTTTAATGAACATTGGTAGATTTGTTATTACTGTCAGTCTGTGTCACTGTGAGCCTGTTGTGTGTTTGTTTCAGTGTGTGTTTTGTAACTGCAGTGATTTTGCTCAACGTTTTGTCCGGTGATGTTTTTTTTTCTCTTAGTTTTGTGTTGTTGTTTCGTTTTTGTGTCTGTGGAATCTGTTCGTTCTTTTCGCTCCCTGTTTGTTTTGTGGTGGTGGTGTGTGTGTGTGTGTGTGTGTGTGTGTGTGTGTGTGTGTGTGTGTGTGTGTGTGTGTGTGTGTGTGTGTGTGCCAAAGCACTCATGCGTTTGTGTGTTTGTGTTTCTCTTTGTCCATTCTCCTCTCTGTAATGTCTCTTCCCTCTTTTCCAGACCAGGGCGGGGCTTTCTGCAATGACAACAGCTAGTTGATGTAATGACATTAGGTCTGCTACTTTTTAGCTTGATAGTCTGAATTTGGCCTCTTTGGCTCGGCCGTGGCTTGTTCTGTTTGGCCCTTTGGCCTTGCTGTACTTGGCTCATTACCATAATGCCAGGGTGTCAAACTCATTTTCATTTCGGGCCATATCAACATGATGAATGCTCTCAAAGGGCAGATTGTGCCAGAATGTATTGCTAAAACCTTTTAACCTCTTAATTAAAATATTAATAAATAGCTGTGTCTGCATTCAATGAGATCTTCTTAAAATGATAAATATTGTTCGTACTTTCACACTGGTCAGTCCCTCCAAGATTCTGCAATAGCTTTTGTGATAATCAAAATCACTGATTTTGTGGTGCTACTTTAGAAATACTTGCATGGAATTTTGCAATATTTACGCTTATGTATGACAGTAAATGTGACTTTTTGTTACTTGCCACATCAATCAGACTATAATCCTGACATCAAGTTAGGCTGAGGCAGCATAGTATTACAAATAAGAAACACTGCCACCTGCAGGTGGGAGTTA
Source organism: Poeciliopsis gracilis (assembly GCA_911649635.1). NCBI lineage: Eukaryota > Metazoa > Chordata > Actinopteri > Cyprinodontiformes > Poeciliidae > Poeciliopsis > Poeciliopsis gracilis. The sequence goes on from CAJVRI010000120.1 coordinate 556,074, forward strand.
GCATTGCTTAAGTCCCAAAGTTTTAAACCATTTAAAAAAAAATAAATTTACAATTGTGCATTCCAATAACAATGCAGGGCTTTGTTGATTTTGCATGAATTTTTGCAGTCGTGGAAAACTGGAGGGACTGATTGATGTAATTTGGCAGTGTATAGATAAAATAATATTTAAACACACAGCTGTTTTCTTCACAGCTGTGAAGAAAACCACCTGTTTTCTTCACAGCTGTTGTGGCCCTCTGGCTATGAGGCCAGAGGGCCACAAAAAAAAACAAAAAATAGATTTGGCCTCGACAGACCAGATTTGGCCTCTGGGCCTCGAGTTTGACACATTTCCCATAATGCATTGCTGTTCTGCTGCGTCACCTCACTCAGTCATGCCTCTGCATCGCTTTATTGGCTGTTAATACTCCTCAGAAGGAATCTTGATATTAGTGCATTTTGCTGAGCTGTTAAGGAGAATAAAATTGTTCGGGAATCTCGTTTGGGCTGTTTCTTAATTGATTTAGTTTGCTACTAATTAATTCTGCTCAAGCAGATGCTCCTCTAACAATAGGTTTCACAAATAAAGCACTAATTAATCTTTATTCTTCTCTTTCTTTGTTGTAATCACCATCTATCCATCTTTCTCTTGCACCGTTTGTCTCCTCCTTTGCCTCCCTCTTTGGCATCACTCTGTCCTTCCAGGTGTGTTTGACTCTGACTGCAAAGCGAATGGCCCGTAAGAACTGCCTGGTGAAGAACCTGGAGGCTGTGGAAACTCTAGGTTCCACCTCCACCATCTGCTCTGACAAGACCGGCACCCTGACCCAGAACCGGATGACCGTGGCCCACATGTGGTTCGACAATCAGATCCACGAGGCTGACACGACTGAAGACCAGTCTGGTGAGAATTATGGACTTGGAGGAGTTTCAGTTAATCCTTAACTAGATTCGAGTGCAACCAGGTTGAATTCAAATATTCGTAGTTCCCAACCAAGTAAACTTCAATAAATCTTGTTAATTTTTAAGACTTTGTTGAAGATAAATATTTAAATATTACATATAATATTTTATATGTAGCTCATGACATCAATAACCAATTAGCACCATGATTATGTCATCACCTAGCATTTGTAAGATAAATTATATGTTCTCATTTTCTCATTATCTCTATCTCTCATTTTGTCTTCCATAAATATATTTTTACAGTAAGTGAACTCCCAAGACAGCTGCATATTTAAATGCTTTTTTCATTAGAGGAGGAAGTCATTACAGGCCTCTGGTTTAGATTTATAAACATTGACTGGAAACTTTGTTTCAATCAATAAGACCATATAAATAATAGAGAAGTGTTTCAAATCAGCACTGAGACTAAAAGACAACAGCACAATAATAAATTAATTTTACAAAGCAATATAATTACTCTTGTTTATATTATGAAAATCTAAATTTATCATCTTAATTGTAAAATTGAAGCTCAACTCTACTCTCTTCATTTTTCAGCTACACACACACACACACACACACACACACACACACACACACACACACACACACACACACACACACACACACACACACACACATATACCATAGATGTTATCTATCTGATTTCTAACCATGAATCCTTCTTACTTCCAAAGTGAGAAGGATTTAGATTTAGATCAATCTAAATGTTGATCTACATTTAGATTTGTTGATCTAAATGTAGATCAACAAATCTGAGGACACATGCGTCCCCATGATAGTAAAGAGGTTAAAATAAATCTTAAACTCAGCTAAACACTTCGCAAAATGTACAGCTGGTCAGGTTTTCATACGTTCAAAAATCTACAATGAAACTAAACCACTGTTTGTCCTGTTAGTTTTAGAGCATTAAGTTCTCTAGAACTCAGTGAAGAAGAGACTAGATAAGAAACCAGGTTTTAGTTTAGGAAACACCCAGATGTCAGATAAAGTATTTTCTTTTTGACCCTTTTAGGTTCCTCATTTGACAAAAGTTCAGTAACATGGGTATCTCTGGCTCGCATTGCTGGACTGTGCAACCGTGCTGCGTTCAAGGCCGGCCAGGAATCTCTGCCCATCCTGAAACGTGATGTAGCCGGCGACGCTTCTGAGTCAGCTCTGCTCAAGTGCATCGAGTTATCCTGCGGCAGCGTCAAAGGCATGAGGGACAAGAACAAGAAGGTGGCTGAGATCCCCTTCAACTCCACCAACAAGTATCAGGTAGACTCAAATCGTTCTTGGACTAGGTCAGACCAGAAGTCGCAAACTCTGTAACGACTCTTTATTAAACACACAACGAAATATTTTTCCCATTCAGCTTTCAGTTCATGAAACTATGGAAGGAAATGCAACTCCGTACCTGCTGGTGATGAAGGGAGCCCCTGAAAGGATCCTGGATCGCTGCTCCACCATCATGATCCAGGGCAAAGAGCAGCCAATGGACGAAGAGATGAAGGAGGCTTTCCAGAACGCCTACCTGGAACTGGGAGGACTGGGGGAGAGAGTACTGGGTAAGAATAAACCCCAAGTTAATGCCAGACGCAAAGAAATTAAACCAACTTAGTAAATAAGTGATGTGTGATAAAGCGAAATGACACAGGAAAAATTGAAAGTTTGGAAGTTACTGAAATATATTCAGAGTTTGTACTGGTGCTTGAAACCCTGGAAAATGTTCACATTTCATTTAGGTGTTTTCAAGGTTTGGAAAGTGCTTATTATTCAAATGGTAGAGTTTTATAATAAAGTTCAATCTAATGTTTGATCACTGCCTAAATTTGGAAAACATTATTTACTCTTGGAACCAGATATTTTCATACAAGACACATGCACATTTTTTTCTCACTGTCCAAAGTTAATCCAGACCAAACTTTCCTTGTTTTGTCAATTAGAATTTAAGAATTTTTTTGTAATTTTATTTGTATATTGGTTATAGTGAAGATAACATAAACATATTCAAAACATATTTAGAGTTCTCTTTTTCTGCCCCTTCCAGGTTTTTGCCACCTGTTCATGCCAAAGGACAAGTATCCCAAAGGTTTTTCCTTCGACACAGATGATGTCAACTTCCAAACAGACAAGCTTTGTTTTGTGGGCCTCATGTCTATGATCGATCCTCCTCGCGCCGCCGTCCCTGATGCTGTGGGAAAATGTCGCTCCGCTGGCATCAAGGTGAAAACCTTTCAGGTCCAACTTTAAGTTAGAGAAGTTTGGCAAATCAGCACATTTAAAACATTTGTAATGTATCATTTTTTCTATGTTAGTTATGGTCTTAGATACAATTTCCAGTCCAAATTTAAGGTAACTTTAATTATAAAGAACTTTATGCTAACACAAAAGACCAAAGTGCTGCAAGGAGAAAGGCATCCACTATGTGACAAATTATTAGACGTATCTTTAGTACCACGTATTTGCCCATTCATTTAAAACTAAAGATTAACTCTGCTCTCGTTATGTATCCATGATTTCTAACATTAAATGAAAGGCTTCCTAGTATGTTCAACAACTTATTAACATTTTATTTTACTTTGGTAAATTGTTTCCTAAACATGCCTACTATTTGCTGTTCTGTAGGTTATTATGGTGACTGGTGACCATCCAATCACAGCCAAAGCCATTGCTAAGGGAGTCGGGATCATTTCTGAGGGCAATGAAACGGTGGAAGACATCGCTGCTCGTCTCAACATTCCTATCAGCCAAGTTAACCCCAGGTCAGGCAGCAGGCCCACGTTTATGCATCTAATCTTATTCCATTGATGAAAAACATGAGGGATTATGTAGTTCATCAACTGAAGGAAAGTAAGAATTAGATGCATGACAGCTATGTTTATCATTTGGAACAAACTGTTGCTTGAAATTGTTTTTGTTTTGTAGGGATGCCAAGGCCTGCGTGATCCACGGCACAGATCTGAAAGAGCTGACTCAGGACCAGATGGACGATATTTTGAAGAACCACACAGAGATAGTCTTTGCTAGAACTTCCCCACAGCAGAAGCTCATTATTGTCGAAGGTTGCCAGCGACAGGTAGAGTCAGCAAACATTAACTTGATTCTAATTGTTTATTAGTAGATCTCCTGTTGTTATATATTTGGTCAAATAATATGAATGTGTGGAACTTTCCCTCAGGGAGCCATCGTGGCTGTGACAGGGGACGGCGTGAATGATTCTCCCGCTCTGAAGAAGGCAGACATCGGCGTTGCCATGGGGATTTCTGGCTCTGATGTGTCCAAACAAGCAGCAGACATGATCCTGCTGGACGACAACTTTGCTTCCATTGTGACTGGCGTGGAAGAAGGTGTGTGAGTTAAAAACAAAGCAGGTGTTAGAGATTGGAACAAGTAAAAAGTTGGGAAATGAACTTAAAATAAAAGCAAATTAAAATGGTTTTAAAATTGTAAATATGATTTATGTTACAGTCCAAACCTTTTGTGTCTGCAAACCCTGACTAAATACTTGTCATGTTTTTGTCTTCAGGACGCCTGATTTTTGACAACCTGAAGAAGTCCATCGCTTACACCCTGACCAGCAACATCCCAGAGATCACCCCATTCCTGTTCTTCATCCTGATCAACATCCCACTGCCACTGGGTACCATCACCATCCTCTGCATCGACCTGGGAACCGACATGGTGAGAACAAAGTGTCAGTCAGGGATCCAAACTCTTGACCCTAATGCAAAGAAATCACTGTTCGGTCCCTCATTTTCCCACAGATTCAGCACTTCTACACACTTTGATGGATTCAACAATATGTTTGCATGCAAAGAGAATCAAAATAGATGAGCGGTAAATGAAACAATATCAGTTAGTGGGTCACTGACAAATATACGGCTTATTGGTTTTAACTACAAATTAGGCACAAACTGCAAAAACAATTTTATCATCATGTCATTGTCCAAGTACTGCCTCATATAACTGGAGTGGAATCTAAAGAATAATACAGAACCAACACTAGGGAGGAGTGTGGGAACGCCAAGTAAAGCTTGGCTAGTGAAAAGATGAATTTATCTGTGGTATGTTCATTTTTCTTTCTGAAGAATAAAGAAAACACAGAAATTGATAAGCTATTTTCTTCATCTGTCAGGTTGAAATTTGCTCTTACAGCAGTGAATTTATCACTTTTTTTCAGGTCAGATCCGAGTCGTGATATATTTTTCATTTGTCTTTCTGTATATAAGACATATAGTTGTAGATTTGTTACCAACATTGAGTCCTGTTTACATCCAGATGGTTTCTACAGTTCTTGTACATGTACTAATGATGAGGCACATGGCTCAGGCTCCTCTTCTCACACTGATGTGAGGATGAGAAAAACGTTTGGGCTGCTGAATGATAAAATAATCTGAAGTATTTTGGTGAAAAATCTCAAATTGAGCTCATTCACAGGTTTAGGATCGGTTGAACAAAGTGTGACTGCTTCTTCTGCTCATCTGAAACTGTTAATGTAAACATTTTAGAATTTTTTCCCCTCTGTAAATGAAATGTTTGTTTACGTTTCCATTAAATTGACTGGGGTTTGATGAATAAACCACGTCTGTTCTGTTTGAGGTTCCTGCTATTTCTCTGGCCTATGAAGCAGCAGAAAGTGACATCATGAAGCGCCAGCCAAGGAACCCGAAGAGGGACAAACTGGTCAACGAGAGGCTAATCAGTATCTCATATGGACAGATTGGTGAGTTATATTCTACAACCATACTCATAAAACATTAACTCTGTTAACTAGCATCCTGCTAACAAGAATGCTGTTTCTGTAGGCATGATTCAAGCTCTTGGTGGCTTCTTTGCCTATTTTGTTATCATGGCTGAAAACGGTTTCCTGCCGACTTACCTTGTTGGCATCCGGCTGAACTGGGACGATCGCTCCAACAACGACCTGGAGGACAGCTACGGCCAGCAATGGGTACGAGTCGCCTCCTGCCATCTCTCTGTGATCATGTTGGCCTTCAGACTTCTCTATTGATATCAGCCATATGGAACAAACATGAAAAATAAAACAAGAACTGTAATTTTCTGATGTGATGATGGTGTGAAGGCCAGCAGCACTGAAACAGGAGCATGTTCTGTTTTTCTGCCAGACGTATGAGCAGCGGAAGATCGTAGAGTTCACCTGCCACACAGCGTTCTTCGTCAGCATCGTGGTGGTGCAGTGGGCCGACGTCATCATCTGCAAGACCAGACGCAACTCCGTCTTCCAGCAGGGAATGAAGTGAGGAAGAAATGATCTCAAAGCGTTGACAAAACTTCTGATCATGAAAAGCTTTCTTTAAAACGAACCGGCTTGTATCATCAGATGATCACAGATCTTCCAATAGACTGGCAGTAAATTCTTGAACCAGGAAATTTATTTAACAATCAACATCAAGCAGGTCTGAGCTTAGTCGCATGTAAAAAATCTAGAAAAACGATCCAGCTTTCAATCAGCTTTTTAAACCATGCAGTTCCTCACTGCAGCCACATGGTGGCAGTAATAAACCAGATGTTCCAACATAGAGTGCTGTTCTGCTGATGAGGATGTGATTACAGAGCAAATTAAGACGAGTCCACACTTTCATTTTTTTCTGGCTGAACTCTGGGTTCCTCCTTTCACCTGTTACTCTGGATTTTCTGCTGCATCTTAAATTCTCCCAATATTGCATTTTACCTGTGATCGCTCAAATTGTTTCTCCTTCGTTTGTTTTGCAGGAATAAGATCCTGATCTTTGGGTTGTTTGAAGAAACGGCTCTGGCTGCGTTCCTGTCCTACTGCCCCGGGTTGGACGTGGGGCTCCGGATGTACCCACTCAAGTAAGAAACCTGCACTACACGTTCAAACCAGCAAAGGACAATAAATTCAGATAAAGGTCATTTGTTTCTTTTAATCCAGTTACTATATAGTCTTAGTTCTTCTCTCCTACTTTAATTCAGCAGCTCAGTAGTGATTTTTTAGTTTTTGTTCTCCCCTTCGAGGCCCGGTCTGTCCCGATCCTCTCTCACCCTGACTCTTGTTTCTCCTCAGGGCCACCTGGTGGTTCTGTGCGTTTCCGTACAGTTTCCTCATCTTTGTTTACGACGAAATCCGAAAACTCATCATTCGCCGAGACCCTGGAGGTGAGTTCAGACCCTCGCCCACTTTGATAGCAGAGACTCATTTCAGTCATGAAGCCTGAGTCAGTAACTGGTGGCTCCCTCTTCTTCTCCTGTTCCTTTCTTCCTCTTCTGTCTTTGCAGGCTGGGTGGAAAAAGAGACTTACTATTAAATCATCAAAGCATCCTTTCCTTCCCTAAACTCGCTCCTGCCTCTGTCCCTGCCTTCCCTCCTCCATCCACTCATCTGTTGCTCCTTTCATTTTCTCTAAAATACAAAAGAAAATGTTTACTCATCCTTCCATCTTTTCTTCATTCCCCCATGTTCATTTCTAAACTAAAAACACAACTGCCAAGACAACGAGAGGACCAACAGCAGAAGGGTTGAGGATAGGGGAGGCGTGGCCTTGTTACAGCCCCTCCCCATCCTCTCCGTCCCTCTGTCCTTTTTTCTGTCCAAAGTCTGTACAGCACTAATCTGCCAGAGCCACAGTTTGTGCCGACATTGTTCCTCCACTGCCGGCTTCAGCCGCTCATCGTTAGCGCGCGCGATATTCCGCCGCTGCTCGGTGCTCCGCAAACATCTCGATCCACGAGTTTAAAAAAACCCGACTGTTCCTCCGCAAACCCAAGGCAGCTCCCGCGCCCGTCTCCGGAGCGGAGCGGAGCAGACGTCCCGTTTCTGTCCACCTCCTGGAGTCGAACGGCCCAGATCCAGCTGCGTAATCACTGCCATCCCTCTCCTCTTCCTCCTCCTCTTTACTCACTGCCGTCCTCCTCTTCCTCCTCTCCTCACCAGTGAGCCGAGCGCTCAGCGACGCCCCCGGCAGGGTGGAAGAAAGGCTCCACTCCCTCCTCTCCCATCCCTGTATTCTTCTCTGTTAATCGTTTTCTAATAGATGACTGTGTGTTTTTTAAAAACTCAATTGTTTGTAAAAGCTTTGTGTTTCTTTTTCTGTTTAAGTTCAGAGTGGGTCTGAGAGATGCTTGTTTTCATTCGGACATGATAAAGCACACTGTCCCTCCTTATCCTTCTTCTGAGCCCCCTCTCCTCCTCCCTCCTGTCGATCTGTCCCAGTTTCTGTCTGTTTGTGAACACTGTGGAAACCCGCCGTCCTTCCTAAACTCCTGACCAGATCTCACTCCTGTTCCCTTCCCCTTTAAAAAATAAAGAAAACAATATTTCTGTGTCCTAGAAAAGAGAGATTTCTCTCCAGTTTCATTCTTTAAATCTTTGGAAAATGTGGAATAAGGGCCTGAACCTTAGCTCCTAAAACAGCAGCAGATGAAAAAAAGAGAAGTAAATGAAATAAAAACAGAAGAATCTCACTTGTTCAGCTTAATCTCCAGTTTGTTTTTGTGTGGAGTTATGTCAAAAAATGGGAATAAATTCTGTGACCAACTCTTACATGTGGCAACAGTGTCAAGTTGTCTCTTCTTCTCCCTCTGAGTTTCATTAAGTCACTTGAACGGGACAATAAACAAATCAGGACTGAAAATGCTTTTATTATGATTCCTAAAGAATGAAAAACATCAAATGAAATAATAGATGTAAACCTTCATGTCTTCCCCTAAAGCAGCACTGAGGAGGAATCCTGGAAAACTCAGACGTATTACAGAACACACATTACCTGGATTCCATTTACGGTATATAAAATAACAAACTGCAGATGCTACATTAACCTCAAAGAGAGTTCTTGTTCTTCCAATTTAATTAATTATCTTCTGAATTCTATTTTAAAAATAATCATCTCACTCATTCAGCTATGAATGAGTGAGATGATGGTGAAACTTTGCCAGAACATTTTTTTTTTATCTTCAATGTTTTAATCTCCTTTGTGTAGAAAAAATGCTTGTGAGATTAAAAACCTGTTAAAAATAACAGCATTAAGCATCATCAACCAGATTGATCTCTGCTTTTGAAAGAATAATACGAGTAATTTGATTAAAAAGTTAATTGGAAAATATGAAGAGACCAAAATTGCCTGCTGAGTTGATCTCAAATACTTTCAAAAGGAAATGAAAGCCAGGAAGAGTTGGGAGAAAATTAATTACTGTTTGGACAGATGAAAGAAGATCCAAAAGGCCAATAAGAAGCTCTGAAGTAGAAACAAATAAGGTTACAGATCATCAAACAGGATAATGACTGGCCTGAAGAAAGCCAGAAATATCTCTATGAACTAACTGGTTCTTTTTAGTCAGCTGACCACATTTGAGCGCTGGGTTCCCACTGTGATGCACGGTGGTGCAGCGTCATGATGAGGGCATGTGTATTCCATAGCAGGTGATAAGGGGTAAGTTTGAATCCATCAACATACCTAAAGAGATTATTTTAAAAAGAAAATTTGTGTTTTTACGGAATAAAGAAGCCAAACAGGAAGTCGAGTTCTGCTCCACAGTTCAACAGGAAACTTGGAGGGAAACGTTCAACATGTCGAGGATCAGTGGAGCGTTGGCCAGTATTGACTTTAGACATATTCACAAAATGCAGCACACACAATATTTTCAATAAGCTAAATGTTAACAAGTATTAATAAATTATCAATAAATATGAACGAAGGCTGATCCAGTCAGGGATTTTCCCTCAGGGTGTGGATAACCTGGTCGCATTAATCAGACCCAACGCCGCTTCCAGGACATTATTAAAAGACAGACACATTTTCTTTCTCACTGTCTGAAGTTGAAGAAGAAGAAACTTTTCTTATTTTTTGTCAGGATCATCAAAATGATTTCTGTTTGCTAAATGCCAGAAAACTTAGCAAGGACTTTTTTTTTTTTTTTTTTGTAACTTTCTAAGACCAGTGAGGTGGATAATGAGTGTTGGAGAAACATTTCAGAACAGAATGTAGAATACAATCACAAGATAATATTAATATTTTTTACTAGATTTATAATTTTCCTCCAAAGTTTGGTGTTGGAAAAGTTTGAAAATACTTGAATTGTACCGTGGGAAAAGTGTACAAACCCTGAATTTGTATAAATCACATTTTATTTTTTATTAAATCTTAAAATCTATCAATCACTTTCAGAAGTTGATTTTACAGGGAAAAGTCTAGAAAGATGGTTCCTAAAGTTCTGGTCTGGTTACGACTCGGATGCTTCGTTCTTCACTACTTTGTTCAAAACTCAGCTCAGAACATCTTGATCCGTGTCCACATAGTTAAAACCTGCTTTAAAAAGCAAAATCTCCACATTTGATGTCCTCTAAACCATCGTATCAGTTAGCTGATCAACTAAACAACCGGCAAACAACAAGGCGGCCATGTTGAACTGAAATCTGGCGTTCAGCAGGAATTAATCTAAATTTTCAGAAACACGTGGGTCACCTGCAGCTGCAGTCTTTGCTCTTGTTCTTCTGAGCAAATCTTTTTTTTCTTTTTAAGGATCTCTTCACTTGTACAAATAAACACACACTCAGACTGGGAGCACTGGTGTTTCATGAATACCATTACAAGGCTCACAGAGCAAATGAGTGCTGCTGCCCAGTTGACTCCCAGCGTCGTAACCCAGGGAAATGGGTCACCTCCTTATACTTTCTGCTAAAAACTGCAGAAATATGCCTTATTTTCTATTAGAGCTCAGCCGCAAGTGCTTGGGAAGTAAATCAGGCATCTTTTAATAAGACTAAAACAAATCTGAGAACCCGGTTATGAAAAGGCCAATAAAACGCCCTTCCTCCCCCAGTGTCAGCGCTCTCTTCTGAAGGATAAGGCCGTGCTGATAATGGAAGGATGGATGTCTTATTAAGCACATTTACCATCCGCAGGAGGACAGAAGGTCACCTGTGTGATGTGAACTTTCCTTCTGATAACGATCTTTGACTTAAGCTTTTGCTGAAAATGTCTTCCCGACGTCCTGCTCTGTAGGAAATGACAGATAAATGTAGATCCCATCTCTCTCAACCCGAACCCCCCGCCCATCCACCCACCCACCGCCCCACCGCCGATCTTTAAAACCTCCTTCAGTTTTAGAAACAAAAATATAAAACTGACAACGTTGGAACTTCAGAAGGACAGAAATGGAGGTGAAACATCAGATATAAAGATTTTCCTCTTCAGAATCAATTTTAAGGATCTTTTTCAACAAACTTGCACAGATCTCTCTGGATGGTCGATTAAAATAGGAAATATTTCTGCCTTTTATGTCTGCTTGGGCTTTTTTAAACTAGTTTTTATCTAGTTATCATTCTTCAGTAAGAATGAATGGAGATTCAGTCATTTTCATTGCTGTGATGCATTTTCCCCTGCAGAACGGCTGTGGGAAAAAATATGAACACCATTTATGTTTTCCAGCCTTTTTTCCTAAAACACTCTTAAATCAGTTCAACGCTTATTTTCTCAACTGTAGACATTTAAATTATTTTCTTCAACTTCATTATAGAGTTGTTTATTGAAAGCAAAAAGTTATGTATGAGCCACAAGATACCCAGGATGATTAGGGTCTTGGATTTGTTAAAGAAATGAATATGGCTGATTTTATTGCATTGCTATTGCTATGTGATAATATTTGACTTTTTTTTTCATATTCCACCAGATTGAACAAGTACAATTTCCATGTGATAACTAATGAAAACTAAATATTTTAGTTGGTATTTAAAGTGTTTAAAAGGATTGAATTGTATTTTTGAGAATGTAATTTTTTTTGTAGTTTATGAAAATGCTGATGTGTGATGATTTTTAGTGGCACATTTTTGCCATAAATGTGTTTAGAGGGATTTGAATCATTCAGAAAAGGACAGATTTTCAGTCTGAAACATTTTAGTTTTATTTTATCGACTTTCTAGTGTTTTTTTTTTTCAGTGTCTTTAGTTTAACCATCCCAGGTTTACATTTTTTTATTTACTTCTTATTCAACATATTTTTTCTATCACCGATGCTTAAATTTATATATTATCTAATAATACATTAGCAGAATTTTTACCTTTTAAAATTTAATATTCATATTTCTGAATAAAATCTTTAGCTTGTTTTGAAATAATGGCTCATTCTATAATATCCAGGATTGTTTTTTTCTGCTCTGAATGAATGTGAATCATTCTGGCGTGTTGCGTTCGCAACTGTTAGCTGAATTTATAAAAAGACAGTTTGATGGGTGAAAAACATTTTATCTCCATAAATCTTCACAGATTTAATCTCTGTTATTGAGAGTTTCTGTTTGGAATTGAAACCTGCTTTTCTTCTCTTTTTCTCCGGTTTTGTACATATTTACACATGTTTACGCCCAGACCTGATGAACCGCGTTCAGAGCTCACAGTGAGGGGAAGTGAGGCGGTTTCTGCAGCGCTGCATGCGTCGTTAGTCGGCGGCTGTTACTGCACGCACGCGCCGGCGCCGCCGAGCTTCTCCTCATCCTCAGCCTCACGCAGACACTGATCCACCGGCAAACATCTGTTAGAATATAAAAAGGAGAGGAGAAGCCTCGTAGCGCTGCAGCTCCACTCCACTCATTATGACACACACACTCGCATCCTTCTCTTGTCCTCTCCACATACACACACCGTCTCTCAATCTCCTACCCGATTATACCCGCACACTAAAACCTCTTTCTCCACACCTCCCCAACACTCTACCTTCCCTAAAACCTTTTTTGCTTCCTCTGACACACACACACAAACACACACCTCCCCCCACCCCCATTCCAGTAATCTGGCTGGCCCGTGGCCTCCTCTCTCTCGCTCCACTGTTCTGTGTGATAGAATATCGATCGGTTTGCCTCGGCTCGGCGTGGAGCAGGAGGAGGGGGCAGCTGCAGGGCTATAGGGTGTGTGTGTGTGTGTGTGTGTGTGTGTGTGTGTGTGTGTGTGTGTGTGTGTGTGTGTGTGTGTGTGTGTGTTGGATGGGGGGGGCAGTGGTCAGACATGCTCCAAGGTTGTTACCACAGCAACAGCAGGATGGGTCAGAGGGTTGCCATGGCGTCCAGGTCGCAGGGTCAGGGGGAGGGTCCTGGAGGGCTTCTGTCTCTGTGCGAGTGTGTGTTTGTGTTAATAGGAGCTGTGTGTGTGTGTGTGTGTTTGTGTGTGTGTGTGTGTGTGTGTGTGTGTGTGTGTGTGTGTGTGTGTGTGTGTGTCCAGTGCTGCTATATTGAGTGTGTTAATAATGAATAGTGTTGCATGCTGTCGCTACATCTGAGCATCTTCCTACACGCCGTCGGTTCACTTTATTTATGGATCAGATTCATATTTTCACACGTTTTAGACCAGAAACGTGGAGAATTATCTCTAGCTGTGTTTCCATTGATCATATAACTGTGCAATTTGGAATTACAAAAACAAATTTGATCAACGGATTCACAGCAATTTGCTTGAAAAACAAAGATGACATTTTATGATAAAAAGTTTTTGCGCTTGGATGTGTCGGGTTTCAGCCGTATTGGAATTAGTGTGTTTTGTAAAACTGCAGTGGAAACACACCAGCCATGTGACCAACAAATGATGTTACTACTGCCAGAAACGATGAAGAAGACAGGAAGTGGTTGAAAGTCAATTGTGTGGCATGTGAACCAATTTATTCATGTTATTTTTATTGCATTTCTTATTTAATGGAAACACCAAAGTTGCAAATTGAGGGATTTGCTGCTGATTCATCAGCAGAAAGACTTTATTAACGCCCAGACTTTCACTGATCAGATTTCTCCTGGCTGATGCTGATTTCTGGAGTTTCCTTTAGATTTGACCTGCTGATTCCATATTTGACAGCTTCAGATTTTAAAAGGACATTTAGGAATCGATTATATACAGTATACAGATCAAATAAAATACATTTTGCATTTAAGAAAAAAAAAGTTCTTTTTCTGTAAATATGTTCAACACAGAACTCCTCCAGTGGCAGTTTAAGCTTCACCTGATTCAAATTATGTTGAAAATTAGTGATTAAGCTCCTTTTTCCTGCATCGATGTTCAGTCCAACAGAAAGAGCTGAGCTTTGCACATGTTGATGTTACAAGGATTTTTTAGCTTCAGATCCAAACTACAACTGATCACTAAAGGAAAGTTATTTTGTTGTATTTTAGGCAATAAAATGTTTAAATGTCTCATTTAAAAAGCAGTTGGATTATATGTTTATTTACATCTTTTGATGTATTTCCAATATTGTCTGGAAAAAGCTTAAGTGGTAGAAATAAATATCCAAACTGCCAAATTTTTATCCGATTAATTAATCGTCAGAACAATCAATTTCTAAAATAATCAGTTTTACAGTGAACTAAGTTTAGAATGATGTAAAATATATTATGTCAACATAAATAAACAGCTTAATTTCTTGTTATTTTATACCTACAATATGTTTAAATACCACAGTGAAGGCCTGTTTATCGGACTGCTGTGAAACTGTCATTTTGTATGAAATGCAACATAAAAACAGATTTCTGCTTTCTGAATGCAACAATTACTGACATTTTTTTATTTTATGCCTCATTTTATCAATTTGTTGCAAGTTGAATTCATGGTACAACTTAACTTAAAAGTACAACAAAATAATGCTTCAGTAATTGAGCTGATCAAATAACATAATCGATCAATTCCAATCTCATTGACTAATTGATTGGTGCATCTCTATTGACCTCCCATCTGAATGAAAAAAATTGGAGACAGTAGTTTTTATTCACTAAACAATAAAACACTCAAGTGCTTCAAACTTTGGAGGTAAATTAGAAAAAATCAAACATTCACAAAGAGAGAAGAATGTTTTAATCGTTCCTTTAGGAAAAATCGTTTCTCCAAAGTTTATTACGTCATGAAACCGAGGGGCAATAATATAGTCACACAGCAGTTTACGCTGAACATGCTGACCAAAACAAACACTTCCATTAAAAAGCATCAACATTATGAAGACCTCATATCTGCAAATCAATAAACAAATACGTAAATGTTGACAAGACGTCTGCAGATTATCCTCTTAACTCCACCTGTCACAGAAAATCAGATAAAATATCTCAACGCATCAAATGAACATCAGAAACTCGACGGAAAAAAACAACATTGAGTGGAAAACAAGAAAACTTCAAATAAAGAGAAAATCAGAAAAACATGCTAATTTCATACTCGGTTATTGTGATTATATTTGTTACAAATAACTCATATGTTTCATTCTTCTGTTTTCCTCGCCAGCTTAGCAGGAAATGGAACATTTATCAACATATTTAAAGTATGTTGATGATTTTGATCATGGCATTGACAGAATGTAATGATTATTGCTAAAATGTTCCATACAAACAAACTTCATCACTTTCTGAGATATTTGTCTTCTGTCTCTAAAACCTAAGACATATTTGGCATTAAAGGCAGGAAGTTCATCAAACTGGCCAAAAACTGAAGATTATTTGCATGCAGAGCGAAAATGAACAATTTAAAAACATTGATGAGCCATTGAGCAAGGCACTGAACCCCAACCTGCCACCCATCTGCTTATTGGTGCAGCTGAGTGAATGTGGGGTTAGTGTAAAGTGCTGTGAATGTTCACTGGAACTAAGAAGTGTTGTATGAATTCATCCATTTACAGTTTATTGTCTGACTAAGAGTGAAAGCAATCAATAATCAATAGTCAGACATATTTGGAGCAAATACTAAACCTCAAAAGCCAACCTTAGACTTAGCGTCGAGCTCATCGTTTAGTCAAAGGTTCTGGATGTCACCAGAGATCGTTTTCACTTCCACCCTCTTTTCCTGTGACGAAGGTCTGCTCTTCATCCTCACCAGCACACTGATCACAAAGATGGCCGCTGTACGAGACAGAAAAACTTCAGAAGATGTTGTACAGCAACATGACAGCAAAACATGTTTAGTTTGATGATTTTTTATATATATAAATCTCCATCTAAGCCTTGGATCAACACAGCTGCAACACATTTTTATTCATTTTTACCCAAAACCTCATGATTGTGTGTCCAGTTGTGGGTTTGACTCTGTGTTAAAAGAAACCTTAATTCACCAAGATGTGGCTCAGAATACTAATTCACATCCAGCTTGACTTATCTGCTCAAAAGCACCTTACTTCTACGATTTCCTCCTTCTCTTTTTTAGATTTTAAGCCAGTGGACCAAATAGGATCTTAAAGTCACGAGGCGTCCGTGCAAAGCCAATCTCTAGCCGCTCCCCCTCCTCCAGCATGGCACGTCTCTGCAGGGTTATCAAGCAGTCCCTGTGCAGCTTGAACGGCTGCGTGTGTGAGACGTTTCTGCTCCATTTAAGGAAACTTTGTGGCAGAAATAACAGATCCAGGTTTAGTTTTCACTCACTGAACACTCCCAGGAACACGGTTTCTGGCCGCATGAGGTTAAAAAGCCAATCCCTCCAGGTCTGGCCACCTATGTATGGAACGGGACCAAACTCACTGATGGCAGGATCTGCAGGAGAGCAAAGAAAAAGTGTTGGATGCATTTATAGTTTTTCAGTCTTATGGAAAATTATCCTCCTGCTCTAAATACTCACATGGTTGGTTAGTGGTTGCTAAGTAGAGTTCATAAAATCCCCTATAAAAGAGGAAAAAAGAGGATTTATCAGTGACATTAGCTCACATGTCAAACATGAGGCTCCGGCGCCAAATCCAGGTCGCCACAGGTCATTATGTGGCCCTCCAGAATCTAGAGACAGACAAAAATAAGAGCAAGTTTCCACCAAAAAAAATTTTTAAATGGTAAATGGACTGAACTTATATAGCGCTTTTCCAGTCATTTTGACCACTCAAAGCGCTTTACACTAGAGTCACATTCACTCATTCGCACACACATTCATACACCGATACGCAGACCGGTAGGCAATTTGGGGTTAAGTGCCTTGCCCAGAGGCACATCGACTTGTGGCCGGAGGAAGCTGGAATCGAACCTACAACCTTTGGATTGCAAGACGACAACTCTGCCACACAACCACAGTCGTCCTGTAAACATAATTTCAGAAATTATCTGAGGGGGGGAGACGTGGACATTTAAAACCAATCTTCCATATTATCCAAATTCAAGAAGTTCTTGTCGAATGTAGAAGCAACTACTTATTAATATTTTAACAGTTTAATGGGTAGTTTTCTAGATACATTTTCACAACCGTCCCTGTGAAAACATTCATGATTTTGATTTGGCCCAAAATGTAAATGAGTTGACGCCCCTGCATTAGATGATTCATAACTTAGTGGAAATCCAACAACTTGAGCCTGATTTACCATATTTGGCAAACAGATAACATCAAATGTAAATTCCAGCCAAGCCTCCAACTTACTGTACAACTGTTTATGATTGATATGTTGTTCTACCAGTTTCTGACGTCTGAACTTTAAAAATGAAAGCAGAAGTTTTTCCTCTTCATTTTTTTATTTATTTTTATTATTTTACAAAAATGTAATAAATGTTGCCTTACGTAGTGAGAGACAAGCTGAGGCAGAAGAGGAAGAAGGCCTTCAGGATCAGGATGAATGAATCATCGTCCAATCTGCGCTGGCCACCGCTGCAGTTCAGCCTGGTGGCCACCAGGTGCCGCAGTAAATCATTTAGCCGCAGAAATCTAAGCGGAAATGAGAGAATCTCGTTAAAATAACATCTGGATGTGGCCTCGGCTGCTTCTACTGGGTTAAAATCATATCAGTCTATTAAGTCTGGATGAATTCTTTTGTTTTTGGTCACTTTCCGCGGTGTTTACGTAAAATCACCGGATAACAGCTTTACACAGGACAGTCGCAGAGGTTCCGGTTTACCCGGTTCGTACCTGAGCTTGTCGTGTCGAACCTCCTTCAGGTCTTCACCTCCATCCATGCTGGCCTCCACATCCCCCATGTGGCCCCGCAGATGAAAACCTGAGCTGGGGCTCGGCTGTTTTGCGGGAGCTGCTCTGAACTGCGTGTTCCCGCAGGTTTCCGGGTTGTGCTGGGAAGTGTCCGCCCTCCTTCAGCAGAAGGAGGAAGACCTGCGAGTCAGAGCCGCTTCTCCCAGTTCAGTGGCTTCATTTGACCCCAATTCCTCAAAAAATGCAGACTGGACATCTGTCAGGGGACTTTAACACGAGGTTGTGCACAGCTTTATATTTTCACCTTGCCAACGTTTTAATATGGAAGCCCAAGTTTAACACACACTAATCAAATCAAGAAAAAAACGTTTCCTCAAGATTAACTGATGTGGGGAAAATCATTGGAGAAAAGCAGAAAACTTCAGCCTCGTATTTTAGCGCATTGTTGAAATGTTTGAGTTGTCTACCTGTAAAACTTGCTGTACATTTGGCCTGGAGGGTGTTCCATAGAGAAAACGACCTGAAATTAAACCAACTTTTTCACTAACATGTTACCTAATTACTTGTTCTGTTGTTACCAGTGTGGACGAGTCTATCATTGTTGTGTTTTACATGCAAAAATAAGAAAATAAACGAGAGGAAAAGAGATGAAGACTAAAGTTTCACATCAAACCTGGAATTAGAAATTCACATCTGTCTGGAGGAGACAAAACATGTTTCACATGTTATAAATGAAATAATCTGCAATTTTAACTTCCATTTATAAATAAAGTAGTTATTGATTTAAGCTGGTATATCCCGGTGAAAACTTAACATGAGTTAGCTTTGTGTTATTTTGAGTGGACTAAGATATTTGCACTAGAAACCAAAACAGTTGGTAAGATTTTATTTAAATCTAAAAACATTTTTAGTTAGTACATTTATTTTTTGTAATCATTAAAAAGCAATGAATGTTTATTGATCTGAGATTGTTTTAATGTGTGCCAGCAGGAAGTGGTGTCATAAAGGAAGCTCCTTTCCTGCAGTCAGGCAGCTGCTGCTGCGTGTCGCTGCCTCACCGCCTCGCTGCCATTCCACCTTTACTTTACTTTACTGACTGTAAATTGTTTGAAAGCCTTTCAAGCAGCAGCTTTATCTCTTTTGGCTGCAACAGTCCAGGTAACGTTTGAACGTGACAAAGGAATTGAGTCTTAATTATCAGTTATTGCTCTCAGGCTGCAGCTGCGATTATCATATTAGACGTGTTCAAATTGGGGCTTTTTGCCTGAGAAATGCTGTAAAAACATGAACAGAAGGACTGAGTCAGGTCTAATTCATAAAAACTTGTGACTGCTGTGTAGTTTTGTCTAAATATTTTAGTATCTGTATTATTTAGTCTGATATGAGCTTCCTCGCTTCACTGAAGGCTTTGTGTTTTTATTTCCGTTGACTCTCTGCTTCCTCCCACACTGATCCAGCTCTTTCTTTTCCACCTAAAGTTGTTTTTCTTTCTCTAATGATGTCTCTAGGTTTTTTTTTCTGTTCTTTTTTTTTTTATCTTCTATGACCTTAATATAAGTTTTATTAGAAGGGAGAGAAATCACTTTCCCAGACGCTGAAGCTCACTGTCTACCGCGAGCGGAGCTTCATCACCTGCTGCTGTGGCCATCCACACACACACACACACACACACACACACACACACACACAGGTTGCAGTCTCAACTCCGTCGCCATGGAAACAGCTAAGATGCTGAGTGCAGGGGAGGAACAGGATGTGAGGAGAAACCCTCCGTATGGATTTAAGGTGAGCGTTTCTGCACGCCGTTTTGCTCACCTTCACACATTTTGATTCCTAAAAGTTCCTCTGTTTCAAATAATTCTCCCTCTCCTTCCTTTTTTCTCATTCTTTTGATTTTCGCCTCACTGACCCTTTCAGGATCAAAGCACAGCCGCACTTAGAGGCAAATTACAGTTAAAGTCTGCATTTTAAGCCCGGCTGACCCCCAGTTGGAGTCAAACGTCCTGAATGTGTGGCTGTATTAACTTGGACGCCGCGTTTTGTCCACTGAACAGCTCAGGACTCCGTCTCGCTCCCTCTCTCTCCCTCTGTCTTCCCCCCTCCTTCCTCCCTCTCTTTTCTCCTGAAAGCCAGATGGGCCGCAGCTCCTTTTATTCTCGGGCCCCTGTGCACGTGCCGAGGACACCGGGCCTCACGGCGTTTAATTCACAAGCTTTAACTGCCCCCTTCTTTTAACCCACACATCCAGCCTCCTCCCTCCTTCTTCCTCTGCTTTCTGTCCCCTTTCCTTTCTTTCCAACACCTCTCCTGCAATGCCTCCCATCCCAGGCATGATACTGTAGAGCTGGCAGGTTGCTGGATCCTCAATGCAACAAAGCAACGTTGCTGCAGGTTGCTCCACAGCTGTCCTATTTGTGCACAGAATATTGATAGAAAACATGATTTAAATGTATTTCTGTCCATTTCTATTTCATTTTATTTATGTATTTAGGTATCATTTACTGTCTTCTAATATTTCTCTGCTCTTCATTTTAATTTTATTTGCTTGGTTTCTCCAAATCAATGCATGTTTTTTTGCTTCTTGTTTATAAAACTGTTGTTTTTGCAACTGATATATTTACATATACATATACAGATTTAAACATCAAACATAGAGATTTTTTTGTTTATATTTTCTCTCTGTATTCTCTGACAAAGCTTAGTCTGTATTTCCTTTAAAAAAAAAAAAATCAAACATAAATCTATGTGCTCTTCATTATTTCCTAGCTGCATAACTTTTTGATTTTCTTTTTTTTTTTTTTTTTGCAGTTCTTATTCACTTTATTTATGTATTTAGGTAATACTTAATGTTTTCTGATATTTCTCTTCATGTTAATTTTCACTTGCCTGGTTTCTCCAAATCATTGCATAATTTCTGCTCATTCATAAAACTTGTTTTTGCAACATTTACATATGTTTTTATCCAACATATATCAAATACACATTTAGACATGAAATATATAAATCTTTTTGTTCCATTTTCTTCTGGATGGCAGGACTCACATTTCCATCTCTGTATTCGCTCACAGATCTTAATATCTGCATTTCCTGTAAAAATAACATAAAATAAAAAGAAGCTGTTGATTATGAGGCAGTGTTCACTTTATTACAGGATTTGCATTTCATATTTGCAAGTATTTTTTATTTATTGCAGTTCTAATTCACTTTAAGTATTTAGGTGAAGTTTACTGTCTATTTTAATCCTGTCTGATGTTTCTCTTCTATTTGACTTTCACTTGCTTTGTTTCTCCAGATCAGTGCATGTTTTTCTATTTCTTATTCATAGAACTGATTTGAAGCATTTTAATGTAATTTTTAAAACCCAGCTTTCATTTATTTCATATATAATTAGGTTGTTCATTAATCCCATGTGGGAAACTGTAACATAAACAATGTACTCACTATGTATGAGTACACATATTCAGCTAAAATTATTTAAAAAGAACGCAGCATGTAAAATATGATTGCTCATACATAACCACAAATCATTTATAAAGCAGCTGCTCTTTTGCATTTTGCAGATGTTTTTGTTGTATTTAGACGATAAAGAGAGAAAATGAAAGCCTGAAATAAACTGCAGGATGTGAATTATTACAGCTGGAGGACTGTGTGCACTTAATTTATATTTTTTATTTACAGTTAGTTGTGTGTATCGTAGCTGTTCTTATCATTGATTTATTGAGGTGTTAATGGGTGTAACGCTCCTTCTTGTTTGGTCATTTTAATATTTATCTTCTTTACATGATGATTTTCTCTTCTGAGATTCCTCCAAGTTATTGCATATATTTCTGCTTTTAATTCATAAAACTGTTGCTTTTGCAACATTTGCAAATATATTTTTAAACAAACATTTGTCATTTATAATGCATTTAGCAGATTTTCTGTTGTATTTTCTTATAAACCTGAGCTTTTTCAGAGAAGAAAAACACAAATTAAACCCTGAACGTGTCTGTATTTCCACTAAAACTCATCTGCAGAGCATTAAGGAAACTGATGATCCAGGCATGCAGCTTGTGATCAGAGCAGCTCATGCCTCCTAACAGGATGGTGATTTAGCTGTGAGGAGCAGAAAACTGCAGCGCGTTGGGTGAAACCGAGGAGGCTGCAGGAGTCCAGCGCTGCTTGATCTGCTGCCTGCAGGCCAGTTTGACCTCCTCCCCTCCCATGCAGCTGCTGAACCGAACCAGAGATGCTCCTCTCCCCGAATCAAAGCGACTGATGTGCAGGCCGTGAGCTGCAGCGTTTAATCCGGTTAATTGGTCTGCATGAGGAGCTGCAGGTGTCCAGCATAAATCTGTTGGTTTTCCGTCATGCATTGTCCAAAGTAATGAAAGAGAGCTTGTTTCCTGATCTGAAGAAACAAGCTCTCTTTCTTAAGATCTTGAGCCTCGTCAGGGAAGCTGGGCCGAGCGGGAGTATTTATCACCAGCAGGCTCTAATTGTTATTGAATGTTCTCTGTATTTAGGCGGGATTATTCTGCTTAACGTGGAAATAATGAGGTGTCTGATGTGGAGGCGGCCGCGGGGAGATCGATGGGAACACTGAGTTAATTACGGTATAAATCAATTAAAAGCAGGGAGGGGGGTGGAGGGGGGGATGCAGCCCGGCTGCAGCAGGGAGGCTGCAGCAAACACACGCTGGGATTTAAAATCTTTATCAAACAAGACCGGAAGTGACGGCAGAATTACTCTCAAATAAGAATTTCCTCCATTTCTTCTGAAAGAACGGAGATCCGTTCAGACCCGGTTCCCCGTCTGAACCCAGCAGCACCGACACGACCCGCTGGTCCCCCACGCCCACTCCCACTCCCACTCCCACAGAGCAGAGCAGATCAATGAACTGCTCAGCCCATCACTGCGCGTCTGGACGCACGTTTCCCTGCCACTTAAATGTTTATTCCCTCCAATAATATGCATTTCATGTAAAGACAATTAATCTGTAGTTTATTCTGAAACAGGAATATTTCATTTGCTTCCAACATTTGCACATTTTGAAGTGAACTCCGTTTTGTAAATTCCGTAAGAAAAACTTAAAATTGTATTTAAATTCTGAATGATTTCTTCAAGAATAAAAACTAAATTAAAAGATGCAAAAAATTATTTGTCAGAATTAAAGCATCTAAACTCACAAACTGGATTTCCAGCGCGGATTTAGTTGATTTTCGTTCATCAGCTGCTGTTTGCATAACGAGTCGAAATTTTACCAAACGGATTTCTGTTAAAACAACGCAAACATTTTAGATAAAAAATGCACATCATCTGCCTTTCAAATATTTCTAATAATACAGTAAAAGAAGGTTTTGAAAATTGAATAATCTACATATTCAAATTATTTAAATACTCATTTTTAAACTGATCTTTTTGCTTCGTTTTGCAGACAGAAACGAACCTTTTAACGAATCAAAATAGCTTCACTAAATCCCGCAAAATTAGAACACATTTGGTTGTATGCAAATAAGAATAACTGCAAGAAAATAAACATTTAGGGTTTTGATTTCCCTGATAAATCAACTCAAATATAATATCTGGCCATTTCAGACACGTTTGTGCTGATTTGCGTTAATTTGATTATTTATTGGCTGTAAACGACCTGAACGCCGATTTTTAAAATAAAAAATATACAAAATGAAGAAAAAGTGCATATTGTTGCAATTACAAATGTGGAATTTAACGAAATTTAAAGCATCAATTACGTATCTAAAATTAAATGACATAAAGGCCCAGCTGAGCACAGCAGGAAGCTTTGATATAGCCTTATAAATAATTTGTTTTTCTTTTTATTTATTATAGATAAAAATGTAAATTTGAAATAACGTGTCCAGAGGCCAGCATGCAGATTATTTTATGTTTTTTATTCTCCTTTTGTTGAAGATCAAACCCAGACAGACACTGACCTCTGGAAGAAAAAAAATCCCCTCATTGTGATTGAAAAAGACTTTCAAATTTGTCATCGATCGATTTTCCGTCCGAGTCGCGACACTTTCATGACTTTCATTTGAATTGATGAATAATAACAGATTCATATCTGAAGGGCCACATGTTCCCCAGGAGTCCAACACTGTTTCAGCCTAAAACGCTTCATTCTTTCATAGAACGAAAGAATAATAAATATTATTCAAATCCTACTTTTCTATTTATTCTTGAGGGATGAGCGGATAAACGATCAATAAGGATGACAAATAGCAATGATTACCCTGATGGAAACGGCTGGAAAAATGACATGATTACATTCTTCCGCCTTTATTCTCACAGTAAACATGATCTGCATTTGGTGACGGCCGCTTTACCTTTTATTTTACACCCGTCATTTTGTGGAGCGACTCCAGGGTTAAAGGTCAGCCGGCCACTTTCCCATCGGCCCAACCCCTCAGCCGGTCAGCTACCGGGATCAGAGAGAAGAGGTGGGTGGTTTTTAAGGCCTGAGGAGACATATTCCCTCTGAAACGCCCCACACTGCCTGATAGTTTGGTGTTTATTTTAGAAATTACAAGGTATCCCTCCGCAGCGGCAGCATAGTTCCTCCAGCTGCTGCACTGTCGTTGCTAAGCAACACGAAGAGAGACAGGTGAGTTTTCTTTGCTTTAATGATCAAAATTAGCTTTTATCCTGTCAACCAGCCGTTAGTGGGACTATTTAGAAACTATCGATCAGAAAATACAAATTGTAGCTGAACTTTAAACTCCCAGAACTCCGAAACTGAAACATTAGTCGGCCATCTTTTCTGTTAGCTTAAATTAGCGTCACCAACCAGCTGAAACCCGGAAGTAGCAGCTAAAAACTCTTAAATCATTTTAAGGTCAAATTAAAATAATAGTTTTTCGTCTTAGGAAATGTTATATTCTAGTTTCAATCTCAGAATTCTGATTCAAAAAGGCATAATTAATTCTGACTTGTTTTCTTAGGCATTCTGACTGTTTGTGTTTGGTAAAAACTTTATTTAGCCAGAAAAAGAAATACAAAAGTTTTCTGGGATATACAGTAACAAAACGAGATTTAAAAAAAAAAAAAAAACAAGACACTTTCATCCTTTAACATATTTTAAATGAAACAAATCACATAAAACATCTGCAGTCAGAGGTTCCTGTCTCCTAAATAAATTAAGATTCTCTTTGGGGAATTTTACAGCAGGACCTACAAATTTAAGGCAATTTTCAAGGTTTCCTTTTTGAAAAGAATGAACTCCACCAGAACCTGCACTAGCCATTCATTTCAGATGAAATTTCAACTTATTTCAAGAACAGGAAATGAATCTTAAAAATATATTTTATTCAGCTTTTTATTTGAGGTTTTGGGTGTTTTAAAAACATATTGTCATGTAGAAATAAATGTTTAAATTAAAAAAAGAATAATTGTCAGTATATTTGGGTGGCACAGTGGTGTAGCCAAACCTGACCAGCTCACCCTTAAATAATATTTCCTCATTGCAGCGTGGAAAATACGGATCAGGACTGCTCAGACACTGATAAGGGGCCCACTCTACCCCCCATGGTTTGCTGCCGTTTCAGGGAGTCTCACAAATCTTAAAGGCATTAATTTCAAAGTAACCAATCATATGGAATAATATACGTTTTAAACCATGAGTTTGAAAATGTTTTAATCCACTTTTAAGATAAACATAAGATCAAAAACCATCATTCTGTTCTTGTATTTTATGATTTATGAACCTCAGAATGATTATTCCCTCTCATGCCCTATTGACTCCCATCATTGCATGTATCGACACGTGTGTAAACTCCACCGCAGTCAACATTTGACCAGCGTTCCTGTGTAAATACTGCAGCCGCAGCCTGGGAGGTCAGGAAAACAGTAACTCCCTGGGATTGATTTCCAATAATCTGCTCATTGCTTGTCTGATCCGCAGGATGCAGGGCTACGGGGAATTGCCGGCTCGCGTCCAGGCAGCTGTTGCCGCGGTGACTGGTGTGAAGATAATAGCAGTTAATGAGATATTAACCCACGTAAGAAAGAAGAAGACGAGGACGGGCGAGCGAGCTGGACTAAAGAGGACAGGATCGGGCTGCGTCTGACCCGGACGGATCGATGCCGCGCTGGTGTCCAGGCGCCGTAACAAGCGGACCGGCCTGCCGCCGCCTCTGGATCTGATGAGGTAAATCCACCTCCTCGCTACTGACGCACAAAAACACAAACATCACGTATGCTGCACACATCAACTGGCTCTCCGTCCAGCTGGTCTGGCCTTAAGGTCAAAGGTCAGCTTCATCCCAGACGCCTGACCTCATCTAACAAAGGTTGACATTTCTGCTGCAGGAGTGTATGTGTGTGTGTATGTGTGCGTGTGTGTGTGTGTGTGTGTGTGTGTATTCAGGAATAAGTCTGAAGGAAAAGAGGATGCAGATTTAAACATGTTTCTGCTTTTAAATTTATATCCTTAGTTTTCATTAATAAAAGGTAAACAAACCTGAGGAGAAAAGTTACAGTTCATCAGTGACCATCGTCGTTTTTACCTTCAGCATCATCATTCTCTATTTTACTTTCTGTCTCCACTTTCCTTTATCTCACCACAGATTTTCTGTAAATCATCACCTGACCTTGATCCATGACATGGCATCTAAACACACACACTCACTCACACACACATGCATGCACGCACAAACATGACATGGCATCTAAACACACACACTCACTCACACACACACGCACAAACACACGCGGTGACAAACTAACAAAACACACAGCGTGGTTGACTCTTTCTGCAGCATGAACTGAACAGTCTCTGAAAATCTCTGATCGGCTCTTCAGTTACCGGTTTTCAATATGCGTCCGAGTTAAAAGAAATTAACAAACATGCATCTGTTTGTTCTGCAAAAGCCTGTTAATTTCCCGAAACAAATCAGAGAATAAATTATTTTCCCTTTTTAGACGCACACTAACACTGTTTGTAAAACTGTGTCAAAGTGTGCAGATTCTTTTGCTGCTTCAAATTAATTTTATTGTTACTGATGATATCAAAGTGAAAGTTGTATCAAAATTTAACATGAATATTTGTAGTGAATCCAGAAGCATGTGAACAAAAATGAAAAATCTGAAATGTATAAATCTGCAGCATGTTTATAATCATCAGTGGAAATTGCAATGTGTGAAAAAAAATATTTATGAAAAAAGTAAAAATCCTGTTTAAAAAGATATTTCTGTTTACGATATTACATCCAGAACAATAAAGTTGGATAAGTTGAATGAACTAATATTTTAAACTGTCAGGGTTGGGATGTTTTTATGTTTTCTGTTCTGTGGCCAAAGTTTGCTGTCCCTTGGACATTTACCCTCCACATTAACAATGTGATATAGATTTAACATTCCTGGACTTTTTAGATATAGAATTTTATACATGTGCATGATTTTATTTCAGATTATACATTTTTATGTGCAAATTAAGGGGTCCAAAGAAACTGGGTCAGGCAAAATGTCTGTGGTTTTCATCAAAGAAGAAATAATCAGTGGAGTCATAGATAAATATAAACATTAAATCTCTAATTTTCTTTCCATTTCAGCAGACAAATTCAAAGTGAATGTTTTAAGTGTCCCTCGTTGTGATTAACTCCCTTCACAAAACACTTACAGCACCATTTTGCCATGTCGATGTGCTTTGGAGGAGGTTAGAGGTCAGTTCGTCTCCGTTACACACCTGACTTGTCAAGCGAGGAGGTGACAGCGATGGCGCTCAGGGGCGGCTCTTCTTCACGGGTTTATGACGGAAATGTTTTGTGAAAGAGGCTGGAGACTCAAATATTCCCAACTGGACACAGATCTGGACTGGATTCTGTCGTCCTGCTGAAATAATCACAGAGAAGAGCTGGGCGATAAATCAATTATATTTGTTAAATCATCATAAACACAGAGTTTGATTAATCTTTGAATAATCTCCTTATTTTTCCACCAATGCACTCCCTGTGTTTCCATATGTTGGAAAGATGTCAGCACGCCCAGGGCGGCCATTTTGTGGGTCAAGTGTGTTTTACTGCTAATATCTATTTGGACCTTGAATTCAGGTCAACTCTATGACTTAATATTTTCTTAAATGTAATTTGGAGTTAAAATATTACCAGAATAAAGTTGTAATATCAGAAAAATGAAGTAGTAATTTCATGATTATTCCAATTTAAAAAAATGGTGTCAATAATTGATTAGTCTTTTTGTTTTAAATATTTGAAATACTGCCAAACTGGTGGCACGGCTTTTTCTGTTTTATCCAAGTTTTCCTTTCATGTCATTTTTTTTATTTTAAAGCAGTTATTAGGCACTTTGGTGAAACCTTAAACTGCTGCTGCGCAACTCATTCACCAGGTCGTTGCCAAGCAACCAAAGAACGATTGAGTTGCTAGGTAACCAAAGAGTAAGAGAGTTAGTTGATGCCATGATCATAGCCTAACTAGTTGTCAGAGGTTGAGCAGCGAAAGTCTTTCCACTGGCTACATCTCCCAGAATGCTGTGCGGTTCTGGATCAGAGTTCGGTGAATATTCTATATATTTAATATTAAATCAGACGTATTATCTGTTCATATCGATCATATGTCTGTATATTATTTATTTATTGTTTGGCCCCATTTGTGATGTATAAAAACTTATCATCAACAAAATATGAATGACAAAAGAATTAGTTTCCTCATTGATCCCTGACGTTGCTCTCTGGTCTGAAGTTTTACTGTCTCGTGTTCAGGACCGACCGACAGACTCTACGGATATTTCCAGCAGACGGCCTCCTCTGGCTCCCTCCACACTAATCATCCCACAGCTTCAAAGATGAAGGTAGGACTGAGTGGGGGGAAGGGGTGCAGGAGAAAAAAAAAAAACACGCCTGGCCGACTACCTACAGCCCTCCTCTCCTCCCAGAAACCATTCTTTTGCTCCTTCCAGCTCTCCTTCACCCTCTAATCCCTCGCTACTCCACTGCATATGTTTCCTAATCCGGAGTGTGTGGGAGGCCGGCTCCTCACCCGCCCCCACCCTTCGCCTTTTCTCTCGGCGGCTGTAATGCGGTAACCTGCCTCCGTTCCTCCATTCTTTTAGCTCTCCGCCTTCCTCCCTGCAGCTCTTATCATTAGACCGCACTCCCCACCCGCTCCGCTTCCCCGTCCACCACTCCTCTGGTTGTCGGTTCTGCTTTTTCTTCTTTTCTAGCAAACGTGTTCCGTTTTTCCCTCGATTGTCTCTCAGGAAATCCATTTGTCATGAGTACATGTGAAAAATTGTTTCAAAACATTTAAAGGACACCCATTAAGCAAAACTTTCATTTTTAAAATTTTTGTACGTCATTTGGATCACAACTGCTTCTACAAACAGCCTAAGTGCTTAAATAAGTTCATGTTGTTTGGAAAATGAGCCATTTCAAAAAACTCCTGATGGTTTATTCACTACCACAGATGCTCCAATCCAATATCAATATCTGTATCGGTCCTGTTATTGAAAGAAATTCTACATCGGGTGTAGCGACAGCGTCCGTAATCTGTGCTTTATTATTTCTTTTACATTATATTTAAAATTTTAATTGCACTTTCTCAACCACTTGAAAGGTTTGTTGCAGTTTATTTTTAGATATTTGACCAAGGTAGTCAACCTCTTGTTTCGGTTTCTTTTGTTATTTTTACATTGGCTGTTATGATCTTAATTGCGGTTACTGAATAAATTAAAATTGTGACGTTTATATGTTTGATCAAGCTTTTGTCACTATTTGGTGTATATCAGTGAGTTGTACTGCTGTAGTTATGAAGAAAACTTGTAATTCATTACATTTATATCACCTTGCAACCCAAGCGGAGCTCCAGCATGTTTGGTCAGCTGGTTTTCCTGCTGTATGGTCTGTACAATGGCTGCTGGAAAAGACAAGTCTTATTCTTATTGGTTGTGCAACAAGAATGCATCTGGTTGGATAGTTGCTTGGATAGTTGCACATCTGCTTGCAGCCATTTTAATGTGTGGGCGTAAACATTCAGTTTGTTTGTGGCCAGCAGCAACTTATGAGGATTTAAAGTGACAGAGACCCTAAAAGATCTCACAATAGGCAGAACTAATCAGACTGAAATCTCATGATCCAAGATCAATTTTGTGCAAAAATGCAATATGTTTTCTATTGTAATGTAACCTCTTAGGAAACGCATTAGATCACCTTCAAATCCACCTGGACATATTATCCTAAAAGAATATTGAAATTTTCCTGAAATTGGCATCTAAATTGAATAAAATTTGATGCAGTGAGTGTTTCCACTCTCCTCTTCAACACTTGATTATTTCCTCCTAGAGTCTGCTGCCCTTTCATCCTCTGGCTGTCTTATTTCCTCGCAGGTGATTTTGTTCTCTCAGTTCAGCTGCGCACACACACACACACGCACACACACACGCGCACACACACGCGCGGTTTCTCTCACTCACATTCGGGCTTTTTGTCCCGATTCTTCTCCTGCTTTACCCCATTACTGAATGGTATTCCTGCAGGCCTTTGTGCAGCCTTGTATAGGCACATGCCAAGTCAAGTTATTTCAGAGCGGTTTTAATGGAATTACCCCCCAAAATAATCCCCCTTCTTGCTCCCACCCAAAAAATAGTAGAAAGAGACATGAGAATAAAGAAGAATAATGCGAAATGAAGCTGCAGCCTTCACGCAGAATGAGGCTGTAGCGCCACACCGGAGGAACACGAGAATATGAAAAGACCTCAGCGGAGGCAATAAAGACCCAGAGCAGAAAGGTTGAATAAAAGCAGCGGCGTTTTTCTGGAAAGTTCAGGACTGAAGCTGATCTTTGTTAGCAAAGGCAACTGATTCAGAAACTTTAACATTTTCACCTCTGAATACCTAAAACAGGATTGCCTTGTTACAGCTGAGCTACATGCACGACGAAGGTGGAAGACACTGAAATTTCTGGTTCAGCAGCTCAGACGGTCCTTATTTGTGTTGAGGTCAGAGGTCAAAGTAGCAGCAGCCCACAACGCATGTAATGAAACTGAAGGACGGTCGTTCAAATGATCCGTAAATCAGGAGTGACTCCAGAGAGCGCGGTTTAAATGCAGCGCTCCGATAAGTTTTAGATGCTCTTTGTGTGGCTCATCCGACCTTCAGGCGCCGACTTCTCCCAGCTTTTCTTCCAAAACATTTACTGTTGGAAATGAAAAACATTTAAAGGGGACATTTTGAGTTTTCTGTGCTTTTTGTCAGAGACACAATGAGCATTTTGGAGACAAATGTTGAGAAAGTACAAATCAAATGTGAAGAATAAGCAACAGAATTTAGATCTGTTCATAAATATCATGCATATCTGCTGTGTTAAACTCAGATTTCCTCCACAAAAACGCACTGCGAATCACTTAAAGTTCATAAAGGTTCATCTGTTCAAAAATGCCTTTTACCAATCTCAGCTGTGCTCTGTGACGATTTCTAATATTCAGTTTGACTTTTTTCCTTTGTGTTATTGCGTGAAGCCCTTGCTGACGTGCAGAAACGTGCGAGCCATTGGGTTTTATGAGCGTGTCCTCATCAGGGCTTGTATATATTTTCATGTGTGAGAGTGTGCGCCGGTGCCAAGTGTCATATCGATAGGTTAATGGCTGCGGTGTCAGATTCAGGAACTCTCTGATTAGTTGACAGTTCACTAATCCACACCCCGTCCTGAGTTATTGGTCCGGCACATCGATTTCCAGCCCGCCAGCCAAACCGCGAGGAACTCGGGGGTCGTAAGAGAGCCGGCCGCTATTGATTGGCCCCAGATCCACCCCCGGCCCCCTCCCTCACCGCCGCCACGCCGTGCACACCAAACACAGATCCTGCAGCACCCAGCCTGACCAGGGCTTCATGGTTTCTGTCTGCATGTGAAATCCAGCCTCCTTTATATATTTATAAGACCTCCATCTGATCCATTGTAACAAGTAAAAGATTTTCATCCACTATTTTGCCAACGTCAAAATAGTGCTGTTAAAATGAAATAATTAAGATAGTTTCTTTTATTGTTAAGCTAAATGTGCAACAACAATAAAACTGCAGCTCTCCCCCTTGAAAATTGTTCACATATTACAGCCAGGCTTGATCGGGATTTGCTGTGATAAATCAATAAATGATTTTTTTTTTTTACATTTTTTTAAGATGAAAAATAAATTATGCATGGTTAGTTGGCCTGTCATGATGACACATTTTGCGTGTGATAAATTGTCCCAGTTTTTATTACGATAAATATTATTAATATATTGATGATGGAATAATGATACAAGCATTCCAGCAGCTCCGGTGATGAAGGCTCACCTCACCAGTTGCTGGGGATTCAAAATCTCGTTGGGCATCTTTTTAGAAAAATAAGTATTTTGATCAAACCTTCGCTGGTGTCGCTACTCGACTGTTTTGTTTGTTTTTTGGTATCTTAATGGTTTGGCACCAGTGCATCTGGTTTCACTCTAACCAGAACATCCAGGTCCAATCAGCTCCAGTGTGGAGATTTCAGCTTCTGTTGGTCTAAATATCACATCACCGCTGGACAGAATGATGATAATTTTGGGTCTCTTTTAATAACACAACTCTACTAATTGGGTTTCAGTTCTAGTTGAGCAGAAGTTTTAAAGTTTATTTGATATATTTACATTTCAGTGTTTATTGGCGGAAGCGCGCGAACGACTGGGAAGCTGGTCAGTGATGGAGGTAAATCCAGAACAGAGCTGGAAGAAAACGCTGCAGACGCCGTTAAAGGTTAACTGTCCAGCAGGAAAACAGTCCTGAACACACAGCCAGAGATGCAGTGAAATGGTTTAGGTCACAACATATCCATCTTTTACAATAGCCTAGTCAAAGTCCATCTTCTCCATCCGAATTTATTAGACAAAAAAAACATGACCTTTTGCTTTCACATCACAGTTTAGCTCTGCTTTTATGTTGATCAATTAAATACAAACTGGTTTGGGGTGTGATTACTTTTGTGAGACCTGCTGCACCTTCACCTGTCCTACAAATCAGAATTGCTGCATTTCCCTTTTCAAGTCAGGTTAATGTTCCTCCTCTTTGGTGTATGATTGCTGGAGCTCCAGGTGAGACTGATCCTAAAGAACCTTGAATCAAACCTGCAACTGCAGCAAGGCAAGGCAGCGTACAACACATTGAACCCTGTTGATTCATGGGAACATCCAGCCTTCGCTGTTATCCTCCTCTCCGCATTCCCTGCATCCCTCTTCCTTCCTCTGATTCTCCTCGGCCCCTGTGTAAGCATCGGGGAGGGGTGGGGATGAGGGGTTGTTAAACATTTTTCTTCCCTCTTAATTGTTTTGACTTGTGCCATTGGCATCCCGATTAGGCCCCATTGATTTCCCACTGCTAAGTGCATTGATTTCTACATTTCTCATTGATCCTCACTTCTAAATCTACCCACACACACTCTGTGTCTGTCTCCCTCCTCGCCAGGAAAACCACGCAGGCTGAACACGAGCCGGTGTCTGTGTATGATTGTGAGGATGTCTGCGGACAAGTAAATTATACCGAGATAAGGAGAGAACACCAGAAATCTAAGAGCTGGCCTTTATGTGGCGCTAAATGGAGACAATGTGCGTTTGAGGCAACATCTGGAGGATTTTATCAAAGTTTGTTACAGATTTATTGAAGAGTTGTTGACAACTAACTATTCGTGTACGTTTTTGGGCAAAAGTCTTTAATCATCCGTCATTTCTCTTTCTTTTTCTACAGCAGCCAGATATTATTGTAATCTTCTAAAGTAGACATGATCAATATTCTTCTGAAGGTCCAAAAGATCAGGTTCTAGAAGCATCAAGTGAGTCCAAACGATGACATTTCTAGGTTTATTGACTGGGCTCAAATTTGATTTATTGGTTGGGTCCAAAAGACCCAGCTTCACTTTTCTTTTGGTTGTTTTTTGCTTACTTCTATGTTCAATTATTTTATATTTTCAATTAAAACTGTTCCTTGTTTAGGTATTTGAACTCTGACCTGGATTATTAAGATACAAATGGCTCTTAAAAGGTAGGCTATATACCACTGATCAGCGTAATGAATATAAATGGAGTCTTTTGGCTCAGTTTAATTTTTTTTCCTCATTTATTTATTTAAATGTACACAAATATGAAGTAGAACATAGTTTTACATTTTCATTATAGAAGATTTCTAATGAATGATTTTCTAAATTCTTGGTAACCAGAACTTGTTTATGTAAAGTTTGATGAATAATAATCATTATCTGCATGAAGGCCTGATATTCTGGTTTCTAAAGTTTATGCAGCTCAATGGAAAACGTTTAAATATCCTCAAAGACTATACAGAAATGTCCAGATTTTTGTATTCTGAAAATAATCCAATTATATGATAATTTGCATGACTGTTCAGAGATGGGGAATCTCACAAAGAGCTTTGTTCTTAAGAAGAAAAGTTGTTGATCGGATCTCAAATTTGACAACAAATGGATAAAAAAATGACATTCAGAGAAAGATTAGAAATGATTTGCATATTCCACTTTTCAAGACATTGATGGTTAAAATCGATGCACATTAGCAAATTAAATAAAGTTGCTGCAAAAATAGTGAAACTTAATGAGATGAAAAATGTCAGAAGAGAAGCACTGAGATTTTCTTCATTATCATAATATTTTCTATCGTTTTGTTTCAGCTCCAGTGGTGTCTAAATGACATGAAACACCTTTAAGCTCTCATGTTTCCAACATGGCTTCTGCCATCATTACACACACACACACACACACACACCTACACACACCTACACACACATGCACACACACACACACACACACACACACACACACACACTGTTTCACTGGTTTCTCTTTATCATATTCCGCGGCGTCCAGGAGAGCCGGGTCTGATCCGCTCAGAGTTTAAGGCTCTCATCTCCCACCATTTCTGCAGCGAGCGCACATCGCCTGCACCGGCCGGAAAGCTCCATCCATGTCACTGGCATTACCTCAAGCCTTCATGCTGCGTTTGTGCTAAGCTAAGCTCTTTGGGCTCAAGAACCAGAGCTGCATGTGTCTGCATGGATATAATGTCAGATTTTGTCAGTTTCTGGCATTTTTTGCATGTTTGGGCAGCAAAGAGCACGTCTAGCTTTGTATCCACGAAGCTACATGTGAACTTTAAGACATAAAAGCAAAAAAAGTCAATATTTCAGCTCTGCTTCCCTTCGCTCCATCCCTCTGTTCGGCGCTGTCCTGCGTTTTAAATCTTAAATCCATTACAAGCCATCCAGGATGAAGCAGGATGCAGAACACGTGTGAAATACAAACATGGGCAAATTCAGGGCAGGAAGAGCGTCTTCAAAGCCAGAATGAAATTACCTGTGAAAATGAAAGAGAATATACATGAACAAAATCCCTATAGACCTTATGGAGATAAGAGCACAGTATGGGGGGGAGAAGTGTATGCACAAACCGATTTTCACGCTTGCTGTGATTTCCAGCGCGCTCGGGGTCAGGTCGAGCTCGTGAGCTGTAAGCAAGAGCATTGATCCGCCTCGATGATCGTATCAAGGTGGCGTATCGACGGCGTCGTGTTTTACTCTTTTGTTTGTCGTCTGCGGCCTGAGAGGAATAATGGAAACGTAGGAGAGGTATTGGCAGCGCCGAGACGGGCCTATTGACGAGCTGTCAGAATTGATTACTTAGTCAGGCCGCGGGAGGAAAGGCAGCGAACAGAATGAGAGATAACGAGAGGAAAAAATCTAAAAATAATGCGCCAGAATGGCTGCAGATGAATCCCTCTGTCTGCAGGATTAAACAGAAACTTTGTCTTCCCTTCATTTTGTGTGTTAATATTTTATGGTTTAATAAGCCTCATGTAACAGCCTGGTAATGATTCTAACTCTTCATTTGCTGCTGTGTGTGTGTGCGTGTGTGTGTCTGTGTCTAGGTGTGTGTGTGTGTGCATGCGTGCGGTCACAGCCGCAGTGAAGGGGTTTGTGGTGATATAATTGTAAGCCGGTATTGATTGGCTCCCCTTGTTATTGATGAGGGAGAATTTAATTCAACCAACTCGTTTGTCAACGTGACACCGCCATTTAACAATGAACTCTCTCTCTCTCTCTCTCGCTCTCTCTCTCTGTCTCTCTCTCACACACACACACATTCATAAAAGATCTCGTCCTGATATATTAATACAGGGTAGCCTGTGTCTTACATTCATCTACCTAAAATTCAGGCCTTAAAATGTCTTAAATCATTTTTTAAATGTGCGTTAGCCTTGTATATATTAATGACGGGTCTTAATCTTATGTATTCTATGTTTTATTGTTTTAATTTTATTTTTGCTGGACTTCATTGTCAGCCCTAAGTTTGCATCACATCTTCGTTGGATTATGTGACTTGAGACGGTTGTGGCTAAGGCTAACTAGTGGCTAATCCACCCCAGCTAGCCAGTGTAAAGTGTGGACTTATCGCTGGCTGACTGGACGACGTTCATCTTCACCATTGGCTCATTTCTCTTGCCAACTCTTACAATGCTGCATTTATTCTGTGCTAAAGGTTTGGCGCTACTACTGTATAAAATCTTCTTTTGCATATTTCTGTCATGGTACAGATCTTAAATTTCATTTGAATTGGTCTTAAAAAATATTCCATTTTGTTGGTGAAACCTGCAGAAACCCTCAGAACAAAAAACTAAATCTTGCCAAGTATTTTTAGTCGAGTTTCTAGTGCAAATATCTTAGTGCACTTGAAATAAGGCAGAAATAATTTGCAAGTAATTTTTCAGAAATAAATATGATGGCAGATTATTTCCACATAACATGGAAACAATCTTGTTTTAAGTGAAATAATCTGAAAATTGCAACTGGATTTAAAAAAAAATGTTTTATCAACATACAGGAATAATTGACTTAAAACAAGTAAATCTTGCAAAAAGTTATTTGTAAATTAATTTTGACTTGGTCAAGTGCACTAAGATATTTTTACAAGATACTAGACTAAAATTACTTGATTCGATTTTGTTTTAGCAGTGCTATAATAAAGATGTTTACTTACTGAGAGTATATTTTCTTATTTCTATATTTTCACCAAATTGATGCATGCATGATATTTAAAACCATAAATATTTTTTTGTCAAATATTTGTAGTTTTAAATGTGTCTGTGTTGTTTCCAGGTTGTCTTGTCTCCTTGTTTACATCGATGGATCAGAAATATATTGTAACCAATAACCCTCTGAGAGTGGATTTAAAGAAAAAGGAAATATTAACGAGGCCGGCCGCGCGTTGTTCTTCACCTCTTCTTTAGATCCACACTTCTCCCCCCTCAACAAACACACACACACACATCCCTCCTCCTCTACGCGTTGGACGCACAAAACACACTATATTCTGCAAGAAATAATTGCTTTTGTCTGGAAGGAGTTTGTATCGGGGCTCCTGTGCGCTTGCCCTCCTCTGTGGAAGGGGGGGATCATGAGGGACAACTGGTCGTTTCTTTATTCGGCCTCTCCCTCCTCCTCCTCCTCCTTCTGCTCCTTTTCTTTTCGCTCCCCGTGCCTCTCGTTGGGCACGCGGATGTCATCTGTCAAATGGGAGCAGCTTTTTTTTCTCCAACTTTAAAGGGGGGTGGAGGGATCTTTTGTGATGTGACGTGTGCCGATTCATGGTTGAGATCAAAAGCTGCAGCTTGTAACGGAAACGGCTCCAAATTAGATTTAAGATTAAGAACAAATGGCAGCAAAATGAGCTATAAATTAGTAGATCTAAGAACTTGTCAGATTTTTCTACTTAAATAAGGCGAAGAAAAGTTGTTTTTATAAACAAATCTAAACTATTGATTCACATTAAGCATTCAGTTCTTTTTGTTATTGTTCTGTAACATTGTTCACTTTATCTTTAAATGTTTCACAAATCTATCAGATTGTGAGGATTCCTCTAATCCAGATTATCTGACGGCTTTAGTTCTAGACTCTGAGATTCAAAATCTTAAATTTTATGCCAAAGTCGCTTTTTAATCAAAATCTTACCAAGTATTTTTTAGTCTAGTTTCTAGTGAAAATGTTAGTTTTGTCTCATTTCAACAGTCCTAACGTGGCAATGAGTTTTCAGCAAGATATATAAACCTGTTTTAAGTAAATAATCCCTTAGTTTTATGGCAGATTATTTCACTTATAAACGGAAACGTCTTGCTAGTGAAATAATCTGGAAGAGGAACAAATACGTTTTCATCATTAAGAAATGTACTTAAAACAAGCTCCTATGTAAATTAGTCATCTTATTTTAAGTGTACTAAGATATTTGCACTGGAAAACAGACAAATTCCTGGTAATATTTTGTTTTTTGAAATGTGAAAACTGAATGGTATTTGAAGATGCTCTTTATTTACTCCATATTGACAGAAATCTGAAGAAAAGCAACCGCAAAGCTTTGTCTTCTGCATGCATGTCTTCTCCAGCACACCTGAGTTCGGTGAATGCCTTGCTTCAGGCCTCTGCAGAGGTGGCTGTTGAAGGAATTGAGCCATTTGATTCAGGTTGGTGCAGGAATGCCTCTAAAAGATGCAGGATGATGTCTTTGGAGAAGTGGAGATGGGCAAATCCGGTCCAATTCATCAGCGCAACCTGACGAGAAGATGAGTTTTCAGTCCTGCTGCTGTGTAGCCGCCGTGGCTTTGGAAGAGACACTAGCTGAGGAGCATCAACTCCAGCCCTGCTTGTTCCTAAAAACCTCGGTGGTTTGAATGAATGTGTGAACGGTAAACCGACCAAAGATCGCTCCAAAAGGAGGAGGTGGACTACAGCACAGGGCATTCTGGGTAAATGCAACCAAAACAAACATGCTAATAAAGCAATAGCTCGTGTTTTTTTTAATCAATGACAAAAGAGAAATCCTACTAAAATCTGACCACTCCATTTTAGTTCACATTTTGCAAAGAAGGAAGTTGTGCTCAGGGTCTTCTGAGGCATTCATGTGATTTCCTTCAGTAGTTCTCAATGCAGCGCCCCCACAGGTGAGGAGGGGAACAAATGATCAATTAGTTTGGATCCTTTGAGTCGGAGTGAAAGCCGAAGACAGCAGCTCAAAAGGTAACAAAAGTTACATTGAAGGAGAACAGAGTATGGCGGTGTATCAGGGGAAAACACCCTCGATCTCCAGCACTGCATTAATAGCCCTTTGACCCCAACATGCTCAGTTTGAACTCCAGCGAAGCCAGGCTTGTACCGGATCCTTTGGACATCTAGAAAAATGTTGTGGCTTTAGCAATCTAACTTCCAGAAACTTCACAAATGACCCTAACCAGCATTCAGGTGGTTGTACTAGTTTCTATTTTTTACATAAACATATAAACTATATAAGGAGGAAGGATATAACTTATTTAACAGCAGCCTTAGTGCTTTTAACAACACGAAAACAAGAAAAATACGTTTTGGGATCCACTGTCTGCTTTCAACTTCAGTTTATGGATCAGTTATTGGCACATAGCCACCACTTTCCAACTACGGAGAGACACCCTGTTATACAGTTGTCTCATCTTTATTTCCTGTTGTTACAGCAGCATTTAGTCCAGACTTGCTCTGACTTCAATGAGCTGCAGGAGTTGGTAAAGTAACACCCAGCAGTGGAGGAGTGGCGCCGCCGTAAAGTGAGTAAACCGGGCCTCTGATGATGCTGCATCCACGTAGCAGGTGGTTCATAAACCCTCCTTCCTCTCCCTGCATGCGCATTAGCATTGGCTTAGAGCCCGGGGCCTTTCTAACTATGAGCGCCATAATTGATCGATAACTTATTAACAGCTCAGTCTCACCTCGGAGTTTATACGGGAGGTGGGAGACGGAGAGCTGCGCGCACTTGTGGTCGATTTTTCTTCCATTGACCGCGATATTTAGCGCATGGATTTTTCTATTTAAAAAAATCCATGTTGGTGATAATCTAGAGTGTAAACGCAGTGCGTCGAAGAGAAGAAGAGAAGAAGGAGAGAAAGAGAGAGAGAAAGAGAGAGAGAGGAGAGGTTATGGCCGGGAGGCACATTCACCTCTTACGCACACCCCTTAATGGGAAAAGCATGCAATTTAAATTCAACTCAGCTGACATTTTACGCACATTTTACGCATACACGCACGTGGCCTTCCAGAGCCCAACATAATTACTAATTTAAGAGCCGCGCGTGACCGTGGGGGCTTTGATTAGGTGTCCGCCTCTGTGGAAAAGAAATACATTAGCCGAGATCTGCAGGTGACCTTGTGCAGGCCGGAGCTGCGTAAATCCATACAGGGAGAGGCAGAGATCCACCTGCTGAAATATGCATCAAAGGTTCCTCCCCTTTGAATTCATGTCCGCACATTGTGAGGAGCGGATCGATCTCTCTGAGGCCGGCGATGATGTGATTATTGGCTTCATTATAATGAAATAATCAGATGATCAATAGCTGGATCTTGTACAGGATTATGGTGGTAATGAAATGTGAAGCAGGAGGTTGTCTGATGGGTTTTAATGTGTGAACAACACGCAACAATACGGAATATAAAGAGTGCAGAGGAAGTGTGTGTGCTTATGTGTGTGTGTGTGTGTGTGTGTTGGGGTGACGGGGCTCGGGGTGGAAAGGGGAGGGAATATGGGGTAAAAGCAAAGGGGGGCTGGGTATCTCTCCGTCTGTCTCCCGGTGAGAGCGCCGAGCCGAGCCAGAGTGCGTTCAGGCTGCGCAGCGTCGGAGCTGAAACCGCTGGGGTTCCCAAAATAAACCGAAGGCACCTCGACCCTCAGACACACACACACACACACCCAGGGAGGGAGAGAGAGAGGAGAGGATCCAGGCGGCGGAGAAAAGACCGAGGATGGAGCAGCAGAGCCAAAGAAAAGACACCAGAGCCTGAGAGAAAGCGCCCTTCCCCTCCTCTTTTTGTCGCTTCCTCAGCTGGAGAGGAAACGGAGGACCGCTGCGCTGATTGATATGGATTCTCTCGTTTATTTTTCTATCGATTCCGCTTTAATTAGTGACCCCCGCTAGAGAAAGAGGAAGAGGGATACAGCGAAAGGAGGAGAGGGAGGAGCGAAAGTCAAACAGGGGGTGCTGCCTGCCTACAGCCTTACTTTATTATTTCATTAATTCTTTACCAAATAATGTTTTTACGTTGCATTATTGTGTCGCTTTGTGTATTCTTCTGCAGACCAGCCAGCTACTAACCAAATCTTTACGAGAACCAAAAATTAAAATCCGCTCCACTCAGATACGGACATTTCTTTTTCTTTTCGTTTTTCTTCCCGAGGATTCACGGGTGGACAGTTTGAGACTTTTACGGACAGAAGTGGAGGAGAAATCCATTTTTATTAAACCCCAAACCAAAGCAAAGAGACGGAACCTCACCGGTCTTTACGCACAAACTGTGTCTGCTCCGACTGTTCACATGGGCGCAATGCGAGCAGCTCTCCTCCGGGCTCAGAAACCTCCATCCTGCTTGGATAACCACTGATCAGGTATCGATCACAAACATCCACCACGTCTGAAAGCAGAGCGATGTAAATCTGCCGAGGAAGAGTCCAGACTCCCCGAAGGAAAAACACCTAAACTTCCTGAACCGTCCCAGCGTCCTCAGAGCAGGAGAGCGAAGCCAGGCAGGCCAGAGAACGACGGCAGGACCCGGACAGAAGGAGCAGCGAAGTGAGACCAGAATAAACCAAAAAAATCCAACGGCCACCAGGTCGACAGAGGACCATGTTTGTCCCCCTGCCGGTCCCCTTCGTCTTTCAGAGAACAGCGTCCGACTTCAGCGCCTGGAGACTCAAGTCCTCGCTGGTCCCGCGGTCCAGCCCCGGTAAGCTGCGTCTCCCCCCGCGCTGCACCTGCAGACAGCCAGTCCCACGCAGCACATCGTCTAGTTTTATTGTAGCTACATCCTGATAAAAATTAGGTAAAAAAAAAATATAAAAAAACAATTTAAATAAGGTTGCAGGAAAAAGATAAATCACAGCAATAGTTTGAGAATATTTTTAGTTACTTACTTAGAAATTTTTTTTTAAATCATTGAAATTGTTCCGATGAGTTTTCTGTTTGTTATAATTCACATTAATCCCCCTGTTTTACAAAAAAACAAGAATATGTAATTTATATTTCATATAATTTTTAAAGAATCACTCAGTTACTTACTTGCATTTGTAAAACCTTCCCAAAAAAACTGTATGCATGAATATTTAATCTCATTAGCATCCATCAGAGATCGTTGCTGCTCCTCCATCCATCCCATCTGCCTCCTCTCCTCTCCTCCAGTCTTTCTCGGCCGGGTTCGGGGGTGATATTCATGGTCGTCTATTGATCAGGATGTATTGATCCCTGACTGTTGGGAAAACAGGAGTGCAGTTGGAGAAGGGAGAAACTTTAGCGAACTAGAAAAGATAACGGTTTGAGTTAAAAATCTGTTTTTTGGAGTAAAATAAATAAAACTGATTGGGTTTGAAGTGAGTCTGACAATCAATAATCGCCTCCCTTTATGCTCACTTTAATACCTCATCACTGCTTTAATGATGCTGTGGTGAATGGCTGATCAATACCCTGCTGCAGCTGTAATGATTTTATCATTGTCTTAAATGTCTCCACTTGTTCACTGGGATAGTTATGCAGTTTTCTTCCAGAGCTAATAAGAAAGCCATTTAAAAACTGAAATGAAGTTAAACTGTTCATGTTTGGATCATTTTTAGTCAAGAATGAAACCGTTTGACAACCTGGATGTCTGCTGGTCCGAGCAGAACCATGCGGCAGTAATTGAGGTTATCAGCCTAAGTAGGCGTCAGCAGGAGAGAAACGCTTTTTGCTTTGACAGGCAACACATAACCGGCGTGCAGCTTCTGTTTTGGAGGGGGTGGGGTCCCTTCACCGGCTGGGCCTCGAAGAAATTAAAGTTAAAGGAGAGGGAGAGCCAGGGCGTGATTGGATGAATAAGAGAATGGCCGGGTGCATGAATGAATAATGAATGAGTGAGAGGGTCAGCAAATGAACAGGTGAGATCAACGGTGCATGGAAGCAATAAGAATCAGTGATTGTTTGTTTGGAGGAATCCGTCTTTTAAAGGCGGAGTGTGAGTGAAATCTGACCAGCGTGTAAAATGTGAGAGCGTTTGAGGGCGAGCCGGTTCCCCTGTGTGTTAGGAAAAGAAAAGGTTGGAGTTCCTGCTCCGGCTGCTTTTTTTATTTAAACACATTGCTGTGATAAGCAGCCGATACACACGAGAGAAATATACTGTACAAGAGAGCAAACACTCATCTGTCCATTTTTTTTCTCGGTTGTTTCTTCTTTTCTCCGCCTTTCATTGATGCTCTCTTGAGACACACAAACGGAGAATCTGCTGTTTCCTGTTGTCTTTCCCATTTCTGTGAAGTAGGATTCACTCGACACGGAAATGCAAACTCTCCTCCCGTCTGCAGCTCGTCCCCGCGGACGGCCGGGTTGCAGAATTGGATTTTCTTTTGGTGTTTTGGTCGGGCCTTGTAAGCCACTTTAGCTAAATCTGTTACCCACAGTCCTGCTCTGATCTGTGTGTGTGTGTGTGTTTTATGTGTGTGTGCGTGTACCTTTGGGTGTGTGAGTGTGCACCGATCTGGGTGTGTCCCAGATGTGAGTAAAACAGCTGACAGCGGCTCTTTGCTGGATCTAAACTCTTTTTTTGTCAGCCTGAGTCTTAAACTGTCCAGCGATTAAATCACTGATTCCAGTCCAGTTGCACAAACTCTTAAACGCTCTGAGATTCTGCTTTAAAATATCTCATTTTGTTGATCAAATTTCATTTTCGAACTCTCACACTGCTGCAGGATGTCTGTCTGCTCTCTTTCAGTGAAATAAATCTTGTCACTCTGCTTTACTAGCTTTGGAAAATTACAGAAACCTGCAGAGGAATGGTGGCTTTTATGGATGCAAACATAATCGAACTGAGTAGATCCTTTAGCTCCTGATGGATAATAATCTTTATGTAACCAGGTTTGTCCCATTGAGATAAAAAAATTTCTCTTTCAAGAAGACATGTCTAATGAATGGCAGCATACAGTTGAAAAGAGAAAATATTAAATTATATCACATAGTCACAGACAGACCTACAGTAAAATATATTCACAGACATTGAAGTAAAGCAGTGTGTG
The DNA here is from genome assembly GCA_911649635.1 of Poeciliopsis gracilis. Classification (NCBI taxonomy): domain Eukaryota; kingdom Metazoa; phylum Chordata; class Actinopteri; order Cyprinodontiformes; family Poeciliidae; genus Poeciliopsis; species Poeciliopsis gracilis. The sequence continues at coordinate 599,888 of CAJVRI010000120.1, forward strand.
CAAAGTGACATGCACACTACTGATTATAAACTAATAAAATATTCTTTATGGCTAAAATTGTTTGTGATCCAAAATGGCTCCAATTTAGACACATTGAGCATATTAGAAATATTATAACACTTTACATATTTGAATAATTTTATATACAGGGACATTGGGACCTGTCTGTGTTAAGATCATCAGCTTATTATTTTTAATTTTCCAATTTTTTAGTTTTACAAAGCAAACATGTTCTTTAGTTAAAATTGTTTTATTATGTTAACGATGTGGAATTTCCCCAATACAACAAATTTATTGTTAAAAACCTACAAGGTGTATTCACAATGAAAGTAAAGTAAAAATCTTTTTAGATGTAATCTGCTTCTCATGTTCCAAGTCAAACAAAAACAAATAACGTCTTTGGATTATTTTTTTTTTCTTAGCTTGACCAACATTTTGTCTGCTGGAGTCTCTAATTTCTAAGTGATTCCTCTACAAAAAGGCTTTAGAAACTGCATTTGAATAGGAAGACGTATGCTAAACTGCTAGGCTAATGTTAGCTTGCTTCCTCTGTTTTGATAGGACTTGTTGATAATTTCTGTTCACAAAATGTTTATTTTGCTGTTATCACTTAAACGGGTATAGAAAAAACATACAGAAAAGTGTGTTCACCTAATTTAGGCCTTTGCAATTTGCTTGTTAAATATTAATGACAATATATCACAATATATTGCACATTAAAATGTGAAGATAGTCTTGCATACTTTTCATTTTTTAAATTAAGGAATTTGCCACTAATCTTCAATAAATGTTTTACTTTTTCTGCATTCCTTTTTTTGTTGTAACGTTTACTTCTAATCTGAATGAAGTAAAACAGTCTTTCAGTTCTGCAGCTGCTGTGACCCTCAGGAGGAACTCCAACATCTCATTCATGTCAATCACAAACCAGATAGAAAACAAACAAAAGAAGAAAGGGAATCCTCTTTTCCCCAAAACGCAGCCGCTTTCATTTTTTTGTTGATTTTAGTCATAAAACTCCCTGCAAGCCAACCATTCTGTCAGAATTATATTCAGCATCAGATGATCGCTGCTAAGAGTTAAATCCTTCCTTTTTGTGCAGCTCGGAGATCTGATCAGAGGGTTTTTATTCTTCTGTGTGGTTTTCAGAGGGCAGGCAGGGCGGAGAGGGACCTGTAGCTGCCTCCGCTTTGTCCCCGCTCTGCAGCACAACAAAGGAAATCTAAATGCTCTTTTATTTTATGTACACTGCTGTAAAATCCTCCAGGGCCACTGTGGCCCATATAAAACTGAGAGCTGTCAGATTCTGGATTGAGAGAGATGCCTTATTTATGCCAGCCACTCTGAGAGTCCTCCTGTTCAGGCTGCGGCTGCTCCGCTCCAACTTCTCCGTCATCGATCTTCTGCAGACGCTGTGAAGTGAATGTGATGGGAAGCCATTATCTTTCATGATTATGCCAACAGAAACAAAGGGAATAAAGAGAGAAAACAGCTCCTGGAGGTTAGAAATGACCACAGTAAGGAAACAATGAGGCTGTGTTGCAGTGGCAGCGCTGCAGAGAAACTTTTATTGCAGAGTTCAAAGCACCGACCTCCTGCCCACACATGCACAAACCTTCACAAATACATAAATGCAGTTTGTGCTGCTGCAGGCCTTCAGCAGATCCTTAAAAAGCCACAAGTCTTAAATTCTTGTATCTAAAATTAAGGCCTTATAATATATTAAATATTTTTTTTATAATTATGTTGGCCTTAAATTGATCTTAAACGTACTTGTTGAATGACTATTTAATCTTGTATATTCTGTGTCAGGCAAAAGTTTGAATCACGCTCAAACATCTTTGCTTTCCTCGAGGCATTTGACTCTAGATTTACACTTTTGTTAATTAAAACAGATTTGTAAAAACAGAAAGCAAATACAACTTGAAAGGAACTGAAATTTCTAAAAACCTTTAGACTCAGTTAAAGCTGTTGGTTTATGATCTAAAACTCTTCATGCATTTTAAAGAAATTTAAAATAATAAGCTGATGTCTTATTGTGTCTTTTTTGTGTATTTGAAGTAAGTCTGTTTGAATAGCTAATCTTCTTTTGTGAATAGGGAACAAATATTATATTTTCATACTTATTTCTCCTCCTTTTCACTTATGGTTTGTTTCAGTTGTTACACTATTCATCTTTCTCATTGAGTGAATGAAATCAAAAGCAAAATTGAATGAAATGTTGTCGGTAACTTGGTGAGATACTGTGTTTTATTCCTGGCCTATTCCAAACCCCAGGTCAGAAATGAGCGACTGGCTAGCAGGTAGAGAGCTAACTTGCTAGCTCTTTTTGGGGTTCATGATGGTTAAGTGCAAATTTACCATCAGTTGCCAGGACGGTATTGTTTTCGCCACTTCCGTTGGTCCATTTTCTGCAAAAAAACAAACCAAAAACTCATAAAGCTACTTTCAACAGCCAGACCCCACATGTTTCACTGTTTTTGCTGTGCTTGATTGCAACATGTGAGGATCCTCCAAACGTTTTGGTGTTAATTTTTATTAAAGGTCTTAAAAGTCTCAGCTTTGACTTACTGAAGTTTGCAGAAACCCTGTGCTGTTGGCTACCTGCCCTCACACTCCGGATCCCCGCCTCTCAGAGCTCAGCAGGGGGTTTGTGGCGTCTGAACTCCACCTAACTTGGCCTATGTAGAGGTCGCCGTCCGTTGGCATTAATTGGCTTTCTGAGGGTTTGTGCATGAAATGGCAGACCTTTCCCACTCGGATCGCAGGGATGTTTGGGGGTGTTGGCTTGATCCGATGTTTGGATCAGGTCAGAGTGACTGTGTCTCCTGAGCAAATAGCTGAGAGAAGATGAAACTCATGCAAACTGGAATCAAACCCGGCAGACGGGGGGCACGGTTATGGATCGTTCCGGCGTGTGTGTGGTAAACCACAAGCAGCTCATAGCTGCCCATTGTGTGAGTGGTTTTAACCTTCCACCAGTATTGATCAGCCGGCATTGACTTCCCTTCCACAGCTGCGTCCGTGTGTGTGTGGCAACCTGAACAGTGATGGTGGATGTGTAGGAATGTGAGAAGGTGCATGCATGTGCACCTGCCTTAGTATGCATGCATGTGTGTGTGTGTGTGTGTGAGTATGTGTGTGTATGGATCGGGTTTTAAAAAGGGGCAGCGTTTGTCGGCGAGTCCCGGTGTTAACGTGATTGCGAATGACAAAGCGTCCAGGCGGGTTTGTTAGCTCCATAATGGGGAATCAATAGACACAACACAGATGTCAATACAACATGCTTTATTGCGTTAAGCTGCCTCACTCCCACACTGAGCTCTGAAAACACACACACACACACACACACACACACACACACACACACACACACACACACACACACCATCTGAGGATGCATCTTGAGCTGCAAGTTGAGGTGCATGCAAGGATTAAAGTACATGAAAACTTTGACGGGTACAGATTGTGTGTCTGACAGGAGTCCATCACATTCACACCCCGACTGTCCCATCATCGTTGTTCTTCCTCCATTTTTATTATTTAACTTTCTCTTATTGTGCTAAACTTAATGGTGAAATAAAAAATCTCAAGGGAATAACATTTGAGAAAGAAATCCAACGTAATCAGAACAGTTTTACTACATTTCCCAGGGTTCCCTACTCATAATCTTTGAATTCCTCTGTTGATGTCCTACTAAGCTGAATTTAAGGAGTTTAAATGTGAAGAAAACTGAATGAAGTTTGACTTTTTAGTGCTTAAAAACTGAACATGTTTAGGGAAACGAGGGATTTAACCTTCACTTACATTAACATCTAAACAAACACATAATCATCAGGTCTGATGTTTTCTGACGGCAAAAACAAAAAACATCAATAATTATTTCTTAATTATTCATATTTGCTTGTTATTTTTAGAAGTCTTCTTAACAAGAAAGAGAAAATATGAAAGAAAGGAAAGTATGTATTATGTATCTAATACTCGGATGTATTCTCATGTTAGTGTTTTTTATTTTGTGGATTTATTTTACTGCACATGACTTAAGTAATTAAAAAATTGATCAGATATTTACCTGCATTCCTACTGATATTTTCTCACTTTGTCTTTCCAAGTTGCTGTTCAACTACCGGTACTCCCTTTTTTTGTAGTTGCCAACAACCTTCTGGGAAATCTCACTTGACCTTTCACCTCTTTGCTTGACACAAATAGAAATCTTTTGAATCAGTTAATTACCTGCCAGAAATATGGCTTTGAGGCTTTTGGGGTGTCGAGTTTGGAAAGGGTTTTTCCTGAAGCTTGATGTTTCTCTCCTTTGTGTATTCCAAGGTGAGATTTGGGATCTTTGTCCAATTTCAACCTCTGGCTGTTTTCAAAATTCAACCGTTTTATTAATTTTAAAAAAAAGTTCTAATTTATTGGAGGTGGAGTGGATTTCCAGCTATTTGCATTTTTTTTATTTTTTTTTATTTTGTAGAGTATGAAAAAGAAAATGCAGCACAATGCAACTTGGCTGCCGTTAACAAAGCAACCAATCCAGGAGCTGCAATAATTTTTCTTGATGCTTATTGGCTGCACTACCAAACTGTAACAAAGAGCAGAGTTATTTAAAACTGAAAAATCTGTAGAGCTAAGATGGTTTCAACTGTGTGTCTTAATATATATTTTGTGTTTAAACTAATAAAATGTAAGTGTTTTTGGAGGGGATCCCAAGTATTCACGTTATGATGCTTCTCCCACCATGCTTGACAAGTCTGTTGTAGCGTTCTCTGCCACATCTCGACTCCTCCCAACATGTCACTGTGGCTCGATAAAACCTTTCTCTACAGGATATGTGGCTGTTCCATGTCGCAGAAACCAGGTCCCTGGGCTCTTCCTCTACAGCTTTATGAATATTTACTCCATCTTCTTGCATTAAAAGTGGTTGGTGTGGCTCCAGAAAATGGGATTCAGCCAAAACTTCTGTCCTAAAATGTCTCTTTTGCTGCCAGTTTTGCAAGCAAAAGAGATGCCAAACCATAAACCCCAGGCTGAAAGAACTAAAACTCTCTAAAGTTTTAAATCCAATTTTCTCCAGGAGACAATAATTTTTTTTCTACATAAAGTACTTTATACAGATAAATGACAGCTAATTAGATGCATCATGTTTAATGTGTCATTTAAAGTCTCACTTACTCACATTTTGTCTTGTTGGAAATGGTAACATTTCCCCTCTTGGTCGTTTCCTGCTGTGCAGATATGAAGGAATATTTCCCCCTAACTGCCAAACATGGCCGCCTGAACTCTGCTTCCCCTCGCCGCTGTCCACCAATCTGTCCATTCAACCAGCTCAAACTCCCATTGTTACCGTGGTAACATCCATAGGCCATTAGACACACATATAGGAGAGGAAAAGAGTGCAGGTAAACAGTGTCCTCCTGCACATGCATGCCGCATTGGACGGTCAACTTGATGGTTGGCCCTAATGGCCCCAAACACCATTAAGGGCTAAATTGGCTGTACTGGGTTTGTCTGGCTGCCCCATGCGTCCTTCTCTCTTTGGGTATGTAATCAGCGATCATACGTCACCGTTTATGAGCATAGGGCCGCCATGTCTGTCCAAGTACACAGGGCTGTGTGTACTCCTTTGGTACTTTGTATTTGTTAATTTTCCCCAATGCCTTGCTTCAGTGGCTGCATGCGTTTATAAAGCCGGTGTCCATTTTACACTCCTGCTAAATAATGAATTGCGGCCGCAGTGGGGGACCTTTTCTGGTTTAACACCGCCGCGCGGCCTTAATCGAATGCACTCAGCGTGCGTGGCCCTTTTGTCCGACAAGGTGTCCATCGATAGGCTTTCTACTCACTGCACATAAAGGCCATAAAGAACATCGTGCCTATTCATTCGAATTCCTCCCTTCTTTTCCTCGTAGTCTTCCTGCTTTCACCTTCTTCACTTTTACTCTGTTTTGGTCCGAGATGAAATCTGGCAAGTTTGGATGAAGCTGATAGGGTGAAAAGAAAAGAGTATAAGGGAGGCTTACAACTGGAAAATAAACCCCATGAAAGCTCAGTTTGCCGACTTCAATATCAACCTTTATCAACTCTGTAAAATCCATGGTACCTGATCAATGTGTCTGCGTTAAAACTGTTGACTTATAATCTGAATTATAGCACATTTAGTCAGTGTGAATATGGTTTTGTTTTTATTTTTTGCTCTTTTATACTCTGTTGTGTACTTTTAATATATTCTGAACTGATCGCTGTTAAAAATCAGAATTTGTTCTCAGTTTTCTGGGATCAAACTGTGAAATCAGCACAGAATCGCACTGTTATTGATTACTTTGTCTCAGATGTTGTATAAACCTGATAACCTGATTGGGTATAACTGCGGTTGCTCTTTTTAAAAAAAGAAAAAAATAATTTTCTGTTCAGATCATGCAAATTAAAACAAAATTTCTTCAGAAATATTCTAAACTTTGTGGTTGCAAATTTTGGTAAATGTTTAATTTTCATCAGGAGTCATTGCATTGATTGAATTCAGTTTTACGTTGCGCTTCAGGCCTTTTTTAACAAGCTGACATTATTGGCTCATTTGCATTTCCCTCCCATTACTGATCGTAGGAGACTAAGGATGCTGACTCAGCAACTGAAATAATTAAAAAGTAGATTTTTCAAAATAAAAGCATACAAAACTGAAATTTTCCACTTTTCGAGGACATCCTGAAGTCCGGATTTTTCCCATTGGCCATAAAATCGCAGCCTTGACCAAATTAAAGTTGTTGCTTTTTTAATTTTGTAAATGAATCCGTCATTGAACAAGCAGTCACCTTTAGGATTGAGTGACTTCTACACAATATATTGTTTGAACAAAAACTTAAGAATCGACTTTAATTGCCAAGTTTGTGCACAAACAAGCAATTTGACTTCATTTCCACTTTGCCCTCATTGCAGACCTCTTTTTATATAGGTATGTTTTTAAAAAATGTCGTTAACCTCTATTTATTGCTTAACAATAAATAAAGGTTTTTAGTCAATTATTTAGGAAATAATTGACAAAACCTGAACTTTGCCAACCATATTCTGAGTTGGGTGCCTGCAGATCGTCTGTCCTTCACCTTGCCATAGATACGAAACAATTGAAAGCATCAAATTCAAAAAACATTGGAGGGACAGAAGATTCAATGTCGATTCTCAATGGATGTAACAACAGAAATGTCCTCCTGCATAGCAAAATTGTTTTTTGACACTGGGTTGTTGCAGAACTGACCATGAAACCACATTGCTAGATCACAAATTCAGTCCGTTTGAGCAACTCTGTCTGTTAAATCTGCCATAAAAATGTCTGCTTCTCTGCAAACCAATAAAAGAAGCAACACACAGAAATCTGACTGAAACAGCTGTTACAGTTTAGACTGGCCAGATGTTTCCATGCATTAAAATAACAAAAAGAATATGCTTTTACATTTGTTATCCTGTTTTCCACAAGGCGTGTGTGATGTAGCAGGTGTGAGTGTGCTGCATCTAATGTCCGGCACTGCCTGCTGCTGGTGTGTGTAATCCAAACGAGCCGGCCTTTTGTGTCAACCTGAAGGCAGCGATCTTGTTCCCCCGCCTGCATGAATAAGATGGAACGGGGCTTTAGAAAGGCTGCTGTCCTCCTTCACAGCTTTCTGACATAATGAAGCCAGCGTGTGATCTCACACACACACACAAAGAGCCTTCCTGTGGAAGTGTGAGCGAGCTCGTCTGGGTGCTCGCTTAAAGGTGCAGGACGCTTATAGAGATTACAGCCTGATTCCTGGACTGTGTGTCTGTTTGTCTCGTCTGTGAGTGTTTGCATGTTTAAGTGCGACGCTGTAATCCAATCTGCACAGAACGACTGTTTTCCCACTACACAGTCCAGTGGACTCAGTTTGGTTGGAGAGCAAAATTGCAACATTTGTTATATTTTCAGCTACTGCGGTCCTCTTTCCCACTGCACTGTTTTAAAACCTATTCCTCTCCTCACCTGTGGTGGCGCTGCACCAAGAACCACTGAAGGAAGCATTCTGGGTTAATACAACCAAAACCAACACTATAGCCTAGCACTAGCAGCAGAAAGGATTCATTGTCTTTAACCAAAGACAAAAGAGAAATCCTACAACCGCTAAAATCTGATGTTACTCCATTCTTGTTTTGTGAAGAAGGAAGTTGTGGTCAATGTCTTCTTCAGAGGGTTTTGTGTATTTTGTGAATTGTAGTCCTCTTCCTGCTTTTGGTGTGATCTCAGGTCTGCTTGGTGTTCACATGTGCATTTGAACCAAAGTTCACTTCAACCAAACCAACACCGAGGTTTGTAGGGTTCCCCTTTTTGTTTTTTGGATTGCACATTCACACATTCCCAATTGAACTGGACTTTGCAGACAAACAAACTGGAATTTAATTAAAGCGAACTAAACAGATTTGGTATGAATGCAAGCTAAGTTTGTATTGAGTAAACCCACACACAGCAAACCAGCGCGTGTCCTTTGTCGGGCGATTTCCATGCCTGCAGGTGTGTCCGTGTGTTTCTAAGCAATATAAATCGCCGCGGTAACAATGCGTTTCTTTCTGCCGCTGATACATTTAGCTAATAAAGTCGGATGACAAAAGTGGGGTCAGATAGATTGGATTTCACCTCCTTTGTGTCCCGTCGGCTGGTGGTCAGCGCTGTTTTGGGTATAGAGGGAAGATTTAGACCCCCCAATTTAATTTAGCAGACAGGAGTTATGGTAATGAACTTGGGTCAGGGAGAAGAGAGCCTGAGATGAGAGAGGAGGGACGGGTCGGGGTCCCCCCGATTTACCAAAGGAACACCACGTCCTTCCTGTCCCCGACCCCTCCCTCCGTCCCTCCATTGAGCTTATTGAGGGGCCAGCAGTGACTGCGTTTTCTTTTTTTTTATTTTAGAGAAGCGAGTAATACCATGCAGAATCTGAGTGGGGGGTGGAGGGGCAGCATGTATGCACAGAGACAGAAGTAAAGTGACAACAATAGAGGATGGGGAGTGAAAGGAATTGTTTGGGGTGGTGGGAGGTGGACAGGCGGAGGGTCCGGCCCTTTTTAATAAATCTGAGTGCTCTGGTTAGTGCTTCAATCTCCTGTACTCAACTAGCCCACATCTCTCACACACACACGCACACGCCCAAATCACATGCACTTACTCTCTATGACTCATTTTCACCCACATTTGCTTTCAGCAGACTACGAGCTCAAGGGCTTTTAGAAGGTGTTTTTGCCTGATTGTGCAGCTGATGCTGCTCCTAATTGGACTATTTTCCAGATTTGAGCTTAAAAGAATGAAAACCAGTTGCATTTAACACTAATTTGGACTGCCCGCCCTCCCATCCTTTGAACTTTTCTTTCGGTGGACAGTCTTTCCTTAATTGCCTTGGCTGTCAACAAACTGCCAGAAAGGTAAAAAGTAGATGTGTGCAATTTCAGCAAGCGTAAAAACAGACTGCGAGATGTGCCGGACGATGAGCCACTCCCATCAGACACCTGGATGAGACGCTCAAAGTGAAGTGAATCCAGCTTTGAAGCTTTTTAAGTGCCTGTTAAATGAAAGCAGGGAAAACAAACTACTGGCTGTATGCCTTGCATTTTTGGGTCCATTTTGCACTTGGAAGGTGTAATTTTCTTATTCGTCAAGCAGCTACAGTTGAGCTTAATAGCAGAAAATCTTTCACCTGTCAGACGCATCAACCGTAAACGGCAGGCTTTGGTCTCGGCAAATAGAAAGAGCAACAACCTCTTCATAAACACTCCGCTTTGCACCAATGTTTAACCCCCATCCAGAAAACTTACTTCTTACAAGGAACTAGAACTCGTAGATGTGTTAAGTTTTGTAAATAAGTGGACGTCAGACCTGTTCAGGAGTTTGAATGTTACTCCAAGTCATCAGCTGGCTTTTTCTCTTAAGCGTTGGGGACGTGCAGTGAAGCAGCAAATCAGTCTGAGCTTTAATCCACTGGCTAATGAGGCAAATCAAGACGCAGGTTTCCACCATCTGGTTTGGAGTGAAGCAAAGAAGCTGCAGTTTCAACAAATGAATACAGTGTTGGTTAAATAATGAGTCTATGAATGGATGGATGGATGCAGTGGTGGGGACACTTCCTGAAATCTATCACTCTCAGAGCAAAGCTCATTTTTATCTAGGTTTTGCTAACTTTGAAAATGTTTAGCACGCTCAGCTTCCCTTTAGTTTCTGTGATGTTCAAACTGCTCACTTGACTTGTTTACAGCCGTTTATCTTGGTGTATTTTGTATCACTAAACTTATTCACCTGTGATTTTTAATTGTGTTTCTAATGAAAACTCCACAATTGCAAAATTGTGTGGGGGTTTTATACAATCAGACTATAAAGTTTTTCACACATTTGTGTTGGAAACGCAGCTCCTGAAAGGAAACACTGAGGTAGAGGTGCTTTCCTTCGGGGAAGCAAAATGGAGAGAACAGGAAGTTGATGGCAGCAAACCTCCATGAACGGATCCTGTTCCTGTTCTGCCACGGAGGCCGAGTTTGATTCTCTCTGATGGCGACATGAGCTGCACTGCAACACAGAAACCTCAACATTTCAATCTCTTCTTGCGTTATGAGAATAATAATCCACAAACAAACCAATTCTGATTGATGCCGTTAAAAAGCGCCATGGAAACAGAAAACTGGTAGAGAATGAAACTGCAACACGCAGGTGGCCTCCAAAGTAACAAACCATGTGATGTTTGCTTTAAATGTTGGACATATACCTTATGAAATGCAGTCATCTTTTTAAAGAGCAGTGTTTTCCTGACCTGGACTGTTTTATTTCTTATATAAAACCGTAACTTAACAGATGTGGGTATAGAAAATACTAAGAATGTTATAACCAAGTTAACATGATTAGTGATCTTTTATGTGAAGGTGATGATGTAAGCCACTCCTTAAAACATGTATCTGTACTTTATTACTGTTTTTCTTTTACTTGCTTTTGTTTTAAATTTATTTTATTTATGTATACCTTTCTTGTCTTGGACTACGTTCCATAAAGTCGACTCTGTTAGCAGTTCGTAAAGGCATTTAAACTCAAAATATGCTTTTTAAAAAACTATTTTGTGAAAAGAAAAAATTACAAATTTAAACTTAGACATGAGGCATTTTCCTTTTTATGCCTTAATCACATTTTTTGCTCTATTTGTATTACCATATTGAGTTAATTTTTTCACCAGATAATTGTCTTCACAGAGCCTCTGTCATAGCATGTACAGTATATTTATTACATCAGATAAACAGGAGGAAAAAGACTCGTCTTTTTGTTGTTTTTCTAAGCTTGCAATCCTTATCTGTGCCCCCATTTTCCTTTTCTTTATCCTCTTTTATTACCCTCTGCGATTTTCCAGAAGCAGAGGAGTGCTCAGTACAGAAATGAAATTAATCTGTTGTACTACTCCCCTCCCTCCTCTTCCTCCTCTCTCCTTCGTCTCCTCTTCCCTTTGCTCCGCAGAGTCGTCACTTTAACCTCTTTGTATTGGATATGAATCTGTTAGCCTCTCGGCCCGCTCTCCATCGCTTCAAACACACGCAGGCGTACTATCGCCCTCATTTAAACACTCACACTCTTCATTCCGTGCAGGTATCTAAACAAATCTTTGGAAAATCCTCGCACACGCATGCCGACGTCCCTGACAAGCTGTCAGCCGGTGGGTTCTTCCTCTGCCTCAGTCAAATCCATTGATATGAATCTGGGATGTTTTCTCCCAGCCTGCAGCAGCAGTATTACAGCAGCTCCACGTTTTTAGCTCTGACAAATCTTTCATCAGTGCCTCTGCCTAGAAAATGGCTCTTTTACAGCTGTCCCACCCCCCCGCCCCTTCCTTCTTTTATTGGAGCTACTTCTATAGAGGCAGGAGATATTGCTGGATTTTAACTCTGGCCTTGGCTCAACCATCCTGCCTTATTAGCTGGATGGGATGAATGAGAGAGGCCTCATACTTCATATGAGAAAAGAAGACAGGGAGATGCATGGAGGGAGAAATGGGGGATGAAGAAGAGAAATGTGGGGAGTGAGCGAGGTTCTCCTTAATGGTCCCCCCCAGGGGTTTCAGCAGTCCCTGCCAGCCTCTTCTGCCACATGCAGTCATAGCACACTGCAAAAAACACAAATCTAACCAAGAATTTTTGGTCTCGATTCTAGTGAAAATATCTTATCATTACAAATTAGACAAATCTAACTTACAAGTAAATTTTCATCCACAAAAGAAATTCTTATTAGTGAATTCATCTGCAAAAAAAACAAAAAACACATTTCACACATTTTCTGTATTTTGTTTTGGTTATTATTGCTTTTACAAAACAATCTAAGCGATTTAAAAAAAAAAAAAACCTCGTGCCATTTTTTTTTGGCAATGAGTTAATTAAATAATACGTTTCAAAAACCTCCTGATTAAGTCTCATTTCATCGTTGCCTAGCAACCCCGGTGGAACTCCACCCGTCACCTAGCAACCTAAGCTGAGTTTCAGAATGTTTGGTCGGCTGGTTTTACAGTTTTGTACAACGGCTTCTGGAAAAGACGAGTGTTTTACTGTTGACTTCCCATCCAGAAACCACTTGGAGCATTCTTGTTGGTTGTGCAGGAGGCTCCACTTCTGCTTTTCAAAGATAAACAGTTGTATAATTGCACATCAATTTGCAGCCATTTTCACAAGTGAGTGTAAAAGTTGGGAGGGCATGCCCGACAGCAGCTTTGTTGGATGGAAGAGACCCTCAAACAGCTGAAAACAGACAGAATGAACCAGATTAAAATGTCATTATGAGGTGAGAAAAATGTAATGAACATGGTTTGTATGCTGGTTTGCATCCTAATCTGTTTAAGGAAGAAATTATTGACGTAAAACTATCTTGCTGAATAGCTAGTTGTGAGTTGGTTATTGCAATACAATATCTACACTAGAAACCAGAAATACTTGGTAAGGTTTGTGTTTTTTGCAGTGCAGGGAAACCGTGGCGATGCTCTCCCTCCTCCCCTAAAAAGAGCGGTATGAATATGGTAAACCCACTGTCCGCTCGGCAGCACGATTCTCTGATTCCAGAAAATGGCCCAGTGTCTGCCTCCCTGAGGGGGTGGAAGCTAAGAAGATCTGCATTTAGGCCCGGCACTCACTGCCTTCCTGCTCTCCCGGGGGTTTCAGTGGACCCAGGCTCGCCTCAATCCTCCTATCTGTCTCACCGCAGCAGCAGCAGCTTAACATGGTGGCTGGAGCCGCATGGCCGTCACTATCTGTGGCTGTTTTCACGCTCGGCCCACGTCGGCGTCCGTTTCGCCGCCATTCGCCCCGGGCAGCGAGGAATCACTGACAGCCATCGTCATGTTCTGCTCCAAACACTCGCTCCAGCCTTGTCGGGGTCAGAGAACATGGTCGGATGGAGGCTCACTCCGACAGTCTGTCAGTCATCCATTACCGGAGGAGACCAAACGTTCAGTTTAGTTGCACCTCGTTGGCCTCGGCCTTACTGCTGGGAGATACTGATACAATCAAACGGAGTAATGTTTCTGACTCAAACCTTCAAACTCTGAGACTTGGCACGCTCATGAGTGAATAAAAGCTGGTTGTTTCTCTCTGTCTATGATTCAAACAAGATGTTTTCTCACCAAAGGTTCATCTTAGGTGGGGAAAGAGTGGGAAGAAACAAATTCCCAGTTTTTGCAAACAGCTTTTTGTTTTAATGTGAATGAGTTGGAGCTTTCCAGTCAGCTTTGTGAATAGTTAATGATTTTATGATTCATTGCTGGGTTGAATTCTTAATCAATCAAGTTTAATTATATCACATATTTCATCAACAAGGCAGTTCAAAGTTCTTCACTTCATAAATACACAAAAATACAAAGTCACAGGACACACAGTCAACGACGCTTGTCATATGACCCAACTAACTTACAAAATAACTTTCCTGCAAGATATAGGAGCTTGTTTTGAGTCAATGATTCCTTAATATTGACAAAAGAGCATTTGTACCACTGGCAGATTATTTAACTTATAACAAGGCATTTTTCTCATGTCATAAGTGAAATAATCTGCCAAATTTTGAGACGATTATTGACTGGAAGATGCTTTAAAACCTGCACAAACTGGGACGTTCTGTGACCAATAATCCCAGACACACTTCCACAGTTATTTTGAAATTAATAAAATTGCTTGTAATAAGCGTCTGGAACCTCAGTCCTGTTTAGATATTTATGGAAAACACTTTGTGAAGTTGCATCTGTGCCAGAAAATGAATCAGTTTAAATTAAATCCATCAATTCTACCAGGAATACGAATTAAATATCAAACCAGAACGTATCCCAAAGTTACTGACGGCTGCAAAAAAATCACAGACATTTAATCAAACCCAGTGTTAGCAGAGACTTTAACCACGATGAGAGCATCTAACCAGACTAAGTAGATAGCTCAGGATTTGTGATGAATCATTTTTATCTGTTTTTCTTTAATGGGAGCTTTTATCCTGTTGCAGAGCGCCTGCAGTTGGACTTGTGCTGTCAGCTACATGTGAACTGATTTACATTTGAGCAGCTAAAATCACAATTTTTTTACCTTTAAATTAGGGCCGGACAATTTGGATTTAAAGTTCTATCACGACATTTTGTGGTATGACTATGATACTAAAAGCACTGATAAGGATTATTATGTTTATTCAGTTACTGTGTGGCTCTGAAAACATGATGCAGCCATGATTAGCCCCGCAAACACAGATGGTGATCTTGGAAAAATGCTTCTCCAGTCACATAAAGAAGTGCATTTTGTATCACTAAACCGATAAATTTTAACATATTTTCAAATTCATTGATACTCTTGTTGAACAAACAGTGGATAAATGGAAAAACTAACAATCCCAACAATATGGACAGTTTTGAGGGGTTTAAACATCACTAATTGCAAATTACTGTGACAACGATCAATCAAAATTCTTATCAGAAATTTATCAATAAATATGAAATACAACATTGTCATTTTTTAGCTGTTGGGAAAAACCTAAGTGTGTAATTCCTGCTTCTCCAGCTGCGTTTCTAATGACCAAAAAACTAAATTGCAAATTGGAGTTAAGAAAATAAATTTGCTGAATGGAAACCTGCCAAATCAAAACACTCGGGCTTTTGCACGAGGTTGAGGTTGTTTTTATCAGGATATTGGAAAGATTTTGCCTGTAATTATTGCGATAAACGATAATATTGTTGCTTTGGGACCATTTTCAAGTAACTCAGAGGAAGTGGCATAATAATGCAAGAACACATTCTCAAAGATCAATAAGCTTTAAATTCTGTTCAACACTTAACACTGGAGCTGGAAAATGTTTTAAATATGCAAAATAAATACAAAACAACAAAGTCTGTAAATAAAATGATCCTTCTTCAGATTGAAGATGTTTTTTTATCCAGCTCTTGGTAGAAAGAGAAAAACGGTGAATCATATGGAAATGGAGTTGATTTAATTTACCATGAGATTAATTGCTTTATTGCGAACGGCTTACACATTTGTGATGGAAACACAACTTGTGTGTGTGACTTTGAGCTGAACTCGGTGATTTGGGTTCCTGGTGTTTGCAGAGTCCATCTGCATGTGTTCCTTTCCAGCTCCGGTGGCCCCGTCCCACCCTCCTGCCCGCAGCAGCAGCAGGGGCTCCAGCTCCCCGTGTCTTCCCGACCCCTTCCTCCGCTTCCCCTTTGTCTGCTCGTCAGTTAGGCAGCCGTCCACGCACTGCTCCGTGGCGCAGGGGGTTGACCTTTACCCTTAACCTCCCTAACCTCACCCCTCCCCTCTGCATCGCCCCCAACGATTCATATGCAAGCGACCCCATCCCCGCTTATTATGCTCTTTCATCTGTCCGCGCCTGGCCACGCTGTTGTGTCAAGTCTCAAGTTCAAGTCCCGGGACGAGTCGGCCACGCCGGGTCACGCCGCGCCTCAACAGACCAGATCTGGCAGGCAGCGAGGAGCGGCGGCGGCGGCGGGGGGGGGGAAGAGTTGTGTTTGTTGCTCATTTCTTCTTGGGGGTCAGTGAGAGGTAGTTGGCCGGTGGTTTGGGGATGGGCTGGGGTCACACGCAGGGGTCAGTTCTGCTATAACAAACATGTCTGCTGTAGCTGGGGATTCCATCTGTTATCGAACGGCACCTGAATAATAAGACTTTAGGAACTCTAATGGTTCTCCTCTGCCTTAAATATTAAAACTAATAAAAATCTAAGTGATTTGAACCAAAGTTTCCACCTGCAGAAGATGAATTTTGGTTTTATTCTCATTTTAAAAAGCAATAACAGACATAAAGCAAGTTTTAGCAGCACGATTCCTTCCCACTGAGTGATGCTGGATACTTTATTCCTCCATCTTTCTGCTAAGTATTTTACTCCAGTTTCTAGTGCAAATATCTTAGTACACTTAAAATGAAACTAAACTAACTTACAAGTAACTTTTCAGCACGATGTAGGAGTTTGTTTTGAGTCAGTAATTCCTTAATAAGTGAAAATCTACCAGTGGAACTTTTTCAGCAATATTAAGGAATTATTGAAATAAAGTTACTTGTTGGTTTTTGTCTCATTCCAGGATCTGTATAAAACATGGTGAAAAACTGACTGATTGTGGCGCATCTTGGCTTTTTAAAACCAATTTTGGAACATCTTTAAGCATCTTCAATCGTTTCTGAATCATAATAAATGAGTAAATATAAATCAATGGCCAAAGTGTTTGGTTATTGTAAACACTTTGGTCATTAGTACTTTTTAACTTGAAACAAACAACTGAAATGAATGCAGAGGATTCTGTCTTTACAGCCTCGCTTATTATTATATTTCTATTCAAATATAAATGTTGATGTTTGGTAGCTGACCATCTCTGGTCCTCCACACCTGCATCAAAGGAACATCAAACCCAGCAAGGGAGGTGAGGTGTGAAAAAAGCCAACCATTCTAGAGAAATCTGACTCAAAGTTGATCTTTTTTAAACTTTTTGAACATTTTGAAAACACCAATTAAAGCTCGAAACGTTACACAACCAGCTCCGTCTCCCTGATGCTCTGAATCCTAATGCACTTTTCCAGGAATGACCTCAGTGTTGAAACTGAGGCAGAAAAGACGCTCAGTTAAATTTAGATCCACGGATCTAAATAGTATTATTTGCCATTACACTCCAACATGCAGCATGTAGATTGTTTTTGACACTCAGCATTGATTTTATTTAAATAACTCAAGTTTATCATAAAATCACAGTTGTAGAGAGATTTTGATGCAAAGTACAAGATGGCCACCAAGATGCTTTGTCATAAAATATGTCGATAAATATAGTGTTCTTTAAGTTGAACGTAATTTCCAGACCTTATACTTGATGCCAATCCTGGCTTTGTAATATAATTTAGAACCCAAATATTATATTATTCACAATTTAAGAGCATGTTTGGACTTTCAAAGTGTAGTTCAACTGCTCAAAAAGATTTCAGATTATGCATGATTTATATATTTGATCATCTTAATCTCACAGATATGAATTAATCTGTATATTGCACGCATTTATTCAGGCCTAAAGCTTTCATTGTGTGAGTGAGAGAGGAGGATGAGCTGGGGATTATTGCAGCATGCCATCTTTACAGCCTGAAATCATTGTGTTTTTGTCCAGAGGCTCCATTGTCCTCCACAGAGGGACCTGCTGCGGGGGTGGGGCGGTTTGAGAGGGTCAGAGGTCAGGGTCAAGGTGGGTGGGGCTTTGGGTCAGTTAGCCAGACGGACGCACAGACGGTGGACTTGACATTGAGTGGATGAGTGGATTAACAAGATTGGGAGGGAGGGAAGTCGAACAAATTGTCGTTTTCTCCTGCAACGGATTTTTATTTGTGTCATAAGAATACTTGAAATAAATTACATTGCATTCATCGTGGAAATGATTAAATATTTTGTGAAATTGGGCTTAAAGCTAAACATCTCCCAATGCTTCTGCCTTTAATGGGTGAGTTTGTAGTTCATAATGGAAGGCGGACACATTTTGTGCTCTACCCATTAGAAAATGAAGCATATATGAAAGCAGTTATACCCAGTGACCTTCAGTTTAAAGATGTAATCCAGAATTAATGAATTGAAAATAACTAAGCTTTTATTAAGCTAAAAAATACCTTTATTGTCCCACAGCGGCTCTGGTTTCCTTCCAGAGATGAATAAACACTCGCTCTGCGTGGAATAATGACATAAGAAAAAAACCCACCACATTCCTCTCTGATTATTCTTAAAAAAAACCATACAAATATATTTTATTTTGGTTTCTTTCTGCCGTTTCCTTTTTTCATGGAGAAGTCTAAAGTGGCATTCCTTGAAGAGATGCACAGCTTCTACAAAGTCCAAGGCTGCGCTAAGTGGGAAAACAATTTCTTCAGGAATCTGACATTTAACCTGCTGCTTGTGTTTGTGGCATTCTTGCCGATAATGGGCCGGAGTTTGTTTTGAAAGCATCCCAATTGACAGCTGATTGAGCTGGCCTGAAGGTTATGCAGCAAATGGAGGATGACATCCAGCGTCTGTGAGCCAAAGCTAGCCTGCTGGTAATGGTTCCTCAGAGCTGAAAGCAATCACAGCACGCTGGACCAGCACTGGCCTTCTCAAGATGCACCCATGCTTGATGTTGAGCATGAAACATGAGCTCTGAATGCAGGAGGTGAAACAGGGCAGCTGACCTCATTTTTCAATGTATGCATCTGTAGCGTTTGTTTATTAGTTGGCTCTTTTAAAGGGTGTGAAAACCTTGATACAGAAAAATATAAACAACAAAGTTCAGTCAAGACGGTAAGAGACGGATAGTCAAGAAAAAACTTATTTCAGATTATTAATGCACTTTCTGTTTGATTCAACAGGTTTTTGCTTATTTGAACTATGAATAGACAGAAACAATGATGATTTATAGACATGCATCTGATATGTTACATAAAATTAAGCAGAGATTTACTTTGGCACTGGGGCAAAAGACTTGAAACTTCACTTGGGCTTTGAAAAATTACTTGATTTCATATAAAAATGAGTAATTTAACAGGTATTTTAACACATCAATTTGACACCCTTTTCAAATGTGGTATTTGTTTCAATTAAATATTCATGAAATAGAAATTTCCACCTTATTGCTTTGCAACCCTGATTTGTTGTTGGCACAGACCCACAGAGCATTCTTTCGTAAAAACACATCTATAAAGTATTTAAGGTGTTTTTAGATCAGAATATTCTTAAACCTTTGCTGATTTATTAGATTCTGGTGTTACAGTTTAATACAATTATTCCCATTACATCATACTGGGAAAATTAAGGTGAAACTACAAATAAAGCTTTTCTGATGAAGGAAAGTCATCAGAAAAGCTTTAATATTTACCTTTTACCGCCTCATATTCTGAGTTTAATACCAACTCGTTTACAGAAAATCCAGAAAAAACATGTTTTTGTTTGTAGAGATTTATAGATTTAAACGTAACCAAAAATAATCTGATTCCTGATGATGGTTTGACTTTTTGTCTCCTCCTTTGCCTTCATTTAATCTTTAAGTTGCTGGTTTGACTCTCGATTTGAGGCGAGGCAAACTTCAATAACCGAGTTTTAATGGTGTAAACATGGCAGCGCTCAGGCCGTGATCCAAGCGTGTCGATTCATATGAGCATGTTTTAATATTTATACAACAAACATTTCTGTATTGTGATACAGAAATGTATCACAATATCAGGTAAAGGTGATATTGTGATACATTTCTGATCACAATTCCATTATAAATTCCAATTAATTAAGTTTAAAATCACCCAAAACTGTCTGTATTATTAGGATTGCTCATTCTACTTCTTTCTTCCTTGTTTGTTCACCAAAGGTATCAATAAATATTAATAAATTTGAAAATATTTTTGCAGTTTAGTGAAAAAAATCACACATTTTCATGTGACTGGTGTCCAAAAGAAGCATATTAAAAGTGGGAATGTTTTTTTTAAGTGCAGGATTTGGGCTTGTGAGCCGATAATTGCCGTGATACTTGGTCACATCCACAAAGTTACCTAAAAAATAAGTGGTAAATGTTTCTTAAAGTCACTTTTATTACCACAAAGTCCATATAACCAACTTGTAGGTGTTAGAAATCAAAATGCTTTTAAAACATCCAGCAGAGTTGTTGCTTTAAGGGCTCAAATGGAGGCCATATTTTATTTCAATCTAAACTTATTTAAGTGAATGTGGTCAATGGAGAAATGTTTTTTAATCCAGTTTTTATAATTAACTGAAACCCTCATCTCCGGTTTTTGCTGCTTTCTTAAACTAAAAGTTATTTTTATTATTATTTAGGATGGCATTATCTCAGCTATTAGATTTAACACCTGCTTTCACACAGCAGCAGATATCGAGGGAAAATCTTTCCTCTTTTGTGAGAATGGATCTTTTTAGCGGAACAGTTTGGATGATGTGCCGTCAGGCTGACAGAAGGATGCAACCTGTCATTGATGTCAATTGACAGTTTCTTCCTGCCCTCCCTGAGTGCTGAAATCACTATACTTCAGCTCGTCGGTCCTTTCCCTCCACTGTGGTGTTTTTTCCATCATATTGATGAAATTACCATCAAAACACGTATTATTTTCTTTAAAATGGAAAACTGGGTCAGAGTTGAAAAGGCTTTCCATGATTCCTGGAGGATGTGTTTTCTTTATTCAGCGTGAGTTTGGGTCTGATGCCGCGGTCACCAGTGGCGACTCTCAGGCTTAATAACCATCAAATAACAGCAGAAATCCGATAGAGCTCCACTGCAGTCATATTTGAAGGTAAGACGTTGTAAAATTGATCCTCAGGCCCTGCAGTCGTGTTTGTATCGCTTGACTTCAGCACATTTTGCCACAAACACTGGTTTATTTTACTAAAATTGCCTTTTATAAATGCCACATGTTTGTTCATGTTTATAAAATATTTAACTCATAAAAACCAACAATTTTGGCATTAATTTGTCTCAACTCAATCCAAAGCAACAAAAAACTTTTAGAAGTTACTTAGTTAGCTGTTTTTGAAAGGTTTGCACTCGCTAACTTTCCAAATGTTTTTTTTCTCACGTTGATGCTTCAATGATCATTATATTTATTTAGCATAAATGCTAAAACAAACCTTCTGATTTTAGTCGGCCTTGAGTTCTTTGGGTTTTTTAACAGTTCATTCAGTCTTTTTTTGGTCTGAAACTTTTTCATTTAGCACTCGCTATGCTAGCTTGAGGAGAAAAGCAGCTTGATGGATTTGACTGGTAGCTGGTCAGAAATATATCAAATATTATTTCAGTTGCCATTTTAGCTTATTTAGGCTTAAAAAATGTAAAATTTGTTTTACTTGCATTTTCCCTCCATAAAAGACGCATTAGAGAACAATCTTCACCCCGAGGCTGCAGGATTAGGCACTAAAGCAATAGAAAAGGAGGGACCTCTGGGGGAGCTGCTCACAGCTCAGGTGGAACAATTTATCAACAGAAAAAGTCGTAGTTTGGACTTATTGAAATGTGTCAATAAAAACGTTACAGTTGAAAGACGTGAAAGTCAAAACATGGTGGCAGAGCTGCTGCAGAATGGTTTAGATCAAAGGTGTTCAGAATATGGCGCAGGGGCCATTTGTGGCCCCTGGACTCATTTTGTGTGGCCCAGAGCCCATCCACAACTCAAGTAAATTACATAAATTAGGACAAAACTTCTACTTTTCAGTTAAAATCTTACAAAAATGTTAGATGCAACTATAGGTGACCATCTCTTTCCAAGCTTTCTGGTTTCCTTCTGTTGTCATGGTAACTAGGACCTCGACTACGGATTGACTTGTACTCTAAAGTTGACCTTGGTGCCCCCAAACCTTTGCTTAATGTCTTTACTAAAACGTGGCTAAATGCAGAAAATGTTTTCAGATGAAGAATCACCTTAATCCTGTTTTTATTGCTGAGAATAGATGAATTATTGTTTTGTTTTCTTTAATCAAGCCTAAAATAATAAGCACACTGGATCATTTAATGAGAAAAATGTACTATATGTTGGCGCTATAAAAAAATTAGATTTGTTTAATTAAAATAGTTTGTGCTTAGTTTGTTGTAGAATAGTTACAAATACCAACAGTTTTGATGATTTTCTGCTGCATTTGTGACTTGATGATTTTGGCCAACATGACAAAAAGTTTGGACACCCATAATCAAGTGTTGAAATGGCCTAGTCAAAGTCCAGATCTGAATCCAGTAAAGAACTGGTCACATGATTTAAAAAGTGAAGTTCAGAGATCCTCTTGAACCTCAAAGAATGGGGAAAAATTTTGTCACGATTAGAAAAGTTACTGTGAAAAATGGTTTTGTAAAGTTTTAACTGGAAGAACTGAATTAGATTCATAAAACCAAGCAGCTTGTTACTTTCACTTTACTCTCATCACCCCATTTGTTTTGGTCTATCAAATAAAATCCCAATATAATCTGGCAAAATGCTTGTTGCAAGTAAGAAAACTGTCAGTAGAAAATGGTGGAAAGTGGAGTCTCCTACTATTGATGACTGCATAAACAGAAAACTCAGAATATATGTGATGTATTTTTCTCCCTCAAGATGCAAAGAGAAACATTTTACAAACTCTGGACTTTTGATTGATGATATGCTCCCTTGGACCGTTGTTTGGTTTCAAACATTGAAAACATTTATATAAATTCAGATTGCATAATTTACACATTAAGCAGTACACAGTAAGCTCAACAGAATAAACCTTCATAGAGGCAAATAAGGTGATGAACAAAGACATCTGGAAGGACAACTGACATGTTTCACACTTTGTTGAAAGGGAAAACCTGCAGCAAAGCATTTATTTTATTTTCTTACGCTCATTAGTTGAGACACTGAGATGTCCAGAAGATTGAATCCTCCTCACCTAAAGCCAGTTTTTGTTTCCTTCCCTTCACCTGAATCAGAAAACAAAAAATAGTCCCAGTAAGGAGTGAGAGGAAAGTGGGAGATCACTGGTGGGAGAAGAAAGACGGTCCGAGGCAAAGGGACAAACAGAGCGACATCAGAGAGCGGGAGGGAAAGAGACGGCTCTTTGAATAAAAGCAGAGGAGGTGAGGATGAGTGCGAAGCGAGCGACAGACAGACGGACAGACAGCCAGGCATTAAAATTCATGGCCTTTTTTATTTTCCGTGCTGAAAATCAATACTGTCTACTATGGATGAGGTGAGATGTGGACAACAGCGGTTTCTGGAGGGGGGCAGGGAGCAAGGAAGGAGGGAGTCATGGGGGGCTTCGTCAATATTAGTAGTGACACGGCTACTGCTGGGGGTGGCGGTTATGTGTGTGTATATATATTTATATATATATATATATTTGTGTGTGTGTGTGAAGTTGGGGGATGGGTTCATTAAGTCTGACCAGCAGAGCTTTTGGTCAGCGCATAGCGGCAGCGGCAGCAGCAGCGGCAGCAGCAGCAGCAGCAGCAGCAGCAGCAGCAGCAGCAGCAGCAGCAGCAGCAGGCCCTTTTGTCCGCCGCTCTGGACACACACTCCCCCAGATGGACGGACTGATGGATGTTCCCCCTCATTCCCTTTGTAATTTACAACCCCCTCAGAAGCTCCATCATTTAGGCGGTGGTGCGCCTGACTAATGTCTGGCAGATGCTCTAACGCCACACACCAACTATTGTCGCTGGGCTGGGGTCACTTCTCTTCTAATTCAGGAAATGGAGATTCTTGTGCGCTCAGAACCTATAAATCTTCCGCCATGAAAAGGCCCATCCCTTCTAGGCTCTGCGGTTATTACATTAGTTTCATTTTACAATTTAACTGCATGCAGGCCCACCAGGACTGTACTGGGCACAGCAACCTTCTGAACAATGTGGAGTTTCATGGAGGTCAGCAAGATTTGAACTTCATAAAGCCTCTTGCTGTATAAGTTCGCTCTTTCTTCTGAATTAGGCTTTCTGCTCTCCTGTAATTATAGTTGTGTTGAAGCTGAGCACCAAAGAGACCATTAACCCAGCCGCCACGATCCTCAAGGACGCCCTGCTTTTCATTCACCACCTACTGAAGAGCACAAAATGTGCTCCGATCGGCGACGGCCATCAAAGAAAAAGCTCTTATTTAATAATCTGAGAGAAATTCCAACTATTTTGGCTTGTTTTAATGAGTTTAAAGGTGACTCTGGTGACCTCATTATATGTATTTCAAGAGATATTTGTCTTGTAACCCCTTTAAAAGTTAAATATGCCTTCAAATAAAACTAGCTAGCAACATTAGCAAGCATTTAGCGTTGGGATGCACCGATCCAGTTTATCTATCTGAGGTTTCTCAAAAGGCCGATAGCGATCTGAAACAGAAACGCAGCACTGAATTAACTTAAAACTGTTATTTTCTTTAAACAAACACAAAAATGTAGCGAATTATAAACTTACTTATCAACTCTGCACCAGTACAGCACATGTAAATACACTAATGGCTTCACTAACTTGGTCAGAAATATAAAAACAGCACAATTTGTTCAGTCTCTGCAGCATGAAAGCCATTATAAAAATAAAATATAAAGAAACTGAAACTGATAAAAATAATAGGTTAACATGTGAAAATAAATGAACAAATATTATTTTAAATAGTTCAGAAAGTCCAATTAGGAATTCTAAATATAATGTAAAATGAATCATAAAGCACGAAGTAGCTCAAAGCATAGAGTTAGACTGAGTAGATCTGCCTTTATGGATCATCGGGTCCAACACAAATATGGATATATCGGTGCATCTCTAGTTCAGCAGTCGTTAAAGTGCAACTTAAACTCCAAAATAGGTATTGTTTGCTGATAAACTGTCTAGATTTGTTATTTAGGTTCTATAATTATGTCTCTAGGAGAATTTTGACATTTTTGTAAATTTGTTTAGCTCTTGTTTATTGGCATCTTTCAATGCATTTCTAACATTGTACAAAAAGGCTTAGATGCCTAAATGAAAAATCTGCAGAATGTGCCAAATATTTTATCCAATTAAGCGATTGCTCGTTGCAGCCCTACAGCTCATGCAGCATTTCAGCATCTTGTCATTTGTTTTCAGCTCTTTTATAACAAACCGTCATTTTTCTGACCGTGCAACATCCGACATGTCAAGCAAAAAAGCTCCTCCTGACTTGGATGAGGCACTCTGCAACCGGCGAACATTTTGACATCCTGATGCGTGACATCACTGAGCAACGTGTAAATCTGACACCATAGTTAACGTCGGAGCCGAAATACGAAGCGACTCGTTCAAACTATCCCTAAATGTCATGTTTCATGACGCGACCCATCGAGTCCCGCCGGTTCTGCAGGTCCGGCGCTGGGCTGAAACCCTGTAGTTACTATGGGGATGGGTGGTGGAGAGAACCGGAGCGAGTGAGGTAGGCTCTGGTTTTGAGGTGTAAAGCGTCATAAATAATGGAGGCTGAACCTCACATTGAAATGCAAAGGCTGGAGCTCAGGTCTGAGCAGAGGTAATGCTGGCTTTTTGAAATTTATTTTTCATAAGTATGATTCTCACACAGCATCTCTGGACCCCCCAACACTTCACCCCCCCACCTTATAGGACACAGACTTTAACATACGTTTGCATTCCAAATTTCACCGAATCTGCCAGAGGAGATTATTCTTTATTGAATTCAGTCATCCATTAATCGCACATCAGAAGCAATATCAAAGTGAGACTAGTTACTCTCAGCAGAATATTAAAATATTATTCTTCTGTCTGTTGAATGAAACTGCGGTTTGGTAATAACATATCTGCATATCATTTATGTGGAGCAGGTATTAAAAAGTTCATGAAGTAAATATTATTTTCAGATTCAGAGGCTGGCGAGACTTCACACGCCTCCAGAGTCTGACTACTTGAGAGAGAGATGGAGCAGAGTGAAAACAGTGTGTGTGTGTGTGTGTGTGTGTGTGTGTGTGTGTGTGTGTGTGTGTGTGTGTGTGTGTGTGTGTGTGTGTGTGTGTGTGTGTGTGTGTGAACACACATTGCTTTGAGTTGCATTATGTCCAGAATAACATACCAGCATCAACTGAAGGAAACGAAGGTGGACATTCAGCCAGAATGTGGATGAGAATCCTAACTGCGTGTGACTGACTGGAGACATTTATGTGTGTGTGGGTTTGTGCGTGTGTGTTGGGTTGTGTGTGTTTGTTGGGTTGTGTGTGACCAGAGGACATTCCTCTTGCTCATAGATTTGTAATGATTTCTCATGTAGATCAAATTTTAGCTCTTGTTTGTCTTTTTAATAATAATGCACCAATTGATCGATCTGCGAACGGAACCTGCCAATTTTTTCCTTGATCTGTAAAACCATAAAAAGTCACATTTTCTTGTTCTTTAATTTCTTCAAAATGACTACATTTTGTTGTTTTCACTTTGTAAATGTTCTGCAGTAAAATAAAATAAAAAAACAAACAAAACAACCTTTTAGTCCCTTTATTTTTCTTTAGGTTTCAAAATTATATTCCAGGTATGAACAATAAAAAGGTAAAAACAAAGCATAGCTAGGATGGACAATATAGATTTACAGTTTTATAATAATATTTTGTTGAACTATTATGATAATGATAAAACTGAATAAACAATTTGATAAATGCTCACCCCAGTCATGATATCAGTTAAAAATATTTTATTTTTAAACAAAAACAGCAGAAGTTATTCCACAGGCATAATAATTTTTTTTCATTTACTTTCAGTTTCCTCATTTTCACGATCAACGGATTAATTTTTCTTTCTTGTAAGCAAGACAAATCGACATTATTCTTGTGTTAGCCAGCTGACTTGTGGTGTCCAGCAGCAGGTGGGGGAGGGGCAGTGTCACTTTTCACTGTTTCTAACCAATCAAAACGAGCAGGTCACACCTGACTTGAACTGACTATTTACCCAGAATTCCCTGCGCTGTACTTTAATGATCCGTTTCAGGGTAAGTTAATTGACTTTTTTACAATTTAGAAGAAATTGATCATTTCTACTTCCTGGTTGGTTTAGACTGAAGAAAAGTTCTGAAAATCTTTTCCATCAATCACAGTTTAGACCCTAAAAGTTAATACTCAAGAATCAGAACCAGATATCTCACCGCTGTATAGACACTCGCTTATATTTTTCATGTCTTTCGACAGAAAATGATGCAACATGTCTGTTTGAGTGAGTAAGAAATCTTCTTATGCTTTTTGCATCTTTAAAGAATCTCTTAGCGCTCTTCCACACCTGAAATCCTGCAAGACCCGTTGTCTCCAGGTTTGCATCAAGGTTTAAAATCTGTGTTGATTGACGGAGTTATAGAGATTTCTACTTTTATTTTTCTCTTTTACGCTCTGTTACTGGTATTGAACCATTTTTGCCTGTACAATAAACATAAAACTATTTTCAGTCCATAATTAAAGGTGAAATAAACAGGATAAAGCCTCGCATGAATCTGGGCAATCTTGTAATTTTCTGATTGTATTCTAAGTCCTTCATCAAAAGCCCTTCAGCTCATTTTCATCCATTATCATCCCTAATAAAAAGCAATTTTTAAAGCCTGATTGGTGAATCTCTGTTGAATATTTGATTGGGGACCTAAATTTTTTACATATTTTACATTTTTAGCTCTTCTCTTTCACACTGTACTGTATCAAACCAAACTCTTTGAGCAACCTGTTCCCCTCCTGACCTGTGGTGGCGCTGCACCAAGAACCACTGAAGGAAACTTCAGTGATTCAGACTCTTTGTCTGAAGAAGACAATGAGTGCAACTTTCTTCTTAAAGAAATGTAAACAAAAATGGAGTAGCATCAGATGTTAGCGGTTGGAGGATTTCTCTCTTGTCTTTGGTAAAAGATCATGAGACGTTTCTGCTGCTAGCGCCAGGCTAGCATGTTTTTTTGGCTGTATTTACCCAGAATTCCCTGTGCTGTAGTCTCCAACCCGTACGCATTCGAACCGCCCCAGAGTTCACTTCAGCTGAGCTGACACCAGAGTTTGATTGAAGCAGACTAAATAGGGCTGTGAATGAAGCCTTGGTCTGCGGACACTATTAATAATGACTGCACATGTTATTCTGGCGCTGTATATAAAGACCTGACTCTACAGGTCTTTATATTTATATTTTTTACGAATCTGCATGGTTCTGCTTACTGTAACTTGCTGCTGTTACGCCTGACTTTCTCCACCTTATGACAATAAATCTGAGTCCAGCTTGACTTTTTAAATTTCAATACAGCTGTTTGTATTACAGTGATTCCTCTTTTTCATTGAGATTTTTCACAGTTTACATCACGAAATATTTGAAAAGGGGAATATTATGTAAAATCATATCATCTTCTAATGCCGTTCCTTCATAAAAAACATGCATTTTTTTTTGTTTTTCTCCTGTAACCATCGGCAACTGTTATAATGACAGGTTAACCTGCACTCCATCTGTATAAAGGTTCACATAAAACTCATTGCAGTGTAGACTTTATTCATATTTATCTGCTGATGTCAAGTATTGTAGTTGATTACTGCTGTTCTGTTTACTATAAATATTTGCCTTGCAGGTGAAAACAGTTTGAAATGTTCCTGAAATCAGCCTCACTCCAGATTCCAGGAGGAGAGCAACTTTCACAGAAAGTGTTTTCAGCTACCGCCCTCTTAGCAGAGCTGATTTGGGAGCCGGTGAAATATTACCCAAATAAATTCAGTGTTTTGCTGTCTGCTTGTTTTGCTGTAAGTTTTATCAGCAACTTTCTCTTGTATTTTTTATTTATTACGAAACGCCTACAAGCTCGGAGCCAGGGAATTTGTTCAAAACATTTTAAGTTACACGTACATAATCAGAGCGGGATCGGAGGGAATCGGCGCAACCTTTGCAGCGAATTGCAACATGAGGCATTGCTGGACCCAAAACAACTTAAATTTAAAAGTGCAAAAACATGAACTCATAGTTTGTTAAGCTTCTCCAGTATTTTTTGAAAGCATGTTTCTGGAAACAACCAGCTCAGTGCAACAAAAATCATGTGTTTTCCACCTGTCTCTGTCTCGTCTCTCTGCACCGTCTGAGCTGAGAAGCTTTCAGAGAGATGTGGGACTATTCTGTTTCATCAACATAGCAATCAGTGCCACTCTCCCTCTGACACACACTCTCTCACACACATAGCATTGTGGGCTAGCTGGCGTCAGACCAGAGCATCAATAAAGCCAGCGTGAGTTTGAGAGCCATTTAGGGACCATTTTGCCCCAGACCTACAATCCTCCATACTGCTCACTACAGCACCTTGGTGACCATCAGCATGACCCTGTGGAGGGAGAGACAGATGGAGAGATGAGGACGGGACTGAAGAGATGATGGAGAAATTGTGGATAAAGTTGGAAAGAGAAAAACAAGAGGAGGCGGAGGGGAGGCTGCTTGGAGAGAATCAGTCGGTAAAGTGAAAGAAAGTGACAGAGAAGGAAATAAAATGGCAACAAAAGTTAGTAAGTCTGGTGTCAAAAATAAAACTAAAGACAGCGCTCAATCCAGAAATACAAAATGTAATCATCAGGTTTTTAAAATAAAAGGTTCTAGGCAATTTCTAGAGTTTGCTCACAGATAAATATAGATAATGAATAATTAGTTTGCTAGTTGTTGACTTCATCTGGTATCCAAATACCCATCGTCTGCTGTTTTTAAAATAAAAAGATATTTGAGATCATTTTGTAACTGGAGTCAGTTTTATGCAAAATCAGCTGCAGGTGTAGGTCATTTCTAAAGTTAGATAATAGATAAATACAGATAAATAATGATTTTCTAATTGATGAGTTCTTCACATGTCCAGGTAGCCACCATCTATTTGCCAAATGTGAAACATCCTACAGTCACTAAAATCCGACGCCTCTCCACTTTTATTTACTTCATGATGATGCGCTCAGTGTTTTCTTCACAGGTTTTCATGTTTGCATCAGTGGTTGTTGGTGTAGCGCCCCCACAGGCGAGCAGGGGAACAAGCTGCTCGAAAGGTTTGGGTTCATTTGACCAAGTGAAACTAAATGTCTGCCGGACTTTCAGGTGGAAAAACTCCAAATATCACTTTACTTATGCACATAAAGAGGTGAAGTTATTGGTATTTTTAAATTTCATAATTTCCTCACTCTTATAATTTCTAAAGTAAAGCATTTTAACATCTATCATGACACTTTTATAAATTTGCTGATTAACACTGCGGTGCTGACGGAGTCGGGTTATTTTCGGTTGATGAGGAGTTTAATTAGACAGGACGGTTACAGAGAGGCCACTGGGCTATAAATAATGAGCCGAGCTGCTCGGTTCCTCCTCAACGCCGGTCACCTCGTCCTGATCACAAACTAAATGCGAAGCCATTAATTATCCAGCTGTCGTCTTCATTAACATCCTACCTGCCTCTCTGATGGATCCATCACCGTCTTTCCTCTCTGTGAGATTTCTGAACAGTCATCTTTTCATCAATTCCTGTCTTTCTTCATCTCTTTACAACCAGTTTTCCTCTTCTATCCGCCTCTAATATTCTGAACCCATCCCGTCCCGTCTGTCTGCAGATATCCCTCCTTCCTCTGGCCTACATTCCTCCCTCTCTCCCTTCCTCCCTCGCTATTGATCCAGCCATAGTTTTCTGTCTTCTCCGTGCTGGCTGGCTGGCTTTAATCAATATAGATAATTGTCTGCTTTCTCTTCATGCCAAACACGCTGGGTTTTTTCTCAATGAATCCAGGTCTTTCCCTTACGCCGCCCGCCACTCCCCCTCTGCCTCCCTCCCACGCGGGAATCCCTCCGTTAATGACAGGAGATAACCTGCTTTCCTTACCGATTTTTATCCTCCCTCCTCCTCTCCTCTCGTTCCCTTGTTCATTGATTACCGTGAGATATAACCCGGTGTGCCCCTGTCAACAAATGTAAACACTCTGGGCCACATGGCTGCCTCTGCTGGATAAACACACAAACTTACAGACATGGGAAAGTTAAAATTTACTCTTAACTCAGTAAACAGATCGACTAAATTACCTTCTATTTAATTACCTAATGTTTAGGAATAACTTTTATAGTTTAGTTTTGATTTTAAATCTAAAAGTTAAAAATCTAAGCTGCTACCCCCGCGACCCGACCCCGGATAAGCGGCAGAAGATGGATGGATGGATGGATCTAAAAGTTAAATCCACCTTTTAAAGGTAATTTAAATATAAAGCTAACCCAAATAACATAGGGCTGCAACTGAAAGTTATATTAGAAATTGATTATTCTGACGATTAATCAGCATTAGAAATACATTTTGCATGCAACAACTCTGGCAAAAACTAAATTGATAAAAACATAAAACAAGTCATGTTTCCAATAACTGTTGAGCTGTTAGACATTTAGCTGATTTTACTAGTTTATTTACGTTCTTAAGGACTATTATCTGCTTATTCAATTATCAGCTTTTTAGATGGTTTATTTCCATTATAATACAGACATGCAACATATTCTGCAAAGTCTTTATGGCTGAATGTTCCTCATCTTCATATAAAGCTGCTTATGTTTGTTTTTCCAACTAATAAGTAAAAATTATACAACAGATCTGTAGTTCTTCTAGTTAGTTTTACATTTTTATACCCTGCAGGGGAAAAGTCAGAGCTGATCTAATGTTTTGTAACAAATACAAACTCACATCATCACATTAACAGCTAAAAGTGGAAACCAGTGCATCTGATTAGTGGTGAGTAAGCAAAACATTAGGACCAGAAAACAGACTTCAGAAATGTTTCATCATAAAAACTCCTTGCTAATAAATATATTTGTTTGTAAAGCTGTAAGTTTAAACACGGTAAATTAATACATATGTCTTTATTTCCTTTATCGCTCTCCTTGAAACCTACACACAAGTAATATCAGCTCTCACTTATTAAACCATGCACAGTTATTGTCATAAAACATGCGACTCGGTTTTAAAAGGGCTGTCTTGGTTTTATTTAGTCTATTACAAGAATGGAAATAAAACATTTATTCTTCTCCCAATAAACCACAAAGGAGAATTCATAACAGATTCATTTATACAGTTTTTATAAACCAGCATGTCGTTAAATATTGCTAAACTCCTGCATTGTATATGCAGGAGTTTGTATATTTATTCCAATATCACTAAGTTGGATATTCCAGCTCATTGTTCTTCAGTAAACAAACATTTTTTTACAATTTTATGATGAAAATCTAAACTTTTACCTGTTTCAGCTGCTTTAGTTCTCATGAATTCATTCACAACTTCAAAAAAGATTCTTTTTTCCAGATGAAAACAAATGCTTAAAGAGAAAACATGAATGGTTTTCAGTTCCCATGTGGCACCAGAGCGGACCGGCTCATAAAGGCAAACATTGGAGACCCACACAGCGTGCAGCCAGGAATCCACACACCCGCAGCCTGCAGGGGGGTCACCCTCTAATTACACAGTGAAGCTGAGGGGAGTCAGCATTCGGGGGTTAAATACAACCCAACATAATGATCCGAGGTTTAAAGACCCGCCTGCCAATCATTTGGGTTCATAGCAACATCCTCAGGGTGCAGAAATGTTTAAGGAATTAAAGTGACAAAACTGCAGAGACACAAGTTACAAAAGAGAAACTGAAAAGTTTAAACTCAAAAAGCATCATTAAAAATTACATATAGGCGGAAATCAAAAGAATATTAAATCCAATACATGTTTAGAAAAGAACTCCCACTAATTTTGGTCTATAAGGAATTAAATTGTTCCTTACAGTAAAAGGAATAATTAGTGTGAATTTTGAGTTTTAATTTGTTGGTAACTTACCTTAGTTCTTTTCTTTACCTGCATCAGGGGCATGTAATTAATAACTTATCCCATTATTGTTCTTCTGCCATGTGCATTTAAACATTTAACTCTGTTGCATCGCTTACCTCGGCATTCCAGATGCTTAAAGCTGACAGTGAAACTGACAGCATGACCTGCTTTGTGATTAGTGTAGTTAATGATTCTCTATTACACTTGCAGAGCTTTGAGATTTCACAGAAATCCTGATGCAGCAACAGAGGTAGGAGGCGCTTGTTTTATTCAATTTCATCTGAACTTTTAGCTTTCTGGA
This sequence comes from Poeciliopsis gracilis, assembly GCA_911649635.1. Taxonomy (NCBI): domain Eukaryota; kingdom Metazoa; phylum Chordata; class Actinopteri; order Cyprinodontiformes; family Poeciliidae; genus Poeciliopsis; species Poeciliopsis gracilis. Next base: position 632,916 of record CAJVRI010000120.1, read on the forward strand.
TTCATATTTGGGTCTAAAGCTGTAAAGGTTTTGCACTGAGACGCAGGACCAAATTCAAAGATTACTTGCTGTTGCTTTGAGGCTTTTTAATAATATGATGTGGGAGTAGTTACATTTTAAACTCCCTTTATTTCAAACTCATTAAGCTTAAAATATAGAAAGATGAACTATCTTATCATGAATAAGTTCTGCTATCACTTGTTGATAAACCCTGAATGTGTTTAGGCTGTCAATGCTGAAGTTTCCAAAATGTAACACTTTCACACAAAATAAGTTTATTTTTCCAATCAGACTCCATCTCCAGTTTTCTGCTGTAAATTTTGCAGATATTTGATGAGGAAGAACAAACTCACCTCTGTTTTCTCACCTGTCCTCCGCTGGAGCTTCACACACCACCGACTCTAACCGCTGCATTTCAGCCATTTTGAGTCTTTTTGTGTGTGTGTGTGCGTGGTCATGCATCGTGTTTGTGTGCGCTGTACGTGTTGTGTGTGTTGGTGCAGAGAGAATGGACCCTTATCCAATTTGTACTGGTCAGCGGTGTGAAATGGTGGTAGGTCGGTGGGCCAGGCGGGGGGCGTGCTCGCTCCAACGCCGCTGCGGCCGCGCGGCGTGTGTCGCCGTACTTTCATCTCTCTCTCTCTTTCTCACACACACAGCGAAATAAAAGACCTGATTATAGTGCAAATGATAAGACATACATTGTGTTCAGTGTATTATTGTTGCGGGAAAGCATAATGGCGTCACGCTGACTTCCCCGTCGTGTTACAGTCTGAACACACAATCATATTCCAAGCAGAAAAAGATAGACTTTTCCATTAAATTGGTCGTTATTGTATAGTCTACCCCCTATGGATCTGATCCATACAATGACACCGACACACACCCGTGTTCTCAGTGTCGTTGTAATTATCTCTGCCCTGAATGCCTGTAATTGTGGCTCTGTGTGTGTGTGTGTGTGTGTGTGTGTGTGTGTGGGGGTGTGTGTGTGTGTGTGTGTGTGTGTGTGTGTGTGTGTGTGTGTGTGTGTTAGGTCAGTTGCCTTCTCCCTTCTGTTGTGATTATTTCAGAGCTTTTTTTTTTATCATTTCTGTGTGTACTATCAGGTGAAAGATGGATTCAAACAGCCTCTTTCACACAATCAGTTTTCTTGGTAAATAAAATGTTTTGGCTGTGAAGTAGCTCTGAAGAGAATAAATAAAATGCTTTTATTCAAAAATCACCTGAAAGAGGTGACCTTGATGTGCTTGAAGTTTTCATCATTCCTGTTTTATTTTTCTTATAAAAGGATTCAATAAAGTCAAATGTAAAACAGACAAAATGTCCCCAGAAAATAAAGCAAAGCGAGGGTCGCCATTTCCAGAGAAGCGTTTCCAAATTGAAGAAAATAAGTCGTGATCAAACAGCAGGAAAGAGTCTGGAAAAGGTTGCAGACTGCGTCCAAACTCGCTTTATGGCTCACAATAGCTTCACAGCACCTCGCTCATTGTCTACATCTGTAATTTGTGTGTGTGTGTGTGTGTGTGTGTGTGTGTGTGTGTGTGTGTGTGTGTGTGTGTGTGTGTGTGTGTGTGTGTGTGTGTGTGTGTGTGTGTGTGTGTGTGTGTGTCCACGTGTCATTTGGTGAGTGAACATAAGTGGGTCTGGGGCGGTCTGTTGATGGAAGGAGTGTAAAAATAGAGAGATAACAGCCTCTCTGATGCCAAACAGTCCAAGAAGGAGGGGGGATGCCGTGGCCTTCAGCGCTCATTCGCCCCTTTGGACGGCCATTTTTTATTTTTATTTTTCTATCCGTGCGTCCGTCCGTCCTTCCCCGCGGTTGGCACGACGATTCGTTTGGCCCGCGTCAGCAAAATGGAGTTTAAGTGGAAGGTGGCGACAATTCTGGGATCTCAAAATAAAATGTCTGAACTGTTGTTGAGATGCTGAGGATGTTTAATCAGTAAAACGTTTTGTGTTTGGATATTAAATAAATGAACATTTTGGCTCGATTGATCCAACATAAATACAACATGAAGTTTTCAGAATTATTCATCAGATCTACACTGGGAAATTAAAAGTTTGCAATAATTTAGTATATATTAATAACTCCTACACACAAAATTCACGAGAGATCATGAGAATAATCAATTGTTTTATTTGAACTGAATTTGATGAAAATATAACTGAAAATAATTAATTTCCATTTAAAGAAATGAACAAAATAAATGCTCATAAAAAGAAAAAAAATCCACAATTTACTTACTTTTAGTTTTATCTGTTTTCATGAGTCTTTCCTGGTGGTTACAGAAAGTATAAAGTTTTTTAAAGGCTTTTACAGAACATGATGAAAGAAAAATGAAACAGATGCAGGCAAGCTAACATCGTGTTACTCTACCTGACTCTCACATTTAGCCCAGAGCTGCATGAATTGCAGCAACAAGATATTCAATCTTGACATTTTAAAAGCAATATTTACTGGACTTTTATACTTTAAGTGCTTTTGTTCACACGTTGCCCATTAGAGGGACTTTCAACAAAAAGTTGCTGTAGTTTCCAATGACAGAGTCGTAATGTTGAGTGAGAAAAATGTGGATTAATCACAATCAAGGCTGCAGTGAGAAGCATTAATACCATAAATAAATCCCTGCGTAATTTCAGGCACCACAGAAGCAACACTTCCCTCCGAGAGCCTTCATCACTGTTGTTGCTTTTCAATTGAAGTGTTGCATAAACTGCAAGTTTAATTTAACTTGTTAGTAAAAACGGATGCAGCCAAAGTACCGTCCTGTTATTGCAGTAATAAAGGACTGAGAGAAAGTAATGAATTGGACTCTTTTTGGCGTCATGCATTCACACTGAAAGCTGATATGGATTGACTTTCAGCAGCTTTGATGCAAAAATATGATCTGCATTTCATTAAGCAGGACATGATTTTACATTTTACTGATACGCTGTGACACTAACCTCATTCAGCAACCAAGAAAACCTCTGCAGCTGCATTTGAACCCGGTTCTAAATGGGTTTTTAATGAAGTTACTCAAACGGGCTCTAAAAGGTTACGGCTGAGAAACCATAAAAAGTTTACATCGTTATGTTCCTGCAGTTTGAAGCTTTTTTAATGAAATGCTGCAGAAAGTGACAAAATGATCCAGGTGGATAAGAAAGTAGTGTGACATTTCCCCTCCCCTGCCTGTTGCTGAGCATTGCCAGTCAGCTGGCTGAATGAAAGCTCTTACACATCCTCCATTCTCAAGACTAAATATTTTTATTCATGAGAAACCTAAACTACTGAAAGTTGCTTTAAACTCAAAAGTGGGTAAATACCCAAAAATAGTTTTTTCTTAAGTAAAAGTAAAAAGTGGTCATTCAAGAAATTATCAAATAAACTTTTTGCAAATCAATTCCATTTTGTTTGAAACCTTAACAAAAGCTGGTGAATTTTTTAGTTAAATTAATTTGTCTTATCCAAAATTCAGTGAAATTACTAAGAGTTGGTAAAATATCCAGAAAACTGACTTGGGTAAGAGTAGCAATACTTCAAAATAAAGTTACTCAAATAAAAGTAAAATGCAGTCATCTGAGAAATTACTCCATTAAGAGTAAAACAGTATTTCTTTAAGAGTGAAAAATGTAAGACTTTAACAAGAACTACAGCCGTTGGTCTGATGAATTTGTGGTTAAAACAAGTTTGTTCTTTATTTAATGAAATCGCACTTGGTGCAGCATCCAGAAATGTTCCTCAAGTAAGAGTAGCGATACTTCAAAATCAAAGTACAAAGTACTCCAAAAATGAATACAGAGTAAATGTTATTTCTGCTGAGAGCAAGTGAGTCAAAATAAGACTAAATAAATATTTAAAGCTATAATATTCGTGATTCTTTAGATTCTTTTGGTGTGAATTTCTGCTCCAAACATAAGCGGTGAGCTCATGTAAAACATTTTTATTTCTGTGAAGTGGTGATCGTTTCCCTCCAGGTTATAAAACTCTTAGTCTCACAGGAGCGCAAACCGACTTCCACCTAAAACTGTGTTTAGAAGACGAAAGCAGAGAGCGCTGAACCCTCTTGTGGTCGTCCGCTCCGTGAAATGCTGAGAGGTTGGGTTCACAGCGAGGAGAGCAGAGGGGGCAAATCACACCACTCGACCTCCCTCTCCTCACCCCCGGCCCCAAACCGTCCTCCCACCCCCGGGGGTGATTGCAGGAACCTGCATCCCCATCCCATCTCATCCTTAAATTTGGAATCCGCCTGCAGCATCCTGATCCCCGGCTGCTGGAACTGAGGACGGTCACGCTCCCAGATTAGGGATTTCTGATGGGACAGCAGCTCAGCCCTGCAGCCGGGGTGTGTGTGTGTGTGTGTGTGTGTGTGTGTGTGTGTGTGTGTGTGTGTGTGTGTGTGTGTCAGTTACAGTGTTGCCAGATCGGGTGGGTTTTGAAAATGTTTGGCTGGGGGAAAAAACAGCTTTTTGCAGGTTGTCAACGTTTAAAACCACAACATCTGGTGGGTTTTTACAAAATAATTGTCATTGTTGCCAATAGTTGTTATTGAAATCTCTAGAATCTGTTGAATTTGACGTCATCAATGGTTAGTCACATGTCACAATTATGGAACAGAAATCCCAGAGCAGCATCATGATGTAAAGAGTCGGTTATGAATGACTTTATGTAGAACTACAGTTTTATAGTTCTATCTGTACAAATAGTACATATGGCTTATTGTGTGGCAGAAAAGCATCATGTACTATTATAGTACATTATTTTGCAATATGTACTATAGAAAAATAATTATTAGAAAAATCCATGTTTTTCAATAAAACATTCATTTTATTAGAAGTTGATATTTGGCTTTTTTTGGGTGTTGGACGTGTTTTCACTGTTTTTGGCAGGAATCTGTCAGATCTTACAACCCTCCTCGGTGAGCATCAGTGTTACCAGATTGAGTTGCTTTTGTTTGGAAAAAAAAAACAGCTTTTTGCAGGTTGTTAGTTTCTTCTGCTTTCCACAACATTTGGTGGGCTTTTAAAACAGACAGTTCTTTGAAATGGTTGTCATTGTGTGGCAGTAAAGCACAAAAAAATTTAAAAATTCCAAAATTTTGCCGCACAAAACTCCAGGTCATTGTGTTCACAGTGAAGTTCTCTGCAGTCCCTGTTCTGGTTCTGGTTCTGGTCAGACTAGAATAAAGGACAACCAACAATGTTGCAAATTGTCTAAATGTCTAAATGAAGGCAATGACACAAACGTTTTATATGTATGACTGTATCCAGGCCTATTGTGATGAATTCATTAGAAGTTGAGATTTGAGCTGGAAACTGACAGTCAGGTCTGGCAACCCTGTTGAGTGAGCATCAGGGTTGCCAGATTGGGCATCTTTTGAACATGTTTGGGTTTTTAGAAAGTTTTCAGAGGAAATAGTCAAGTTGTCATTGTGTGGCAGAAAAGCATAAAACTTTTTATGAAATGCTTTGATGTCAAGATGAGATTCTTTTTTAAGGCCCATAAGCAATTAATCAATTAAATGCACGATAAATTAAAACGAGCTCAATAAATCCGTTGTGATGATTAACATTTCTTGAAGAGCTATTGTGTTTAGAGACTTTATAATCCATGTTATTCATAGCTTATCTTTTGTTTTATTCTGGATATTTAAAGTATCTTCCAGCTCCAGTGTGGCATGTTTGTCTTTGACAGGACAAACTTTCATTATAATGCAATAAATTACTTTAAAATTGTCTCATACAAAAGAATATTCAGTTATTTTAATCATTGTAGGGAAAATGTATCATTTGTAAAAATTGGTCATCGTCAGTCAGATCTGGCAACCCGGTTCAGGGAGAATATTCATGCACTTTTGTCCATGTTTTTGGAGTGAGATCGCTCTTTCATTTGCACTCTGAGGCTTCCTGAGCCGACGGTAAATAAAAGCCACCGCGCTTTGTCTCTTGACCTCTCCAAACCAGAAAGAGGAGGCAGCAATTTTCTAAGAAAAAAAACTAGGGGCGGGAGCGGGTGTTGGTGCGAGGCGGGGGCTGCAGGCAGCAAGCGGCGGCCTCCGGCGTGCGCGGGTCTGGCTACCCCCTCTGAGGGGCCCCGATCGATACAAACTCAGAGCAATAAAGCTTTCCCCCTGTCATCTCCACAGAATACAAAGCAGAGCGGGGAAGGGAAGGACGGGGGGATGGAGGGAGGAGAGGAGGAGGAGGAGGAGGACGAGGCGCTGTTCCGCTAGCCACACCAATTTCCTAACCCCCTTTTTCACCTCCCTCGTCTTCTTTCTCCACCTTTCCTCCAAGCTCTCCACTTCTTCTTCTGCTTCCCTTCTTTATAATTAATGCCGTTTGAATAAATACGCTTAATAATTCATCGCTGTTATTTAAGGCGAGATTGACGGATTGACTGAAAGAAAGTGTAAGAGAGAAGCTGAGCAAAGATCACATGTGGGGGAAAAGGACAGGAGGAAGCAGGAGAGCAGCTCTGTGTGATGAAAGAGTCGGGTTTAAACAGACGTAGGGAGGAAGAGACGGATGGAGACGAGCTCAGATCGACGGGCAGGGGTAAAGAGGTCAAATAAGTGCTCTGTTTAATTGGGAGCCAATTTAAGTCGGGTCCAATCGATAAGGCTGTAAACCCGGCCGTCTAATGGCCCGCCGCCCGCTCTATAGATCACCGGACGTCCAGCTCTCCTCCTTTACATGTTTGTCTGCACCTGTGGAGCCGCACGCGTTGGCCTGACACCATCACTAGTTTCACTGGATGATCAATTGTCCCAGAAGTTAATGTGGTAAATGATGATAATGTTGTTTTGAGACCATTTTCAACTAATAATGGCATTTAATGCAATTACACCCACTCAAAGATCAATAAACTAAATTAAATCAAACGTTTAACACTGGAACTGAAAATGTCCAAAATAGATAAACAAAGCGACAAATAAAAGGAGTTATGAAGTCTCGGGTGTCACAGTTACTCTTCAAGAAAGGGCTGGTTGAGACCAAAACTCCAGTTTTTTTTAGAGAGAAAACCGATAAATCATGCAAATGGAAATTGTTGGCCTTGTTTTAATTTATCATGGTGGTAATTGATTTATTGCATCTGATCCGCAACAAAACCCAGCATGAGGAAAGCCGGCCCGGCTTCACACCGCTGGGATTTTCCGCCTCAATCCAAATAGTTGGAACATAAATATCCGGCGGTCACATGACAACCTCATAAGCCCAGATTGAAAAATAATGCGATCTTCTTTTTGGGGCGGAGGAAATTCTGCGCTCCTTGGGGGTTCCGCTTTTCGTCTTGTTTCAGTCCTGAAATTAAAAAACACTTCATTCATTTCATGCAAAACATTTTTAATTCAACTGTTTCTTCCTGCTTCGGTTCCTGAACCGCAGGTTTTCCGTCGAGGCCTCTGCTTTTCTCAGACCGCCGTCTCGTTTTTCGGCCATCTCTCTGTCCGCCCCGTCGTTTCTTTTTGTCATTTACTCTGTTGCACACAATCTGCCCCCTCCCTCCTCATCCAATCGCTCACACTCGGCCCATCAAGGCGAGGCTGTGTGTCTTTGTTAGTCCAATTGTCACCATCTTCTCCTTTCCTGCTATTTCCTGCGAGGACGCTCCGTCACGCTGCTGCTCTCTGTGCCACTCTCATTTTGGCCAATTTTTTCCCCCACATTTGCTCAATCCAGGACTCTTTCTTTGTATTTTGGTTATTTGTTGATTATTTTCCTTTGAATTTCCCTTAAGCAGACATTTTGGTTTGTTTGTCTCTTCTTCTTGTTTCCGTTTTTTGAAAACACTTCTGGTCTCTCTGTGCCCGCCATTTTTCTCCAAAGTTTACGCCCTTCTACTCCAGCATCCCAGCCTCCATCTTTGCACCTCAACGCTGAGATTCTGGAGGAAGAAGGAAGTACACCACAGTGGCCATTTCCTTCTTCCCCTTGTCCTCCCTCCCGTTCTTTCTGTGTTTTTATCCCTCCATCCCTGCGTTGTGCTCCTCGGGGAGGGCAGTAATAATGGTGGAGAGAAGGAGAGAGGGAGGGAGGTGCGATTATTGTCTTGTCGGGAGTCAGAGGAATCGATCGGCACAGAAATATGTGGTGCGAGAAAGAGGTACTGTATCGGATATAATAAACACTCTGGAGACATATTCAAGAAAGCGCCCGTGCACGCTGACGTGCACACGTTGAAGATGCACGTGTGCACAGAACACAACACATTCAGTTCTTTTCCAATTGTGCATAAAAAAAAGAAAGAAACTCCTCCACAAATCAGTGTCCAAACATGAGTTTACTCATTCACTCCTAGGCAGCTGCTTGTTTGCAGCTGATGCATACTGAGGAGGAGGAGGAGGACGTCAATATTTAGGTGTAGAAGACGTCCTCGGCTACTCAACAGGAACATTTTCATGCAGATCAGAGATGGAAACTGATCATATTTTCAGTTTCTTTCAGGTCAGACCTGCTTTTTCTGTTGGTTTTCTAATGACATAAAAGTGAAAGGAAAATGTCCCGTCCGGTTCTTGATCAAAGCATGTGTCACTAACCTTTCTCTGATTTGTTTTGTTGATTGGTTCCAGTTTATAGACTGGAAATCTGGTTCAATACGTCCCAAACTATGTCAAATTTTTCAGCGTTTGAATGTTTGGTTCGTTTTTAGCCTTTACCTGAGTGGATGTTCTGTTGTTCTCCGTTATGTCAGAAAACAGAGTCAGAGTGTTTCATTAACCCTAAACTCTTGCTTTCTGCTAACTGAGGAGACGCATGTCGCCTGAAAAACAAATCTGAAGCAGCGTGTAGTCCTGCGCTGATGGGAGAACAGCAGACATTAGCATGCAGGACTTAGTTTGCTCCACTTCTGCACCTGCAGGGCAGAGAAACATGCTTATTCTTAATGATTAACACTCTCACAGGTGCACACACAACATCTGAGCAGAAGCCCTGTTCACACACACACACACACCCGATCTTACACTGCTGTTGCCTGGCAACGGGTCCATGTGTCCTGCGCTAGCTCTGTCCAGCGGCGCTGCAACCGCCGCCGCCGCCGCCGTTGACCACTGCTGCAGGGGAAAGAGGAGTGGTGAGGGAGGGACAGTCGGAGGCGGAGAGAGACGCTAACTTTGGCTGTAATGATATAAACGCTTCTCAGAGGCGGAAATAATCCCGTTTACCTCGACGCTGAAGCCTGATGGCGAAACCCGAAACTCCTCTGTCAAAGTAACGGCCAGACAGAGACGGATCCAAAAAGCAGAAACATCTCCAGGAAACTAATGGAAGCAGGTTTTAATTGCTCTAAAGCACCTAAACAAAGTTTCAGTTTAATTAGAAAAAATGTTTTCAACTAACTTAAAATGTTTGTGTTTTATGCAAAATTTAACTTAATTTTTTAAGGAAATTATATAAAATCTGTTTCTTTTTATGCCTCTCCTCCAAACTTTAACATTTTCAAACGTTCACATTTTCACTCGTCGGGAAAAGACATTTCAAAATGAGGGGAGCTGGAATCAAACCGGCAACCTTCTGCAACAGCATTTAGCTTTAAAGTTGCACCTTTGGTTTTACAAGCAAGTTAAAACTTCACCTCTTGCACAAAATAAAACTCAATAAGTCATTGCTGAAGGATAATTTAAATGTTTGGACGGGTTAGAAGAGACTGAAGATGATGGAAAATAACTGATTTTTTATTTATTGGGGCAAAGAGGAAATAATAGAAACCAAAAAGATATTCCTGCAGAAACAGATGAGATTACGAACAGTTTGTTAATCTAGATTACAGTTCAACTAAATCAGACACCCTACCCTGACATGAAAAAGCTACAAACCTTTTATTGTTTCAAACTTCTGGCTTTGCATTTTAGGATAAAAATGCAAACCTGGATTTCTGCTGTAGAGCAAACTGATCAATTCAAGGGCAGTTATTCCAATTAATTCAGAAAAAGGGCCAGACAAAAGAATACTATCGTTTTTTTGTCAGGAATGCAAAACATTTTCATCCAGTTTTGCAAACTGTGGCTTTTTCATTATAATCAGAAACCATCACTGTAAAAACAAAATGCCAGTTAATTTACGGTCCTCTAGTCAAAGTTTGCCTGCTTCCTGATTTATGACCAAACATAAAATGCTTTTCATAGATGTGAAACTTAAAGGTCCGTTTAAAGGCCTGAAGGGATTTTTAATTAAAAAACAGCTTAACTAAGATCAAAAGCTTTAAAATGTTCTGGATTATTTAGAGAGAAATTACATTTAATTTGCTTTCTGTTATGAACATTATTTACTTTTTAATTTTAGACTTTCTTCTTTATCAAATGCAGGACTGTTGTTAAAAAATGTTTGAAAAGGATCAGAACAATTAATTTAATCTCTTATTCAGAGAGATTTGTTTGATGCAAACAGAACTTTTATTTAGAAAAAAATTGAAAATGGAAAGATTTTCTGTTCAAATTCCTTTGAAAAAGTTTTATTTAAACAAATTAAAATCCTAATTTTATCCTCAACATTAAATAAAACACAGTAACTTAAACAGTAATATTGATTTTAGTATTTTTCTGCGCTGAACGTCGGGTGGGGGGGCAGACAGGTGGAAAAAAGGGAGGCAGCTTGTGTGTGTGAAGCGTGAGGTGGCAGAGACCATGTGCCTGACCTTTGACCTCCACACGCCAAGCAGCCCCGACCTCCCCTCCCCTCTCCAGTCCACACACAAGAACCCACGCGCCGTCTGTCACCGGCCCCTGACAGGCGTGACCGAGGTGGGGAGTTTAGGACCCCCTGCAGCCATTTTTGCCCCCCACCCATTGACTGCCCCCCCAACAGCACACTGGCCATCAATGCATCGGGGCAAATGCATTACTGCAAACTAATGAAACTGAGAAAATAATTATTATTTTCTCAATAAGTAAGAAAATATTGTTAACAGAAATAATTACAAACTGTAAATAATGGGGGGAAAACTATAAATAACTGGAGCTACATTGTTTATAAAACTGAAATGATTATATCCTTTGTTTTTTAGATTATCAATCTATTCTAACTAATGTGAAATTTATTTTTTTCTTTTCAGCCGTCGCCAAATTATGGCGCTCCATAAGCCATAAAATGGCGGCAGCAAAAGTTGGGGACAAGTCAGTTTAATTGAATAGATTTTTTTTTAAATATCTTCTGTTGGGTTTTCTAACACTGAATGTTCAGTTAACATTAAGATTTTCCCAACAGTGGCAGACTCCACTAAAGCTATATAAAAAAATAATAGATTGTTTTTTGTGTGTAATGTTGCGTTTGTATTATTCAGTGCTATTAATAAAAAAATGTTTTAATCACGCGAGGTTTTTGCTCTTTGGGGCCCCCTGGTGGTGTGGGGGCTTTAAGGATAAACCTCGGACCGGCTCTGAATTTACGCAATTTGACATTTCGAAAATGGAAACACTCCAATTTTTAAAAAACATTGAATTTTGATTCAAAAGTTTTGGCTGAGGAGTTTTTTTGTTTGTTTGTTTGTTTTGGGGGGTTTTTGTTGTTGTCAGAATCAAAATTAGTGTATTTTACAAAACTGCAGGATAAGCACTTTTTCCACATCACATGAGTCACATGATCAACAACCGGATGTTGAAGACGACAGGAAGTAGCTGGAGCATCATGGTGGTTCATGTTTTTTAATGACTCATTGCATGAACAAACTTTAATTATTTAATGGCAATACCACAATTGCAAATTTGTTTTTTCAACATTAGCAGACAAACACCGGCTGTTTTTGAGTTTTGTAAATTATATATTGAAAGAGACTGAATTTAAAATATATATATATATTGCATGATTTTATTAATTTGCAGTTACAACAATTATATAAATTATTTTCATTTCGGTTCTTAAAATACCAAAATTGTCATAACTTGATATTTTGGATCATCTAATCAATTTTTTATGGCTACTTTTTGCTTTTACTTTAGAAAGATATGCTTGAGTATCTCTGCTTGCGTATAGTTTTTGGGTACTCTTCAGATCAGAAACATATCAAAATCTATAAAATAAAGTTTTAAAGATGTTCCAGTAAAACCTGATCACGGTACATCAGGAATATCTGGGATTCGGGATGCAGATGAACAGATGAGGCTGGATTTTTTCACGAAATGGTAGAGAAAAATGATCCAGGAAGGATGAAATTAATTTAGTGGATTCTTGTGTTTGTGTGCAGAAAAAAGGTCCAGAAAAAGTCCCATATTTGTTGTCAAAATAAATACTTTTTGTTTAAATCCTTCACTGATGGTTTCTGGAAATAGCTGAATCATAAAATCTAGAATATTACATTCTGTAAGATGTTTCTGCTTTTTTTTTTGTTTGTTTGTTTTTTGTAATTGTTGGAGATTTTTATATTTATCCCACAAACTAAAAACTTCCAGTCTCCTGAGAAGTAATTTTATTCTGTTTGCTGTAAGTGGGTGTCTGAATGACAAATCAGTTCAGTTGTGCTAATTAATTTTAGCATTTAATATGAAATATTATGTCTTTTAATTGTTAAAAAAGAAAGAAAAAAGAATAAATAACTGATTGTTAATTTTGTCTGCTTCCTTACATCTCATTTTTAAAAGTTAAAGTCTTCTATTTGATATTTTAGTTTTTGTTTAAGTCAGAAATGTTATATCTTTATATCAGAATTTGTAGTTAAAATTTCCCTTTATTACGAGCTTTTTGCTCGTCTCCGTTCTGTTTGTTGGCTCCGAATGCAAAGACAGTGCTGCCACCTTCTGGTCTGATCGTGGAACTGCAGACTCTTCAAACCTTCACCTCGTTAAGCTGCTTTTGCATTCATTTCTAAAATGTAAATTAAAAACTGAAATTTATTTGAGGTTGATGTTAATATGTATTTTGTCATTCATTTAACTTCAAAGGAGCAAAAAAATAAAAATAAAAAGAGAAACGATTGGATTTTATTTATATAATTACGGCCTTGAATTTATTTATTTTTTTAAACCTTGTACTTCTCTCTAACACTGACCATGACATTGTAGCACATAACGTACAAAACTCACACTGGATTTTTAGAATATTTGCAACTGGTTGTAATTTCTCTAAGTTAACACGTTTATTTTTCTGGCCATGACAGAAATATGAAGTTTTTTTATTTTATAATGAATACTACTGTAGGTCATTCATGTTTATTTCTATTTTTATAAGTATTTAGGTTTATTATTTTTAGTTATCTGCTAATAGACTGAACATCTAACCTCCTTCTAACTGCATTTTAACTTTCTCAGTACAAAATAAATAAAATGATGCATATTTAAAAGTGTAGGATAGACAAAAGATTAGAGTAAAGATCTGCTTTATCTGGGATGGCGGTACTGACTAATGTCTGGTGCTCAGCTAAGCAGTTTCAGCTTTTCTTCCATGTCCAATTACTTCTGCAATCCCAGATGTGACCACAAACAGAAAGAAGAGAGAGAGCTTTATTAGGAAAGTTTCCTGCCAGGAAAACTTTCTTCTGAAACCTCCCCCTGCTTTCATGCAGCCGCTTCAGCACATTTACTCACAGCTATTTCTGGAACAGTTTTTGGCTGCAATTCAGTAGTGGAGGCCCTGATTTCAGAGAAACTCTGATTATAATTGGATGAAAAAGCACGAGATAAAGCTTAAAGCTTATAGGATTCAGATGCATGAACGCTTGCTTGTGGACACTTTGGAGAAACTGCTGGAAGACACTCAGTAATGTTTAGTCTGTTTTTACAATAAAAATAGTAATAAATTGTGCAAAACAGGCTTTGTGTAGGATTTACATAAATTAGACACAAAGTGCTTCCATGTAAAATGTGAAAATACTATTTTTTAAATCCATCCAGTTTCAAAATGTTTTAAAAAAAGGTTTTATTTGGTATTTGTTTTTGTTTTGTTGTTTGTGTTTTTGTAATGCTGACTCCTATGTGTGTGTGTGTGTGTGTGTGTGTGTGTGTTTTCTGCAGATATCAGGATGTCCAAAGCACCAGGGGAGGAGAAACCTGGAGCTGAATATCCAGGCGACGGTTCAGGTACAAATAAACCGCCTACCGTTGATGAATTTATGGAAATAAATACATAAAATGTTCGAAGTTGTTCATTTGATGCTGCTGCTCATTTTTAATACAAAGACTTTTACTATGTCACTCAAAAACAAAAACAACAATGCAAACAATTACAACTGGATGAAAACAGCACGACTGATTATGAAGGATCTCCTGTAGCAGTCTGTGTTGCAGTGATTCTATGAAAGCTTCTGACTGAAAACACTTTGTTTTTGTACAACCGTGATGAAGAAGGATTTTCCTTAAAGTTCATTTTATGAAGAGCGCTTCACTAAATAGATCCAATTTTTGGGAAAAAAGAAAAATCTGCAGGATTTCTTCATTTGTATTGTTTATTTTTTTTTACCTTTTACATTATAGATACTTTTGAGAAAACAGAAAATTTTGCTTTTCCACAGATTTTTGCATTGTTTGGAGAATCTTTTAATGGACTCTGGAGATGATGGCAGCAAAAAACAGCCAGTAATATCTCAAAAAATGAGGCTTTCAACTCTCCATATTGAAAATAAAAACCAGGATAAAAACACAGTTTATGAGAAAAAGTGAACAAGTTTAGTTTAAAGG